>CM052298.1:8647389-9269879 GCA_028455765.1 Lasioglossum oenotherae | reverse complement strand
TTCCGCCAATCATATAAGCCAATAGCTTGACCATCAATGTTTTCAAAAAAATAAGATATGGCCTCAAACTAATTCCAGTATAAATCAATACATTTCTCAAATTTTTTTAACAACATATCTGATTGAGGGAAAAAAAGAAATATTACGAATAATAATATACGGTGGTATTGAATCAAATACTATTTTCAATCATTTCATGATAGACAATTCAAATACATCACGATTTGCTTCTAAATTTCATACCATTGAAAAGAATACATTAATATTCATCGAAGTAAAAAAATTACAATAACACGCGTGTTATTGAAGTAACTACTTTCTTTTCTCAGTATACCATCACTAATCTAATGAGTGAGAAATAGAAAGAGTAATTCAGTCTGAATAAAAAATGGAAGCTTATCCAAGAATTGTGACGCCATTGACAGATTCTACATCGTCAACTGAAGTACTCGAGTTCCTTTATCTGTCCGGTACATTTACGAAATGTCTCGACTGTAACAGCAACCACCTAACAATTTTCGATAACGAAAGATAATTCGCTTACAACTAAATCCCGAACGTTCCGGGCTCTACCATTCCTTGTGGGCGAGTCTCGCCGATGGGTTCGCCTAATCCACTTACGCTGAAAAACGGCCAAGATAAAAATTCCTAGCAACCAGAGAGGTCGAGTTTTCTTTCCTTAAAAATCTGATTTTACGGGAAATGGGGACCCGGTTACCGGTTTTGCTCGACTGATAAATCACTTTCAGCGTGTCTGAAGTATTCTAGAGGCAGAGGACATGTCCCCAACGACTGGCCATACGTTCCTAATAAAATACCCTCACTGCTAGCTTGCAATCTCTTGCCAGATATCAAACACTTCGGTCGCTCATGTGTGGATGGTACAATTCGTCGTTTCCAGTTTGAGAAATTCGATTCTTTTTCAACCGTATAACCGGAGGTGACGAGCTAACGAGTCATTCATGTTTGTTGTCGTCATTCAGACCCTCTTAATTTTTTCCTGAATTCAACGAATAACTGTTTCACTTAATTGTGTGTGACAGTGTCCATATAGGAATTAATTATATTTATGTGTCGATTATAGTAAAATTATTGTTATCTTAATTTCACTTGTCATTCGCATTGTCATCGTAAGTGTTGAAGAATTGAAAAGAGACGCGGTTAAGAGAGTGATTAGTAGACTGCGGATCTCTTTATGCAAAATAAAAATGTTTTACATTGATTTTGGGAAGCAGGAATAACATAAGAATTGATTTCATCCCTTAAAGACTTGGTTACATTAAAAGAAACATTATAACATTCTTGAATTTTTTAAACCTTTCACTGTTTTATATTTCGCTCAACCAATTTCTTCATAAATGCATAAAGATCCACAGTTTAGTGATTAGACTATGATGACTAGACTGCGGATCTTTATGCAAAATCAAATTTTTACACATCAATTACGATCTATAGAAGCCAAGTAACAATTTGTTTTCATCGTTAATACTTTTTATATGTTAAAAATAGTGTATAGACACTGTTTAACTCATCTTATCTTTTTCTGTTTCGAATTCCTATTCATTTTGTCACAAATCCATAAAATCCGCAGTCTAATGATGACTGGACAGCGGATCTTTATGCAAGTAAAAAATGTTATGGATCGATTACAGGAGACAGAAGTTCAATAAAAAAAAGTATTTCCCCTTCCAATAATTTCAACACCTCGAAGAGAATGTAACAAGTGTTCTCAAACTCTCTTAACCAAGTCATTTTTACCGGAAATGCATAAAATCCGCGCTCTAACGATGACAAGAAAGCGAAAATCGCAGGTATCGATACAACGTTATCGATCGTTGCGGTGTTGCTAGAAACTCTTTATTGTTCTCGACAGTAGTAGAAAAGTAGTAAGCTTTTGATTTTTATTAAGAGTTCTCATTGTTCTCATTTGGAAATGTTGCCTGCAAAGAGATCAGTCAGAAAAATAGTGATTGAACAAGGAATCACGTGGATGTAACTCTGCCGTCGAAGGGTCACAGGTGATCCGAGAAAATTAGAAAGTCTGCGTCGTTTTTCTCGGTCTCCTAACAACGAAACAAGCAAACGCTGAGTAGGCTAGTACGGACGTGAGAACAAGTCATCTCACGAATAACTCGGACAAGCGGTGATTTTGCTCGCGACGGTGTCGAGCAACGTGTTAACAGCTGGCCGTTGCTCGCGCGTTGCTTCTGCACGATGCAAATGCCAGAACCTTACACTGAAAGAGTAAATGCGGCCTATAATCGTTCGTCGGAGCACAATGGCACTCATTTGCATGTAGACGACGACACGTGTTATTCATGATATCGCCAGAAATGGTCCTTACTGCCAGCAGGTCTCGACTAATTAATGGTCTTCGAAAAAGTACAAAATTTTATTTAATTGCAACTGCAATTATGGACCATCAAGTTATCCGAAGTGGCTTTCAAATGAAAAGATCAGTTTGAGAAACTATGTTTTGAATCACATATCGTGTCCCGAGCGAGTCTTGTGTCCCAAAATCCTCGGGTACCCGAAGATAAATTGACTCCGACTAATATATTCAGACACTGTTAACCCTCATCCGTACCTCGTGTCAATTTGACACAGTTTTCCCGAAATAAGTAATACTGTTCTGTTATTTCTCGATAAATTTTCCTGAAACTCTGTGTCTTTTATTTCCTTAATGCGAAACACATAACCGAGAATCCTAAGGTATAGATATTAACTCATCAACTTGAATAAAGAAACATCGAAAAATAACTGTTTACCTTGTTATTTCATCGATCTTTTATCAATATGCCATTTTGACACCGAAGAACAGATTCAGTTCGTGAAATGAGGGATGGATGAGGGTTAAAAAGGCGATAACTTTACTAATATTGGACCATACAATTTGAACTTCTTAGAGAAGTTGGAACAATTGGTTTGCTACACAACGTGAAAAAAATTGTTGAAGAAAATTGCAAGTTGTCGTAATTGCAGAGAAAATAGTAAAAGTTGTGATGTGGGCTTATATTGTAAATCTAGAAAACACGTTTCGTAGATCTGTATCGATGAAACGTATTCTGAAAATTCATCATAATCGGTTGACGTAGTAATGAGCTTCCAACGTTTAAAGATGGTAGAAATTGTAGTTTTTCACGATTTTCTAACTACAATAAATGTAAGGATTCTTATATCTTTCAATGTATGTCGCTTTTCCCCGTATCAACCGATTTCGATGAAACTTTCACAGTGTATATAATTGGCAATATGGGTCCACATTAAAAAGTTATAAAACGGAGGTTCTAGTACTTTGTATTATATAAAATTCCGACCAATTGCAATTTTCAAAAAAATATTTTTCCGCATCCTGTAGTAAAGTAATTGCTCTATCTTCCCAAAAATGTTCGAATCGTATAGTCCAATTTTTAAAAAGTAATTGTCTTTTAGAGAGCGTCCGAATATTAGTAGGAGACACTGTATTTATGGGTCGGATGAACTTCCTAACTTTGACCCCCAAAATTTTCACCGCAAATTTTTACCGCTGATCTTTTTGTCACACATTGTACCTGGGAAGTTCTCGCACGTTCTGACCCGCGCGACACTGTTTCATATAACACACATATTTGTTGGAAGGCAAGTGCAGTTGCATATACGAGGATTGCCGAAATCGCCGAGAATAAACCCTGGGGATGAGTAATGGCGAGGCATCTTCTTAATAAATTGCTGCCAATTTGTACGATTTCGCATATACAGACAATCCGTGACACGATAGGGGTAGAGGGTGGGAACGCCAGACAACAATGAAACGACAAAAAGCTGGACAAGTGACAACAACAGAAGAAACGCGGTGGTTTCAGTGAATCACTTCGCATCTCTCGTTTTCTTTCTACGCGCGTCCCTCTTTTTTCAACCTGTGCGGACGCATACATCGACGAAGTGGCACGCACACGACCGGCTGATTCGATCCGTGCCAAGAATAGTAATGCCGCGGATAGCCATACGAGCGACCACGTAACAAGCACAATAAACGAACGCGGGATAGGATGAGGTAGGCGCCAAGCATCAGAGCCGACCGTTGGACATATATTTCAACGCGCCGCTTTCCCACCGCCTGGTAACTTTCCAAAGTGTCCGGAAAATTTCCTCGGACGTTTTCTAACATCGAATCTACTGCCCACACAAGATTCCGTTTTATCGCGGCGCACTCGATCGCTCTCGTTGTTCGCATCCAGCTTGCGCCCTCGTTCTTCGTCAATAAGTCCTTCTCGTTTAACACGTCGCACAGTGCTCGGTGCTTTATGGAAAAAATTTGTATCTTCTAACTGATTCTTTTTCCACAGAGATTGCTGATAAATATACTGCGGATTTTTATGCATTTATGACAGCAATAGGTAAGCATCGTTTAAAGCAGTGGACATATTAAAAAGATTTAAAGACATCAGCGTATTGGTTTCAGTTTAATTAGATAATTAAACGAAGAAAGAAATGTTTATTTCGCTCTTGTGGCTTGCAATCAATGCAAACAATTTTTATTTTGCATAAAGATTTCACACACAGTCTAGTGATTAAAAAAAGAATACAATTTCGCTTGATACGCTGAGGATCTTTTTGCACATTTTGTTTATCGCTATTTATCACCGTGCGGTTACTGACCAACTTTTGTTCGAAAATCTTTCTCAACAGTTTATTGGAAATGGGAGAAAAATCAAAATAATTTCGAAAATGAGAAAGATGTTTCTTACATTGCAAGGTGCTTTATAATCGAACTCAATTCTTGTCATAAATAACAAATGTAAAATTTTACTGTTATTTTTTATTCTGATTGACAGTAACCAAAAATTTGACTGAATTAGTTTCAGATATGAATACGTTAATCTGCATCAGTGTAAGTATCGCACTAATTAAAATGCATGAAAATATATTTAAGAAACAAGAAAGTGATAAAAATAAAGATTAAACTAGAATATCGGAAAGCGTCACCGTTGAAACGAAAGAGTATCACTAAAATGGGACAACAAGCGCTAATGGATCTTAACCCGTTAGGGCGATACCACGGGGAATGGGTTGGAACGTGCGGTATGTATGAGAATTTTTTATGGGAAATCTATGTGCTGAATTTTAACGATGCTTTCGCTATGAATAAAACATTCCTTGAACTTTAACATGTCGAATAATAATTGTATTCATAGTATGTATTCGTTTTGGTCGTTCATTTTTGTCAAATATTCGCTGACGGAGCTGCTATTGATTAGGAAAATCGAACAAAAACGAGATTCTGTATTCTTGTTTTCTATCCGAAAAGTCAGTTCGAATGATCCGAACAGCATGTCAAGTACATGGTCAACGCGTCCTGTTAATGGTCAATGAATTATTCCACGAACGTTTAAATTTGATATGTAGTTTCGGCGTCGCGTGCCAACCAAAATAATCCAACTATTAATAGAGTTATTGCTTCGGGAATGAAATATAGACGGCGCAACGAGTGCGTCCAATCGACATCAAACCGAAATGTTGAAAAATTAAGACTGCCAACGATTCACTTATCCAGAGGAATGTAACACTAGGAAACAATGGAGCACATTCGATACTTTTCCCAATTATATTATTGGATTGGAGATCTTAAATTAAAATCCAAAGATAAAATTAATACATTTAGTCATTGATTCATTCGATAGCAACAATCATGGCAAAAAGTAATAGAACAGAATGAAAAATATGTTATTGAATAAGTCTATGAAGAAATATCTTAATTTTACCTTTGGATTTTAATGTAAAAACGCTACGAATTTTCGTTCTCACAAACTCTACAAAAAGCTAAAATCTTTATGCATTAAAAGAGTACTAATTAAATTCTGTTAACCTTTTTAAAAAACATTCTCTTATAATATGTAATGACTAGATCGCGGAATTTATTTATTATTTATTTTATAAAATAGTAGAAAAATTAACGAAACCTAAAAACACCAAAATATTACCTTCAGCCAAAGACATTTTTTATTTTGTTCCTGACTCTTGAAATTTTTATTTTACATACAAATCTGCAGTCTAGTAATGCTTTTTAATTAACAACATATTATTATAAACAGTTGAAATTGTTAGAGGGGGGCGTTGGATCTGCCAGGAGTTATCAGATCGCACAAATAGACACGCAGATGATATTTCTAGTAAACGACAACTATTTTATCGGCTCGTGTTCGGCGCTCGATAGTCGGTCGCGGTTGAATACACGCCAGAAGCTAGTATATTATTTTTAGGATCGACTGCTTTGTCTCTTTTTAAGGCTCGAAGTCAACAAAGGTACCGCGAATGCCAAATGAACGGTCGCACGAAATCTACTCCCTTCGATCGACCGAGAAACCCATTATAACGCGACATACAACGACAAAGCATTGAATCCGAGCCCTTCACCGACTCTCTGAGAAATCAGCGAAATGGAACCGAGGCCTCGTAAAGCACGGAGCCGTGATAAAATTGGAGAAACACAGCTTCACGGAAGAACAGTTCGAATAGCGCAATAACACTGTGTCTTATAATATCCCGTTTTCAATCAATAGACTATGAATGTGTTTACACAAACGCACGCTTTCGTGTGCTTGAATCAGTGAGATTTCAACAGAAATGTATTTCGCGGTCGTATAACAGTTCAACTATTCATTTGTGACCTCGTGCATTCCGTCAATTAAATACAGTGCAAATTATATTATGTTTAGCATCATTTTAATCCGAAAAATGTCACAAATAACTTGGCGAAAGTCCCATAAAAAAATAAACAAGTTTTCTAATTGTTTTTGTACAAGCTTTTCTTGGCCCCGCGGTAGATAGGAAATTCGTTTCTCTTAAATCGTGCAGTTCCCGTTTCTTAGATCGAACATTTATTGCATCATTATTCTTAAGAAATTCTAACTTCTCAATAATATCTCCTGTACCTATTCCAGTTACATCTGGGTGCAGCGAAGTCGAAATGTTTTAATGAATTCATTCCAGCAAGTCCGAGCTTACGTTCATCGAGTAATTGTTAACGATTAATTAAACTGAAGAAGGCGCTTCTAGCATCGACTTATACTCCGATTGAGCGGGGAAGCTTCGTCGCGAAGATGGCGAGTTTCTTCAAGAAAAAAGAAAGCAGAAGAAACGAGACTCGGGGCGAAGAAATAATAATCTTCTCTCCGTTGTCTAATACTTGGAACAGACGCGCGGCTCGGGAGATGTCTGGTCTCATTTAAATGGGACGCCCACGCAAAACATTCCATCCGTGTACAGCGGTCGTATAAATGACACAGGAGTCATTACTGGCGAACGTGACAACTCCAGATCATTGACGTGCCATTCCGATTTCACGATTACGAAAGCAAGAATTTTTTCATTTGCTCGATCCTTGATACTCGTATCCTCAAATCTACATGCTTACGAAGGAACTATATTGTCAGAAGAATAATCGGTATAAATTTTGATTCTATCCAACTTTTATTCGAACGACTTTTTTGCAAGATCATCGGATATGTTTGATTTATGAGAAATATATGATGTTTGAGAAATTGTGCTAACAGTACTAAATGTACAAAATTAAAAATACATTTATATCGATTCGCCTGGAACATAATATAATTGACGTAAATAAAATAAAAAGTATTCAAAACAAAAACTATAGAACTGTGAAATACAGTTGCAGTACCTCGGGCATCTGTTTCTTAAAATTCATATAATTTTAAAAGTTGCAGACAGTTGCATTTGCGTGTTGCTCTTCGTAATTGTCTAAACTTTCATATGAAACAAGCTCCAGGTTCCAAAGTATTAATTGTTATAAATATGCGGCATTTGTATACGTGGATTAAATAATGCTTAGAAGAATTCATTAAATAATGAAAATACACCATTTAATGTATATAACATATGATTTCAGACTTGTTATTTCATACTCTATGAACATATAATGTACATAAAAATGTTCCGCCTGAGTTGCAACAAACTGGAGTGTTATAGATATTTATTTTCTTCCTTAATATGTTTAAAATAGGTTAGAAAAAATATAACAGTATTTTGAAATTCTCCTAATGTTTTTACTGTTTTAAATTACAGCTACTCATTTTTGTCATAAATGCATAAAATCCGCTGTCTAATAGCGAGTTCTTGGAATAATTGGAATTTCGAAATTTTGTCTTCCGGGTGATATATCCGCACATACATACAAGTGCATATGTATGTATGTTGCTAAGTCATATTTCTTGTTTCGAAGTATTTAAAGGAAATGGATATTAACACTAAATGAATTCCATATAATGTTGAAAAACAAGCACTATCTAACGGTTTATTTTATAGAATATAGTAAAAATAACATTGAATTAATTTAGTTTAAAATAATGTGTAGACTACGGATCATTATGCAAAATAAAAATTGCCTGCATCGATTGCACAAAAGGAATAGAAACTAAATTGAATAATATTTCTTCCGTCACTGATTTTAATAGATAAGAAATCATACATATTGGCATCTTCAATTTTTTAAATTTTATTCAAATTTTTTATTCAAATTCATTTTATTCAATTTTACTATAAATGTAGTGATGCGAAATACTGATAAATTCATTTTTTTTTTTATTTTAACTGCGACCACTTTCACAATTTTGGCTACATATGATTATCTAAAATGGCTATTTTGGATTGTGAAGTTTTGAAGAGGCTAAAAACACCGTACATAAATTATGAAGCTTTATTACCTCATAACCAAGATCCAACGAAATTTACCAGACGAAATTCTGTTCGACGCCTATTTTCGAGAAACAGTAAGTAAGCACGGTGATTTACATAAACATCCGCTCTCGCCCGATGATGTGCTGATCGCTAGTGTCGCGTTATTTCGTGCGCAGAATTCCAGACCGTGTTTTGGTCGTCGGACATTCTTATAATAGCGAAATTTATGTCTCCGCGCGAGCGTCTGCTATGTGCCAAATATTGGAACACTACTATTCGATGATGCCACGGTTCTTGCGACAGAATCACCACTGACAATCTAAATATACACCCGCGGGGGAAAATGTTTATAAATCGGCCAGAGTAAACACCGTCATTGACGCGAAGACGGCCGCGCGGAATCAATTAACATAGGCGTCGACGCAAAATTTTGCAAGTATCGGGAATCGCGTGAGATATTTATCCCACCGAGGGTTGCCAACTATAAAATCGCGAGTTCTTTTCCGTCTGAAACCCGGACACTTTTAACTACTTTTTAAATTATATATAAACAGCGGATTTTATGCATTTATGACAAAAATGGGCAAGTGTAATTTACACCAGTAAAAACATATGATAAATTAACAATACTGTTATATTTTTTTCACTCAACCTGTGAAACATATTAAACCTCGCAAGATAAGGTCCTATAGTACATAAATAGTAAGGTAGGCCCGACGAATGAATTTCATAAATAGCCTCGTTTTTAATAAATTTGGAAAAAAGAATAACACACAGGATTAAAAGTAGACAAACAGATTTAATTTTAATCATATAAAAATTCTTTTCACGAATCTGAAGCTGTTTCTTCTTAAGAAAGAGAATGAATTTTTATTTCACTCCAGTTTGTTGCAATTTAGGTAGAAAACTTGTACTAAAGACTACAACAGATTCGAATTTGAATAAAATCCGAAACGGTGTCCAATAAAATCCAAAAAGTGTCTAATTTCATGTGGAATGACTTTAGATGATAGTGGAGCAAGTGTGAGCGACTAACATCGAAAAACCGTAAAGAAAATCGTCCCGGACGACCTCGTACGCGCTAAAAAGTAGTTTCTAAAGAGTAGTAATTATTCCAATAGCATTCAGAAATTGTGTAGTGTAGTGTCGAAACTAACTTCTCTTTCTTGACATGCCAATCATTTCGACCGGTTTTGAAACACGTAGCAACAAAATCAGCCAGCAGAGGACGTTGAAAAAGATTTTATGGCGAGTCGAACACGTACAAAACGATACAAAACAGAAAGTATCAATTTCAATGATAGATAGGGAACATATAAAAGAAATAAAAAGTTCTGGTAAACATTTGCACTGCTGAAACCGTGTTTTTCAATTGCAGCCATTTTCGGTACACCGAAAATTGCGAAACGTTCGATTCACACACAACCACCAACTCATCGATGTATAACGCCTAGCTTCATAGTTTCAATCATTTCAATTGCTGTGTGCTTCCCTGAATTTATTTATTCCAAATTCATTTAATCTACATGAAAGATTGGATAGCTTTTCAATACAATGGCAGCTACATACTCGACAACAGAAAAGGAGAAATGTTTCAAAGAAATGTTTGTGTTCATAAATTTTTAACAAATTGCGACCGAGGACGAAAACCTTCACGAATCTACACTGTAATTGACACTGGGTTTACGGGTTCCGTCAAAACGACAGATTCTAATATCTCTAATTTATGGAAAGAATTAGTACGTGTAACTTAAAACAGCAAAAGCGTCAGAAAAATTGAAAAATTCTGTTATATTATATTATCTTCTTCAAGGCTGTCTTAAACAGAGTTGGACAAAAATTTAATTTAATTTAATTTAACGCAGGTAGAAAAATTTTATTTTGTAAAAAGATCCGCTATCTATTTATGACCATTGAGATAATAAAGATGCATCCACGAGGAAAATGATTCAAAAAGAAAAAGAAAAACTAAAAACTTGGATAGATACATTCATTCAATTTTATAAAGTAATGTAAAATAGTAATTCTAAGAGCTGCGTAAAGCTAGCGATAAAGGATTATCAAAGTTGAAGATGGCTGCCGTTGAACATTTACCTATCAAAGAAGGAAATGAATTTCTGCTTTCACGCAGCAGATTTTGATCTAGTATATATAGAAATGCGAAATCTAATGGTAAATGGCAGTGACAAACGCGTGTCGTGAAGCTCTCAGGAAGGACGCAGAAGGCGTATTCGGTATTTCAGTATACAAAGGAGCTGTAGTCCCATGGGCGCAATAATTCCAACGAAGAGCAATGTCAGGGGGCAATAGAGTGGTCGGTTGAACGCGGCTCTAGCAACAAGTGTTCGTCGTCGGTGGCCATTGGTGACGAAGCCCGAGCAACGTCTGGAACAAGCACCGCGTCTCGAGAAACGGCCGTTCCTCCCTGCCCTGCTGCTGCAAATTCGATTCTACACTGACCTACGCCACGGTTCTCCGTGTTGTCGTCATCTTATCGGTGTGTCGCGTGCTCCTAAACCTTCGAGTCTAGCCGAAGCCGAGCTACAATCGCCGGATGCGTGACCTAGTCTAGTGCCATTTTTGCGGGGATACAGAAACTTTTATCGGAAACCGCGTTCCAACTCCTTTCGCCGGCGTCTCACAGTGCGGTACCCTCTGGACAAAAATCTAAAAATTCATTGTCCAATATCCACTGGATTCTATGTTGAATCTATGTCTTTACATCTAAATTATCATTTTTATCAATAGAAAATACAAATAATTCAGTAGGGGTTTAGTTACAAGCGTGTGTTTCTTAAGAAAATGCTGTATCAAGCAGTTCCTTGATCAAAACGTAACTTACTTTCATGGTACGTATCAGGAAAAAGAATTTGATGAAATATATCCTATAGGATATGATAGCTTAAAGTACAGTTAATGTGACTGAAATTTCAAATTTGTAAGTCTATTATATGCATTATAGTAGTAAATAATGCAGTAGAAACAGGTTTTCCCAACTTTAGACAGAGATATTTCAAGCAGGGTTCAAAACATCCTGTACTTTTTGTTTTTTCGTAATTAGTAGACATTGTACTTCTATTTCCCACACGTTTTTCCTGCTAAAAACTGCTACACTCAAAGTTATTTAACGTTAACCCTCGGCGAATGCGACATCCGGCACCGTGTGTCTAATCTAATTATCCAATAAAATCATCAGTCGGTAGATCAGGAACGCGTATGTAAAAATTAGTATTCAACAAAATAAAAAAAAATTTTCTTCTTTAAATTCTAAAATAATATTCCAAAATCTGGATTGGTGCATTTAAAACAATTTCGAACAAAGAAATGTAAGTTATCACTACGCCAAACGTATCTTTTTATTTTTGTCCCAAATTCCTACCAAGGTACCGCACTGTGCGTCTGTCCAATTGAATGAGAACAAACGGTACACCCGCCGCCGGCGACTATAGAAATAGACATCTGTTTTGATGTGCTCGGAGTTCAGCCTTCCAACTGCACGTGCGAAATTGTCCCCATGATTTTGACCTTAGTGTCTCTAACTCCGAAACTGATTTCGGATACCCGTCCACCTCTGGTGTTTGTATACGATCAATTTCATAGTATTAACACGTTCGCTACCAGCATTTGTTTCGTTGCTTACCTTCCTTATTCGAAAATTTTATTAAATGCAACGATTCTCTGAAAATTATGCATTCTGCTATGATTTTGAACAACGAAGTAGATCAAAATTAATTTGACTGTTTTTAAGTGAACTGTCAGATTACGGATGTCATACACGTATTTGTGACGGTGGCAGCGACATGTTAAGTCGTTGCATATGACATGTTCGATTCATGACATTAACTTTAATCCTTTGCACTCGGAGTGATTTTAAGTCGAAAATTAAACATTTCTTCCGACCTAGAATAATTCCATTCTGTATGAATTTTTTTCTTTATACGAATATGAAATTGATATAATACATCAAATCGTAATTGATTAGATACCAACATATTTAACAATTATGAAGAAATTAGATGGGTGAAATATAAAGCAGTAATAGATTAGAAATATTCAAGAATATTGTAATGTTGGTTTTAATGTAACACAAAGAGTCATTAAGGGATGAAATCAAGTTTTATTTTATTCCTGCTTACCACAAGCAATGCAGAATATTTTTATTTTGCATAAAGATCCGCATGAAATTTATATAATACATTAAATTGAAATTGATTAGATACCAACATATTTAACAATTATGAAGAAATCAGATGGGTGAAATATAAAGCAGTAATAGATTAGAAATATTCAAGAATATTGTAATGTTGGTTTTAATGTAACACAAAGAGTCATTAAGGGATGAAATCAAGTTTTATTTTATTCCTGCTTACCACAAGCAATGCAGAAGGATTTTTATTTTGCATAAAGATCCGCATGAAATTGATATAATACATTAAATTGAAATTGATTAGATACCAACATATTTAACAATTAGACTGCGGATCTTTAAGCATTTATGAAGAAATTGGTTGAGCGAAATATAAAACAGTGAAAGATTTTAAAAATTTCAGAATGTTGTAATATTGGTTTTAATGCAACAAAGTCATTAAGGGATGAAATCAAGTTTTATTTTATTCCTGCTTGCCGCAATCAATGCAGAATATTTTTATTTTGCATGAAGATCAGCAGTCTATTAATAATGTAAACAATACTTTGAATAATGGTACAGCAATTTTTAGTAATAACTCTTGAGTCACCACTCGAGTGCTAAGGGTTAAACAAACATAATTTGCCCTAAATAAAACCGTTTGATCAGGACACTCGGACACTCACAAGGGAAGGACCCCAAGTGTCCGACTTCGATTTTGATAATTTTTTGTGAGACGATGGTACATATATGGATTCCTAATGATGTCTGCAAAATATTAGGTGTGGTTACTCAATAGTTTTAAAGATATAAACAATTAAACTTTCATACCTTGTTAATATACCATGATTTACAGGTTGCGTGAAGGTTCAATTGTTCATATCTTTAAAACTATCGAGTAACTACGGCTAATATTTTGCAGACATCATTAAGGGTCCATATACCATCGACTCACAAAAGATTATCAAATCGAAGTCGGACAGTTGAGGTCCTTCCCTAGTCAGTGACCATCAGAAACGTTGCATAGATTTTCCGAATGGAAAAAGTAGGAATTCCAACGAACGGCAATTCGCACAGGTGTCATTTTACCGAAATACATCAACTGGATATTTCACCAGCCCGATCGAGCACTGTTGAAGCGGAGCATATCTGGTGGAATGTGAGCCATTCCGAGAACAGAGCGATCTTAACGCGCGAAAGACGCAAAAAAAGGAGAGTACACACACCCGCTAATGGCGACACATGGGTCGATGGACAGACCCGAGCCGTTCAAGCCTCTTATTAGGATTCATTGCTACCGGATTGAATTTGTTTTCGACGCGCAACACTGTTGGCCACATGTTTCCACAGATAAGTCGCTGTATCCCCTAAAGATGACATCACACTTGCCAAGTTACTCGGCGTATGTAAATGACAGTTGTCACCGAGTCCGGACTAGCCTTGAAGCTTTGCGTTAAGATTTACAGCTAACGAACTCTACTTATTTCTGATACGAGCTCCTACACGCCAACCGTTACAAACCATAAATATTGTTAAGTCGATAAGCGTTACAAGGACAGAATTAGGCTCAGAGCTTCTCATTTGAATTTGCTGCTACCAAACAGTATTTACTTCCCGTTACAAACCATAAATATTGTAAAGTCGATCAGTGTACCTAGTCGATAACCGTTACAACGACAAAATTAGGCTCGGAGCTTCTCATTTGAATTTACTGCTACCACACAGTATTTATTTATTTCCCTTCAGTGTTAGCCGTATGCTGGACACAAGCTGTACCCCATAAAGATGAGACTGACCGTTGTAATGACGCAACTGTAAAATTTTGTGAAATTGACTTTATTGTGTTGGCGGGCTCAAAAATGCATTTATTTTCGTTGTAACCCGCATGCTTATTTACCACAATGTCTATAAACTACTCTCGTAGACGAATTAAACCGAATCTATAGGCCATTCTATTACGACAAACTGGAATGATTTTTCTTTCGCTTGTCCTGTAAAATTTCAATTTTTGCAGTTGTGTCGTTATACTTCCGGAGCAGCGATATACGGTCAACTGTTGCGTAGGTTAAGCATTTCCCTAGAATCCCTGCTAGAAGCAGCCACTTATAGATCACACCGACAGTTAGTGTCGTGACCGGACAGGTGCCCCGAAATCACGGAAAAATGGACGACCCCGATCGACTATCGACCGGAATTACGTCGCACAACAGCCTCCCCGATGGAGCCAATGCACTGTCAAAACGCGGCGGGTCGCCGAAGATTTCTCGGACGTACGACGTCACCTGTCGAACCTTTCCCGTGGACGAAGTTCCAACGTCGTCGCGTGGAAACTCGGGCGGAAACTGGTTCCTGCACTTGGCCGGACGTGTTTCACCTTGAACTGCACTGACCTAAATCACTGTACGAATTAGCGGTCACATCGTGGACACGCGGGTTTCCCTGGCAGAGTATTTGTGTCTAGCCGGGTCAAAGATAAACGGAAAGACAGAGAGGGTGACGCGGAGGGAGAATGGAAATTTTGAACCGATCCCCCCGGGCACATTGAATCGATACGCGGTAACCAGCAGTTCGAAAACAGGGGATGTACGAGGGTGGTCACGAGACAAGATGCTCGCGGATGATCGTGAAACGGCGAGCTTCGGTGGTGTTACGACGCGGAAACTACTTCCACGATGATCGGGGACGACACCAGCACGGTCGCCAGTAGCGAACTGGATCCGCTTGCGAGCCGGCGGGACTCGCGGCGACACGTTGTGCGGAATTCACGGCGCATCGGGTGTACGCGCACCGACACGCACGCACACTCCACCAAGACCACCCCGCTGCTGATGCAATTTTACGGGAGTTCTGTTCCGTTTCGATTTTTCCTTGGGTGAGCCACGTGTACCACGCGAGTCTCCGCTCGAGAGTCCAATTGATTCTTCTGTCGTCTTTTTAATCAACCCACAGCTGGCCGATATATCGGCGAAAGGGATTTATCTGGGAGAAAACTGCCACAGTGAAAGGGCTGACGGGATTGCAAAAGACGCTGTTGAATCACCTTGTGGCAGAATTGGGCATTAATCGATTAGAATTTTAACGATATACGATTGAAAAAGGTAATCATTGAGAAATGGATTCAATCTATTGATGAAGTTAATCGTCAATCGTTAATTACAACAAGAAATCATTTGATTTAATCAATTGTTGAAGGTAATCGCCACACGGTCTATCCGTAAATTGTAATAAGGAGGGAGAGAGGGACAGAGAGCGGAGATGGAGAATCGACAGAAACATATCTCATCACAAACTCTGTTTACATTTTTTTCAGTATGCATGCAGTTTTGATTCCGTTTCATTTCGAAATTTCAGCAGTTAATCATTAACCAATTATCCGACTGACGATTACAAGTGAAAAGAATGTAATCGTTAACCGCAATTAACGACTACAGTAGGAGTTTAATTGTTAATTGAGATTAACGATCGAAGTAGAAATGTATTCGCCACAATCGTTGATTAAATTTTTCTCCAATTTTGCCTTGTGGCAACCTTAACCCTTTGCACTTTGAATTATTTTTTCTATTTTGTTGTCAACAAATCCCTACTATGTATTTGGACTATGTGTTTAGAGTTTACTTCAAAGAACTGTTCCTCGACTTGTTTACTAATTATATTTATTAAATATAGCTCTCAAACTTTGTTGTTATTTATATTTGTCTTAACTAAGAAATAAGGCAATTAAATAAATAAAGGAAGAACCAAACAGATATAAGAACCCGTCTTATTTACATTTTTCTTTCTCTAATGTCGAGTTAATGTAAGGTAAATGAGGAGGAGGACCCAAGTGCACCTGGATAATAAACTGCTACCTGCTTTAAGAAAAATTATGTGTAAAGTATCTCCAAACTGAATAAAGTAAGTGCTATGTAAAATATAAAATTGATAACATGTACAGGGAAAGGTTGTTCAGAATGTTGAGTTTCATGACGTATTGAACCCTTAACACTCGGAGAGGGAGAGGGTTACTAATAAATAAAATAAAGTTGCTGTATCATTATCCAAAATATTGTTTGCATTATCAAATATTTTGGTATCTAATCAATTACTTAACATTTATTCAAGTATTGTATGAGGTACTATATCAATTTCATATCCATAAAGTGAAGTCGGAAGAAATGCTTAATTTTGAGTTAAAATAGCCCCTAGTGCAAAGGGTTAAATTTGTTTCTATTGAATAAATTGCTAAACATTTAAGTATCGTACGAATAATGAAAAAAATCATATAGAATAGAATTATTCTAGGTCGGAAGACATATTTAATTTTCGAGTTAGACTAGCTCCGACTGTAAAGGGTTAAATTTAATCGAAGTCGGTGACGCGTAACCTTTTCTGCATAATTACCACATCGTATTGTTTACTGTGTGTGTATCAACTGGTTGCTAATGACCCTGAAGGGCTGATGCTACTTAAAAAGTCAAATGAAAAAGATAAACACTGCCACAGGCTGATATGTCGGCGGCACGCGTTTACGTTCAGATTAACGCTTCTCCCAGTGTCAAGTGGTTGTGTAAATGAAAACCTTATCAGTTCTACATAAATAAATCAAATTATATAAGAATTTCCAACTTCTAAAATAATTTCTTTCTTCACTTTTGTCCCATTTTTCACACTTGTCCACTGTGCGTCGAGGTCACACAATCGAGTGGAAGATCGTTGGGGTGGTTTCTCAAACACGTTCCTCGTGATGCGATCTAAACGATGACGAACGCTTAGCATTTGTTTAAGCGGAACTTCAGGGTCAAACGTTCTAAAGAAAGTTCTGTGTTCTACTTGTTTGTTGCCTTCTTAACCCCTTGCCGTATCATTTTCATTAAACTTGCAGTGATTAAAACGACCTTATCCCGAAAAATGTCGTAGAAGAGAAAAGAAAATTTTTTGTATGGCCCTATTTGTTTCAATGCTTAAACATTGATTAAAAACGAATCAAGAGGTGTAACATTCATATTTGGTAGACTGTTTAAAATCTTCATCACGAGTGTGACTCGTTAAAATACGGCAAAGGGTTAATCCATACTTCGTGATAGCGACACGTCGCAGTCGTAAAATCGAGTGGAAAAGCTGGAGAACGTTGGGGGTGGTTTTTCTGGTCAGGATTGGTAAACAGGTTCCTCGTGATGCGATCTAAACGATGACGACGAACTCTTAGCATTTGTTTAAACGGAACTTCAGGGACAAACGTTCTATGAAGAAAGTTCTATGTTCTACGTTTTGCGCCTTGTTGATATTTGATTATCCTTTTAACACACACTTGGCAATAGCGACGGTTTACGATCATACAATCGACTGGCTGAAGTGGAGAACATTAGGGGTTGTTTTATTTCCCAGGCTTAACAAACACGTTCTTCGCAAGGCAATGTAAAGGATGACAAACAATTAGCATTCGTTCTAAACGTAACTTGAGAGGCACACGTTTTCACCCCTCCACTTATGATTCCTTTTTCAATTACCATAATTAAAACTACATTAAATGTAGAAAAGGAGAGTGAGTAAACGAACCCAGATAACGGCGTATTGGTGAGATAATATTAGGGTTGGCAACTAAATTCGCGACCTTTTGTTTCGTAATTCTTTTATTGTATCATTATAACCTCATTCAGTAACCATTCCTTTTGAACTGTATATCATACTCGTATAAAATCTGTATATCATCTATATAAATAAAAATGTAAATGTTTGTTTGTTAAGAATTCAAGGTCAATAGGTATCTAATAAATAAAGATACTTTGGTAACTTGAACGTAGTGACTTTTATGAAATCTTGAGGACAATAACAGTGTGTTGGAAAACTTCCTTTCGGATCTGCAAGGTGGGAACATCCCTGTTACGAAGTACATAAAGCAGTTGACTACCCATTAACCCTCATTCTCGTTTTACTAGCATAGAGTCACCAAACCAAACGCAGTAAAGTCTTGATATAAGTAAACCCTTCCACAGGTCCCATGAAAAGTACCGACACAGGTTTCATCGGCACAGCTTTTACCGACTCCAGATTTGACCGACAACGACTTTAGTCAATGACAGTATTATTTGATATCGACATCGTTTGACAACAAATTAACCGATTGTATCTAACTTCTTATAGTGTAATAATTATGTGTATATTTACACAAAAGTAAAGGTGTCGGTTCAGAATAGTTAAAGAAGAAAATGTCAACCACTATCTTTAGAAACGATGTTACTATCGGATAATATTAGTCGAATTTGTCGACTGTCAAAGTCGTTGTTGGCTAAAATTATTGTCGGTCAAATCTGGAGTTGGTGAAATATTGTCGCTGAAAATATCGGTGTGAACCACTACTAATTCAATTACAAAACTTCCTTGTTTTTTATTATTTTTTATGGGACTTCCACCAACTTATTCGTGGCACTTTTCTGATTCAAATTACACTGAACACAATATAATTTGAACTGTATTTAGTGATGTCAATATATGATTTCTCATCTATTAAAATTATTAACCGATGAAAGAACATTCTATTTGGTTTCTATTTCTTGCAATCGACGCAGACATTTTTGATTTTCCATAAAGATCCGCAGTTTGGCGATAAGTTTTCGGCGAGAGAAATAGTACAACTACATGATCTACGAAACGGCACGGGCCCGAGGTTTTTTCTTACATCAAAGCTTCATTGTAGTGGATAAAAAGGAAGTACCAGCCTCAATATTCACTCTCATCCTATACACAATTGTCCCACATTTGATTACTTGAAGTTGTTTAATAAAATCAAAGATAGGAATATGTGCGATAATAAACCAATTACCCCGGAACGATAAAAAAGTAATCTAAATGATAAACGTTTAGAAATACGAATAACAATGATGAGGAAATGTCGGCACCCGCTGTCTGTGGTGAACAGAACCAGGAAATTTGAAAGAAATTGATGTTTTCCACGCGCGATAAGAGAAAATTACCATTTACGTTTTATCGCGGGTCGTTGCATAGATTGGCTCAGCCCGTTCAAAGGCCGATTCTCGTGCACGATCGAATATTGATTATCTAAGCATCGGCGGGCTGCGTTTCTGCCTGTCTCCGCGTTTAGTGATTGAAGTGCGAACAATCACCTGCATTTTACGCTCGAGCTGGTCTGTGTCTCTCGCGGCCGCGAGGTAACGCTCGTTCGCTCGCGTTTACATAACGTTACCCCGCGGTATCCTCTCGCGCGTTTTGTAGCCGAGGCTGGCTAAATGTTTGAAAGGAACGTCTCTCTCTCGCGGGAACAGGTTTTATCACGAGAATTGTACAACCCACGGAACACGCGACGCGCGCAACAGATAAAGCTACGAGACCGGCGACCGTTCCATGAATCGATCGAGACCGACAATGAGTCACGTTCGTCGGTACCTCGAGCTTTGCATGATTTTACGAGTACGAGGCACTTTCAAGAAGAAAGACAAGATAATTACATTGTCGAATCACGTCGGCAATTAGCGGAGACACGTTCCTCCTGACCAGACCTGGGAAAATTTTATTCGCAACGAAGATAAGAAATCACTCTCTAGACAGCGGATCTTTGTGCAAAGTAAAAATACTCCGCATCGATTCATTTCACCCCTTACTAGTCTTTTTACCTTGAAAACAACATGAGAACGTTCTTCGACTTTTTATATTTTTCACTGCTTCATATTTCAACCAGTTAATTTCTTCGTAAACGCATAAACGTCCGCAGTCCAAAAATCACTATTTGAAATCATTTATTCCGCGCAGTTATTTCCCGTACTGCCACGTAAAAATAAAAACATTTATGCAATATTAGCGATTTCTATATTTTTTAAATTGGAGTTTGTCGAAAGAAATAATCCTGAATATAATATGCAATGAAGGTTGACAGTATAAACCAGAGATAACTATTTGAAATCATTTGTTCCACGCCGTTGTTTCCAGAGTATTGTTATTTGAAAATAAAAATATTTATTCAATATTCTTTTATTTGGAGTTTGTCGAAAGAAATAATTTTCAATGTGATATGCAACAAACGGCGTCAATATAAGCCAGAAATAACTAATTCAAATCATGTGTTCCGCCCCGTTATTCCCAGTATTGTTATTTGAAAATAAAAATATTTATTCAATATTCTTTTATTTGGAGTTTGTCGAAAGAAATAATTTTCAATGTAATATGCAACAAAGGGTGTCAATATAAACCAGAGACACAAACCTGACAATCACCCGATATAATTTTCGAGAATAATTTCGAATTATCTGTAATCATTATAAAGTTATAAACTAAAATGTTATTTGTGAAGTAATATTTCATGTAATGTATAAAAATCATGATTATAAAATAAATATAATGAATAATAAATATAATGAGATGAATAATTATAAAATAAAATACAATATGATACTTGAAATATTTCAAATACTGATATTTCAGTCCAGGTATGATGTACGGAATGTTCTTGCGGTTTCTCTCGAGAAGAAAGCATAGAGCGCGACTCGGGGAAAATTCTTAGATGGTTTCAGAGCAGAATGGTGAATGAGGATTTTATGGTCGGCGAAATTGCATTCTTGGATCTTCGTCAAGAATGCACAGCAGAGCGATCGTGTAACAGACAGTGGACGTGTGCTTACACGCAACAAGTTGAAGAAAAAATATTAGTGCAAAATATGAAATGTGAACATGTTCCACTTTGCTTTATGCATTCGCGACGGACATTGAACTTGTATCTGCAGACAAGTCGCTACCGATTATTATTTATTACTAGACTGCGAATGTTCATGCAACTTACAATTTCTCTAGGCAAATTCTAAAATAGTATAAACAAATAAAATTTGATTTTCAGTGCTAGTAGGCTTTGCAAATCCGAAATAAAAATCACACTAAATTCTGTGAAATTTTAAATTATAGCATTTTGTGAAATCTATTATTTATTACGTAGTCTATTTATTACCCACCGAAAAACAATAGTTATACAGGCAGACTACAATGAAGTACTTTTTATATTATAAAATTAGCGACACATTAAAAAAATATTAAATACCTCAAAAGACATCAACAAACAAAAATTGTCGTTTTACACTGCGAAATCAATTTTCCATCTCCATCTTTTTAATTCCATCTTTCATTCTCGGTTCCTCCTACTCACGTCTATACACGAAAAACATATATTTGCAGGCTTATCAGTTCTTATCGCTCGAACAACCGCAGATGAACGACTGCAACTGATAAAAAATAACATCGCTGCATTCTGCAATGTACCATGGGAACGCGACTAAAGGCCATCTGCCTTGTCACGAGATTATTGCTCGTAGACACTCCAATGTAATTTCGTTTTTTTGGTTCGCGCGAGACTGACTGACACAATTAATCCATTCATTCGTCGGAGATAACAAGCCCGAGGGCCTCTCTGTTATGCTACTTTTTATCGGGTATGTCTCTTCCTTTCCGTGTGACGAGATGAAAACGAATGAAACACTATTCGACACATCAGAAATATGGAAATAATTTAATATTTGCGATTGCGAATCTGTGGTATAGGACATCAGCATCTCTGATACGGTAAACATACGCAGAAGGAAAAGAATGTGGTCCGGATGAATGCAACTAAATCGAATTTAGAACCGTAAAACCGGTGAGGTCATTGGTACTCTTCCAAAACGTGTCAAACCATATTCGTTCTTCAATCTGTACCAGATTAAAGTGGACGTTACACTCCTGTCACTATCAGATCTGCTCTACGAACACGTGCAGGTTGCGTAAATCGACGCACGTGTTTCGCACGATTGCAAGCTGCCAGAAATAAATTCGAGGATTTTCAAAAATGACGAACTAGACGCTACGTAATTAGTAGTACACACGACTCGCAAAAATGAGATTCTGCACGAACAAATTAGTGGGAACTGCGGAATAAGAGTTTTTGGTAAGATCGTAATCGGAACTGTGTTACCAAAATATCAATGAAACACAAAATAACGGAAAATAGATAACACTGTATGTTCACAAATTAATGTTTTAGAATAGCATTTAGTAAAGACTGGAATCAATTTCATATTCAATCGTTGCCTAATATTCATTATAAAAATATTCATTATGAAGCTGTCTAATATTCATTATAAAAATCCCAAAAAGTTAAACAAAATTTGTAATGCCCGCTTCGAGGAGATTCGAATGATATTGTAAATTCCTGACTTATCATACGTAAGCAATTTCACATTATCGACGGTTGGTGGTGGTAAGGTGAACCTTCATTGATAATATAGAAAGCTTGTTTTATCGACTGCAGTGTGTTTACCGACTGTCGGTACAGCGAACACTGTCGGTCCGCATAATTGGCGAAAGAAAGGTAATTAAAATACGCTTTATCAGCGTGAGCCTTTGTTAACTGGCTGTATAGGACGAGATACGTCGAGAGAAAGAGTGACCCCGACCTAGTTCACGATACGATAGAAACAACTATAGGAAAAAGGAGTCTCTACTCTTCTAGAGATCTCTCCGTGAACTTGTCTTCTTTACATTTCGAGCTTTCATCGTGACCCAGATTGTCCGTCTCGCTTTTCGACGAATCAATATTTACAGACTATGCATACATGTAGTAAATCGTTCGGAGGACTACGTGCCGAGGCGAATAAACTTATGGGAACTGCGACTAACGCTGTATCGTTACACTCGTCTCATTACCGATCTATAAGAGTGTTCCAGAGGAAACAATAATTAATCGCGAGTGTGCAACGCATATAATGGACCGGGTCTTGTACACATAAGTGCACCAGTATCACGGCTGAACTACGCAATAATTTACGAAAAATTTGTCGCACCAAGAACTTGAGGTCACGAGGAAAGAAGTGAAAAAGAGACCCTCCTCTCCTAGTTGAACTCCTTATTTAATGTCAACCTTCAGTATACAAGCTATTCGATCAATATGAGTCCTGACGGGTAGATTTCATAATGTTGCATTGAAATTTCCAACCCGAAATCTCTGTTGTCTCCGAGTTCGGTCGCTGACCCGCTCGATCGAGTAAACGACGTTAATAATTTCTGAACGCCATCATACAGCTACAATTACTCGAATTAATATTCGGATGCTCTAAAAAAGTCGGTAACTACTTTCAATATTGTACTATACGATTTGAACTGTTTTTGGAAGCTGGAGCAATTAGTTTGCTACAGGATGTGAAACATTTTTTTCATAAATAGCAATTTATTAGAATTGTAGAAAAAATAATAAAAGTTACATTTCACAATATTTTTATGTGGACCAATATAAAAAATTTAAGAAGTACGTTTTGTAGATCTGTGTCAATTATACAATGAACTGTGAAGGTTTCATCGAAATCGGTTGATCCAGGTAAAAAACAACAGGAATTGGAAGATGTAAGAATTCTATAGATATAGGCCGAAAATCGTTGCAACATCGCAACGTCGACCGATTTTTATGAAATTTTCAGAATATGTTTAATTGACACAGATCTGCAAAACGTATTTTTTAAATTTTCAATATAGGCCCACATAAAAAAGTTTTAAATGTTATCTACAATTCCGACCAATTGCAATTTTTGAAAAAATTTCGTTCCGCATCCTGTAGTAAACTAATTGCTCTGGCTTCCGAAAAAGTTCACATCGTATAGTACAATATTAAAAAAGTTGTCGACTTTTTTAGACCGACCGAATATTAATTCGAGTAACTGTACATACAAACTGCGGATTTTGTGTGACTGAAACCCGATAGGAGTCTTAATGGATTATCCTGCTTGGTTCTAGCCTCTGCAAAGTGGCTCATAAAGGTTTCTAATTGCTCAAACATCCGCAGACTACTACCTACCTATAGTCTATTTTCTCAACATACGAGGTGTGTTCTAAAAGTAACGGGAATTTTGTAATTACGCGAGTTGCATTAGTCCGATTCGTGTTATTTCTTTTTTATAGTGTTGGTAAACATGTCTGAGAAGTATCTGGTTGTCGTATTCGATGTTTAGTCTATTGTCAGCTTTTGAGAAGGTTACATGTCTTTATGTGTATCGGATATATATTGATTTATAAAAATTACAAGACTGAAATTTCTTTTTGCTGTCCCTCATCACAATGTAAACATTAACCGTAACCCTCTACACAAGTAACATGTAAGATATATTTGATGTAAACCATGTGGTCGCTAATGATCTAGGCCTAATGACCTAATTACCATTCAATGTGACCACATTAAAATAAACCATAAATAAATAAATAAGACTGTAATTTTAAGACGTGCTCGAATAAAGAGATTTATTGAATAATTTCGAACGCGGAAGCATCTTTGTAATTTGAATAATTAAAAAATAAACAATGTGAAAGCGGTCATTTGACCGGTCGCGGTACGGTTAGTGTTAAGCATAGGCAAGATTAAAAGCGCAAAGATCGAGTTCCAGAAGTGTTTTACGAATTGAAAGAAGCCCTGGAAGAAGTGTGTAATATCTAATGGAGACTATTTTGAAGAGAATAATATTTACGTAGACGAATAAATAAAATTTTTGTCCGAAAAATGAAAATTCCCGTTATGTTCTGAACAAACATCGTGCTCTGGTCAAGCTTTTAACACGTAAATGTGTTGCTTTGGCATCCTTAAGATAGTAGATCTGTATCCGACAGCTAAGCTGGACTGGCTCAAGTTCATTCTTTCAAAACTGAGTTACGTTATCTTATTGTGACGTAATACATACACGATTGCTGAACTGCGAAACTGTCTGCAAAATAAAAGTTCCCAACGTCGAGATCGCCAGAAACAGCAGCCAGATAAAAATGTTTCTTGTGTACATAACTTTAACAATCGAATTTCAGCTACTCGTTTCGTTCTCTTCTCGAACAGTCGAAGATGTTTAAAGCTCTAGTTGCGATGATAAATGTATATATAAAGGGCAACGTTCCAGAAGTCGTAACGCAAACAACGTGTCCCTGAATCTGAGAGATCTGGGAACGATCTATGGAGGCGTTAAAATTAGCAGTGAAAATAACGATATTTCCTCAGAATATTCATCAAAGGATCGTCAACATCAATGGCACTGGAAATCGCTTCGGAACTAATTAAAGTTTGAGTAACAGCTCGACTTACCCCTCTCGCGTCCCTGAAGAGTATGGCAGCGTGAACAGGATCTAGACAGGCGTCGGAGGCTCGATGAGGTATCGCGGGAGTGCCCAGGGAGAACCTTCTTGCACCAGGATCCAGAGAACTCCTCCTGATCGCTCCTGTAATTCATCCATTATCTTCGTTAAACTGAAATTGCAAGTGGATCAAGACCCGGAACCGAGTGTCTGATGAATCGCGATCAAAGCACGAACAGAAAATCTGAAGATAAATTAGCTCTGCAGAAGTCGGATTGATCAAAATCATGACGCAAAGAGCGTAGCAGAAAAGTTTTTGCGTACATCGGAACTTCGCTTAACTTGTCTACGTTTGATTCATAAAAATACCAGAACAATTTAAAAATGTTATTTCCGATTCATCGAAACTATTTGATGAATTAATAAAATGATTAAAATGATAAAAATGTAAAAAAAATTGTGTTTGGGAAAAAACGATCCGCAATGTAATTAATTATTAATAACGCACATCCTGCTACAGCAAGGTAATGTTAGTTTAATCGTTAAAATAATGGTAAAAAAATATACTAATTTTGTACACCGCTGTTGTTAACATTAAATCTACCACTACCGATCAAATGACCGGTTTTATATTTTTCATCTTATAATTATTGAAGTTATGAAGTTGTTTACATGAAAATTTATTCTATACATTTCTTTATCGAAACACATATTGTAATAAAAATTGCACAAAATCTAAATAAATAGAGCCTTGTTATTTTTGTGAGGCAGAACGTTTTAGTCGCTTTTAGCGCTCGGTAAGTTTAGTGTTAACGATTGTGAAAAATTATCCCAATTTATCCGGTCCATTATCATCGAACTGGTTCTCACAATGCAAAGTATTTGTAGAATTGAGAGGGCTGTGGATTATCGAATTCGATAGCCAAAAATATCGGGACGCCGTTCGATTTGAATCGCGAATGGTCGAGAGGTCGAGCAATTCTTTTTGTTTCTGCGTGGCGAACACATACGTATCCGCGCAGTTCGGCCGTAATCGTTAGGATTAAGCCAAACGGAGTTACAGTGGTGACCTTAACTCGTTACAATTTAACACAATTTATGAGCAGACGTGCACAATCTTCTGCGGGGTTACGTAAAACGTGACTTGTTATTTACATTTCAATTGCGTCCACGTTCGAACGTGTCCCGAGTTCGCGTCTGACTCACGCTTTTTCCTTGGGTTTTTCGCACGCAAGGATCGCGCACCACAAAGAAACAGAAATATCCTTCGCCCTTTTTCCCTTACGCAACGAACTTGCGCGCTGACAAACGCTTATCATTGCGCAATAGAGCCGTAACCGAATCCGTGAAACACAATGGGATCCAGCCTCCGAGCACAGCACGGTTGTAATGAAAAACTCGTTGCCAGAGATAAACTAACAAACGGCGTGTGATCCGATCGGTGGGGAATCGGGGAAAAAATAATACACGAACGAAACTTTACCGAATCATTTCTTTGGCGAGAAGACAGAACGAAAACACGATTCTACGCACGTGAGGCAATATTTGTCCATTTTTCTTCGCTTTCCTTATGTAATATCACAGCTCCGTCAATCGCGATCGACCAGATACGACAGTGTTTATCTTTCCAGTCGACTGAAAAC
Source organism: Lasioglossum oenotherae (assembly GCA_028455765.1). Taxonomy (NCBI): domain Eukaryota; kingdom Metazoa; phylum Arthropoda; class Insecta; order Hymenoptera; family Halictidae; genus Lasioglossum; species Lasioglossum oenotherae. Next base: position 9,242,387 of record CM052298.1, on the reverse strand, counting down.
ATGATAACAAGGAAACTTCATGGGTTTCCGAATACAAACGTGAAGCGTTGCATTCTCCTCGTAAAAGCTTTTACAAGTATACTATATTTTTCCTTTCACGGTTATTGTATTGGGTTGGCAAATAAGTTCGTTCGGTTTTCGTGATTTATTCCACTCTAAAAAACCGAACGAACTTATTTGCCAACCCAATAATTACTAGACTGTGGATTTCATGCATTTACAACAAAAATGAGTAGGTGGGACTTGAAACAGTGTAAAGATTAAAAGAATTTATGTACGTCAATATGTTATTTTCAACTGATTTGTGTGATTGAGAAAAGATACAAATTTTTATGGTGTTTCTGATCCTTGCAATTGCACGCACACACACAGAGACTATTTTTATTTTGCATTAAAATCCGCAGTCTAGTAACTACAAGAATGTATCGAAACTTTTTAAATGAACTTCTTTTATCGAAGCACATATTTTCATAAACATTGCACGAAATTTGAATAAATGCAATCTCGTCGTTGTTACCAAGCAATCTACAGTAAAGCCTTGATCTAAGAACGAAAACGAAATAGTAGAATCACAGGACAGTCGAAGCCTGATGGCAAGAGTAAGATTTGGAAATATGGAAGAAGGGAATAAATACATATTGGAGAAAGGAGGAAGAGAGAATGTGCATCTGATATGCGAGAGACACCTGGAGAAACTAAAGCATCTAGCAGAAGACTGTGAAGGTGTAGAGAGAATAAATATAACTATACAAAAGATAGTACAAGATAAAAGAGTGGGAGGAACAGTAGACTGGCTCAGGAGTATCGAGAAAATAAAATATATAAAAAAAGCTTTTTTAAAAACCACACTTATATTAAAATGCACTAAAAAGGAGAAAATAATTTTTTTCCTGGTCCTCCACAAAATACCGGATCCAGTTACATGATTAATAATATTTCTCCCCAAAATTTTAAGCAATTAGTTCAAAATTTCTTCTGTTATAAAATTAGTGTCGAAATAGATATAAAAATTTAATATAAATTTAAATAAAATCATGACATTAGTAACTATAAAAATATAAGCGTGGAGCACCCACGAAGATAAATACTACTACTACTAGTAGAATCACAGAATCTAAGAAACAGTACGGACCCGAGGATTTTTCTTAGATCAAGACTTCACTGTATATTAATCTAGTTTAGTTCTGGTGATGGAAAAAATTCGATATGAAACTCAAGGGTCAAACGCACCTGACATTTGAGGTGCGAATAACTGTTTATTCGAACAACAGTTGTCCCAGTTATTTGACGCTCAACGAATCAATCGATCAACCGTGCTCCGAAATGAAATCAGATTTATCTAACTGTGGGCCATATTTCTGGTAAATGACAGGCAGTGTTGTGCCAATTGTTCTGTGAGGAAATATGGAATTCCGCTGCATATTTATTTCCATCCGACACTTTACACGCTCAACAGCACTCCAGAGGTATGCGATAACAGCGACGGAATTTTGATCCTTCGGCATCGCACGCGGAACGTGCTCGCACCCCGGAATGTACGTGTTCTGCAAAATAAACCTTTCCTCCTCCCCCATGAAACAGTCGGATGTTCGCCGTAAGTGATACGAAATCGGAATTCGTTTCCGATCGAAACCGCGATTGACCTACTCTATATCCGTCTGTTTTCCGAAACGAGCGGAAAATTGAATAATGTTATTTCATAGGCGGTAACGATTGTTCGACGACGCCGACGCGCGACGCGACGGCGTTTCTACGGCGGAATTCATATTGTAGCTTCACCCACGCTATTGTTTTGAAGTTCATTCTCAGGCTACAATAAACCGGGCGAGATTCCTCCCACGCATTCACTATACCTGCCATTCGAGCATCGACTGGAACAGGTACGAATATTAATAGAACCTTACTTCGATTTTACAATACAAAAATTCAATACTATCGTTGTACGTTCGGACTGGTCAGTCTCTCCTCGCAGACATCGATTACGCGTTTTTCGGTTGATGATCAATCTGTATAAATATTTAGGTAATTATACAGAAAAGGTTTGCCTTCTCCGATTTTGATGAAATTTAAATATGTTATGCAGCAACACATGCTGAACAGCTTTTTCCTTTTCCCATATAGGGGAGTCGCTTTTAATTTTCGAGATATTTGCAAAAAACTATCGCGAATACTGTATTGAATTTTTCGTATTCCTGCACGGTGCGCTGCAACGTAAGCCTGTTTCGGTGCGACGTTTATTTACATTTCGACGCTGTAGAGACGAGAGAAAAAACAGGGTCTCACTCTGGTCATGTTTATTTGGTTTAGTGTTAACACTTAACCTACCAAAAAGTGAAACATAGAAAACACCTTATAGAAGTGGGAAGAGAGATTGAATTTATAATATTTAAACTTTGTACGGTTTTCATTATAATACGTGCTTAAATAAAGATGTCAATTCAGTAATTTCCTATGAAAGCGTGTTTATAATTCCAATAACTAATTTACAGAGAGAACCGGTCAATGTGACCGTGGTATTTTAACGTGAGAATTAAACATTTCTTCCGGCATAGGATAAGACCATTGTATATGATATCTTTCATTTTACGGACATGAAATTGATATGATATCTCATTCAATACTGAAATGTGTAGTAATTGATTAGATACCAACATATTTAATAATGTAAACAATATTGTGGTAACTCTGAGTCACCACTCGACTGCTAAGGGTTAATATGGCCGCGTAACAAAAATTCATGGGCGACGAATCGGGGGATCTTGAAGGTCATTTACGAAGTAAACAAACATGACGAGGGAAGAAACTCAACGAGACGTCGTCGTCGATGCGTCGCCCGGAAAACATCAATATAAATTACGAACCACAAAAGTGGTTGGCGAAGCGCAAAATAGAAAGACGACGTGTTTTCCTAGCGACGAAGGTCACCGGCTCACGTTTTACATATAAAACTCTCGCTTTCTCAGCTCGAAATGTTAACGTGATACTCCAGCTTATCGTCGGTATTTATTTCACTGCTGCATTCCCGTCGACGTTATCACTGTCCGTCGACGGCCACACCGACAACGCGTTTTCGTCAACGACGAGCCCCGTAGATACGAATATCTTGCACGATAAATAATACACATGCGACCGAATCTGATCGAAATTTTTTAGGACGCGAGACGTCAAATTGCTGAAAACAAGACAGCCAAAGTGTGAACAGAACGAAAACAAAAACGGTTATCTGAACGCAACATTTTTAACACGTGTCCGCTCGTCAGGTTAGTTATTTGTTGCTTGTAGACCGCGGATTTTATGCAAATTCGCATTATCACTAAAGTACCGATCTTTACACAAATTATCATTTTCGTACATTATTTAAGAAATAGTGGAAATATCTTCTTCGTCCACTAAAGAGTTCCTCATTATGAAAATAAAATAAGAATGCTGTTCTTGTTATGTTTCTTTGCATTTCACGAATCTGCATATGCCATAAATTCATAAAAATCCACAATCTAATTATCACTAGTGTGAAATACATTTTAATTTCTCTAATTTCTTTAAATCGGAATAAATTGAAATATAATCCATGAACATTAACGAAAGATAAAATCATATCAAAATGTAAGAAATGTTCTGTTTTATTTGAAAGTATTGCAGATTAGCCAAGATTATAAAATAGTTCGTTCACTAATGGAAATACCTTAGAGAAATATCGATTTACATAGCGGAATTCTGGCATGGTTTATCTAATACGTGAAAATGAAACGTTATCGGCTGTGTATGTATGTTTGGCAGTCGATCAATTGACGGATCGAGTCAGAGCTTTGGATGTAGGTGAGCGAAGAGTTGCATTAATATATAGGCCAACAAACGTTACGAATTTCAGCTGTGTCAATACAGTGGATTTCATACTAAGCGTTATGAGTTGACCTAGAACACGAAAATTGCATTTCCTTCCCCCGCCATCGAAATATCTATCTAGGGTATCATCACTTCCAAAGAAATACAACATTTTTGGGTCAGCCTGTATAATTTTTGGAACATATATTTAAAACATTAATGGGAAAGAATAAATATTGGACAGACAGAAATTCAAGATTGCCCACGGAGGGTTAACTTTGTTGGAGCGAATTGATTTTATTATTTATTTATTTATAATATATAAGAAAAACTTACGAGTTTGGACTGAAATGGTCAAGTCGGATTGCGTACTAATAGATTAGTTTATGCTCGAGTATATATTTGGGAATCTGTTATATTTTTCGTCCAACCAAAATATTGGGTATCGAGTCTTTTTTTATCTCCCGATGAATGACCAATTTTACCTGACTGAATTCTTGGGATCCATTTTACCCGGTTAGGTTTAGATAAAAGAGACTCACACAGAGCTTGTGTGGCTTGACCGATTAGATCAGTCGCCCGAAAAACGGAAGATCCGGGTTCAAAACCGGTCCTGTGACCCTGTTTTGCCTGATCTTCTTTCACCCTATAATTTCCAGAGTTGGGGTTCTCCCCTTTATTACGTTGCTTGTATTATTTCGAGCTATCTGTTCCATCTAATACGCGCAGACCATTCCTTCGAAAATATTTTCAAACTTGTCGAGATCTGTTTTAACCCTTTGTACTCCGAATTATTTTTCAATTTTGTTGCCAATAATTCCCTAATATTTTAAGTGTTTCATTTGAAATTTACTTCAAAGGATAGTTCCTTGACTGTTACTTATTTTAAACAATTTTGTTTACCAATTACTAGACTGCAGATCTTCGTGCAAAATAAAAAATGTTTGCATTCATTGCAAGAGACAGGAGCTAAATAAAAATTTCATTCTTCTTTTAATCATCTTATTAAGGTGAATCTCATGCACTGGTGGTCTTAAATCTTTTTAATATTTCCTCTGTATTAAATTGTACGTAACCATTTTTGTCATAAATGCATAAAATTAGCAGTCTAATAATTACATTAAATATAGGTCTCCCAAACTTTGTTTTACTTTATACATATATTTGTGGAACTAATATTTGTTCTTAATTAAAAAATAAGACAAACAAATAAAGGAAGAACCAAATACACATAAAAACCTATTTTATTTACATTTCTCTTTCTCTAATGTCGAGACAAAGGAGTGCAAAGGGTTACCCCTTATGTAGCCAACCAAAATGTGTAGATTATTAACACTAATCTTACCGAGCACTGAAAGCGATTAAAATGTTTCATCTGATAAAAACGACAAGGCACTATTTATTTAGATTTTGTGCAAATTTCATTGCGATACGTGCTTGGATAAATAAATTTATCGAATCAATTTCCATGTAAGCAACGTCATCGTTTCAATAATTATAAAATTAAAAGTCTAAAACCGGCTATTTGACCGGCTGTGGTAGGTGTAGCGTTATAAACTTTCTTTATTTAACACATTTGCACAAATTCTCATTTTAAGACTACAAATTAATACATTAGCGAGCAAAGAATGGACATTCAGAGAAATTGTGTAATATTTTTAGAAGAGAATTAACAAATTCTTGAAAGAAATTCAGTGAATAGCCCTCGTAGATGATGGAATAGACTCGACGCGATAAATCGAGCGCAGCTGTTTTTCAATTCTGAATTTTGTGGAATCGTCTATAAGAAAATCTGACTTCGTGTAAACACTCGTAGTATCTTGAGATTATTGAACGGTGGATGTTTCTCTAAATTCAAGGCTTTATTAATAAATTCATTAAAATATGCGATAAACAGAATCTTGCGTTCTTTTTATTGAGAGGTTCGTTAGATTAAGGGGAGAGTAAACAAAATATCGAACTTTATCGACTTTTTATCTTATCCAACGGTGGGCAATGGACCAATTATTTTGTAATCAACTTTTTCAGAATCATTCTGTGAAGGGAGTAATTCATGATGAACCGGTGAATTCATCGTTAGACTAATTCGCTACGAGTAGGAGGAAAACATCCAAAACATCTTCGTTGAATCTTTCATAGAAATTTACTTTGTCGTAGACAATTTACGTATCCTGCTACGATACGAATGACTAAATGTAGCAATCCATTAATTGCTTAATTACTGTCGCGAAGGTTACCGTATCGAAGAAACGTTATTGAGCTGTTATGTAACGTAAACATTGCAACTTGAACCGTGACAAATTATTCTACTGAACTATGTAACGTCTACTAGATACACTTTGCTTTCCCTCAACATCCTGCACTAATCACCCGAATCCAAAACACTATCGTTCACTGGCAAACCAAATTCCCTACGAATTACATTCTCCACTATCCTTGTCGTTCAATGAAAAATTACTTAACATAATATTAACCCTTTTAGTACCGGGAGCCGATATATCGGCCCGCGCCTCGTAGCGCTTTACTAATCGCATTGCGGGAGAAATAATCCAAATAAATTTAAATAAATAAATAAGTAATTATTATTATTTTGTATTTAAATAAATTTTTTTTTAGGGTTTTCCCAAACCCTAGTAAAACTGTGAAATTCGGCTGGTTATTCTCGCATAGGCACCTCTTTTTCGCCCGGCGCTAAAAGGGTTAAATAACACCGGAAATACAGATTGCATCGCTCTCAATTTAGCGTTCATGATAATAATGTTGTATCCGTTCTATCTTGAGTAATAAATCAAATCACAGTAAACTGTACAAAAAATTCAGTGATACTTGTATACTATAACGATTTAAATATGTTAACTACAGTGAGACTTTTAGGCCAAAAAATGTAATAGTGCTCGTCTTTCGTTTGGAACTATTTGGAATTATAATTGGCTGCATTCTCGCGAGTGATGTACATAAAATCACAGTAAATTGTATCACAAAAAATTCAGTGATACTTGTATACTATAACGATTTAAATAATATGTTAACTACAGTGAGACTTTAAGGATAGAAAAATATAATAGTGCTTGTTATTAACTATTGAAAATAATAATTGACTGGGCTCTCGAGTAACGTATCAATCTCTCCGCTAGCCAACAATAAAATCGGGCGATGCATTAATTTGGATTCATACGGGGCAATCGATATTTCCTAGTACATAATATGTTGATATAGCAATTGTTTACCTGGGACAGGTCTGATCGCATAGAAAGATTCAGTCATAACTTGCTCTTCGATCGCGATCAACTGTGGCATTGGTTAAAAAGATCCCACGAGTCCAATAACACGCGACAACTCCTAATCGTTTGTACCTCGACAACGAGCTCCGACATTCTTCAGAAAATAACAGCGCTTGCGCCGGCGAAGTATCGCTACAAGGCGGAGCAATTATCTTTATCGATGCAGCCAAGAGAAATAACAGAAATGTTAACGAGCTACAGGATCGTGGAAAAAAAAAAATCTTTCAGATCCATTTGTAGAGCATCTCACAATTATTTGTGAAACGATGCGTTCACAAAAACTAGTAAGTTCTAGCAAAACCCAGAAGTGTAACTTTCTTTATCAACTTTTCAATAATAAATAATTTCTGGCAAAGTGTTTAGCGTCTCTTCGAGAAGTTCCAAAAACCATTGTCGACTTCTACAATCGATTTCACAGTCTGGTTCGAATTATTTCATTTTTGTAAAAGATTTTGAGACCGAATTCTTGAAAATGTTTTCACCGGAAATTTTTCAGTGAACATTGTTATCGAAGCACATATTAAAATTGAAATTGCACGAAATCTGAATAAATGCAATCTCGTCATTATTATAAAGCAATGTACAGTAAAGCTTTGATCTAAGAAACCGCAGGATTCAAGAAAAACAAGTATCCCCACCACTTTATGCACATGTTAGAATAAAAGTGGTATGAGGTTTGAATAGATATTACAAAGCAATAGACATTAGTTGTATTTATTACTCGATAATTCCAGCGTTAATGAAGTAGCAAAGTATATTTTCATGTACCTAGAGAAATGGAAGACGATTACTATTTTCTATTGACTTCCAACTATGACGCACACTTTGTTGATTGGACTATGCCCTGACTTGGTGGTTACTATTTTGTTTGCACTCGTTCGGTAGATTAATATCCGAGTGAACCCGGCCGGCGTTACGAATTCATAGAAAATATTCATTGTTGTCACTCAACGGGCCGAGTTATTTTAGGCGTCGAGTTCAACGCCGACCTTGGGTCGTAAAGTCTCAAATGGGATTCGAGAGAACTGCGTCGACGAACGGTGTAGCAACGGTTGCAAGCGTGCAACGTGCAGCATGCAACGTGCATCGCGAAGCCTACAGCATCGACGTCTATTAATTTTACGAAGCACTTTCTGTTGTTAAAGACTGATGCACCCCCAAGGCAATTCCTTTACTCGAAATACATTCGCGAATAATTTCCTCGGGTTTTATCATTTAATGTATCATTGAACAATTCTTTATATAAACAAGCATAAATAAAACAGTCGTTGATCAAATCGATTGCGCACACAGTGTGAAAGTTAACACTAAACCTACCGACCATTCAAAGTGACTGATGTGTATTGTATTATAAAAACAACAAGATTATTTACGTAATATATACTGGAATAAAAAATCTGTTCAATCTTTATAATTTCGATAATTCTAAAATAAAAAATCTAAAACCGGCCGATGTAGAGAAAGTTGGAATAATTAGGAGCGAAAGATTTATGTAGTTTATCTTGCAAAAGATAAAAATTGTTTGCAACTGTTTTACGACTTCTCTGAATGTTCAGAATGTTTATCAGGGATCCTGAGTTTGAACGATATTGAAATAGAAAAATTATTACAGATAATTTGCATCGAATGCCTGCAACCCCTATTTAGATCTACGTGATTAACTGTATAATCGCATCATGCCCGCTTAGTATGTTCCAACAATGTACGTAAATGTTTAATTAAGTAACATTAACAACCCATTTCCTGGTATTAGATATACACCTGCTATCTAAACATCTGCGTGAACGGCGCACAGTGGGACCTTTCGTCCAAATCGGAGACAAAATCAAAGAACTTTCGATAGAATTGAGGTAGAGTGATGAAATTTTTTAAAAATTAAAGCTGAAACATTGCAGAATATGGGAAAAATAGGGAGATTATGGTAAGGACGTTTTTTAACGTTGAGAAAATTCGTTAAACTAGCACAATTTCGAGAAAATTGTGGTTTTTCCAATACCACGCGCGGAAAATTTTTTTTTGGAACATGCTGTACTTCATTTCCCGTAGATTTTTTCACGCTGATTACAAATCTGGCCTCAAAATTTGTCTAGGACCTCAGGATATTGCAAAATCGATTTCTTAAAATTATACATGTTTAACGAATTTTCTCAAGGTTAAAAAACGTTCGTACCATAATCTCCCTATTTTTCCCATATTCTGCAAAGTTTTAGCTTTAATTTTAAAAAAATTTCATCGCTCTACCTCATTTCTATCGAAAGTTCTTTGATTTTGTCGCCGGTTTGGACGAAAGGTCCCACTGTGCGGCGTATCTAACACGAGAGAACAGAATTATTTAATTTGGCACATCAAAATACCGAGAGAATAGGTGCAGTGGATCGTTGCGAAAACAAATTGCGTAATCGTATGCAGTCGAAAAGTTAGCACAAGGAATCTGCCAACAATCGTTCCACGTGTCGTAATAAACAGATGTAGCTGATATTATCGCGTAAACAGAAGCTTTAAAAACACAACCTTTTGTGTTCCTGTGACAAAAGTCCAGGTTCAGATAGCAAATTTTGGAAGGGGTGGTTCCTAAATTGTTAAGTGTGTGCGAGTACAATATTTTCTACTTGGAATAGCATACTCGAGCTATTTTGTTTAAACGAGTTACACACGTTTGGAATAAACGTCCATTTTAAGGATGTTCTGGAGGTATATAAAAACGCAACAAAATTTTTGAAAATTTGACAAGATATATAGATTCCTACTAAATCAATGCAATTGTCATTTAACACGTCTTCTTATGGAGAATTCATAAAATTCCACTTCAAACCCTAATTAAACCTTCAAAAAACGCAACTAGAAACTCCAGTTTTTTTTATATATAGTAAAAATTATATAATTAATTATGTTCAAAATTTATTAGAATTATATAATTAATTATGTTCAACATTTATTAGGATTCACTGAACAGTTACAGAGCAAAAAATTATAAACTGTTATAAAACGTCCGTGTTGTCATCTCACTGACATGGAAACGCGGCAACAGTGTAAAAACAAGTTTACAAAAGTATGCAAAATATACTCGTGAATGGCTTTCATTGCCAATATATTGATGGATTTCGAATTTCTTTTACTTTTGTCTCCCATTGTACCTCCAGAACATCCTTAATTAATTTGAACACTTGCACACCAAACATGTATTTACAGGTCTCAGAACGGTTAATTCACGATTGCACATATATTTCCAAAAGTTATTAAACGACCGGTAATTAACGTCGGGAGAGATGTAAATAATAATTTGCTTAATCAGTATTTAAGTGATGCAATAAAAGTTTCCAGTAGAGAACATACTATACGAGCACGTTGAAAGCCGCGTAAGTCACGTTTAATCCGCACTGTATTTAGTAAAGTGGTTGCTGCATTAAACGTAGTTGCAATTATGGATTGGATTATACTTTCTGTAAATTGAATACTGCCGCGAGGTGCCTACAAAAAATTGTTACTAATCAAATTGTTTACAAAGAGATGCTTCTGAACGTTCCGGACGCTTTTGAAATATTATGGCCAAGGTCAACGTTTTGAACAACATTCTTAACAAAGCCTTTTGACTTTGTTCAACGTGAGCGACAAAAAGCTTTCCCTGGAATGATAAAGGTTGTTCAGAACGCTGTGTAACCTTGACAAAATATTTCAAGGTCATCGAAATTAGGCAGGAATCCTCCGTGTCAATAATTTTCTATCCCTTTCACTAAAATTCTCTGTTCGATCCTTTAAACCGGTCTCCGATGCACCCATCGGAGGACGATCGTCATTTCGGTTACCTTGCCTGAGTATGCTTTCGTAGATCCTGTAAGTAGTTTCGCAGTCGGCATCCCTCAAGCTGGGGATCCTGGCTCCCCCGTCCAGACTCTGACTCCTGTTCCGGAAGTCCTGCTCGTCCTTTTTTCGCGGGACCGAGTCTTGGCACTCGCTCTGCCTCCTCATGTGTCCTAGCCGTCTCCCGAAATGTTTGATCATCTCCTGAATACTGTGATGATGGTGATGGTGGCGTTTTTCTTCCTCGCCGGTGGGGCTCGGCGACGTGGGAGACGGCGCCCTTCCATTGCTACTGTGGTACATCTGATGCATGCGCTGAAGAGGGTGATACTGATGATGGCTGGACTGGTGATGATGGCCGATACCGTGGATCGTGTGGTACACAGGGTGGCCGTGCACCGGATGGTGGAACAACGAACTGTGATTGGAGGAGTTCGAGCCATGAGAGGAAGCGTAGGACGTTGAGGAACCATAAGAGTACGTCGAGCTGACGGAACCGCGGGACACCCGCGGGATGTGCTTCTGGTTCAGCAGCTCCTGAAGGAACTTGCTATCCTGGTGCCTGGCGTCAGCGGCCGACGAGATTTTTGGCTCCTGGTGGTTGGCCCTTGCGTCGCCATTGTGGGATCCATGATGGGATAACAGGTGTGTGATTCCATGCATCTCGAGCAACGATGACAAGACAGTGATCTTCTAAATCTATACTATAGTTAGCGTTTAGACTCTGGGACAATTCCCCGAGCAGAGATTCCGCATTCAGTCTTCAGATTCGATCTCGTCTACCTCTGCGATTTTAGGTCCCCGGGACGAGATCTTGTTGCTCGTCGACGTGGAAGACGCTAGAGGGCGGCTGCCGAACTGCGAAAAACATGATGAGACGGTATTGAAACGGACCTGACGAACTCGAGAGAGAGTTTCCGTGTCGAGAGCCGTTTGACGACATTGATTACGCGAAACCAATTACGCTACTTGAACGTGGACGCGAGTACTCGTTAGCGCTCGGGAATATACAGGGTGTTTCACAAATGCATATCAACGCTTCGTCTTCTCACACGTTCCCGATAAACCGACAAAATTATTGTTCAAACAAGAGTGACTCGGTAATTATATGACAACTTGCAAGAACACGTTCATAAGGAACATTTTAACCCCTTGCACTACTACTTACTTTGTGGTTGTAGCGATTAGAAATTCTTCGTCGTTCAGAGAATCTCGTAGGAAAAAAAAGAAAGTTTATGTTGATTGTATGCGTATGTTTTCTTCAAACGCGCGCTGTATATCAACTACAACAAAATAGGATTTTATTTCAGTTTAAGGGGCATTACAGTCAAACCAGTTTTTGTGCGATTTTTTTTTTAATGCGGTATATGAATATCAAATCAGATCAACAGGTTATCCCGGAAGACATTGTCGTGATCGAAAAAGTGTTTCTACAAAAGTTGTTTGGTATGACGAGCTACATTACGTAGTATTAATTGTTTTTTTTGTGGGTGGAGTGGTGGAGGACATTCCAAGGTTACCTTGATTTTTTAAATGGAATGTCCTATTTTTTATACCATAGATCGATAGAGTATAAAAGTGTTGACCTTCATATGTCCCAAACCTAATAGTTAACGAGATATTATCGAAACAATTTTCTTTCTTCTTTGGATAATATCTCGTTTGGAAGTATGTGAATATTTTTTCGTGCGGTTTTTTTTTCTGCGATCGCTATCTACCGCAGAAAAACAGGTTTGACTGTAATTACATAAACATTTGTTAGACTCTGTTAAAAATCTTCATCACAAGCCTGACTCGAGAAAGGGGTTGAATGAAATTCTATGTTTTAAACAATTAATATTCATTTTCATATGTTGTTTAGAAAAGTACTAGGGATCCTAGATCGAAATTTAATTAGTTTAGGAGCTATTAATTTGAACATTGTTAGCTCATTATTCCAGTGCGCGACTGGAAAATACCGAATAGTATTAAATCCATTTTGTATCCTTTCTTGCTGGTATCGTGCACATTATTCGCTTGCGTTGCATACAGAATAGTTTTTTATACGTGTCTACTTAACGTACAGTAGCTTGTGTTGAGGTACAAGGTGTGCACTTTGAACAGTTCAAACAGTTTTTTTTCAATATCGGACATATGTCCATATTTGTGACTTGCTTTAGTCTTAGTCAGTAGCGAGCAAGCATTGCGATGCATTTATGAAACAGCTTGTATACACGGCTGCTGTTGGATCCCCGCGAAAATAGTACGATTAATCTGTCCCGTAAATAAGTTGCGGCGGGGAAAATCTAGATTGTCGCGGTTCCTAAATTTAGGCGAGGCTCCGAACTCTTACTGCTGGCTTGTATGACGCAGGACTCAAGCTGTATCGCCGAAATTATGTATACATAGTGTCAATTGAAAAAAGTGATTCTACCGTGAGAGAAAAGGATGTTCGTACATCGTCGATTGCTATCATCTGTCAACCGCTTCACCTATCTGAACTCTATTAATAGTTTTCTTCATAACGAGCTGTTATCTAAGTTTATGACCCCGTCTGACTGATTATAAAAGTGTCCTTCCTTTCATACAGAAGTGTCAACGTTGGTAAACAACTAATCAGAAGTAGTTGAAAATTATCGAAATTATGCAACTAAGAAATGATCTTTAGAATTTCAGAGAAACTTGAAAGCTCATAAAATAATGAACGAATAACTTTTCTTTAAATAGAATATGAGTACAACGAGATGAAAGTTGTTCATTCATGATTGCTACAGTACAGTCTTTATCTAACTGTGCTATCTTAGCGAATTTGCCTTACCCCCCCCCCCCACTGTAAAGTGTAAACACGCCGCGTAACGAAAGCTCAGCGAAGAGGTAAACACACACAGTTTTCACATTAAACTGGTGCACATATGTATACTTTATTCTCCCACGATGCATCTGTCTACACACGGTGTACTCCCAATGTTATTAGCCCGATGCATATGATTATGAAATGATGAATTTGAGAATGCAATTTTCTAAAGTATTTTAATCGAGAAATATTATTACGAAGGTACAAATCTCTCGAGTCCTTCTCAGCTACAACTTACGCATCCAATTTTACTTTTGATTAACGTTTATCTCAATATCATTCGACATGATTGTCCTTTATACGAGTGTGAAAATGTTTAGTCAAAATGTGTAGCAAACCAGAAACGGACGACCAAAAAATTCAAATTTTTACTACAACCGAAATACTCGTCACGTTCGTTTAAAGTTGCTGTTATGAACGGGACATTTCACATGCAACGACCTAATAGAAACTTTCAGCCGCTGCATAACCGCCTGCAAGATTGTTTTCTTGCGCAAACGGAATGAAATTTGCGCGTAAGCGAATATATGCAGAATCGATTTTTGGCAAGAAGAGCAACGAAGACATTTGTAAACACGAACTTCGGGAAATAGATGCGACTGTTCGTGCGCATCTGGCGGGATTACAAAATTAGTAATGCCATTGATTGATGCCTCTTTAGCCAAGAATGTCCAAACTCCTTCCGAATTTATGAATGAAAATAATTCTCTTCTCATTCGAGAACTATGTCTTCAGCAGAGGACGCGACGATTTTAGAGATTGTTCCTAACACTTTTCTGAGATCTTGCCCGAGTAGAAGCAACTCTGCAAGCTTATCTTGCAAAATCGAATTTTCTAAACATATCTTTGAAAATTGACGATTGATATATTTCAGAGAAATCGATAAGATTCGCAGTAACATTGGATCGATGCTTGATTGCAAATCAGCAATGAAAAATTCATCGAATAATTTCACTAATTGAGTATGCAAATTAATTGCTATTAATTCCCGTTCATTTCATTAGCATTGATGAATATAACACAACCAGTACTACCATATTATTCGTAATTTGACTGTAATGTAAATTTATGCTTATAAAGTCAGTCCCAGGAGCATTCGTTTATTTTTAATGTGGTTAATCAATTTCAAGCTTGCTTTCACGTCACAATGGCGCTATAGATGAAAAATTTATGATTAGTTTTGGTTTTTATGTAAGTTCTCTATAAACAAGCACTGCCTAATTAAAGAATTTTCGTCCGAACTTACGTTAGTTCGTAACACAAAGTGTTCTCGTATCAATGACACATATCACTTCCGTCTTCGCCAGAAAAACTCTTAAGGGGGCAGACTCGTTTCTCCTCAAAGATGTGGTTTTTCAAAAGTCTCGTTTTTACGTTTACGAGGCGTAATTTGCATAATGCGGAAGCATGTAGCTGTCGCAGCTTTATGAAAATAGCTACATGCGCAGCTTTATGCTCCCGAATAATGCAAATTACGCCTCGTAAACGTAAAAATGGGACTTTTCAGGGCTACTGCGGCCTAGAGTGATCTTTTATCTAGCGCTATTGACTTCTGAAAAGCCCCATCTTTGTATTATCGAGGAATGAAAAGTCACATCCCGCGCCCTTGCAATTCTGGGAACTAGTCTACCCCTTCAACTTCAATCAATTAAAACAGATCATTAAAATTCTTAATGACCCTCTCGCGAAACTTCTTCACAAGACGAAGTTTATCCATTATACTGATTCAAGTGTTTTGTTTCGAGCTCGCCAACTCGAAAACGATTGCTCCCAAAAAGACAGCAGAGTGAAATCTTGATCTAAGTCGCGGACGGAGCTGTACGATCTTAGTAAGTTCGGAACTCCCTCCACGGCAGAGTTGTGCCAATTCAATTACATTGTAATTCTGTTAGACAATTGAATTACATTGTATTTCAATTATGTAGTAATTCAACTACGTCGTAACTGAATTATATTGTGTTTCAATTATACAGGGTGAGGCGCCAGAAACAGGAACCTGAATAACTTCGGCTGCTATTCGTGTTAAGGTCATCTTCTCCTATCATTATCAGGATCTACTTTAGAATCAATACCCTATATAATTTTACTATTTTTAATTCAAAATTTATTACTTCTTTTAGAAATTTCTGTATCTATTTTTCTTCAGGATTTTATTCAAAGGATTTAATTTTAGAATTTATAAGAATTAGCGTTATTAATAAATTAATAATTTATATTTTAATAATTTCTACAATTTTTACATTAAATTATTGGAAGAAATGCATCAGATGGAACTTGCTTGGTTTCGAGGGGCATTAATCTGATGTTAGTAGCTTTTTTGTAGGTGGACGCGTAAAGGACATATGAAGGTCAACTTCATTTTTTTAAACGGAATGAGGTTTTTAATACATCAATCATAATAACATCAATCAATGCAGCTGGACATTCGTTATAAAAAAGTACTAACCCATGTATGTCGAAAAATTAGTAGTAACTGAATTACATAATTCAAACCTTTCAATTAATTCGATTACTAATTGTAAGTATTTTAATCAGATGTGTAATTGAAATACAATATAATGAAAATACAGCTCTCCAAATTATAGCCCAGAACTTTGAAGAAGTGCGATATATTTTTGTTTTTCTTTCTTTGCTATACTTGTTTGCTGTCTATGCTACGATGACCAACCTTCCAAAATCAAGCAACCTTAGTGACAAGATGTTTGAAAAAAAGAGTATTCATAAAAAGTAATTTAAAGCTGACTGATAATTAAAATGAACCTATAATCAGCCAAACAGTCAAAGTGATCCTATTATTGGTTAGTAATAAGCTAAAAACGTTCCTTTTTTCAGTTTTTTGTTATTAGATAATGTATTTAATTTTACTTACATATAATATTAATGTTTGTTTAATGAGTCTTAGTAGATGATTGCCGTTATTTCTTCCTTTAATATACGATATTGTATATCCTACCCTAGGTAAAGGAGGGACATGTTCCCTTTTTCTGCTTTTCACGTTTATGTTTGAAATTTAAAGAATGTAACGCAGAAGTTATTTCTGTTCAGATATTTCATAAATTTATAAATAATAAATTCCTCCTGTTTGAAACCTACACAAGGATTGTTCAACCTCTTTTTACCTATTACTTTATAATTCTTTAAATTTTAATTTTAATTTAATTACATCGTAATTCGTAATTAATGTAATTTAATTATAAAGTATTTTATTGTAAGAATTACACTGTAATTTAATTGAATGAAGATCTGAATTATAAATTACAATATGACTGAATTACAATGTAATTCAATTACTTGGTATGTAATTATAAATTCTGGAGTAATTCAATTGTAATTCTGCACAACTCTGCTCCACGGAATACCCCTGTCCTTTTCTACTTTCGGCGCCTACACGATCTATGTCCGTATACGGACCCAAAGATCCGACATAGATCAAGACTTCACTGTACGTTCTAAAACCGATGCTGAGTTAGATTCGTCGGAATTTTAATACCAAGAATGACATTTGGAACAACAAATTTTCTTGGAAGACGTTTCGAACATAGGCGTCCAAGAATTTGAAGATAAATTATAACTGGGGAAGCATTGCAGATCAATTGAACGGAAATGGTAGACCAGCGATCATAAAATAATATTTGTTTCATCTATAAGATTTACAAAATTAATGGCGAACGTGGCGACGCAATATTCCAACGAGCACGTCGAAAGAATTTCCTGTTACCAAGCTGTCCAGAGAACTGACGAGAATCACGAGGAATGAAATTGTTACGCATTCGACGGAAGGATCAAGAGACGCGCGATTAACCGCGGAATTGAACTGCCGAGCACATAGTCAGTCGAGGGTTAAATTGGAATTCACGAGAACACGTTTAGCACACGCGGTTGATTGCGAGATTAGAGGAAGTAGTCAGTGCCGTCAATTATTTAGTAGTTTCTGCGAGAACGACTCGACGAGCCGGCCCGGTGGTCTTCTACGCTATATCCGTATTCAATTCCTAACAATGCTGCTTCGTAACTGTCGAAAGATTCCACGTTGAAAATCGATCGGCAAAAGGTCAGACGGACAATACGACGGACGCGAGACGGTATAAATGTAAATTTAAATTTTAGCGAAAGTCTTTCCCGAGCGTGCGCGACGAGCGTTCCGTCACGGAACAAAGTTCTTTCGCGACTGGCTAATGATTGTTTTCCACACGTTGCACGTCTAGTTAATTCCTTCAACCTTGTTGGTAACTAATTACCACTTAATTCGAATGATAAACGATTTCTTCGACCGATAAAAAGTGAATATTTAACCCATTGCCTTACCTAATGTATCGATTCTACATACTTAGTGTGTATCAAGATAAGAAGAACATTTCGATAAAGGACACAGAAGAACGAAGAATTGCGAAAAATTCAGAAAATGAAGAAAATTACAAGGTTAAAAAATTGTTAAGGAAGAAATGCAACAGAGAAGTAAACGGAAGTGTCGATACTTCGCAATGGAAGGTGCCTTCGAAGAAATCATTCTTGAAACGAAGAACGATGTAATAGTTGGAAAAGTCTTAAATTAACTTTATACTTCTCGTTCGTTTCCTGACTGAAGTTTATCGGGAAGCAGAAATCACGGCATTGACCTTCCGGCGATACACACTTGTAAATGTCCCGATTTTGACAACGGGGTCGTCGGTGTGGCAAATTTCAGGATGGCTGGCGAGAAACTGGGTCGTATCGATTGACTGTCCCCCCATTCTCCAGAAGTGCACGCTCAAAGGCATTATTATAGGTCTCCTTCTTTTCCCCTCCTTTCTTCGGGGATACCGAGGGCTGAATTGGTTGCCGGGCTAACGCAAGAAACTCTGCAACTACGCCACAAAACAAGATTCGATTCCTTGATCTGCGGAAGGGTTGTTCCTTCTTCTATTTAGTTCACTACACGCTTCTTGAACTCGATAAAATTTCAAATTTTGATTCTCTGAACAGCACACAGTATTTGGCCCGAAAAGTCGTGAAAAAGTCGATTCCAAAATTTTGCGGAAGTCGTACAATTTTTGCTGTTCGACGTAGTTAACCCCTTGCCCTACAATATCGTTTCAGACTCGTGATGAAGATTCTGAACAGAGTATAATAAATATGTATGTTATTCATATTTCCTTTCATCCGAGATGAAATTCTATTTTGGTTATGTAGCACACAATAGATATAAATTTTCTCCTTCTATAGAAAATTAATAGGGTTGGCAAGAAAGTAATTTCGGTATTTTAAGGTGAAGTAGAGCCCAATTCTTTTATTCAAGGACTGAATTTTAATGAATAAGATATTTTTCCTTTTGTTCGATGATCTTTTGCCAAAAAGAATAAATAAGAACATATTTTATTGATTAAAGTTCATCATTCGAGAAAAGAAATTCGAATAAAGAAATTACTTTCTTGCCAACCCAATGCAAAAAAAGTTCTAATCACTGAAACCGTAAAATAAATCGTACGGCAAAGGGTTAAAGCATTGGATTTTTTTAAATTTAAATACCCGTGAAAAAAAAGAGAGAGAGAGAGAGTGGAGAGAGAGAGAGAGTACCCTAGTTCTCTCTCTCGAGAGTCAAAAGATTTTGTGGCACACTTTGCGTCCTTAAACAGTCTTTGAAACAGCGTTCATTTATCAGCGATTTTCAAGTTATTAATATTTGACCATACTCAACCATTCTGTAAGTTTTTTTACGATTATAAAACTTCATTGACGATTTTGTTGTACTATGGAGTAATATCCGGTGTTCTTTCTTGCTATTACATTCGATGAAGGTTTGTGATCTTCAAAAACAAAAATCATTTTGATTTTTTAAATATTAAAATGCATTTTTGATTTCTTAATGTTATAGCTGACGTTAAGGCGAATTCATCGACTCCCTATATTATGATCCTGAGCACATAAATAACGCTAAAATAATTTTTTTCGACTTTTCAAGCCAAATACCCCACTGTCAGTAGCGTGTTATAACTAATTGGGGCCTTGAGCAAAATAGAATTTCGAGGCCCCTAACCTCAACTGAATAACTTTATGAGAAAAACGTAGAATTTGGATCTTGGATCATGGTATGTAATCGGGGCCCCCTTTTGCTTGGGGCACCGGGCATCCGCCAAGTTGCCCATAGGGTAATGCTACTGTGTACCGATGAAACAGCGAGGAGAAATATTTGGTTGTTGTAAAACGAAGGTTTCTTCTGGATAGCAAAAGTTACGGTTATCCCCACGTTACGTGTTTGTAGATACAGTAAAGCCTCGATCTGGGAAAACGGAAGCCGTACGATCTAAGAAAAACGAATATCCCCTCCACTGAGGGCTAAGAAACTCGAGCTTTAGAGCTGATTAAAATGTGGTGGTAAGTGAATTATTGTTGAAGTGAAACTTGTTTGCTGAGGGGGCTACAATTTTCTAGCGTTACGGAAGTCGAGTGTGACGAAAATTTTTAACGAAGAAAAAAACTTGTCTTACCCGACAGTACTTTCTTACTCCTTAACCGCTTGGACAACCGACAATCTTAGAATGATAGCGAACACTTCGGTATACATCGCAAAGAATAAAATTCTGCAGCGACAGAATATTTCGTTTAAGACGTTTTTCTCATGACAACTTCGCATTCACCACGAAAGAACCGTTGCACTAATAATGTGCATACCAATAATAATTTATTTATTTATGACAATTTCGCATTCATCACGAAAGAACCGTTGCACTGATAATATGCACACTAATAATTTATCTCTATCCATACCCAATAATTATTACCTTCGATAATAAAATAAATTCAAAATTGAGTGTGCATTCTTGTTTTACCCTACCTGTGGATCACACGAGTTGTTTTCGCTTGTTTCGATGATTATCAATTCATTATAGTTCGTCGACAGAGAAAAATTGTTTTCCTATTTAATGTCACCTTGAATAATATTTTAGTCTTATTCGTACTTTGTAACTGCTGATTATGCATTTCTATCAACCGTACAGAATATTTCCATTGTTATTTAAGTCGCTTCGAGGTGTTACGTACGGAGGCTTTGCCTACGTGACTTTTACTCCCTTCTCGCAACCACGTGTTCGTGCAGGAGGTCCAGCTCGCATGCCCAAATAAACAGTTTTCCCCTTATGGGAAAAGAGGATGCATCTGGAAAACTTATACAGTCCTCCAGATTTTCGGTTATCCCTACCACAAATTTTAGAGCAATTTGACTAGTATATAAAGGGCTCGAGCTTGGCCTCCACGGGCTTAGTTGAAGACTGATCACGTAACAGTACGCGTATAGTGAGATCGGGTCAGATTCCCTTTCAATCAGTTTAACTCAGAAGAAGTTTAGATACGCGTTTTCAAAGACAGTTTATTTCACTTACCCCCGCATTTCTCAGTGCGTGAAAACCGAGACATCGGGAATTAGCTTCCGCGATACATTAAAACACACAACAAGTATATTTCCAATTTTCTGAAGAATATATTGTACTCTTTACATTATTAATTGAGAGTCTCTAATATTTTATCTACACCCTTTTGAATTCCAGTAGTTAGCATTCCACTCACATTGATAAACCTTTACCGCTCGAGGTTTATCATCAATTTAAAGTTACGAGAGCTGTATTCCCTTAGACCCTACCTCTTTCCGAAATCCTAGTGACACCCGGTGATGAAACAGGCATCGGCTAGTTCACGAATTCCTATCTAGTGGCGACCCGGTGGTGAAACAGACATCGGCTAGTCCACGAAAACCTATCCTGTGACACCCGGTGATGAAACAGGCACCGGCTAGTTCACGACAATCCTGTTCATACGAACAAAACCTCGGCCACGTCTATCCGCCAGCCCTCGGCTCGTAACAGAGGTATGAGTGATCGCCTCTTCGAATATATTAACGATAATTATTTAGAAAATATGTTAAATTCTCGATTTTCATTGTGAATAATCAATGTTTACACTTTTCCCGACCTACTTATAATGTTTAGTAAGTTGCGATTTTTTTCCGTCGCTTCGAAGAAAGTATGATGCAAGCCTAATTGCGAAAATTCCGAAACGAGGTTCTCGACGAACGTACTATTAACTAATTACTGTTTCACGATGCACAACAATGGTTGAATTCGCTCTGACGTCGGCGACAGTGATTGTTCGTCCGCTCACGCACGTCTTTTGTAACGGAAATGATTTCCAATCCGACGTTTACGAAAATAAAGCTGCACGAAGAACGAAGCCGTGCTCAGGACGATTACGATAAACAACAACTCGCAACGAAATCCACCGAGCTGTTAACGATATTGATCACGCCGTTTCTAAAATGGAACTCGTTTTAAAACAAGTGGATACAATTTCACGCTGATTGAACGTTCAATGCAGCGTCTCTGCGTTCCGTAATTATTTCCCGTGTAATAAACCTGCCTCACAAGTCGAAACATTATCATCCCGGAGGATTTCCAAAGACTGCACAGCACACTATGCACATAGTATTTATAGAAGTTAAAACCACGTTATTCGTAGGCGGCGGACCAGTTATAATTTCTAATAAGCTCTTTGTGGACAAATGTACACATCTTTTGTTCATACATAATTCAGTACATTTGATTTTCTGTTCTTGATTTCTTATTCCATTTGTGAGGAACGTATGGGGATTAAATTTGGTGTTTCTTGTGTGCAGGATTTCAAATTGAATCACCTGTGCTGCTGTCCTCGGCTATTCACCTATTCCGTTCACTACAAAAGCATACTCCTCGACTGTTACTTTCACGCTCGAAGAAATTTCTCGTTTTGACGCAATTCCCAAGATAGTTGGCATCGAACACGATCGAAAAACTCATCGCCAATGATTTCACCGGACATTCGAGGCAGATTTAGAAAACAGGTTATTTTTAGAGCGTCGCCTATTATTTAGAATCAAATATACGCGGCTGAAAACATTGCTAAAACAGCTTCTGATATGTAATAAAAGATCGAAGAATTTCATATATGTGTAAAATTTAATACGTAGAGTTTAATATAATAGAATTTAAAATAATTATGAAGCACTGATATAGTTAGAGCACAGACTTTTTAATTAACATCCATCATTTTCTGCGATAACTGTAGGCACGATGTCGAAACGAATTTAACCGTGTTAAACAATATGACCCTCGAACGATGTTTAAGTGAATCCAATCATGAAGCGTATTGGGACTTAATTGGTGTTACTTATATAGCAATAATAACACGAGCAATAGTTTCTTCATTATTCAACTCTCTGTAATGAACGAACCATCGACCATGCATTTAAATAGTGGACAATTTTTATTAATCGCAAAATTATTATATTTTTATGTTTGACATACACTACTGTGCGGAAGAATGAAGCACCCGGCCATATTAAGAAAAGCGTAAAAAATCAAATAGGAACACAGTAAGTTTTGAAAAAGGATTCCTCCGCTGTTTAATTGAATAGTTCTGAGAATATGTGTTATTGCGGATTATCTAATACTTGAACCCTTTGCACTCGGAGCTATTTTAACTGGAAAATTAAACATTTCTTCTGATCTAGAATAATTCCATTCCCTATGATTTTTGAAATTTTACAAATATGAAATTGGCATAATACCTCGTACAATACCTAAACGTTTAATAATTGATTAGATACCGATATATTTAATAATGTAATCAATATTTTGAATAATGGTACAGCAATTTTTAATGGTGGCCCAGAGGGGACCACCGAGTGCAAAGGGTTAAATGCAGTAAATCAATCATTGTACAATACAATTTCTACGTAAAGATATTATTTGTCATTATATCTTACAATTATACTGGGTGCTTCCTTCCTTTGCACAGTAGTGTACTTGCAATTCAACGTGTTCAAATCTTATTAACACTAAACCTACCAAGCTCAAAAAATGGCTAGCATGTGTTGCCTTATAAACATGACATCATAGATTTTATAGTATAGATATTCTGTGGCTTTATACAAAAATGTGTATATGTAATCGTTTCCATTGAAAGCATCATATACAGTAAATCCGTTCATCGTCAATTAAACCACTAAATACAATTGAAATTATATCGTGTTTGGTCTTATTTCAATAAAAAAAAAAATGCCACAAATATATTGGTGAAAGTTCCATAAAAAAATAAGTAATAATAAAAAAGAATTTATATTGGTATTACATTGTGAGGACGCACGGGCCTTTGAACTGTGACTCTCCGCGTCGCACGAGTAGTGGTTCATACTAATATACCCAAGCTGAGATCAGTTTACTATAGTGGAGGGCATATTTTCTGCGTTTGTAAAGGATTTACTGTAATTTCAATGATTGTATAATAAAAAGCCAGAAACCCGTCGTTTGACCGTGGTAGGATTACTATTAATACTATCTGCAATTCCAATGCAGAAGCAACAAATGCAGACTTCAATTTAACCATTTAATTGCTTTCAAGTGTGAAATGGATTTTCTGAACGACGTAATAATTCCCGACGTTCCCCCCCAGGAAGTACGGCTACGTGTTCCGCGACAGAAGCAATACGTCGAGAAACAAAGAAAGTTCAAAGGGACTATAAATACATACGTGAGTTCGTCAAGTTACGACACGACGATGTAACTGTACACCCTTTACCTGGCTCGTTATCAGAATTTACGCGATCGACACACAGCGCACGTGGGGTCGCGGCCACGAAAACCTGCCAGAAACTCGAAACATGTTGAAAGACTGAGTTCGGTGTTATTTGAGTTCAAAATTGTTCATAGCTATTGAGTGAAAAAAATAGATGTCCTAATGTGTGAAGGATTACATATCGTGGTATTTCGAAAATATTGTAATATTTAGTTATGGCGAACTTTTTTGTTACATTGTAAAAAAGATAAGGTTTGTATACATTCCTAAGATTTTAGTTATGTTCCCGGTGCATCCCAGGCAATTTTTTTGCTTTGATGCTGAAAAAGAAGAAATTGCAACTTTCTTGCACTTTTTGGGAAATTCCATTTTTTTACGTACGGAATATCATCGCGATGCAGCGTGTTTTTGATTAAAAAGTTTCGTGATCTACATTATTTGGTGATAAAATAACGAATGACATTATTTCAACATAATTTATATGCAAAACTAATTTTTTCCAGCTTTTCGGTGGAAGTACTCCATTATCGCGATTTTTCAAGGGTTTCTGATAATCTGAGGAAAAAATGTCTCCAACAAAAGATAGAGAGAGAAAGTGTTCAACAGTATTTGAACATCTACAAACTTCTATACATATAATTTCGAAAAAAATTTTTCAACAAAGAATAAAGATTATTTTGTTTTTTAAATGTTAACGACGTACCATATTATGACCTTGAGCTCATAAATAACGCTAAAATAGTTTAAAACTTGAACTTTTCGGGCCAAATGCCTCACTGGGCAGCGTGTGATCGTTTTAAATTTCATCAGAATCGATCAATGTTGCTACAAGCTACAAACGTTTAAAGATGGTGAAAATTGCAGTTTTTCACGATTTTCAGCCAATAACTGAATTAAATCTAAGGATTTTTGCATCTTCCAATGCCTGTAATTTTGTTTCTGCATCTACGAGATTTTCTAAGAAAGCTGTAAGCAACAACATTTATTATTTCCTTTGCAATTGTCACGTCACGTAGAAAATTAATTGTTTTAACTTCTCAAAAAAAACTTCTTTTTTAAAAGTGTCCGAATATTTCTTGTCATTTTTATAAGATTAAACATTTAATTCTTTAGCTTAGTACAGTGTTAAATGTTTCAGATGGATTAAAGCACACTGGTGTTATTGTGGTCGGAGTTTATGAATTTGAAAACAATATGTTAGGCAATCGGATGAAATGCTATTTGAATTCGTCATATTAGTTTATTTCTGAAAGGGTAAATTTTCCATTAAAAAATGATTGAATTCTCAACAAGACATTTGAATATAAATAGAGACGTTCTTTGCACTTTCAGCGATCAATTGTTTGTCGCCTCGATGGCACTCGTTCTCTGATTAAATATGCACGGATCGTATGCGTTCTTAATTACCATACCCTAGGATCTTAGTTTCTCCGTTTCGAAAAACACGTGTTTTTCACCGATCGAAAATATCTCGCGATTGTCTCTCATTTTTTGCGTTTGTTTATATCTCGACGTCGACATGGTTCTATTTTAAGAAGTCGAGTAACGCAGCGAATGTCTCGCAATTGAACGGTCCACAACGAGAATCCTGAACAGTTTATTAATGAAAACGCAAATGAGCTGGTTGAGCAAACGGGAAAGGACGGAGGAGTTAAGAATGCCTGTACTCAGAGCAGCGCACGTGCTGCTTTGCATTAACAAACAAGCGAATTAACGCACAAATAGAATCATTCAAGTGTTCCTCGTACGATACATGTACACTATTATGTCTGCGGTACAAATGTGTGCAAGTAATTAATTTCGCCTTCGTCGTAATTAGTGCGAATCTAATTATTGTAGGAAAAGTGGAAGAAGCGATCATTGTGGCCACACCAACTTTCATTAACTGTTTACGTTATTACTATATACGGTTACGAACATTACAATGTAAATATCAAACTTGACTTTCGAATTATGCGCTAACAACATCGGATAGCTTTATAAAGTATTTAGTAGCTCGTGCGCGCACCACGGGAAATGTTAATTATCCATTAAGTGTCATAACTCGGCGGTATCGAATTATCGAATAAACCAGCGAAACGATCGACAACAATATTATAATTAAGCATTTATTGCCTATTTATTGAGTTTTCAATGATTTTGTAAAACACACAAACGATTTAAAGATGAAACGGTGATTAAAAGTGGAATTCCGAAAATGAAGTTCATTCAGAAAGGACGCTTTTAAACCTTTGCCTCTATGATTGTTTTCACTTTATAGATATGAAATTGTTATAATACCTCATGCAATACGTAAATGTTTAGTAATTGGTTAGATCCCCACATATTTAATAATGTAAACAATATTATGAATAACGGTACAGCAATTTTTAGTCGTGACTCTGAGTTACCACGCGAGTGCTAAGGGTTTAGTTAATATGCTCTTTAGAGAGGAAATTCCTCTTAGAAAGCCTTGTGCAGTGTCTCACTAAACTCTGCCTCCCTCATTATAATACTCGTTAAAATACGAAATATGTTCAGTTCAAGGTCGGTTCAAAGTCGTTTTATACTTCATGGAAGATGTTTGGATGCTAACTTCTTCACAACAAATAAAAGGATACGTTGTCCTATTGAAAGAAAAGTTGGTACATATTTCGAAAGATATGACCTTGACATGACCTTCGTCTACGATGTAGACATAGACTCTACATAGTCTAATTTCAATTAGGCTTCAATATCTATATTATAGGTGCGACACCTTATATATGTTACGGTAAATGTGATTAATCCGGTGATTATGCATAACACATATGTGTAACATATACAAGTTATACATATACTAATAGAATTCATGTGGATTAAATATGTACTAGGTTGGCAACTAAGCTCGCGACCTCCACATTTTCTCAAACAAAGTCATTCATATATATTTTTTTAAGCACGAGTATATTTTATATCAAATTAATCGCAAAATTCAGACCTTTCCAATGGTATACAGTTCAAAAGGAATGGTCACTGAACGAGGTTATAACGATACAATAAAAGAATTACGAAACAAAAGGTCGCAAATTTAGTTGCCAACCTAATAACTGAGGTCAAAGTAAATGTCTTGTTGAGAGTCCTCTAGGGCAGGGGTTCTTAAACTTATGTAGTCCGAGGCTCTTGAACAACATTTTCTTTGGGGACCCAATTCCAACCTTAGGCACTTAACGTCGTTCCTGAGACTTCATTATAATATATAATAAGACTACGTTATAATAAGTATTGGTACAAATGTATTAGCAGTTGAATAAACCTAATTAAATCTTCACTAATTATTGTTTAGTTATGTTAATAACTAGTTAAGTAACACAACAAATACAAAAAGTCTTGACCACGTAGGATTTTTATTAAATGAGTCATTTGAATAAAAGCGAAAAGTTGGGGAATGTAAAGTTAAAGTCAAAATTGTTTCGCGGACCCTCAGGGGTCCACGGACCACAGTTTAAGAACCTCTGTTCTAGGGCAAACGTAAATCTCATATGCAACCACCTAATAGTCACACCGCGAACGTTCCTTTATCTACAATTGACGAAGACCCAGTGCGTGACACGACCCGAGGTTCTAATTACGCGTACATTGTTATGGACGCTCGCATGGAGTATGTATTACCGAACCCGATGAACGCATGAGTAGCGATTACATAAACCAGCGTCGACGTGCGGATAAACAGGAAAACGATACCGACCTTCTGCACGTTGATCCGACCGTGTTCGCGTCCACCTATTATGGAATTATCGATCATTTTTAGGTGATAATCCTGTGTGTCTTTTGCCTGCGATTCAATGTGTCGCATATGGTGCACACGCGGTGCTTACACCTACGTATTAATTGTCAGGGAGAGTGGGCTTTCGGCAGAGATCGGACGATAATTTTGAAAAACGTGTCTGCTGTTGGACACATGATGAATGACACGCCTACTCATTTAATTAATTGTTTCATGATTACGTGCACTCTGAATTAACACGGTAAATATACATATTTTATCATTTAAAATTCTAACGACCTCTGCCTCAGTACAAGTGTACCGATAATAAGAGAAGATAAAAATAGCAAATTTACGTTTGCCGATTACCTATAGCCATAACCTTCGAGAAGTATTATCGAACCGACTGAATATTTTATGTCGATGAGGATTCTGGAGGATCTTTTTTGCTTTCATATACGAGTTTATCACATATAAATATTAATACTTTATTTATGAATTTGAATCTGGCACATATTTCTCAGGAAATTGTGTGCGCAGCAGTCTGCTCAAATGAATATTTCACCATAAATCTTATACAAAGTGTATTTAAAGGTTTTTGCAAAATTGTTGATTTTACAGACGTGTGAAAGAAGTGTAACCTTTTTTTCATTAAATCGTAAGACTAGAACTAATAACAAACCGATGAGAATGAGTCTTGAGGAGCTTATAGTGAAAACATAAGGGTATCTTTTAAAAATGTTGTAATTTGAAAAAAAGCTTCTTTCGCCATTTATATTTTGCAGTTATTTTAAGCAAGTGCAATGTTTTTATAGCACAGAGATCTTCTCAAAAATTCCTTTTTGGTATCATTTCTTTATGGCATGATATGTAACCAAAAAGTATTAGGTTGGCAAATAAGTTCGTTCGGTTTTTGTGATTTATTCCAATGTAAAAAATCGAACAAACTTATTTGCCAACCCAATAGTTAAAAGCGTCCGGATTTCAAACGAGAAAGTCCGGGGTTTTTATGCCGTTTGTCCTGAATCTGCGATTTTGTACATGACAACCCTAATCCCAGGTGATAAATGGATAGTGGATGTGATGCATTTAAGACAAAAATGAGTAGGTGTAATTTGAAACAGGAAACAAATTAGAAACATTTAAATATACTGTTATATTATTGTCAACCAATTAAACATATTAAGCGGAAAAATAAGTTTCAATTTCACTCGTGGTTGTTGCAATTCGGGTAGAAAATGTTTATTTCACGTAAATATCGGTTGTCTAGTGATAGAAGATCGTGGTGATTGGAGGTTCGCTCCCTGAAATTCTTCTTTTATCGTTTCGCTTCTCCTAGGGAAGTAGGCGCATAATAAAATTCGCAGTCGACTGACTCGGAATGAAAGCTGCCGGTAAATTGAAAAACGAACGAGGAAATATCGACGCCGAATGAAAGTATACAGGTCGTTGATACTGGTCGACGTAACCGGGTCCTCGGCGTTACGTCACAACCCTGACATGCACTTCAATACGCAAGACCGCGCGAGACCACCGAAGGAAAAATCGACTAAAACGATAACTGTGTTCCATCCTCGTATACGACTGGGCGGCAAGCCTCCTCTGTTCGGAAGACGCGACGGAGGCATTCTCGCCACACGATATAGTTCCACAGGACTGACCTATCTTCGTATCGGAGGATCTGGTGTATGTAAATGCTGGTAAACTGGGTCACCGTGACGATATCATCGCGCAATACACGATATAGCATTAGAATTTAAGCAATTGACATTGAAAGCTCCGCGAGCTAATTCCATAACGCATAATATTGTTATCTGCCGAGGTTTATGCACTGAGGAAAAAATCCTGTCGAAACAAAAAAAATATTATGTTGATTCAATAAGATGTACTATCGAATAGTGCCAATATCATATGAACTTATTTTAATATTTAATACTATTGAATTTCAATAGCAAAACTCACTTCCGCCAATCATATAAGCCAATAGCTTGACCATCAATGTTTTCAAAAAAATAAGATATGGCCTCAAACCAATTCCAGTATAAATCAATACATTTCTCAAATTTTTTTAACAACATATCTGATTGAAGGGAAAAAAGAAATATTACGAATAATAATATACGGTATTGAATCAAATACTATTTTCAATCATTTCATGATAGACAATTCAAATACATCACGATTTGCTTCTAAATGTCATACTATTGAAAAGAATACATTGATATTCATCGAAGTAAAAGATTACAATAACACGCGTGTTATTGAAGTAACTACTTTTTTTCTCAGTGTGGAAATCCACGCTCGAAGAACTTTGAGGAAACCGACACACCGAATAGAATTCGATTTATTTCGAGGACGGTTTAAGCAATTTCGAAACGAAGCTGTTGACCTTTAGAGGGACGAGGGTCGCCACTATAGTATTCAGGATCACGCTTGGGAATTTTGCGTAACATGTGGGTTGCATATGCAGTGGATTCACGTTTGGATTTTTTCTATGAATTTACCAGGGAAGTTATCGAATCCGTAAATTCGAAAACCCTATTTGTTTGTGCTACTTCTCGCATTAACCCGTTGCCGTACTTTGACGGGCCAGACTCGCGATGAAGATTTTTAACAAATCTAACAAACTATGAATGTTATGCGTTTGATTTTAGATGAAATAAAATTTGATTCGTTTGTAATCAATAGACGGCGGATCTTTATGCATTTATAGCTTCAAAAAATGTTCGAAAAATGTTAGAAAATAAAATTCCACAGAATTTAGTACGATTTTTGTTTATTTAAAATCTAGAAAGACTACTACAACTGAAAATAACATGTTACGTGATTCCGGTTTCTTAAAATTTCCCTATAAAAATTGAAAATTGCATAAACATCCGCAGTCTGGTAATCAATATTTAAGCATTAAAATAAATGTAGCCATACAAAAAATATACATTTTCTTTTCCCTTCTGCGACATTTTTGTGCATGAAGACGTTCTAATCACTGTGACTGTAGAAGAAAAGGTACGGCAAGGGGTTAAATGGAAATCAACCCTTGAAAAATTTCAAAATTTTCCTTTTAGTAAAATACCTCAAGAAAGTTACGTAGTATTATTGTGTGTACATTTTTTTACTTCTCGAAAAGGACGTAAGCAATTCCAATGTCTACCACTTTAGTTAGTGTCTATATATTAACATTAAGAAACATATTGCGTAACACAATGAACATAACACAACATGCTAATTTGCAATTATGATTTTCGGATAGCTTTTTCAAGGTAGTGGAAATATGACATAAAAACAAACGCCTGATGATGTGCGCTTCGTATGCGAAATTGTCCTCATCGGGAACAATCAGAAAACATTTTTCAATCGTGAATAACGAATCTTCGCCCCGCACCTTTACACCGAACTACATGCGCACAGTGTATGTATCGACTACAGTAAACTGCAGTGGCATTGCAGTAAAGACAACCGGCAACTGCGTTCCAACATTTCCTATTCGTATTTATCTCGTGCGTTTCCACCTTCTTTATAGTTAAGTGCTGTTTACATTAAATTTTTATCGATCCAGCGGATAATTAAAATTTTAAATGAAAAGTAAGAATGTCCTACTTCTTCGGATAGGTCACAACGGAGTTATGTGCGTGGGCGAAGGGGATCTGTGGCTTCTACAACTTTCCGAAACTCGAAAGGTTAGAGGGCGACACTTAGCACGTGTACGCGACGTTACGTTACCAATAAACCAACAGAATAAAATTCTATTTAATGACAGTGTTTCTGCAAATCTGCCAACGGAAATCAAAATTTGCATAAATTTTTCGTAGACTACCGAACGCGTCGAGTGGCGAGACCAAAGCATGTTTACAATTTGAATTTAAAAGCTCTTGCACACCGTCGCTTGACGCGCATTACATAATTAACAGATTATTCTAAACATGGAAAATTATAAATACACAATGCAACGACGTTGTTTACGGACTTAAATCGTTAACACTACACCGCCGGGGTTTTCCCGTTAGATGAAAAAGTTTAACAAAGTGTTGCGAGACTTTCATTGTACTTAAAACTTAATTAACAGGCATTGCATTAGCTACCCCTGTTCGTTACGTTAATTATTGAATAAAGATCTCATGCTGGTCATTCATTTTTTTCTAGGTGACCTCTATTTTTCTTATACAGAATAGTATGTTTCTATTTAGGTAAACATGCAGCCTATCCCGAGAAGAATTCACTGACCTATGACACTTTCGTCTGCCAAGGTCATCCAAAGACATTTAGTGTCGTTCAAAATTTAGCTTAACTGGAACCACACGTCTGTCTACAGAAGATCTGTCACCACCATAAGCTGTCGTCCCCGAAACAGATGAAATGATAGTCGAAATATTTTTCAAAAATAAATTTAATAAATAATCACGTGCGAAACTTCAAATGGGACACGGTGTATACGTTATATCGATATGTATCGAGGAATTCGAACGTTACGGCGAGGGAAAATAAGAAAAATACCTACGAGGAAATTCAGCGGCAAAAAATGGGTTCACAAAAGCGGTCACCAAGTCCAGGCAACTGTTATGAAACTTGACCCCATTTTTACTGTCGGCTGGACACATAAAATGTACATACACTGATCCTGGAGCCAGCATTGCAACTATGATACCAGCTTCGAAACTCCTGAGCGAAATTCGTACGAATTGTGTATGTATATTGTATATTCGCGATTGTAAACGCAGCATAACGCCAACGCCGCCATGATAAGAGGGTATTACGTCGTCGAGGACCTTGGGCCGCGAGATTAAAGACCGCAGGTGCAATTCCTCTCCACAAATTGTAATTCGATTTAGGCTGACAGAAGCGAGCAGAATCTATACGTGTTTGGTAAAAAGACTCGGAATCTACTTAATGAGATAGACCTGCTAACAAGATTCCAAAAGCTTCGCTGCGACTAACAGCCATAACCGCTACGAATCGTATCCTACAAAACGGCCGCGCAAAAACATGTCCCGCTCGACCATAAACCACAGTTTCTCGAAATAGAAAATTGCTGTGTAAAACGCGCGCAATGCTTTTGTTTGAAGCGACATTGTGCAATTTGTTTATTTTGCGGAAGTTTGTGGGAATAGCATGAAACATTCGAGAAATATATTAAAAATTTCACTGTTTCCAAAAACTTGGGACGGGGTGGAAAAACGGAATGTTTAGAAGAAACCTACAAGAATTGCTTGCTGATCGTAGTTCTCAATACCGATTTCATTTTTCCCGGATGATTATCTTCTCTTCAATTGAAAATTTCATGGACACGACTGGCGACACCTTTTATATTCTCTATTCATACATTTGAAAATTATAATCAGAAACAATCAAATATAATATAATATTTCAATTTATCCTCTCGAAAAATCAATTTGCCTCTAACTGTACCCAATTTATCTTTTTAAAACAGTACACATTTCCATAAACATTCACGTCATCCCCGAATGCAACAAGAATAACTTTTCGCATAATTATCGGCAAGGACAAGCTGCAGGCGGCTGCATGTTCTTCGAGCGCGCTATATTCCTAGAGTTCAATTGACCTTTGGCTCGGTCTTTCGGTCGCGAGGAGTAACAGGTAAATATGAAAACGCAGTCGCAGCAAGCATATACAGGGTGTCCTAAAATTCGTGAAAATCCCGAAAGGGGGTGGTTCCTGAGACCATTTCAAGCAACATTTTCCTTTGCAAAAATGTTATCCGCGGCTTTGTTTAGGAGTTATTAACGAAAAACACGAACCAATCAGAGCGCGACCTAGACGCGAGTTGGCACAGTCAGCCAATAGACAGTTGGCGCACAGGGCCGACTTTGCCAACTCGCGTCTAGATCGCGCTCTGATTGGTTCGTGTTTTTCGTTAATAACTCCTAAACAAATCCGCGGATAACATTTTCGCAAAGGAAAATGTTGCTTGAAATGGTCTCAGGAACCACCCCCTTTCGGGATTTTCACGAATTTTGGGACACCCTGTATAATCGCACAGGTTAAACGAAAGCAAAAATTAGAAAATGGAGTTTACCAAATTATAACACGATTGATTCTTCAGTGAATGAGTCTGATCCGTGACGTTCCGAGGTGAAACGCTAGTCGGGTAAGCTCGGGGAGCAGAGTTTAGCCGAGCGAGCGAGAAACAGACAGGTGCGCAGTCGTCGTAGAAGTTTTCATTTCAGTCGTGCGGTCTTATGCGCACAGTATTGGTCCGTTTGTATACATAAACAGCTTCATATCTCGAAAATATGTTCTCAAAGAATTAGAATAGAATTGTG
The DNA here is from genome assembly GCA_028455765.1 of Lasioglossum oenotherae. NCBI lineage: Eukaryota > Metazoa > Arthropoda > Insecta > Hymenoptera > Halictidae > Lasioglossum > Lasioglossum oenotherae. The sequence continues at coordinate 9,208,073 of CM052298.1, read as the reverse complement.
CAAACTAACGGAGCTACAGCCAGATGGAGATTTTTAAACGTCTCGTTTTGATAAGAAATATGACGAATATCTTGAGAAATGTTGTACAAGAATAAAATTGAAAATAAAAAAGTTAGCATCGCATTGGTATTTTAATTCGCAACGTTACGAGAATCGACTTTCGATCGCCGTCAGATTGTCTCGTGTCACCGCGTGTCTGCTACTCGATCATCACGTTTCTCGGTCGCCACGTGATCGGGGAACTGTTGTTTACAATTCCGCAGACGAAACAGTCGACGGAGACCGACCGTCGAGCCTGTTAATGGCGCATCAATAGCAAACAATGCTCCGAACACAACGGGTGGGGCCAAGTGCCGCGGAGCTCGGCAATCAAACTGAACGAAGTGAGAGCGCACACTGCAATTTTATTATACTACGGGGAGAGTACAGTACAAACAAGCGTTTCAACGTTTTCGCCTTCTACCCGAAACACGGTTTCCGGTTTCGAGCATCGATACGATCAACGCATGGATCATGAAACCGGTTTCTCAAGGCCGGCGAAGACCCGGCTGCACCGCACGATGCACTTCCAGAACCAGCCGAGACTGTCGTCGCACGCTTGAATGGCGTGCACTTCGACGACCTACATTTCTAGGATCGTGGACACCCTTGTTGTGCAAACAATCGTAACAGCATGCGCTGATGTCTCTGCGTTCGTTACTTTTTCGTAGGAACTTCGCTATCTACAGTAATACCTCGATACGTGTGAAGGAGATGTGCACGATATTTGCGAAAAACTTATCTCCACTACTACAGGGTGTAGAGGAGAACAGGGTAATTGCTACTCATAGTACAGTAGTACCTCGATACATGTGAAGGAGATGTCCATCATAATTGCGAAAAACACCTTCACTACTACAAGCTGTAGGGGAGAATGGGGTAATTACTATCCACAGTACAGTAATACCTCGATACATGTGAAAGAGTTGGCCAACATAATTATGAAGAACTTGTCTCCACTACTACAAGCTATCGGGAAGAATAGGGTAATTACTATCCACAGTACAGTAATACCTCGATACATGTGAAAGAGATGACCAACATAATTGTGAAGAACTTGTTTCTACTACTACAGGCTATAGGGGTGAATAGATAATTGCTATCCACAGTACAGTAATACCTCGATACATGTGAACATGTCCACGATAATTGCAAAAAAACTTATCTCCACTACTACAGGCTGTAAAGGGGAATAAGGCAGGCCAGCAAGCAATGATGATCAGAATTATTATTAGAAAATTACACGTCATATGTTTTTAATATTTCTTGTTTACATCTTACTGCACCGTGCGCCGCACATGTGTTCGGGCATCACGCAGCTGTTGCATACCTAATAGCGAAGAAAAAGGAGCTTCATTCGATTTTCAACGTGATAGATGTAATATTTTCCGTTTAGAATATATATATAGGACTTAACCCAGATAATACTAATCCAAATTTGTTGTTTTTAATCACCTTTTTATAGAACTTTGACCGACCAACATGTATGTGACAGTTTCCTGATTAAAACGGGACCGAACATTACATCGTCAGAAGTGTATCAGCCTGTGTAATGCACGATTCCATAGGATCTCGATTATCCGAACGGATGTTATACGAATGTAAACAGTTCAATCTAAAAGCGAGTTATATACGACACGATTCGTTTTACACATCAGTGAAGCTGGCACGGTAACAACTAGGTAATTGTTCTATTATTCAAACAAGCATTAGTGTTCATTCCACTGATTAGTACGGATAATCGAGGTTCTACTATATCGTGAATTAATCAAGCAAATATGATCCAAATTGTATCGTAATGGTGTAATTCCAAGCAGTATCGCAAATATGTTGTTAAAACTTCCATAATGGAATCGTTAGAAATATTTCTGAGATGATTTCTGTTTATATTCGAAGGAACGACAGCGATATTTTTCATTAATTATTTCAATTTTATTTTTTGACTATTGCTACAGCTATTCGGCGATGTGTTAAGAGAAGGTAGGAGCCATGGTGACGGCTTTGCTGTCTATGTAGATCCGTGGAAACTCTGTTTTATGTGCAATCTAGTTGACTACATTGCTCTTTGAGTTTGTTACCTTTGAACAGAAACTTTCTATTCCTGATGGACCGCGGAAGTTTACGCCAATTTATATTTGTCTAAGCAATTCCACGGAAGTTAGTTAAGCTCGCTATTAGTTAAGGAAACAGATGGTAATGAAGTACAAATTTTCTTGTCTTTACAACAGGAAATAAGACAACCAGCAAACCTATAATTTTAATGAACTATGTAGTTTGATACTTCAAACACTAACGACAGAGTACATATTCTTTTTACTGTTCCTCTTTTAAGTAACCGTGAAAGAATTATAGATGACTGGCTATGCATGTAGAATATTGTACAAGTATTATAATTTGGCAACACAGTTTAAGATATACTCGTACATATGTATAAATATGTATCGGCTCATTTACTGGAACAACAAAATGGAATAATTGCTTTTAAAGAAGGCGTTAGCGACAATCGGTAAACTGGTTATTCTACGCGAATGCGAAGTTGAAATGTTATATTTTTATAACTCTTCTCGACTGTCTCAATCAATAAATTGATTCCTAATTCATACATACGAGAGCGCAACAATTGCGACGTTACAAAAAGTGGTACAGGTCGATGTTTCAATAAATCATACACAATTTATTTCTCGTCGAGTTAGTATTCCTTTTGGTATTGTATATGGGTCAAGCTTTGACGGCGAAAGCGTTGAAAACTGTCTCTGCCGGTGATATTTTATTAACTCGCGCAATAAAGCGGCTTTTATGCGGGATTAATACAATTCTATCGTGGTCGCGCGAAAAAGTACGGTGAAAGGACCTCATTCCCATTATGAATTCTCATTTCAGCTGAAGTTTCTTTTTTTTTTCGAAGAAACTCCAAACTCCCAATTTTCTCACAAGTTTGATATAATTACTATCGCACTTATGCGCGCGTTGATACATCAATTTCGATTTCCAGCGAGTTATCGCTTCGACTGAGTGATTCGAAATTAAATTAATAAAATTGTCAATGTATTAATAGTACTTATCACTCGCGTCAACAGTTTAAGCATTCTTTCGTTATCTGAAACTTTGAACTACTCTAAAATTGAATGCATAGAATTGTAAATTTTCATAGTCATCTATCTACTGATAACATAAAGCTTCCGTCATAAAATAATAGCATCCATCACAACCACGGCCATTTTTTTATCGAATCTTGCACATGTTATCATGTGGCATTAAAAAAATGTTTAACATGTATCTAGAGGTGAACATATCTTACGTAAATTTAGTGTATTGTAAATTTTTTCCAAGATTTAAATATGTTAAATATGTAATCATACCGGAATGTAGTGAATGAATCTCTGACATTTAAATAGCGTTAATTCCAGGCGCAGTAGTGGGTGTACACCTTTTTATTCGTACACCTTTTAAAAACAAATAACTTTTTCATAATTGGACCCATGAGCTCGAGTTTCTTTGATACGTTAGAAGCATTAGTTCACTAGCTAATGATTAAATAATTTATCTTTTCATTGTTATTGGTCGCAATCGCGAAGGAAACAGTAAAGGTCACGACATCGAAACTTTTTATCTGTGCCTGATTTTTACATATTTTATCTGTGCCTGCAATAAAAATTTGAAACATCCAACTTGTAAATCTAAGTTTTACAGTTTCCACTGTAATTTTATTCGTGATCGATTTTTGTCATACTTTCTGTTGTTATATTATTCCATTCTCGTTCCAAAATATTCCATGAACGTGTTTTCGAAGTAGGGCAAAAGTTTCGTACCTGTCTATCCAGTCCATCTCATAATTTTTCTATTATTCAAATCTGGTGGTTGGAGTTGTCATTTCATAATTTTTAATGAATTATTATATTGAAGGTGATTCAAATAGCTTTTACATATTTTTGACGTGTGTTTTGGATCATTATCGTATACATATGAGGATATTTATATTATGTAGTTAATAGAGTTGAAGGTTCATAATTAATACGCAATACCAGAGTTTTACTAAAATCCAGAGGTGTTCTGAGACTTGTGAGCGGGAGTGTATGCATGCATGTTTGCGACTGGAATTAATGATATTTAATTAATTATCACAATTTCAATAATCGTTAAAAAAAAATACTTAAGGGTGCACTAGTTCTAGTGTTAAAGTGAAAATTCGTCCCTACTCCATCCCCCTGGAGAATGACCAAATTCTATACACCAAAACTACCTTCTGCATCGTGAATTCCACAATTTATTCCCTGTGATTCTCGCTCGTGTTTCATAATGCGGTTACGATTCTCGTCCTCGACAGCTAACTCGGTTGCTATAACGCGCGGTGGGAATGAAAACATTGAAAAAGGGTTCTCTGTTTAACACTAGATTTACGGAGTGCTGGACATAACTGTTCCGCATTATTTTATAAACATAACAAGATTCCGATAATACATACACGAAGAAATAAATTTGGTAAATAATTCCTCAGGCAAGCATCTTTACAATTTTAAAGTCCCGTCATTTTGACGGGTCCCGTAAACCTAGTGTTAAAAGGGAAGCCCGGCGACCTTGGTCTCAAGGATCTCAAGAGTTGGCAAAATCGAGGATTGCGACGTCTATTGGCCGGCTCGGTCTACATTTACACAGGCACTCCTTCAGGAACACTTCACCCTTCTCTACCCACTCGCGAGTGTTATCTACGGATGCTGTTGTGAGACAGCCAGCCTACGCCCCTGTTTCGCGGCTCCATTCAGAGGTAGACTCAATATCCGAAATGATAGCTTTCGATTATTTAGTTCAACGCGTTCGTTATCCGAGTAATAACGCTAACAATGGTGACGATATAGACTAGGAACTGCTGCACCGGATACACCATAGATATTGGATGATCAAGATCTTCTCTTACGAAAACTTCGGTAATTGTTTAAATTACCTAAATACATGTTACTGCCGCTCGATTTTAGTTTTCGAGATATTCGCATAAAAACTATCGCGTGTACAGTATTCAATTTTTCGTATTGGTGCACGCTCCGCAGCAGCAACGTAAGCCTGTCCCGGCACGGCGTTTGTTTACATTTTGCTTCTACACACGCTGCGGAGATGAGAATGAAAACACAGTGTCATTCTAGTCATACACATATAGGGTGCTCCTGAATTTTCGTATGCATGCTCTCCGCCCTCACCACCTAACCCTAACTAATTCTGATCTCATGATTTTTCCATTACTGGTTCAAATTCTGTATGACGGCTATATACGAAATACGGATATGAAAATGTAGGAGTAGTCTTTCAAAATTGAAAGCTCACCCTATGTATGTATGGCCAGAGTGTGAGACCCTGTTTTATCTCTCATCTCCACAGCGTGTTTAGAAGCAAAATGTAAACAAACGTCGCGCCGTGACAGGCTTACGTTGCTGCAGAGCGTGCAGGAATATGAAAAAGTCAATACAGTATTAGCGATAGTTTTTTGCGAATATCTCGAAAACTAAAATCGAGCGGCGGTAACATGTATAGGAAAAAGTTGTTCAGAATGATGACTTCGACAACATATTTCAAGATGATGAGAATCTGAGATGAGACTCTCTTTCTAAACAATTACCGAAACTTCTTTTTACCAGAGCACACAATAAAATATCGTTGACTTGGAAATACCAAGATATAGAAAGTTCCCAAGCAAATGGAGGACATGTTGTACAACTACGTGCATAAATCAATTCCGTCGCATATTAAAACGACTCATCAGTTCCGTTTATTAAAGTTTCCGTTATCGGCGCGAATAATATAGGTCGGAGTTTTCGAGGCGAACCTTTCATGGAAACATTTGCGAACTTCCTCGCGAAGTTGACTGTATGTATTGCGAAATATAAGAACCCGTACATCGTGATAGCAATCGATCACTTTCACGACCCTCGATGTATTTATATTGCAGCCACTAAATAGACCACTTCGTAAAAAAAAAAAAAGAAGAAAATATTCACTTTTATATTTATAGATCAAGAGAAATTTCAATTTCGCTTAAACCGCGTTTATTTATAACGCAGAGACTAACAAACCTGACTAACGCTTTGAAGAAAAAAGAAAAACAGTCTTATACGTATAGCGTAAATAAATGTGTATATGTATACTATTTATTACCTAAAAGGAAGTGGATCATCACAAACAGTAACCTTCTTATTTACCTTTTGAAATGTACGTCGAAACTGTTCAAAATAAATATCGGCGCATAATCGAAACCACGTTACGCGAAGGACCGCTGTGATTATTGGTTAACAGAATGAAGCCTCGTAGATGTTACTTCTCCTCGCAATATCCGGATTGCTACTGTAGCTAACGAACATGTAATACAATTTAATCGTTACAATGTCTCCTAATTAGCAATCTATTAGCAACATCGGCTTCGGTATTGCATAAATATCTGATCTGACTAATCAAGTGAATTAATTGGACTCTGACGTTCTGCCAATTCCAAAAAGCCCGTGATTTTTCAGGGTTATTAATATCCTGGACACGGCCCAAACCGATTTTCTAGCTTATTATTACTAGTTTACCCGCAGAAATATAAACCTGAACAAATCAACAGACCTGATGAAACTCTTAAAAATGATTTTAAATTAAATAATTCCCAACGAAACACTGATCAAATTAAAAAGAAAAAAAATAACACGTTATTCGCGAAACATTAATGATTGCGCGTGCAGTTGTTGGTTGTTCGTCGTAATTTTCTTCCGGGCAAAAATTTGTCGAGGGAGGTTCATTAGCAAAGTCGGAAAGGCAAGTTATCCCCTTAATCTGACTCTAATTTCATCCCGTTCTATAATTCTTTCGACATTTCCGTGGGACGTAGTACCACGCGACGACTGTCAACGTAACTGAAAGGAAACACGACCGCACAATTAGCGGGAACGCTAAATCGCCGGGAAATAGTAAACACAGCTCGGATCAATAGATATAGTATAAACTTCACTGACCTGTTCTTAGATCAAGACGAACTTTGTCATCTTTTCTATTTCCGTATCAACAGTTAAGCCAGACACGCTCTCGCATCGCATTCCATTTTTTTTCGCAATTATTAAACCGTCGGGGCAACTTATAGAAAAACACATCCGGATTATGTTTGTTTACGCACGTTGCAGGGATTGCACGCGATGCGTCGTCGATGATTCTTGCCGGTCGAGTCGTACACTAACTGGCTGTAAGCGGCAAGATTCATTTGGGCCAATATGGTTGCATAAGTTGGGCAAACGATTCGTGCTGCTTCTGGCCAGGCAATGTCGTGAAGCTGGAGGTGAACATTTGGAATGAAAGGTAACTAGACATTGAGTTAAAATAGGGTATTTAAAAACTGAATTACTGGAATGTAATTTAATCATGATTTCTAATATTATAATGTACTTAATATCATATGAAGATCGTATGTCTTGTATCATATTTTCTAGGAATTATTAGAAATGTAAATTAAATTAATAATCTCTTTTAAAAACGTCCTCACATTTTCAGTAATTAAAAATGGTTCATTTTGACACGCCTGGTAGTCGTTGTATTAATTAGGTCAGCAATCCAATTTCGTTAAAATGCTCAAAGCTGATAGTTTTAATGTAAAGTATAAAATTATCTGTTTTAAGAAATGGAATTTATATGCGCAGACTTGAACATTCATTCTCGAAAGAAAGTATTCTTAAATCTTAATTTGGTAGTTTTCGTTTTATCTAATGAATTGCTCTGGTTTACTAAATAGAAATGACATTTTTTTAGATCGTTATTGCTGCCAATGAGTTGAGAATCAGTTACTTCATCGACATCACTCACGAGCGTGTCTAATTGAGAGCTGACTACTCAGCTAAAAAGCGTGCTGAGCTAAGCACGAGTACTCGAGTATTTCAACCAGCTCGATCATTCGAGTAGTCTTTTTTTGGTGATACTTCTAAGTCACTCGAGTGTATTAATAGAACAATCGGCCGAGCGAATTATAAACAAATCTTGAGCAGCCTTTTTCCGCTAACGAATTAAACTCAAGAAAAGGAAAGCTCAATAAAATAGTTTAATAATTTTACAATCCATGCAAATATAATCGTTAGCTCTTCGATCACTTTTCCTTTGTATCGGTTTAAATAAACATAGGCACACATTCTTCTCTTCGAAACCCTAACCTTGGTTAATGTTGACAAAAACATGTCAACATGTTTGAATACGAAGGATATACATACTCTGCAGGTCAACACGTAAAAAAGAAAGTAAGTACTAATCTCCGCAAGTTAGACATCGAAATTTTGGTATCGGAACATAAAATTCTAAGATTAATTATTAGACTGCGGATTTTATGCATTTATAACACAAATGGGTGCGTACAATTTAAAACAGAGGAGGTATTAAAAAGATTTAACGCCATCAGTGTATTCGTTTCACTTTAATAAGATAATTAAAAGAAGATTGAAATTTTTATTTGACTCCTGTCTCTTCCAATCAATTCCAACATTTTTTATTTTGCATAAAGATCCGCAGTCTGTTAATTATATTCAATTTTATGGAAATGAGAAGATTCATTCTAAGAATTTCTTAGAGAGAGAGAGAGAGAGAGAGAGAGAGAGAGAGAGAGAGAGAGAGAGAAATAAATGAATTATAGTGACTTCGAAATCGAAGGAAAAGTAAAAATGTGTTCGACGACCTTTGATGAAAGTGACCTCAAAAAGATATTTGAGTATCCTTAAACATAACGTATGAACACTTCCGCACCTTCTGTTGTCACCAAGAACAGTTGATAACAATGAAGAACCGATTTCATAACAGTTCATCGGCAACTTTCGTAATAGTACGAAACGTAATAAGATTTGTCCCGTCTTTCTCCTTTCTTGGAGAAACAGATGACATCTTAATAGAACATATGTGAAACGAAAAGAAGAAATTTCGGTGAACGAAGCAGTTTCATAAAACATTGTACATATCTTTGTATGGTCATACAAGGTGAGATAACAATGGAGACCAACGAAAAAAGCAATCAAGTATCCCGAGAGTACGTGACGTTAGTCCCGATCCATTGTGCAGTAGAAGCACTCGCCAAGAATCCCCCGAACCCGACCATGATGAATTCCCATCTGCATTGCCGCGAATGAAGAAAAAGAAAACGTGTCGTTACATGCCGACATCGGAAGACCTGCGAGCAAAAACACGTCATAGCCTCGAAAGTGGCTGTCTCGCACGCAATTACCGACGAGAATTTCAATGTCAATATGTAGGTCGCCATTTGCGAATTTTGACCGTCGAGAAAAACTCGAGAGAATTACGCGGCAACGAGCCACGGGGTCCGTTAAGTAGAACGCAGCGATTCATTCAGGTTCGCGAATCCCAACGCGACTAAATCAATATAATGTACAAGAGAGGAAGACCTTTGACAAGATCAGTCGGTCACAGGGACACGGGACTGACTTTCCCTCGGTCATTGCTACTCGATTCTCTGCTTTTGCGTGAATTTTTAAGTCACGAAACGATAACGCATCCTTGGGTAAGCGCGTGGCGCAGCAGTACGTTCGGAGCCTCCTGCGGAGTTAGGCAATGCTGCCTTGTTGTATATCCGCGACTCTCGACAAGTTTACATAAAGGGCGACGGGATAATGCGTACTTACCAAATGCTCCGTGGCGGGTGTCGCGAAAGACTTTTCACTTTCGAGTTCGCACTCGTCACGATTACGCGCGCACTTCGCCTGACGTTCTCGACGACTTCTCGAGCACCGCTCACGTTCGGTCACGTACACGTTTTACACGGTGAACACTGTCAACGATCACTCCGCACCCTGTCTCAGGGGCGGTTCAAACGCTTCTTGGTGAACACTCAGGCGGACGAGTTCGATGTGATCGTCATCGGACAAGAGTAGCATTAGGCAGAAACTATCTCCGCTGAATGAACGTAGAAGGAAAGAACGTGCCCCGAGCTCGATCGACGCAGGGCACCGCGTATCCCGCAATAATGTTTACATGAACGATCGCGGGCCGTGTCGTTAATGGCACGATTTTGTCCGGACACGTTTGAAGAGCCATTCGACCGTTGACGTTACAAGGAGTGGGGGATGGGAACTGCGCACGGAAAATCAAAAGGATCAAATAGGAAAACAATCCACGATACGCGCTTGTGCCGATCCCTGACAAATACCGTCAACTACGTTACATTTCGCACGGAGAACTGTTCGATGACTCGCACCAGCGCCGTAATCTCATTAACCGGCTGATTAAACCAGAATCGTCCGGGTCAAGACAAGCCTCAAGACATGGATAAGTATCGAACGTCCCTGAACGTTAACTGCGTCCCATTCAAAGGATCACTGATTGGGAATGCTGCTAACGCGAACGCGAAGCGGGCAACTTTGAAGCACGTGCCACCGTACGCGTTGCAGTACAAAAACGTTCTGAGGCGCAGGTCCTAGCGGCAACGACTTCCGTGCGTGCTTCGGAATGTGCCCGCCATGTTAACTATAGTCGCTGTGTCGACATCGCACGGCCATGCCGCGAACCGTTCGGACAGGTGTCGACTCGGTGGGTAAACGTCACTCTTATTGACCGCCTTTCCGCGAGACGATTATTTAATCAGTTCGATAAAACTCCGCGAACAGTCGCTACGAAATAGCGTAATTTCACGTATAATTTATTTTAATTTATAATTTCAAATATCAATGTAATTTCAAATATCAATGTAATTGGTAGACAGCGGATCTTTATGCAAAATAAACATTTTCTATCTGAATTGCAACAAAAACTGGAGTGAAATAGAAATTTATTTTCTCTCTAAATATGGTTAACCCTGCTGTCTTCCTCACTTACACTTAGAGTTGCCAGATCTTCTATATTTGAACTTGATCTTTACATACCTATAGGAATTTTCAAAAATCTTTGTTTGAATAAAAAAGTTTAAAATGTGCTGTGTACCTCTTTTACTTGAACTCCTATATTTTGAGCCTGTCTCATATATATATTAGATTGTCCCAAAAGTTCCTTCCGGAATGTGCTCCTTTAATGTCGCTAAATAAATACAAACAATACGATAATCTTTATGTTAATATTCTAGTACTTCTTAATATAAATTTGCATTATGTGCATGCATCGAAAACCAACTTTTGGGACAACCTAATATTTATTTAGCAATATTAAAGGAACGCATTCCGGAAGGAACTTTTGGGACAACCTAATACATAATTGCAGTTTTCACTTCTTCTATATTTGGATAAAACATTTCTGGCAACTGTGGCAACAAAGTCACTGTGACCCGATGAATAAAAGTGTGACACTTTATGAACATTATGAGTATATTTGATTAAAAAAAATGTAGAACATATTTATGATGAACGTATTTATGATAATGTAAACTTCATCTCGGGTCATATGAAAATAATATAAAAGTATTTTAAAATTCTCCTAATGTTTTTGCTGTGTTTGAAATTACACTTAATCATTTTTGTAATAAATGCATTAGTTCCGCCGTCTACTAATTGGTTATAGATTGAAATTGCTGAAGTCTTGCAATTATCGGGTACAAAACCCGATTGAAACTTTATTGCAGGTCTATTAAAATTTTATTAAATTGTCTTGTTAAGTTATCAGATAGCCGCTGCGGCTGGTTGAAATAACTTTTTGATCAGATTGTAGCTACAGCGAACAACTGAACTCTTAAGAGCAAGAACGCATTAAAAAATCTCGCTGTGTAATTAATTATGCATCAAAATGGATTTACCGTCACAGAAGACGCTAACGAATGAAAGGCTTTTTCAAGGAAAAAGGTTGACAGAGTGTCATCGTGCTTTCACATGACACAGATTATAACCGAGTCTAGACGAATACATTCGTACTGATTTAAATATGCATTAATACCTTTTAATGCATTCCGGGAACGGGGAAAGATGCGATAAAAGAATACAAAGTTATTTCGCAGATGGTATCGCAACCGAGTGGCATTTCTCGGTTATCTTGACACACATGGTCTATCATGACTGCTTCAACGCTTATGCAGCCGGTAATAATCAGACACTCGATTCGTAGTCTAATCAGTAGTTGATATTATATTTACTACTTACCCTGCGCAGTTACTTGTACCGGATGTTGGGCCGCCGCGGCTCTCTGTAACAGAAATTTTTCGATATTGTTTATTTATGGATCAAAGCCATTTTTGTTCTTTTGATATTATCTCGCAAGCTGTGCTTGTTCTAACATTCGAGTTTAGGAATAATTTTGAGATATAGAGGTCATATACATCTAGAATGCATTTCTCTTGAGTGTACATATTTTCCAGAAACTTTATCAGAATGTTTACAGCAACTTCATTACGTTGGCCGAAGTATAGTCTTCGGGCGGTACCGGCAATTCTCAATAATTACCAGGTGCGCCAGTGGAGGGAGGAGGTTTAGAGGATAGTCCCAATTTGGGGAGTTCCTCACTTCCCTGGGGTTGCGATGACCCCCGGGGAGCTGTTCGTAAATTAAACCTCTCTCCACTTAAAACAATTCAGATTCTATACTATTTTCGACTTTCCTAGATTTATGTAACTCCTACAATTAATTTAGATTGGCATGTTAACTCTAGGAGGTGGCTGTGTTCATGTTATTCAGTATACGTATCGATTTTATTTACATAATGCAAAGTGTAATGATAAAAACGCATTCTGTCTTGCATTAATCGGTTTGTTAATGTCATTAGAATTATATGTACGTATATGTACAGTAAGACCTCGATTAATCGGCTTCATCGGGAGACAAACAGTCCGGATAAATTTAGGCCCGATGGATAACTGAGACCCGACGGACATAATTACAATGTATACTATGTTTCAAAATAAATTTTTCATTTTTGAAAATTTGTTTCTCTTTATAATATAATCATATTTAAACGCATATTTCTGTATAATGGGGATCCGGTTAATCGAGGTCCTACTGTATTCTTCGATGAAATTTTCAGCATGTGTGTGACTAACATAGATCTACAAAACATATATTTTAAATTTTCATTAGGGACTCAAATAAAAAAGTTTTAAAAAATGCCTTTTTTATTTCAACCTTGTAAATTATAATTTTTGGAAACTCTTTTTTGCATATCATTTCATAAACTAATGCATCTAATTGATTATAAAAAACCAGGTCGTTTGGTACAATTATAAAAAAAGTTATTAGTTTTTTAAAAGGTGTACGAATACTTTGTACACCCACTGTATACATATGTATATCGCGATATCAGGATGAATATTTAGCAATGTGCTGCGACTATAAATGTTTAAGTACATTTTGTACGATCAGACGTATACCGGAAGCCTCGAGGCTCTTCGAATCCAAGGAACGACTCCTCGGCTTCGCGCCGAAAAGGTCGTCCTTCTTTCCACTCTTTATCCATCGGAAATATGAAGACATGTTGCATTTGCCACTTCCAACACACTGTCACGACAATATCAGTCACATAACTTCACAATCGACGGCACTATAATTTTCACTGTACTCCGGCAGTTGTAAAAAAAAATCATTTTAAAAACCACGCTTATATTAAAATGCGCTAAAAAGGAGAAAATAATTTTTTTAGACATTAGTGACTATAAATAAAAGCGTGGAGCGCTAAACTATATTAACGTAATCTTCGTGGGCGCTCCACGCTTTTATTTATAGTCACTAATGTCTAAAAAAATTATTTTCTCCTTTTTAGTGCATTTTAATATAATGCGTGATTTTTAAAAAGATATTTTTTATTTTCTACTTTTTAGTCTTTTTTAACTGGAACGCAAGATATAGTAATACTAGTATGAAATAGCAAGATATAGAAACGCAAGATACGGAAATACGCAAGATGGAATGAGGGGGTGACTCCGAAAGACATCGTCCGAAAAATTGCTGAAATGGAACTGAATGAACCGAACACCACACTGACTGAGCAGTGATGAGAATGTTGGCGCTTTTCGCGCGCATGCGCGAGTTTCGTCAGGGTCGTATCTACGTCTACGTCCGAAAGTGGGGAACTATTGGGGGGAAAGTAGTGGGAGACTATATGGCGGGAAATTAGCAGGGCGACCAAGGTACCCGATCTTCGTACTTGACTGAGGTCATCTGAGGCTAGAATCGTCGCGCATGCGCGTGAAAAGCGCCAACAATTCCATCACTGTGACTGAGCTCCTTCGGTACGAAATGGGTCAGTGAAGTGGGGATGAGTCGAAGTAGGAAAGCGTAGTGGGGTAGGGAGCGCTGGCGCGTGGAGTGGGGATCGCTAAACGCGATGACGTACTGCCGAGCGTCGCGCGACGAGGTGTGACGGTTAATATTAAAATTTTTTTCTCCTTAACGCACTGTTTTCTTTTTAATTTCGTTTTTAATATTGCATTGTCATCCAGTTCTGAGCTACGTTTAAAGTTTCAAGTCTCTAGCTCATCGGGAAGTGGTTTAAAATTCGATTACAAGATTTGACGGATACAACAACAACAACGACAACTCGGCAAGCTAATATAAGCGTGGTAATAATAAAAATGGTACTTGACAAACGACACCTGGTCCCTACAAAGAAAGTTCTAATCACTAAAATCGGAAAATAAATTGTAGAGCAAGGGGTTAGAAGAAAAAATAAACTCGACAAACGACACCATTTACACCATCGAACGTGCAGTTATCAAATCATTATTCCGGTACAACTCATCGCCGCGGAACTTAATAATTTTCGGTCAGTCAAAATGGTCGCCTGATACCGTACAAAATGAATTCACCGTTTACCAAGGAAGAAGATAGAAATAATTTGTGAAAAATTATCGAGAATGGTAAAACTTAACATTACAAAACTTCATGATTCGAAACCTATCACGTTACTAATCACGTTGCCAGTTGATTTTAGATCGTTGCAAATTATTACCGTTTCCGTGTTGATTCTATTTTGCATGTGCGCATTTAATTTGTATCGTGTGTATTAATTAATATTCGTCGTTTCATGTTATTAATGAATAATTGAAAGAAGCCGCGTTCGTATGGCGAATAATTATTCCCTGCACTAATATTGTAAAGTAAAAAAATAAGCGACAAGTGCGATTCTTACGTACATCGCGAGGAATTATTCACGCGGAAATATTCGATCAGCAAGCGAGCATTTCCACGGTTCCAATATTATACGGATGACCCTTCCTCGTCAGATTCGCGACAAACAATGACCGTGATTTACGTAGGTCGACGCTTTCATAAAATGTCAAACGAAAACAAAAATGCATGGCACAGTTCGCTTGTAAGAAACTGGGTCGACAAACAGAGGAAACACGAAGAATATTTCGTAACGATGAACGGACTCCGTCAAATTTTTATTAAGATATAGTTTTACAAGCAGATTTACGTTTAATTTTTCACGTCACGGCTTTACATTATCACACTCGTTAAAATTCTCGAACGAATCGAATGTCCCCCTACAGTTTCTCACTTTAAACTCATTTATCTCTTCCTCACAGTTTTCCGAAATTCCTAACGGACACGCTAACCTTTCATTGCACAAAAGCACCCATTCTTTTAGTTGTTTGATAGTTGATAGTTAAATTCGATGAATTAAAATTGGAAAAATCTGAATGCTAAATCTGCAAAACTACTGTTAGAACTATCAGCGAAGAGATATCGCAAAGAACTCTGAAATAATCTGAAATCTGAAATAATTGGTGCGACTCAAAAGGTAAATTAATTGCAATAGGGAAACTAAAAAAGATAATAAACATTTTCGTTCATTCCTGAGATAAGTGACACAACTCAAAATATATTTCTACAATAATTATAATAATGGATATATAAATTTTGGTACCCTTTATAACTAATGTACATGAGAATTAACTCAGTATCTAAACAACAACAAACTATTTTACATTTCTGGGTTGATGGAAAAATTGGCAATTCCAGGTAATTTTCAAATGGCTCTCCTGTAAAATTTCCATTTTTTCATTTATGTCACTGTGATCTCGGTTATGACATTGTAATAACAGTCAGGATTGAAATCGATGTTTCTTCGTGAAAATTATAATTCATTTGACATTCTCGTGCTGGCTAGTAACCATTTCGTCAGAGCGTATTATTGCTTTACAATATTTTACATAAACGCGCTTCTATTTTAATATCTAATGAACCATGGTGCCACAAAAAGCAACTACACATGCGAGACTTGCTAAAAGGTTAGTAAAAAAAGAGGAGAGGGGGTTGAAGACGCAACATCGCCAGGTATGTACGATGTTTAGAGCTTACAGCGACCGGGAGAGAGGGGGGGCGAAGAAGAGGGCAAAGAAGGGTTACCGCGAACTGCTAGCTTTCAATTTAGAAGAACCGAACAATAGAGCAGCATCGTCGATGAACTCAAGACGTCCTCTGTGACCACGAGTCACCATTCAGCGTCTTTTATAGCGCCACCGAGTAAACCGTAGCGGAGTAAACCTTGTTTTCTGTAAACATTATAATTATCGACGTATCGTCGGACAAGAGAAGATTC
Organism: Lasioglossum oenotherae; assembly: GCA_028455765.1. Taxonomy (NCBI): domain Eukaryota; kingdom Metazoa; phylum Arthropoda; class Insecta; order Hymenoptera; family Halictidae; genus Lasioglossum; species Lasioglossum oenotherae. The sequence goes on along the minus strand of CM052298.1, from coordinate 9,191,582 downwards.
TACCTCAGGGATGCAACAAAACCTGATGCACGAGAATTCGAGACGAAGGAGAAGCCACTTTATGGCTCGTTGACTCTTAAATAACAGAGACCGCGTCACTCGATGTATTCGTAAATATAAATTAACTTTTCGAACTCGAACCAGAACGTGTTACATCTACGATAAACGTTATGCAAAAGATATGCAGCAAAACGTCGACTTTAAAATGTCTACCAATACCTGTCTCGGTCTCGAAGCTTTTAATAATTCTATTAGGTCCTCGGAGTATTGCGCGTTTAGCGAATTTCGTGCTACAAGGAAAAACAAGCTAGCAGCATTAATTACTCCGGAGTTAAACGCTAAAATGGATGTAGCAGTTAAAGAAAAGCCAGAAGAAATTTACAATTTTAATTAACAACGTTTTCTTGACGATTGTACGGTAAATTTCCCGCAAGCAAAACCCCCGAAGTATCGATATGACGTAGTAAAAACTATATTCTCAAAAAGTCGATTTTCAAAATTATGATCGAAGTTAGGAACCGAGTAAGTGAAACAAGGAAAATGGATGGAATATTACGAATAGAGCGTGCTCGCCCCACCGATATAAGACACACGATTGGCCGGAAAGTGGTGCCACCAGTGATGCAATTAATAAGCAGAGTAAGTGAACGAATGGCGACACACGCACACACACACACACACGTGATTCTGCGAGGAAAGATGCGCGCGCTTTCCTAGCACCTTCAGCGTTCCAAGTTCCGCGAGTTACTGAGTGAAAAACACTCCTTTGAGCCTGTCTTTTTCTCAGCACCGGAGTCACATGTTACACACACGCAAATCCACCGGTCACATATGCATGCACACACGCGCCTACTCCCACCGAAATCCGAACGTCATACTCCTTTCGCGGGCATTTAAACCAAGGACTCATCTGCATTGTTTCGGTATTGTATCGGTTAACACTTTACCCACACATTATGGCACGCAATCGTAACAAGATGGACGAAATTTGTTATCTCTGTTAACCCTTTCGCAGAGCAATTGGTGCAACTCACGTAACAATGATATCGCATTTAGAATACACGCGTTTCGAAAGACTGGCTTACTACCAACAATAATCTACAGGGTGTCCCAAAAATGTCTGTGGTTCGTTCGGTCGTTTGCAGTAACTTTTTCTTTAGCGAAAGATTCCGTTTCGGCTTTGTTAACCCTTTGCACTCCTTTGTCGAGTGTGACTCGACATTAGAGAAAGAAAAATGTAAATAAAATGGGTTTTTATATGTATTTGGTTCTTCCTTTATTTAATCTCTTATTTTTACTTAAAAGCATATATAAGTGCCACAAATATAAATTACAACATCGTTTGAGAGCTACATTTAATGTAACAAGTAAACAAAATTGTTTAAAATAAGTAGCTGCCAAGGAACTGTCCTTTGAGAAGGAAACTTCAAAAATAAAACACTTAACACTAAGCCTACCACTGTCGGTCGAATAACCGGTTTTATATTTTTCATCTTACAATTATTAAAATTATCAAGTTGCTTATATGTAAATTGATTCGACAAATTTCTTTATGCAAGCACATATTGTGATCAAAATTGAGCAAAATCTAAATAAATAGAGCCTTGTCATTTTTGTAAGCTAGAACATTTTAATTGCTTTTAGTGCTCGGTAGGTTTAGTGTTAAACGTAGTCGCTTAATAACCATAGCAGTCGAAAAAGCAACGTGAAACAATAAAAAAAAGGTTTAATGTTGAAATAGTAGGGAATTGTTGGAAACAAAATTGAAAAATAATTCGGAGTGCAAAGGGTTAAGGAATTATTAATGAAAAACACGGACCAATGAGAGCGAGGCTACAGGAGACGGTCAGTGGGACCTATCGCCGAGGCGGAATCCGTTCACTATATTCGCGCTCTGATTGGTCCGTGTTTTTCGTTAATAATTCCTTAAAGAAAGCCGATGCGGATATTTTTGATAAGGAAAAAGTTACCTCAAATGACCTAAGGAACCATCCCAATGAAAGTTTTTCGACATTTCTGGGACACTCTATATAAAACGAAAATAATATACTCGTTATTTTTTTCTGGTTTCTATTAATATTTTCAAAGTGTACCTAATCGAAAAACAGTAGTAGATACATATTTTCTATTGATTCGCATATCACCTGTCGAAGGAGCTCCATTTACATAGCGCAAATAAAAAATTGTAATCGTTCGAACTCGACTATCGACTTTGACACTGATGCAATGAAAACGACGACAACAAACCGCGACCTTCTTTTTCGAATCGTATTGGTCGGGAAAAGGAAGCCGATGTTTAATCGCTATGGTTTGCTCTTTGCTTAATCGGCCGTTGAAGAATAAAGTAAACCGCTGACTACATTGCTTACTTTGGTAGATAATTGTTCGTTTCAAGTCTCCGTTTAATTACAGAAATAGAGCGGAAGGTTTTGAAAGCTCGCCGAGTGCAAAACGGTTTTGCACAACTGATTAATTTTACAAATTGAGCTGTAGTTCGATAATATAATGATTTGCGTGATTTTACAAGTTGCTATCATTATACAGTTGTTACGTTTTATGAAACGATCATTAATTGACTATAAACATCGTTTACCGTTCATCGCGTGCAACGCGTAAATTGAAGCAACGAGTGTAAAGATGTTTAGTAATGGATACTCCTTCGAAAGTAATAATTACGCAAAATTGATCAACACGGGGAAGAAATATGACGGCCAATCCGGAGGAGGGCAGTGAAATTTCGATACAGACGCAAGAAGCGAAACTGGTTACAGCATGAAAACGAGTGATTCGACACAGAAAGCGAAACTGTTCGGACTCGAACGACAAGTTCATTGAGAACACGCTTCGGATCGGCAGTTATTTCAGACTGTGATGCGTTTATACGTGCCATAAGCCATACCATAAAAATTAAACCGAACGAAATCTGGCGGAGATGCGTGCGGAGTCCCGTGCACGTGGCGAACGTGCCAAGGCACGCGCGCATTACGCGAGCCAGCGTAGAGAGATAAAATTTTAATGGACCCACTTCCACTCGGGTATCGTCGTTAATTGTACAGGTAAACTCGGTTGTTCGGGATTCTCCAAGGTCTGTAACGTATTACGTTCATAGTGAAAGGGTAGAGATGCTCGGATCTTATTAAAATAATCGGAGACGCGACTCGCGTTAGTAACTCCAATGTTTGCACAGATGCAATTTACGACTTGATTGCAAACACCGTCGTTCCAGCAGCCAGATTTCGAGTTTGTATCTTCTGGTACGTGCTGCATTCGCTGAGAGATTCGTCCAGATAAATCGAGGAAATCAATTTTTCGAAAACACGCTCCATTGGCAAAGTGTAACGAAAAATCCGATGAAATTCTGCATAAAATTATCATTCGTGTAAACATATCGTTCGCTTATTTTCACAATTTAAAACGCTGGAGTGAGCAAGAATTAATTTTCTAGCTACCTTAAGTTTTCCTTATTTTTTAGCAGCATCTTTAATGAGCAAAGTTAGACTCTAGAATTATATAAATCATTATTCATATATACTATGCAAATTTTTAAAATATGCAGTGAGTGTAAAAAGTATTCGTACGACCTTCGAAATAGAATAACTTCTTTATAATTATACCAGACGACCTGATATTTTATAATCAATTAGAAACATTGATTTATAATCATTTACGGACATTTATAATCAATTAGACACAAAAATTATGATTTACAAGGTTACATGCAAAAATAAAAAGATATTTTTCAAATCTTTTTTATATGGGCCCTTAAAGAAAATTTAAAATATATGTTTTGTAGATCTATAGTAGTTACAGACATGCTGAAAATTTCAAATCGATTATCATGCCCACGAGTTACAAGCGGTTAAAAATGGTGAAAATCGTAGTTTGATTAAATCCACAGAATCGTACATCTTTCGATGCGTGTCGTTTTTTTCCTGGGTCAACCGATTTCGATGAAATTTTTAGTATGTGTATAAGTAACATAGATCTACAAAACATATATTTTAAATTTTCATTAAGGGCCCAAATAAAAAAGTTTTAAAAAATGCCTTGTTTATTTTAATCTTGTAAATTATAATTTTTGGAAAATCTTTTATACATATCATTTCGTAAACCAATGCTTCTAATTGATTATAAGAAATCAGGTCGTTTGGTACAATTATAAAAATGTTTTAAAGGCTATTTTAAAGGGCGTACGAATACTTTTTACACTCACTGTATATTGTTATTCGAATCAGAAAATAATTCTTAACTTTCTGTAACTTCAGGTGTATGTGATTATTAAACTGCGGATGTTTATGCAAAATAAAAATTGTTTGCATCGATTGCAAGAAATTGAAACCAAATTTAATGTTATTTCTTCCCTTAATGATTTGAATAGAGGAGGAATCATGTATCGTCATCTTCAATTTAAAAAATTTTTCAACAATTTTGAATTTCATTTACTCGATTTTGCTACAAATGCATAAAGATCCGCAGTCTAGACTGATCATTTAAAACAGCACGGCATCGTGTAGCAATTACTATCTACAGGTAGTTACTACATGTAGTATTTTACAGGTGTTATAGAGAAAATTGAAGAACACCTGTGGCGACAGATTTGGAAGTGAAATTGTCAGGATAAATGTTTCGAAGAAAAGAGATGACTGGTTACGTGTTACTCGAATGAACGGAACTCATCGTTTTCTCGGTCCATCTGTACACAATGGCGGATGTGGCCAAACTATTACGCGAAATGCAAAGTGACAAGGTTTTCCAGTTATAGACGTTCGAATCGGGGAGAGAAAAGACGGAGATGCATAATCGTCGACGTCAAAACACGTATTCTCTGCTTTCAGAGATGATCCTTTTGTTCGTGGAGATACCATTGTCAGAACGGACCAACACCGGTTCGTCCGTTTCAAAAAGTCACGCTCTGCTGGGAGCAGAAACGTACGGAACGAAGAGACACGCTGGAATTTCGTGTTCTCCAGTTGGAGCACAAGTCGATAGCCTATGTAAACGACAGAGACAGATCAATTTTTTCTCTGGATAGAGATTATTATAAAACAACTTCATAAATGGGTCATTCCATTCCGTTTTGAAATATTCTATATTTAAGCCTTCTGACCCGAAGTAGAAGTGAGGACGTACGGCGTACGTCCTGATGCAACATGACGAATTTTCGTCTCTTCATGATTCTACGATACATATTCTGAATGAAGACGGTATTATGTATTATTGCATACAGTGGAACCTCGGTATACGTCTGCTTCGGAGTACGTCCAATTCGAAATACGTGCTGTTTGGACGTGATTTTTGCTCAGTATACGACTTCAGTTCGGTATACGACATAAATTGTTTGTGTGAATGTTGCGTCACTTTGAAATAATTATCTCAAAGGAAAAATTAAATTAATAATCAATTATATTCGGAGTTGATGTATTATTAACCGACTGATCATACAAGTAAGGCTCTGATCGCGGCTAATGAAAGAAAATAATCAGTCGATCGATTGTTTCTTTTTGTATTATATTTTAGCATTAAGCAGAGTTTAAATTAAAAAATCTATAATAAAATCTCATTTCTTATTTATGTGTCTAAACAGTGTTTAAATTATTTTACAATCCCACTAATGTAGGTATAATATTGTATAGGAGTTTTTTGTTTACATGATTAATCATTTCTACATTACTTTTTATGGGAAAGGTTGGTTTGGTACACGTCCTATTTGGTAGAAGTATTCGGTATAAGAGGTTCCACTGTATTTCATATCTTACTCAATCATTTTTTGATTTTTATCAATAAATCTTTATTTTATTTATAATCATAAAGATATGAAAGCAATCGTGTCTCGCATAGATCTGTGCCTCCTCAATTTGAGCGTCGACCGTGCGACGGGACAGACGGAGAATATCTGTCGGATCAGAAGGTTTAATTCAATTCGTTTTAATTCATTTTGTAGTGAAAATAAACTAAAAGATATTGCGTTATTAAAACATATCACAGACTTCCGAACGAGTTGCATCATCGCTATGGTAGTTAAGAGATGTCAGCTTTTATTGGAATGGAGTCAGTCTTTTCTGATAATGACTCGGATTTCTCAGAGTATCAGTTTTCAGGATATAGACCGCACGAAACATTATCCACTGCACCATTGATATTCAATACAATTCATAAGGAAGAGGTTGTATCTTTATCAACAGCTACTCGTGAAGATAAAACAGGAACCTTCTCTGATCACAATTTTCCTATCTCGGTCGGTAATAACACAGTGCAATCTATTTGCATCGCCGAATATAGATTTTAGTTAATTGAGCTGTCGAACTAACTGTTGCAAAGAATTCAAATTACTCACCACTTTCCGTTTGTCATCCCCAAGCAGAGCACTATGGCTCCTGTGTCTAATGAGATCCATAACCTTGCTGACAGGATTCCTGCTGCTTTCTGATCCTGCTCGGGGACGTCCCATAATCTCTTTACTGTGATCCTTGCTGTCTTTGTGGTGATCTTTATCTGTACGCACATCTATGGACGAACTTCCATGGGAGCCTCTGTGCAAAGACTGCTGCAATAAAAGCAAAATTCATGAAGTTGATAAGACTTTATTCTTGTTGCTTTCTTTCAAATATATATATATTGGGTTGGCAAATAAGTTCGTTTGGTTTTTGTGATTTATTCCAATGTAAAAAACCGAACGAACTTATTTATCAACCCAATAGAAATATGTTTACAAGAATCTCTGTTAAACTAATATTGTATCTGAGATATTGATGCTAGCTATTTTTTTAACGATGCAAATTCAGCCATTGATTTACAGAATGAATATAAGGAGAATATAACTCTTTGCACTCGGAGCTATATTAACTCGAAAATTAAACATTTCTTCCGACCTAGAGTATTTCCATTCCCTATGATTTTTGAAATTTTAGAGATATGAAATACCTCATACAATACCTAAATGTTTAGTAATTGATTCAGTGGTGCATTATAACTAGTTGGGGCCTTGGGCAAAGTAGAATTTCGAGGCTCCTAACCCCAACTAAATAACTTTATGCTTGGGGCCCCGGGCATTTGCCCAAGTTGCCCATAGGGTAACGCGCCACTGAATTGATTAGATTGAATTGACTGAATTGATATGTTTAATAATGTAAACAATATTTTGATTAACCCGAATGCTAAGGGTTAAAAATGTAAATTTGAATTAGGAAGTCTGTGTATCGGTATAAAAATAATATAGTAATCAGGTTCAATGTTGAATAAAACAGCACTAACTATCCTTGTATGCAAGTCGTATGTGTTTTGAATAAAAAGTATTTCAACAATGGCTGATCTTGGAAATTGTGGTCTCTTAGAACTCTTCAGAAACAGAATTTAAGAACCCAACTCACATGATACTAGTTGGGAGCATTTTGAAATTTACCTGCACAGCGTTTTTCATATTCGCTATAATACTGGGCTTCCTTTTACTAGCATCGGACTTGCTCCTTGGTCTGAAGGCGTCAAGGAGTGCGGGCTTCCTAGTTGGGCTGGCTGTGTCATCGACAGTCCCACCGCTTCTTCTCCGTTCGACGCTGCTGCTGCGACTATTGCTGCGGCTGGTGGATCCAGATCGAGTACCGGAAGCTTTCCTGCCTCCTTTGCTCGAACTCGACGAACTTGAAGGTTCCGCCGGTTGTGGAAGCGGCGTCGACTTTCCGGAGCCAGGAGCGCTGCCAGAAGTCGGTTTTCTGATGGTTCTCGAGTGCGAACCCCATGTTCCTGCCACAATGTAATACATAGTGAATACCAGCTCTTCCTCTACTAGCAACGATTTTTAAAAAATATTTACTATTCAATTTCAAATTGCTACAAAATATTGGGTTGGAAAGAAAGTTCGTGGGGTTTTCAAATTAATTTATTTAATAACGGAAGAAGTTACCTCGAAAATGGCAAAAATATGTTATTGAATAAATCTATGAATAAATATCTGAATTTTGTAATATTTTAAACTACTACCACCCCTGATTATTTATAATAATAAAACCTGAAAGGTCGTCGTACCTGCACGAGGTCGTTGACCCTGATCCTGGGAAGCATGACTCGAATTATCGGTATCCTCAGTGACGATTGTTGGCAAAGGCTGCGACCCAAGTTCCTGCAAAATATTACCGTTTATTACATTCCATAATTACGAGACTGCGGATCTTTATGTGATATAAGAAATGTTTGCATCGATTGCAAAACACAACAGCCAAATAAAAATTTCTTTCATCTTTTAATTATCTTACTACGCTAAAAATAATGCACCGATGTCCTTAATTCCTTTTAATATGTGCCCACTATGTATTTCGAATTGTACGTACCCATTTTCGTCATAAACGAAACATACAACGTAATTGTACAGCCAGAGGTGAATCATCCACTGACAAAAACATGTGATTCACATTTATTTTCTATACAGTATATCGTAAGTACACGTTCTAGTATACGTACAGGATGGTCGTTTCCAGTACAACTTTTCGCAAGTAATTTTCTCGAAACAGAAGCTGAGATAACGTGTTCGGAAACAAAAGCGATAAACAACGTGTTTGGAATTTCCCGAACGGTTCTTTACTGTACATTCTTCCCTTCTTATCTTAACTTTTACAGCTTTCTATTTAATAAGAGAGATTTTAGTAACTCTTCTACCGGACTGAATGCGTTCGGAATTGTTGAAGAAACTAGAATATGGCTTAGTAGTAGAGTACTGGTAAAAATTGACAGGTGTATTCTAACGAATAAACTAATGAAATTTCCAAGTGATACTGATTTTCGAAAAATCGACCACTGTGCAACTTCTCCCAGAAGGGGGTAGCTAGATTTACCTAAAATGGGATGGATCAACGCGGACGCAACTGCACGCAGGTCTGCAATTGGTTGCTGCCGGTCCTAACCGCATGACGTATAGCAAAAGCGGCACGAATCAATCACGCTACGTAATAGAACGTTTAAGTGGTGCAAGTGTTATTGATTGCGGTATAATATCCGGTAATCATTGTCTGAACCAGAACATCGACAGAAAAATTGACAGGAAACAAGTATGTAGTGATGAAATTTCATTGTCCACGGATCTGTAGCCGTAGAACAGAACGATTAGATATCGCTGTTTAATCAAGAGCGCTAGTTGACAAAGCATTTATATTTAGCGATATGTATTATCTTCCGTCACTTTTCTACGCGCCAAGTTCAGATCTCTTTTGTGACACCTCCTCGAAAATTGTTGCACGGACAATGCGTCGCTTTGTCGTCTATTTCGCGGTAGTGATGAACATTCGAATCGGCGTTAACAAAAATCCAAGCTTGTTCAGCGTGTGTTGATAAGAAGAAACCGTCACGTGTGGATTGAAACTGAAATGTTGTCAATAGACGTCGTGCTGCTGTCAATTAGGGATCAAGATATCCGAGTTGCAGAAAAACTTTATTTGTTCGTGGAAGTTTATTACAATTTTAAAGGTGAACAACGTTGCACAAGATGCTGGAGCCAGCCAATCATGCGGAAGGATTGATTGGACCGTTTCCAATGCACAATATCGAGTGACATTTTCGAAAGACAACTTTGCAGATGTCTCGACAGATGACAATCTCATCGTTGTTATATAATACAGGAAACTTTCTGGCAGCATTCCCGTTGAGATGACGCGATTTGTTGGATGTTTTATCGCGTTCCGGTGATACAAGACAACAATTTTGCCATATTTTTATCAGCGGTATCTAATGAACGTCTACTTTAGCCGATACATGCATCGGTACACGTGATATTACATTCGCCGAGCCTCGAGATCCAAAACAGACCACTTTGAACTGAAAATTAGAGATAACCATTGTCTCGAATCGAGACTCTCGATCTTAATCGATTGGATCAAGATGGGGATATACCATACTCAAAAGTTATTACTTCATATTTGTAAGAACTTGTATAGCTTCTCTACAAACATCAGACCAACCTCGAAGGATTCTTTAACACGTTAACCGCTGCGCGAAGCCTGAGTAGATTAAAGTAGTCTTGATCTAAGTCCAATCCTCGGGTCCGTGCTCCGACATACATCGTGTAGGGCTACTATTTCAATTAATTAAACCATTAAATACAGTTCAAATTAGATCATGTTACGTCTGCTGTAACCGTGCTCCGATTGGTCCGCGTTTCTCGTTAATAACTCGTTGACAAAGCCGCAGAATGCAATTTCGCAAAGGAAAAGATGACTTCAAAAACACTCAGGAACCACCGCTTCTAATTGTAAGTATAACATTTTTGGGGTGGCCTGTATGTGTAAGTCCTGATTGGAAGCATGTCAAAGTCAAAAGAGTTAACAATGACCAAACTAGGAGAGAAATCACGTAGAAGAAAAATCTCTAACCGCGATGAAACTCAAAAAATTGCCACCTATTCGTGCCGGCACGATAAGACTGGTATGTTGTATTTATCTGAATTAAAAAAAAAAAATACCTGATTACGTAAGAGAAAGCAATTCAGCATTGTGATACCCTTATCTACGATTTTCTGAGACCGTAATAAAGATTACTTTCTGATTTTCTACAAGTTTGTTAAACACTATGATTACCGGCTTTTTCCACACCGTTGTCAGATCACATAGCACACTCTCCGTAGCTTCTTCAAGTGTTCTCAACACGGAAGCTTTAAGGATCATCTCATGGTGAGTCTCGAAATCTTCGTTAGTGTATTTTCATTCGCGGCAGACACGCCTCGGGAACACAAACACAATCTGCATCGGCGTTCACGCAAGCCGGCCGGAATCGTATTTTTAATTTACCGCCTCAATAAAATCGAACGATCCGCTGTAACTGTTCGCGGAAAGCCAACAATTGTTGCTATTGGATCGCGCTATCGATCGTGTTCACAAGCGACACCGTGGATTCTAATTCTATCTTCGGTCGACATCGAATGGCGCCTGAACTAGAAAATATTATTTGCTTTGGTCGACGAGTGAAATAGACTTCCGAGAATCTCTGCTTTCCTACAGAAATATATACAATTTCGAAATGTGGCGATTCGTTGCTCGACCCACTGGAAATAGCGGGATTCGATTTCATACATTTTGCCGACACCGACTCCGATTTCATATAAAATGTTCGAGTTCGAAAAATACTGTTCCGACTCTGGCTCTGATACTTTTGGCAATGGTTCTGTTCTAATAAAAAAAATTTTTCGGCATGATAGAACAAAAATAAATTTATGTGACTTCCCAGAAATTAAACGCAATTTTTTATTATAACATCTTAAAGGAAATGGCGAGACTTTCGGAAGTTATTTGAACGTGTACTCGACAATACGACTTAACCTCGCCGAAATTTAATCTAAAACGGTTTCCGGAAGCACTGTTTACGAAACCCGCGCACATTTGTCGCGCCGCCATGTTTGACTACCTTCTTATGAATGAGAATTATATCAGCCAAAAGTAGCACTTACTCATTAAGATAAAGCACTCAATGCATTATTTACGAGGCACTATACTTTCACAAGTAAAAACGATTCGACGTGGGAGAATGTGTTATTCAACTTTATCATTCACCTTCGCCGAGTCTTACGACCAATAAGATTATTCTGTCGAGAGGAAATTACATAATAAAGACCCTTTTGTTCTTCGGAACGGCCATATCGAATAAACTGAAGAAATCGGCCAATGCTTTTGCAAAGCAGTCGATGCCATTTAAGGCGAACGTTAACATTTGGTTGACAAAAGACAATTGTGAAATGCGGCTACGACGCGTAAAAATATGCAGAATCAGTTTCGCGGGATGTTCGTTCGCGGTTCCGAGTCCGACTGGCATTTTCAATGATGATAGTGTTCGTCTGAGGTCTGTCGAAGAACCACGTGAGTCGCGTGGTATAGTCGGTATGGCGATCTTATGAAACCGGAAATAAGCCCAGACTAAAAACTAAGGAGCACAGAAAACGGCAAGAAAATGGAATGTCACGTTAAATTGTAGCCTAGTGATGGGGATGGTTTTGCCTGAATTGAGTCTCCATCCCCATTATAGCACCCACCGTCTCATTCCAGTAAACGCCATTACCATGGAGAAAGGACGCGCAGTTGCGTCACATCAGAGGAATTGACTCCGATTGAGGGGAATACAGTTACCCCCTCTCTGCCATTACCGGATTAGTCACGATGCAGACGCAACGCGAATTAGGAACAGGCGTTACATCGCGTGTCTGTGGCGAAAGCGTGGGGATGTTTACCGTAGCGCCGGAAATGGGAGCATAACGTCGTAGACAAGAGACAAGAGAAGTTGGTAGGGGAAGCAAGCGGTTGTAGTCCACAGCCAGTGCCGCCAGATCGGGGAAATCGAGGGGAATACAGTTTTACCCCCTCTCTGATGACCAGATTAATACGTGACTAGTCTACGGTCTTAGTATGGGAGTTAGAGTATGCTCGTGGTGCAGAGTTGTGCTAATTCAATTACATTGTAATTATAATTCCTGGAGTAATTAAATCGTAATTCTGCACAACTCTGTCATGGTGCTGCTATGGGGTAGTGGAAGAGGGAAAGGAGAGGAAAAATCGATCAGTTTTGGTCGACTCTGGCAGCACAAAAAACGAACGACTTACAAAAACCTATCCTGAACAGCAAAACTGTATAAATGCGAGAAGACTTTTTGAAAAATGAGATAACGCGGAAGGCAATTAAAATAAGAGTAATCAAAGTTTAAGTTACAAGGCTCGAGTCCACGATTGGACAAAGATCAACGCGCAATTAATTAAATAACAGACAACAGCGACCCGAAAGGGATTAAGAATGAAATCAATCATACCATATAAAAATAGCCGTTTCTTCGAACAAGAAAAATTCTATCACCTCTTTCTTAAGTCTAACGCTGTCTGTCAATAGTTAATCAGTACTTGAGCTCAATTAGATAAGATTACCAAATATCATGATCGCCAACAGAGGTCACAGACAATACCATTTATAAACAAATCGCCAGTTCGTCTTCGGAAGATCTAGCCTAGAGCTGTTCTGCCCATACGCTGCATGTAATTGCGTTGCCGTCACTGGCTGAAAACGGCGACAGAGACCGACTGCAGGTTACGTCGAGATTGAGTAAAATAGAATTAATAAAATAAGCATCGGACGAGTGAGAACAGAGCTACTGATCTAGCCCTAATCTACTCACGAAAAGTGCTCTTAAAATATTACACCTATTTCACGAATTGTTTCTTATTACGTTCATGGAAGGATCAACACAAACAAAGTTGTCCTTCACCTGCAGCAGCTGAATTATTTATTATATACATCCGATGCCAAAGAATTTTGTATATAATAGTAAACACACTACATCGTTCTCCAATTGAACGACAAATTGTTTTGACGTGCGTTCAAAATTATTTTTGAAATACATCAAATTAAATCAATAAAGCGACTTCTCAGTTTCCTAGATAAATTACAGAACTTTTATAGTAATAGTTCCCTCAGTAATAAGGAGTTACTTTTTTTTAAAGATACAATTAATTGAAATTATTATATATATTTATACGTATATTACCAAGTAAGCTAAAACTTTTATATATTTACGAGCTCTGAATGCAAAAAAAGATCAGCCGTATGCGCGTGCATAAGAAAATTTTATATTGAGATTACTTATTGTTTGAGGGAAGATCGAGAGATTGGCGCTCTCTGTTGACGAGAATTTCCAGAATGACGACGACGACAACTCGATAAATTAAGTCCTTCAGTCTGTGGACCGATAGCATTAACGGATACGTCTTTTACAGTGTGCAATCAAGACGCGTCCTTTTATACGACGAATTGGATTATTACGCAATGTCGTGACTATACACATGGTGAGAAGCGATTCCGATAAAATGATGAAACGAACGGGGCACCAAAGACGTGGAATGTTGTAAATTTTGGTGTAACTTCTACTAAAGAAACTCGGACACGTGTGATAATGTTAATTTTGTTAGCTTGTACCCACGTAATGTGTATACATAATACCTTTCAATTTTTGGTACTAAATTTGCATATTATTTTATTAACCGAATTAATAAATTATTAAATAATATGCAATCCATTCTTGTGACAAAATTGTTTCCCAACTATTTAGGTCCACTCTTCCAAAATATACAGATAAATTCATTCTCCTAAGACACAGTTACATTTATTATTGTTTTACCACTAAAAACATACATATTTTACTGTATTTACATTTTCAATTTAACCCTTAGCAGTCGAGGGGTGACTCAGAGAGAGTCACCACTAAAAATTGTGCTTTACCATTCTTCATAATATGGTTCACATTATTAAATATGTCGATATCTAATCAATTACTACACATTTAAGCATTGTATGAGGTACTGTATCAATTTCACATCCATAATATGATAAAAATCATATACAATGAAATTATTCTAGGTCAGAAAAAATGTTTCATTTAAAAAAAAAGCTGCGACTGCAGAGGTTTAAGATGCCGATTGAATTCTAGACGCGATCTTTTGGAAGACACGATGCGGACTCTCTAAAATAACTTATCCACGTGCGAGACTGTCTAGTAGACCGGGTCGAAAAAACATATTTTCTTTCAAAAACGAAAACGTTCCACACGGGAAAAGTTGTGGTTCGACGCCCTAATGATAGGATTAAAATTTCAAAGTTGTGCGGCAATGCCGTTGCGCATTGAGCCCAAAATTTGGAAATTTAGGGAAAATATCGACATTTTTAAGAATACCAAATCGGAGTATATATTTTGTTATAGACGGTGTAATGGCTACTGGACGGTATAATTAAACCTAATTAAACATACATTTTTACGTGTATGACCGTACCTCAGAGACAACGAGCGCAAATACTAAATTTAAACATTTTCTTTCGTTGTCTCTGAGGTACTGGTCATGCGCATAAAATATGTGATTAATTATGTTGAATCATACTTTTTGATTGCCTTACGCCGCGTGTAACAGAGAATATCTCAAATATGTCGATATTTTCCCTAAATTTTCAAGGGTTCAACCATGAGATTTTGATCCAGTCTTTAGGGCGTTGAATCACAACTTTATATTTCGAAAAATATGTTTTTTCGATTCGGTCTACTGTCTAGCGTACGGGGTCCCTTCGTGGATTTGTTTTCAGTACCTTGTAGGTCCCATGTTTTCCCTGGTTTTCATCCGGACAACGATCCAGATATGGCACGAGGGAGTACTTCCGAACTCTGCCGAGCGATACCGTGGACATATTTCGCCGAGCTAACAATGAGCGGAAAACGGCACAACACCGGAGAGCTTTTCAGACACATTCATGTCGCGGGAACGGACATCGTGTGTCCATCGAGATTTCAACGGTGACTGACAGCGCCGGCACTCGTGGGCGGTGCGTCGCACCTGGATGACTTCTCACTATCTCCTGGTATCTTTACATTTTGTCGAGGAACCGTATCGATAATAATTTCCTCCGGAGGATTATTGTAACACCGTCTTATCGCGGATCAATTGTGATTAACACGATAAATCAGCCCCTCTCGCCAGCGACGTTCTTTCACGGCCACGTGAAACACTCGTCTGTGATTCCCGAATAATCGACGCCGTCGATTCGACTGTAGGTCGTGCTACATGTCCGTGTTTACCTTCATGATGTGTTCCGTAAACACAGAACGATGCGTGGCCGAAGGGGAATTTATCCCCTCGTGCTGGAAGGACACGCCACGCACGACGAAATATTTTTGTTTTGACCCAAATTTATTTTCTCAGAATTTTCGACTTTTTTATCCCTTCAATTAGGGTAACTGTACTAATATGTAAATATTATTCCTAATTTATGTATACCATAAAATAATATGTGTAAGTTTATGGAAGAATGACGTGTTCTCTCTCTCTAAATAATTCAAAAGAATTGGTGGCCCTCAAAACCTAATGCAGCATAAGAATTTTGTACGTATAACTGCGGACTGAGATTATAAAAATGAGAATGACTGACAATTTTGTTTGCCTCGCCGACGAGAATACATTCTAATTGAATTGTACACATTTATTCGGAGACCCATCAAAATGGCGGTCTCTGATATTTTGAATCTACAATTGTTCAGATTGCAAAGATGTATCCATGAAGTATTCAATAAATTTATTTCATTGAATGTATACAAAAAATAACTGACTAAAATATTTCGATAGACAGATTCTTATCATTTATATACAATAATATTATAAATTAATATTCGGACACCATTAAAAAGACGATAGCTGTTTTACTATTGGACCGTACGAGTTGGATTTTTTTTTTAGAGAAAGAAATTTTAAGGAAGTCGCCACATCTATTCGAGACTCAAATAAAAATAATTAAAATTACTAAAAGTACATTGTTCCGGTGTGTTCATAAATGAAAACTGCTCGCGATTTGAGTCTCGAATAAAGATACAATGATTTGTAGAATGCGAAAATTCGCAGCCACGTGCGTGGACTCACCTAAAATCGGCGTTCAAGATCGTCGGAACGAAATGTTTAACTCAAAACAGTGGATTACGCGAATGTTCTCGAATAAAAGCACTGAATTACATAATGGGAGTTGTTTTGACACGTTCTATTCGCACCCATGGATGAAACAAGCGCAGCAATCTAGCTAATCACTTGAGCGCAGCAAGAAGTCACAACAAAGGAGTAAATCAATTCATTTTGCGGAATGGACGGGTTACGTATGCGTGGTTCGAACGCGATCTATTTCAGTTTTTCATTCAAATAACTCCGCAAAGATGGCAGCGTGTCTTTGCTCGAGTCGCGCCGCCATCTATCGACGAATGCAACCAACATCTGTAAATCGCATCACGGAGGAATGAGCGATCAATGATAAGGAAATGCACCGAGTACTTTCTCGAGTGCTTTATTGACCGAGTTCTACAGCGCGACATGGTCACTTACTGTAAAGAAAAAGAGGAGAAAAATATATGGTACACATTCGTTCACAAGTAGATTTGAATTGCTTGTTCAATTCTGTGACATTTTTACAGCCTGTAACTTATTGCTTCGAGAACCTCGTTGCCTACGCGGAGCTCTAGAGGGTGGCGGCCATTTTACTAAAAGTGGAACAGATGCTATAAAATTGGGAATCACGTTTGAAACATATTTCCATGAATATTTCAATTATTTTCTCAGCCATTTCTTCGCGCTCTGCTCAATTTTCATTCTGTTTCGACGTTTGTTCTATGTACAACCCTGCATGGCAACCATTTTATTATTATAGAATCCTGGTAACCGACGAACTAAAAAATCTGGAGACCACTTTCGATCTACTTTCACCATATCTGCGCTAATTCTTCTTTGGTTCTCGTTTCACCGAATTATTAATATCCTTGCCTCGAACCGTTCGACGAAAAGCAATGACCTATTTTTTGAGATACCGCCAAAAATCGATGGTGCCGCACTATTTCAGAATTTCAGGATCTGCGGACGCATAAATATCCGCGGTGTAACAATCGTTGCGATTTTATCAAACTTTGAATTCGTCGATGTCGCCGATAAAAACGATTCTCGGAAAGAGATCTCCGATCTGGATCGAGCGTTTCGATAAAAATCGAGCCAGACATTTTCGGAATGTACAAGCCATAATATTTCAGCTGTCTCGCCTTGATATTTCACTTCTTATTCGAATTGTTGCAGCGGGAATGAATAATGGTGGATTGGCTGGCTCGGGACGCGTATTGGCGTGGTGCCGAGGGACTCGATGGTGTGTCGATCACAGGAAAAATGATCAGAATCATCGAACGAGCCGAATGATAACCGGCTGTTCGGGCCGGGGATTTCAACGAAGAAAAGTCGCACGAAAATGTCAGCACTGAAATAGATTAACGACACACCGGGATGCAATTACTCAGTTCGGATGCCTGTCGCGAACCGAAGGCACGTGTAAAATTCTTTGTACTCTAAAACGAGCATATGAGTCGTCGCACGGCCGCGTTACGCAACAAACAGTGAAATATCGCAAACAACAAATAAACCGCGTTCACTTCATTTAATTCCGTCGCGTACGTGTATCGGAGGAAGATATAGCGTGAACACGCGAGAAAGGGAGACAGAGAAACGCGCGAAACATTCCTGGAAAAACGTGTGCCGATACGGCGAAACGTATCGCAACAATGTTCAATTATGCTAACGAACATCAGGAGACGCTCGGCGTTCCTCGAAATTGAAAACATGCGGTGGTCGTGAATTTTTTTTGGTATGCTAGGCAGCGCGTTACCTAACGCAAATTCGCACCGAGAACGTTATGCCGTGTGCGGTAAAACAAATGATCCGAGGCTCTCGTAGTGGAAACGTGTAACAGTTCTTGACCGTGGCATTGATCCAGTGATAACAGAAATCATTGGAAGTCATTGAACACGGTTACGCAA
Source organism: Lasioglossum oenotherae (assembly GCA_028455765.1). Classification (NCBI taxonomy): domain Eukaryota; kingdom Metazoa; phylum Arthropoda; class Insecta; order Hymenoptera; family Halictidae; genus Lasioglossum; species Lasioglossum oenotherae. The sequence continues at coordinate 9,173,257 of CM052298.1, read as the reverse complement.
GTAGTTGAAGTGTAGAAGCAAACGTTGCGATCAAGGTCGGCATTTTATCAACAACGTTAATTATACTCTACCGAATAGCTTTATTTGTTGTTTCTGTTCTCAAGCTGTAATATAGCTGACGACCTTCGGGCGACCTTGAACCTGGCGATTCAACGCCAAGAGATTTCAAGATACAGATTTCGGTGACTCTAATCAATTTGTTTAAACAATGTTCAAATTTCGCGGAATTGATGAAGTATTATGCTCGATGATTTAGAGAACAAATAAATTCTTCAGAGAAAGAAAAAGTCTGACGCAAACTCTTAACTTCCCCGATGCGACGGGGTTGTGGCAACTGATTCGTTTCGCGTGACACACCTTGTGTGTGTATAGGGTGGGGCACGAACCATGAACTACTTTGATAGCTTGATAAAAGGCAATTTTGACGATAATTATCTTCGCACGAGCGCTGTTTAATGTCAAAATCGTCACGCTGTGCACCATCAAATCTCGTTAGAGTCTCATCTTCAAGATTATTAAAGCAGCCTGCTTAAAATAAGAAAAATAGCAAATAAGCTTTCTCGCAATGAGAATGTAATCACACCCCGACATAAAGAAACAGGTGAGTTATGCAGCTATGCCTTTCAACCCCAAGGTAAACGACTCTAGAGCTACTCGTATAAAAATGTGATGACCTCGCAATAAACACTTTGTACTCAACTAACCAAATGGTGAAAACTCAAGTAAAGTACTCAAGTAAAGAAATTAGTATCTGACAATTATTACCGTTCTTTTTAACTTACTTTCTAGATCTTAGTTTGCAGTCTCTTAGACTTTGGTTTTGAGAACAGCGAATTTTCATCAAGCAACATTGCATGGGATTGAAATGACTTTCCCCTAATCTAATATAGATTATTGTAATTTGCAGAGCGAGATCAGTTCGGTAACTTTGATTCGCCGACCTAATCCCAGTGCATAGGTATTTACGTGGGCAATTCACGTACGATGGGCTCGGCGAAGGAGGCCTTACGTGACACGGTATCCATCATAACAGTCTTCAACGCATTGTAATTCGTCTTTCGAACCGAATCGATAGAGCTTAAAGGAAGCCTTGCGCTCAAGTCTCCCCTTTCCTCTCTCCACCATGAATCATTAAAGCAACCACATCGAGATCTGGGACAAACGATATCACGAGTTTTCGGAACACACATGTCCCGGACATGTTTTTGTCGCCTGTAATCATTACTCGATTCTCCAACGATGATCGTACGTATTTAAATGCCGAACAGCGAGCATTCGCCACGCTGACTTGTCATTTATTATAGTTCCATCCGGAGCGAAACTTTCGTCGAGTTGTTCCAAACTCGAACGTCTATACACTCTGTTTCTATAACAAACTACGAACGCCTGTGCCTGTCAATTATTAACTTTATACAATGACAAGTGAATAGAAAGCGACGTTTCGAACGAATAATCCTATCAAAAGTACATACAACTGCTCCGACAAAACATTTCGAAATACATACACTAAAGCCTCGATTCTAAGGGAAACCCTCAGGCCCGTGCTGTTTCTTAGATCGTGTGGTTCTACAATTTCTTTGTGAAAACTCCATTGAAAACTGTCACTATATTAATCAAAGTTACTGTACATTCGACTGATCTGAGGAGCAACGTCGTGCACGCGAAAACAGAGTTAAGCGCCCAGAAACCAGCTCGGAAATCGATCTCGAGTCTTCGAAGGATGAAAAAAGACTTCGTTAAGCCAAGCCTGTGTTCGCAACAGTGAGACTTCGTGACCAAGGTAATCTACCCTTTCCACAGAGAAAGAAGGTAAGGCCCTCCAAGTACCCTGCGGCCGGTTCGTCGAACCTTCCTTTTTATAACCATGCAACGCCATAGTTATCCACCATGGAACGTCCGTTAGCCTGCTTGTTTACGGAAGCTTCGACTCTGCGATATTGATCTCGCGGATGCACAATGTTCAATAGCTATTGGGTTTGAACTGAACTAAAACGATTATATTCGTATTTTAAATGCAGGGAATTGTTATTACTAGACTGCAGATTTTGTGCATTTGTGACAAAAATGGACACTCAAATTTTCAGAATGTAAGTATACTCATACATATGTATAATTAATACAGACAAAAAACTTTTAGTATTTTCTCCGTAATTCAGAGCAGTACACTGAGAAAAAGATCCTGTCGAAACAAAAAAAATATATGTTGATTCAATAAGATGTACTATTGAATAGTGCCAATATCATATGAACTTACTTTAATATTTAATACTATTGAATTTCAATAGCAAAACTCATTTCCGCCAATCATATAAGCCAATAGCTTGATTGTCAATGTTTTCAAAAAAGTAAGATATGGCCTCAAACCAATTCCAGTATAAATCAATACATTCTTCAAATTTTTTTAACAACATATCTGATTGAAGGAAAAAAAGAAATATTACGAATAATAATATACGGTATTCAATCAAATAATATTTTCAATCATTTCATGATAGACGATTCAAATACATCACGATTTGATTCTAAATTTCATACTATTGAAAAGAATACATTGATATTCATCGAAGTAAAAAAATTACAATAACACGCGTGTTATTGAAGTAACTACTTTTCTTCTCAGTGTAGCAAATTGTTCAAAATTTCTTTTTCCAAAATAATGTAATTTGTAATTGTAAATAAATTATACTTGTAATTCTCTGCTTCGTGAATAAACGAGAAGATATTAAACGGATTACGATAATGATTATTTCATATTTTCATACCAAATATATTCGGGCCGTCAACAATCCCGATTTGTATCGATATTTCGATTACCATTGTTGTCCACGTTTATTTCCACGAGCAAAAATAAATTGTGAGTGTCTATACCTCAGATCGTACACGAAAAAAGATTACGTTGATGAGATCATGCGCGAAACGAGGTGCCAATCTATGATCGTACACTCTCGTGATTGACCGTTCGTGACAACCATAATTCCATCGGCGATCATGCCCAACGACCACACCTTGCTCGTTGTGAACCAGACTTTAAATGGTCACCGATGCATAAGCGTACACACTGTTTCAGAAACGGATAATGATTCAAGAAGGTACATAATGAAGAGTATACTCATTGACTTTTCTTACAGCAACTCTATCATTCTTTGCTAATCTTCTGTAATTGTTGCGCTAGCGCTTTCCACGACGTTCTCAGCGAATTTCGTAAATGTGAAATGTTCCTGCCAAGAACGTCATGAACAATAGTCCAAAATGGGTCTTGGTAATTTCTGAGATGCTCAATAAAAAATATTCGAGAAGGTAACTTCGATTGTTAAAGAAATTGTTCTATCTCTTCGGGACATTCCTAAATTGAAAGCTGATTCGCCTGTTCATGCAACAGGTACCAGTGTAGTCTGAAGATTTTGCTTCAGCAGTCCTAAACAGATCTGCAAGAACGAAAGAAAAACATCCGATGGAAATGCTTTCACAAGCAAGATTTGTCTCGTAGCATAGAAAGTATTTTGTATCCGTAGGAAATAAAAAGGTGCGTCATTCGCTTTGACCGTTTCCGCTTCGAGGGAGAAACGTTTGCGCGAAAGTCGCCGCACGTTTCTTCCTCTCGCGTGGTAGCAATGGCGAAAGAATTCTACGGATTTAGAAAATACGAGTGTCAGAGTCGTTGAAACGTTTTACCGCATCGTTAGAGAAGTATGCGAGTCACGGTGTCGCAACTTGAAACATAATCCTCAATTTCATTGTATCGCGAGTAAGCAGGATGCACTCTTGCGCCATTGACTTTCGCAAGAGTCCGTACCGCGACCACGGTAAACAAATTTACGAGACCGTTCCTCCTCACGGCAATTAGTCAATTACTACAATTAGATGGACGGACAGACGGACGGGACTGACTGCTCACTGACTGTGTTGCTCTTCTGCGATTGACGGGTGCATAGAAGTTGCTGCGGGAATCGTGTTATTCGAGTTCGCGGTTTTCCAAGTTGCGTTCACCGAGACAACAATTTGCTCTAAAGCTTTTTAATTGGTGCAAGAATTAAGTATTTCAGTCGAGAACCTAAACTTCCCACTCTACCTTCTACCGCGGCCAGGTCACGTCACGTAAATTTTCCCCTCGATACGTGTTCCCTCCCCTCATCCTCACTCGAACTAACTAGAACCACCTGAAACTATCTCAAACTATCAGGTAACTGTAAATATTTGCACTCCGAACTTTTTGCCGATATTCGGGGGAAACTGGAACTAATTTACTCTGTTGCATCAGAGAATATAAACATTTAAACCGAGTCGGATTCTCAAGGCTCAACGGGTACACGTTTAAGCAAATTCAATCAGGCTTTCGTTCATTTTGACATCAACACAATCTACTCCTGGATAGTAATCCCCTCAAAAGTTGCGCATCCAATTTACTAACTGACGAAAAGGTCTAAAAGTGTTATGTTTCGAGCTCGCATCAGTGTAACTCATGTTGGCTACCGTGATAATAACCGTCAGCCTTACCTTTCGCTTCCGTTCTTGAACGAAGTCGACCCTGCGAACCCAGACCTCCTCCGTGGAGTCGTAGTCCAGGGTGCTGGAGCTGCTGGCCTGGCTCTTCATCTCGATGAGGCTGCTGTCGAAGTACCTTTTGTCGAGATGAGGGCTAGGCAGTGGGCTGGTCCTGGAGAAGGTCATGCTGGTGGAGTATGTCGGAGGATCGGTAGCTGGGAAGGTCATTCCGGGACCGGTGGTGTGCCTCCTCCTCAAGGGGGGCTTGGTGGTGGATGTCGGGGAGGTGACTGTGCACGTGGTGAATCTCGAGGTGGTGGTAGTCGTGATGACGATGGTCGTTGTGGTCAGCGTCGATGTGGTGGTCGTTGTTGGTGTGGTCGCAACTGTGATCTTCACCTCGGGCACCGTGGATCCGATCGATTTCTGATCGATCCTCTCCGAGCTGGACTTCTCAGAGGCGGATGGACTTGAGGCCTTCGAAGAGGCATTCTCCATCTTATCCTCCGCGTCCTCGGTCTTCGAGACATCGTTCTTGCTGCCAGTGATCACCGCTGGCGTCGTGTCCACGTTCTTCCCTGAAACATGCAGCGAAGAGAGGTGAGATTGCCGTGTCGATGATTCCCGACGGGCGACCACGATCATGACAAAGCGATCATTGTTCGGCTCGGTTGCACTCGCGGGACTCGACCCGGACAAAGACAAGTCTGTCGCGAGGATCTTGCGCTGTGCGTAGCTCGACGGATTGAGGCTCGCTCGCGTCTTTGTGGCTTGTCAGAACTTTTCTTCTCAGGCAGGTTCTCTGCCCCTTTCGCGCGTGCTGCTCGCGTGATTAACACGTTTAGAGCGGTGCGAACCGGTGGCGATGCTGGACTCGCCGCTCGAACAGCTTTGACCCTTCGACAGTCGTTCACACCAGTTTTTCCAAGTACGTGATGGACAATTTTGAACCAGGGATCGAAAGAATTGTAGAACGTTTTAATGTTGTCATGAAGATTTCGAACAGATTCTACTGAATACGTACTATGAATAGACTGCGGGTTTTTGTGCAAGATAAAAATTGTTAGCTTCAATTGCAAGTGATAGTACCTTCTGTGGCGGATATGTTAAATCAGACGTATAAATTTAAACGGACCTTTCTTTAAAACTAAAGGTTTATTTCGATCCCTGCTTTTCAGTCTTCACAAACGAAGCTTTTCCGAAACATTAGCAACATTTCTTCGGAGTACTAAATCACCAGAGTATTTTAGTACCAACATCGCGAAGCACTAAATCAAGGTGTTCAGCACCGGTAGGAGAAAATAGAGATTCAGTGCGAGAATAGAAGATTGAGATCTATCTGATCCGCCAATAATCGTGTTCGTAAGTCGGAACAAGAGGAACGCGAACAATGACGCATTGTGCGAAAAACAAACGCATAGTTGACTCGCGCGCCGCTATCCGTCAACCTTGATAGTTACTAAGTTAAAAGTAAAACCGAGATCGCAATTCTTTTACTTTTGACTTTCATTTTATATTGTCGTGCAGAATCGTGTCAAGAATTTTCACCCATTCGTTGCTGAACACCCTGTACATTAGAGTCTGAAATACCAAGAACAACGACATTATGATGAGTTCAAAGATATGCGGATAATGATTCTCAGGGTAGCGTAAGGTCAGGAATGAACGAACTAATTGCATAAAAATGTCACATAGAAATGCGATTGCTTACCATAAATATTATGCAAATCGTGCTCACCATAAATAATGCTTTCGTGGTTTGTAATTTGTTCTCTCCATTCAAGCTAGAAGTCGCTTGAGGACGATATCTACCTAATACATATGTATAGCTGAAGTATTGTACGTATTTTCCTCTACGCATTCCCCGGCTCATCTTCTCATGAAAAATTATCTGCAGCTTGTATCACTAGTTATGAAACACTGTGCCTAACTTTGAATTTCATCGGGCATTAAGCGTCTGTTTAATTTGCCTGTTCCGTTCCGTAAGACTCTTCCATGTATGTTGTGTGTAATTGCTCTCGCGCGTGCTGATTACTATACTGTTTTCAAACGACTACAGCAAAATGTTTTACCAATGCTGGGAACTGTATTTAGCTTGAAAATATGATCAAGCTCGATTGGAAATCTTGACGCTACAACTACGCATTTTTGTGTCACTTATTAAGAGCAGAGATGTTGATGGAAGATTTAGTTTTTCAACACAAATTTTAAGAAAGTGGAGTCACGTGGAATCTTATCTTCAGCGGGAACAGCCTTTGCAGATCCAAACTACGTAAAAAAATCGTACTAAATCGTATCGAATTTTTCGAAAATTTATATAAATGCATGAAGATTAGTCCAGTTATCCTGTTAAATATTCGTAAAGTTTATCCGACGATATCGCGGAGGGTGGCTCGCCGATTGCATTTCGTCAGAAAAATTGCAACGGAGAATATTAAATTCACCCGACAGTTATTTAATAATAACAATTCCCGCGGAGATTGAGTTACCGCGATTCCCGTTACGGAAGTAATCTATAAATATAATCTAATCGTTGCCTAAGTGGAGTGACTTTTCGCGCTGTTGGTAGAATCGTTGCCAAACGGAACTAAACGAAGCTAAACCACCAGCCACTATGCTAATCTTAGCTCTTATTGAACGAGTGCGAGGGCTCTTCTAATAGCTCGACGCGCGTTTTAATGCTCGAATCGTGTTTCGTAATATGCTGGTTTCCGTGCGGGCCGTCATACACGCGCAATCAACGTACGCGCCCAAACCAATCTACTCTTCGATATTAACGCTTTCGTTAATCGAAACGAGCTTCGCTCGAAACCTCTGCGACAATGCAATCGTACCACACGTGCAGCACTTTCATGGATGATGTTCTGCCGTTGTTTCGCCAATCCAAAATTGCTGCGGTTTTTAGTTCATTCTTCTAAACTCCCTTGTTTCTGAATGGCAATTTACAAAACACTTTCCAGTATTCTTGACTGAAACCCGCTGAAGCAATAATACTGCGAAATAGCGGAAGACGATCAAAATGTTAATTTTTAATTATTATTTTGTTAAATTGTCGCAGGGGTTTACGATGGAGTACAATTTTATGGCAGATCAGTAGATAAATAATAGAATTCCTCTGTAACATTGTTATTGTGTCATTTCTACGAATTTCAGGATATTTTATATGCAATTATTGTATGTAGAGTACGTAAAGATACAATTATGAAAATATCAACGAAGTTATTTACAATGTACTGTACAGGGTATCCCAAAAATGTTGCATTTCCTTGAAAAAGCTGATTCCTAAGGTCATTTTAAATAACTTTTCCCTTTGCGGAAAAAATTACTTCGCATGACCTTAGCTATCAACCCTTTTCAAGGAAGTACAACATTTTCGGGACATCCTGTATGACCTAAAGGAGAACAGCTAAATGAAAGTGATGTTCAGCGTCTGTTCCCAACATTGAGAAAATGTATAATACTCATACACAGTTACATACTTCATGAACTTCTACGGTCACGCCTAATAATTTTGTTGCAAAAGTAACGTGTAACGCAGACTTATTCCGACAACAACAAATTTCCATATTCGCAAGACGTGATGTAAGCTGCTGAAAAAAAACCCGATACCATTACAGAACGCTGTCGATCATTTTACGTAATGAAAAGCTTAACCGATCCAGCATGATCCAGTACGTTACAGTACAGAGAGTCGACGACAATAATTGAATTTCAATGAACGAGTTTGTGTCGTTAATGCGTGAGACTTTTGTCAATGTTCAGAATATGCGAATCTACGGGTAGCATGTACTCGGCTGACGTTTCTAGCAACTTCCTCGTGAGCGATAATAATATTTATCTGGTAATTTATCATTCATAAACAATGATGAGCTCTGGGAAAGGCTCGGCACTTGATTAATTAATTCGTATTCGAATGAGCTGCGAATAACAAGCGGAATACGTCGCGATCAGAATGGAATAAACTGATTAACCTTCTTTTCTTTTCAATACAGATCGCCTTTTGCAAATACCTCCGGACTACACAAAACAATCGAGGAGCACATTAACATTATAAGAACGCACAGTTTGACAAATGTCGAACAGAATCAAGAGAAACCCACAATAACCATATATAAATTGTTTTAAAAAAAAAAGTGGGACTTTACCTTTATCCGGACGCCATTGCCAGCCCCAAACTAATGGGTGGAGGGCTGCAAAAATTCAAGCTAAATGAAACAGAATTTTGAAAGTTCGACAATGATTATTCCTAAATTGAAATTTCTTAGAAGAGCATAGAAGGACAAACCACGAGAGAGAAATATTTGCAAGTCAGAAAATAGCTTCGAATATCAGCGAGCCAACAACTTTCCAAGTAAATGTCAATCCATAAAGTGGGAGCCTGCGAGTGGCGTCCGAACAGTGGAAGTATAGTATCAAAAGATGTTTAAAAGTATAGCTGAACCGGTATGGACACACAGAATCGAACTTAGAAAGTTATCTATGTATGTATAGAAATAGTAGGAAGATATCGATAAAGAATCTGACGGATGAATAAATTGTGCTGTGACGAACAGCAGAATAATATTAAGAAATAAGGTGAAGAAATACTCTTCTGATAAAATCGATGGAAGAGATACTGTAAACAACACAGAAAGATACTCAAGTGGACTTCTGGACTTTCAGATCAGCTGGCAACGAATATGTGAAAAACTCAGTACAAACACAAAATGTTTTGTCATTGGATTAGCATTGTCCCACGATTCGGCGAAGTCCTGAAGCTAGAGTCAACAAGCAATGCTGTTGAGTGTCTGAAAACCCGGGACGTTAACAAGGGAGCACCGTGTGTCTTCTATAGCGTCGCAAGAGCCGCCGGAAGCAATGAAGAAGGTTCTTTTGTCTTCACCCTCGTCAGCTCGACTGGTCGTGATGGTGGGGATAGAAGTGCGACCCCAAGGATAAAATACTATGTGATCGCTACAAACTGTATGATCTGTCCTAACTGAATGATTTGTCCGTTGTGATAGAACGGTTCACGAATGAGTAGGGGATGATATATAAGAGAGAAGAGAAGTCGCGTAAGTCACTTACCTTCCTCAGTCTCGTACTCGTCCTCCTCCCTGCACTCGGACAGTCTCCTACCCCAAGGATAAGGACTGTGTGTTTGGTTTCTGGAGGGCAGCCTGTTCACGTGCGACAGAAAGTAATGATGAAAGAAACTGTCCACACCGTCCGAGTTCTCCCCGGAGGACTGTAGCATGTCCTTAAGCGCGGCCAGCGAGGTAATGGTGTTGTAATTGATAGCGGAGATCAAGTCATCCTCGATGTCGCTGTCGTCGGTAGTGTCATCGTTCTTGGCCTGATCCTCCTTTTTGGTTTCCAGTTCGACTGTCTTGGTCTGCTCGGTCTTCGACGCCTCGGTCTTATCGTCCGAACTGGTTTCAGATTCGTCGTCGGAAGTGCTGGTGGATGTGGTACTGCTGGACGACTCCTCCTCTTTCTTCCCGTCGGTTTTCTCTTCCTTGGTCTCTTCGTCGGATCCCTTACACTCATCCTCGTCCCGTTCCTCCTCGTCCTCGTCATCGTTCGACCTGGACTTGGACAATTTGTTCGTGACGTTCTCGTCATTCTGGCCAATGTTCTCCAAATTCTTCAGGTTCTTCAGGGACTCCTCTTTGCAGAGACCCTTGCCGATCTTCGCGTTCGTGTCCTCCTGGCCAGTCATCTTGCTCACGTGCTGATTATTCCCGATCACATCACACTCGTCCGACTCGTTCTGCTTGTCACCACCGGCACTCTCCATCGAGGTATCTGAAAAACCAAGTCTTCATCAACCTTTAGCAATCTTTCTCTTTCTATTATATAAAATAGTTCTGTCACGTAAAAACTCCCAGTGGCGAAGCCGCGAGACGCCGCGCCACGGGGGTTGGTGAACGAATAATAAATCCTATAATTTATTATTATTACTAAATTAAGTTATGTTTTTCTTTTTAATTATATAAAATAGTTCCGTCACGCAAAAACACAGAGTGGCGAAGCGACGAGGCGCCGCGGTGGTTGGTTAGTTATCATATAAAATGAGTATTATTCAGTGGCGCGTTACCCTATGGACGACTTGGGCAAATGCCCGGGGCCCCAACAAAATGGGTGCCCCGAACATAAACCAAGATCCAAATTCTACGTTTTTCTCATAAAGTCATTTAGTTGGGGTTAGGGGCCGAAATTCTACTTTGCCTGGTATTATTATTATACACAATGATATTTCGTATAAATTTGAAACGAATGTATTCTTGGAATAATGGTAAACACGTTGTTGGTAATATTACCCACTAATATTTAGCAATATTCTGCGTATACATTGGCATAAGAAACGCATGACGTCTTTGCACGTCAAGAAATGGAACTTTAACAGGAGACGAACGTTCATATCTTCGCGCAGAAATCACTTCTCGTGAACAGTGTTCGTGACTCAAGGTCACCCGGCGCGTAACACGTGAAAGAAGTTCCTTTTCCCGCGAATGAATGATCTCCTTCGGGACAGTTAACGATGGGTAGAAGGTGACTGCTTCACTATTCATTGCACGATCGTGTCGCCGTTCCTTGGACGGTCTCAAGACGCGGCGGAACGATTCGTCCAAGACACTTTCGCGATTCTCTCGACGTGAAACGCGAACTTCTTTAGTAGCCACGCGGCACGATGCGAAATCAGGCCGGGGATAAATGGAGCACCGAAAAAGAAACAAGTAAAAATAACAGTTGCCAATCGATTAATTAGCGCCAATAATGTGCTCGCAAGTCAGTGGTCTCGTTTGTCTTTGTACTTTCCCCCAAAGTTCACATTTATGCACATTTCGACCCTCACCGAGTTCCTCCTCGCAGACCTCTCATCGTGACTTATTAGTGGAATAAATAAACATTTCTTGAGAGTTTTTGCAACGGTTTTGTAACGGATGTAACACCTTTATAATAATTTGTTTGCTCGTAATATAGGTATGTTTATTTATGCAAGTGGAGGTGCGCAAAATTAAAACCATTTGTTTCAGAGCTGTTTCAAACGCCATAGTAACAGAAAAATTCATAATTATAGCAGATTAAAGAATTGTTCTGATTCTACATGCATCTAAATATACTGAAAGTATTTCTGTGCTGCAACGCACGAGGTTTACCTTTGTAGACAGGTCATATGTAGGCTGAGGATCTTTATGGAAAATAAAAATTTTCTGCATCAATTTTAAAGAACAGGAGCCAAGGAAAAAGTTCTTTCTTTTTATTGATAATTTTAGAGGGTTGAAAATAATACATTGGAGTTTCTAAATTCTCTTAATCTGTAAACATTTTTAAATTGGACTTCCCCTTTTTGTTATAAATGCATAAAATCCGCAGTCTAGTCATATGTAACTCTAATCTTGTACAGTTTAATCTACTACAAACGACTAAAAATATTATTTTTCTTGGCTTAAGCACTATCATATTAGCCTACGTACAAATCGTCAGATTTTTAGCTAAACTATTTCTGATCCGGGAAATCTACGATTTATTTTACAGTTTCAGTGATTAGAACTTTATTTGTAGTTCGTAATTTCCTAGAGAAGGAGAAAATTTATATCTATTGTATGCCTACATGTTCTCCAATAACTGTACATTAACAAAACCGAAATAGAATTTCATCTCGATTTGAAGGAAATTATTAGACTCTGTTCAGAATCTTCATCACGAGTCTGAAACGATATTGTAGGACAAGGGGTTAAATAAAACAAGAAATTTCTATTTTTATTCCGCGCACAAATTTACGGTCTCTTCGTAACGATTAACGAGTAACCTCCTCCTGCGCGGAGTTGATCGAAAAATACATTTTTCTTCCGGATCAAATTAGAGCACAAACAATCCACAAGGACTGGCGTTCGTGGCGAGTCCGCAGGATTGATTTGCGAGGACCGTATTTCTCGCCGTGATAAAATATTTCGGTTCCGGGACAGTTGAGCTCGTTCCAAAAATTTTGAGCGTGTCTTGCTCATCACCTGCGTTTTTCAAGAAGCGAGGAACGCCTTGTTGCATACGTGAACACGTCACTGGCGCATTGCGGTAAGTACGCCCTCTATTTCGTAACCGTGGAAACGTTTGTCTGTATAGCGAGTTTCCCTAGATATACATTACACACCCGCGAGTCGATCTTTTCTAATGCCCGACACGAACGGCATATAACTCATCTCGGCGACTTAAGAGACAATCGCGACAATCTGGAAAAATTACTGTGGGATCATACAAAGACAATAACCCGTTTGATCAATTGTCCAGGTGCGATGAAAAAGAAGATCAAAGTGGAAAATTTGTGACTTGGGCAAATAATTCTATCGCCCATTTTGTATTCAGCGTGAAGAAAGATTCATTTAATTCTAAACGGAAAATTTGTACCTTGAAGTGGAAAATGTGTGACTTGGATAAATAATTCCATTATTATTTTCTATTGCCCATTTTGTATTCAGTTTGTAAAAAAGATTCATTTAATTCTAATCGGAAAATTTGTACCTTAACGTGGAAAATGTGTGACTTGAATAAATAATTCCATTATTATTTTCTATTGCCCATTTTGTATTCAGCTTGAAAAAAGATTCATTTAATTCTAAACGGAAAATTTGTACCTTGAAGTGGAAAATGTGTGACTTGGACAAATAATTCCATTATTGTTTTCTATTACCCATTTTGTATTGAGCGTGTCACGCCTGCATCAGAAACTATTTATGATCGGATGCCGAACAAACGCGAATGTTTATTTAGTTCGTATAGAACAATATCTACGAAGCCGTTGTTTTCGAGTTGCAGTCGCCAAATTGATAACTCATTGAGGAAGCATCATCGTGCTTAAGGTTAAGTTAATGAACTTTGACAATGTTTGTGCGACCGTGCCCAGCATTGATCTAGATTAAAATCGCTGTGAAAAATGCATGTATCGGACAAATCGATATATGTACTTTCGTTGTAAAACGATCGGCCATTTTGACTTTTACTGTCAAAGGAGCAACAGGTACGCTCACTAACAACATCGTCTGTTCGGCGAAGATACAAAAGGCGTTCACGTTCAAAGCAGAACACCCACACGGGGACATACAAGAAATATTCGTGCGTGAAATGCTTTAACTCTTCCTTTGTCCGGAGTAATTACCGGGCGGCAAATATTTACACAATCATTTAATACATTCACCGACGCGAACTGCTGACCACAAAAGTCCTACGTAAACAAAACTCACGGTTTGATCTGGATTTTTAGTAACGGTTAGACTGCGGATTTTTATGGAAAATAAAAATTGTCCAGGTCAATGTATTTTTTAAATTCTTCTAATGGCTTTATGGTTTTCGATTTGTTCTATTCATTTTTGTTATCAATTCAAAAAGTCCGCAGTCTACTGATAATCTCCCACTTTGGCTGCCCGTCTAACTCTGTATTACGAACGTCCTCGTTAGTCCAGTCGCCAGGTCGAAAAAAGGGCGTCTACCTGGAAAGTATTCCGAACTTTATGAAATTTTGGCACGTCATTTAGGGGTACTCTGGGGAGTCGAACCTGAGTTTATTCGACCTCGAGGACCCTGTGCTAACTTGGGGAGGGACGAAAAACCACGATTTTTGTTACCTGTGTGTGTGTTTTTGGTATTTCGCCTATAACTCAAAAACTATGGGTCCTACGAACTTTCCCTTTTCATTTTCGAAAAGAGCATTAAATTTCCTTCAAATTTCACTGGTCCAACGAATTTTTTGACCCAATAGGTATCAAGAGACAGGTGTTCAAAATTAGGAAATGTTTCTTAAAATGACATTTTGAGCCACACATTGTGACATTTAGCAGGAAACTGCAAGTTTTTGGCTCATAATTTTAGTTTTTCAACACATCTACATATAATCTACATACATACTATGTATACCCCTTACATTGTAAGGCTCTCGGACGAACGCCCATCTCTCGGTACCTATTGGGTCAAAAAATACGATGCAAGAGTGAAATTTGAACTAAATTTAATGCTCTTTTTAAAAATGAAAAGGGAAAGTTCGTAGGACCCATAGTTTTTGAGTTACAGGCGAAATACCAAAAACAGGTAACAAAAATCGTGGTTTTTCCTCCCTCCCCAAGTTAGCACAGGGTCTTCGAGGTCGAAAACACAGATTCGACTCTCCAGGGTACCCCCAAATGACGTGCCAAAATTTCATTAAGTTCGGAATACTTTCCAGGTAAAAGTACCTGGCGACTGGACTACGTACGCAATGGAGGAAACTGTACAGGACTAATCGTCACATGTTGTAATCAATCTAGTACCGAAAATAGAACATTCGTTACGTTTCTTCGTATCCAATTTGTATTTATTTCCATATCATTTTATAGGTGCTGCGGACACCACTTTACGACGAGCAAAGGAGAACTTACGTGTTTCAGCTATTAACGGCGCCATTATCGAAATAACAAATTTCTCTCGAACTTATTCCTTTATTGCACATTCGCGTGCTCGAAAAGCCACGGTCACATTGCAACTGACTCGAACGAATGCTCGAGTCTCCGTTTATTTTCGACAGTTTACATTGGTATAATTTTATCTATCGCGTAACAGATAACGAATAGACCGACAAATCCGATAAGATAAGTGCCATTATGCACTATTATCCGTCATTCGTCCATCAGAATGCAAAATGTAACAGTTTCACCCAGTGACCGGAAGATTGTTCAAATCTCTCTTCTTCAAATATCATTAAACGCTATGTATATTGGAAGAATATTTTCGCAAGATTATTTAATTTTTCCTCAATATGCGTACGTGTATATTAAATATAATGCGACTATATATAGCATACGGGGAGGGAGCACGAATTGAGAGAAAGAAACGCAACACGTGACCGGACCGCGGCGAAGTAGCGACGTAGAAGGGGAAGGTAGAGTGGGGACACAAGTCTTAATCTGTCCACTCTGGGCCAGACAACGAGAATTACAGCGAAACGAACGAGAATGAATAAATACTTAGCGACAGCGATAGATCAAAGGGAAACAGTCCAGGAAATTTTTTTCAGCGACGCAGCCAGCTGTCAAACGAGCCGGTGAAGAAAGGGAAAAAGAGGAAACACGCGTATCTCCATCAATAGGTGCCGCTTGGCAAGTGTCTATTTGACGCCTTGCACATTGTCCTTTCTACCTACGCGACGCGACGCGATGTGACGGCTAAAGATGAAAAGTTGCGCGCGAGTGATTTCACCGGGGCGCGATGAATTTTACCGGAAACGGGCGAGTAGACCGCGGCCGGGTCGTTTAATACAATCTTGACAGAAGTTAAGTGACGGCGATACGAGTGGACAGATATCGCCGGGGAACATACGCGTGTCTTTGGCCGCGTGCCAGACCCGTCTCGCGATTACTTGTTTACCGCGTGCTAGAGAGTGACGTAAAGCTCTATTGGGGCTCGTGGACCGATCGGGGACACGTGACGATCTATGTACACAGGCGACGACGATCCGCATCGGGAGTCAACCCGGAGACTGAAATGAAAGTCACGCCCCGACCGTCTAATTCGTTCTTTCCGGCAAACAGCCGCGAAACCGAGAGACACGGCCCTTTGAAATTGCGAGATTGACCGGTTTGTCTTTTATTTGATTTTACAAACAACGTTCTCCCCGGAGAAGAACGAATCAACATCACCGAATCTGTTGCTAGCTGTACAAATTAATTCTTGACTCTATCAGCTGTGCAGCGAGAATGAACTGAAAACTGGAATTAAAGGGGATAGACTCGTTTTTCCAGGATTACATTCTCATTTCTCGATAATGCTAACATGGGATAAACGTAAAAATAGGACTTTTGAGGGCGACCGCGGCCTAGATCGATCTTTTATCTCTAGCGCTTTTGACTACTGAAAATCCCCATCATTGCATTATCGAGAAATGAGATGGCGTATCCCACATCCTTCCAATGGAAACGAGTCTACCTCTTTAAACAAAGCTGTAAGTGCCACTTTTTCAAAAATTCTTTTTTCCTGCAAACAGCCGCAAAACAGACAGAATCCTTTGTTAGTCGAATGCACAAACAACGTTCCCCTCTGGAGTCGGATCGAATTAATTAATTCCTAACACTATCACCAGCTGTGCAACAAGAATTAATTAAAGACTAGAATTAATGAAGACTTTAAGTGCCATTTTTTCTAAAATTGCTTTTCATTAAATGAAATAAGGCTGAAGGTTCCCTGACGATTGGTCACTAGTTTTGAGTTGGTCACGGGACGATCTGACAAGTTTTACCTGGATTTTCCTCGGTATTTTCATTTTGGCACTCACAGGCTATTTTAATTCCACTCTTCGATTAAAAACGATTGCAGGAAACTGGTCGGAGGGAATTGATCGTATGTAAAGGAAAATCTAAACGTTCGAGTGCCGCTAATGTAGCTAGTTCCATAAAAGAGCCTCACGAACCGAAGTCGAGCGTACAACTGCGGCTAGCCGGTACGTGAATGCTAAATTAGTTATAAAACTTCAATCCGAACAAATCCAGAACTGAACTTTGTTCGCTCGTAAAGTAACGAGACCGGAAAGAGCATCGGACCTCACTCAGCGCTACAGGAAAATAATTTATGAGATCTTATAACCGTTAGAAGAATGACAGAATTTTTTGTCATTTTAGAACATTAATATTAGGTTGGCAACTAAGTTCGCACCCTCCACATTTCCTCAAACAAAGTCATTTATATGTATTTTTTAAGCACGAGTATTTTATATCAAATTAATCGAAAAATTCAGAGCTTTCCAATGATATACCGTTCAAAAGGAATGGTCACTGAATGAGGTTGTAAAGATACAATTAAAAAATACGAAACAGAAGGTCACGAATTTAGTTGCCAACCTAATAACTATGCATATATTTATGATGGCAAACACGTGAAAAGCTTCTACAGACTCCTTTGCAGTTTGGTTCAGAACTTTCAAAAAGTCAATTTTCCTTGTACGTAATCTCTATTTCGAAAATCCAGTGTTAAGAATGGTGTGGTATCAGTTACGCACACCTGTTTTTAGCCGAAAGAGAATGCTAAAAGTTCGGCATCCTCGTGTTATTACACGTTCCTCGTAACAGTTCGAACAGAAGGAACTCCATAAATCTTCTTAAGGGTTGCAACGACCTCTTGACTTTAACTGGAGTGGCCGACGATAGCGTTCGGCGGCTTGCATTTGTATGTTTCAATGTATGAAACATGTACTTATGTCTCACGAATATCTACAGTGTGTCCCCAGAAACGTGTAAGATTTTCTTTTTGTCCAGTGAGCGAATGCAGCTGTTGAACTCAATCATGTTGCATATGTATGTACATGAGAGTTGAAATACGGGAACGTAATTGACTTATACGATGTTATAACGAGTTCTTATACACTTTGAACCACGAAGGGCTAAGAAATTAACGATTTCAAGAAATTCTTTAGAAATCTCGCTTCAGCGATTCGCAACTAAATATGTACATGCTGATTTGATACTGCTAACTAAGTCGGAACTCCATACACCTTTAAAAAGCGTTAGAAGACCAGGAATAGCTAGAAGGACATTATAGCTATAGTGGCCAAGGTCCAGTTAGCCAATCGGTGTATATCAAAGTTAAGTGTTCCTTTTCCTTGGGGCCCTATAATTCAGCATCCGATTCTATTAAATATATACATAGAAACTAATTCGGTGCCGTCCAAAAGCATTTGAGTTTCGGTATTTTCCTGCCAGCGCAGCGCAGCAATCCTTGAAAACCTGATGTGTAATTGTTTTGGCGGTTTCGTAGAATAAAAGTAAGGAACAAGTTGGGTTGTGTAATGTTACTCGTATCGAAATAGTATTGCCACAGATGCCTACGTATTAAATATTACACAGATTAAGATCCGGATCCATTTCCTACAGCTGGGGTAGGAACCTCTAACTTAAAAGGATGTATTCCTGTTTGTACGCTGGAGATCATCCCTTATGCCGAGACCAACGAATGTAAACGTTTCAAGAAAGTCTTTGCTGTGTGCGATCGAGTGCAATAATACCTTCCAGGTCAAACCATGAAGCTTACCATCCCCAAAGCGAGCTCTGTCTCTGATCCCTTGAGTTTCTTACATGTGTCTTCTGCTAGAGGGTTTAAGTAGTTCTCAAGTATAATCTTCCTTTCGAAAGCTGTTTACAAAGAATTTTCTGTATTGCGAGAGTTGTCAACATTTTCGCTATGCAAGTGCAGGTGCTCGACAGCAGTTCCACAGTTACTATGTTGATCGAACTGGTTTTCGTATCGGCTTATTTGAAAAAAAAAGACAGAGATTAGTGATACAGATAAGTTCTGCTAGATTGTTCAGTCACACTAAGCTGTTAAACCTCATCGGTCCACTTGTACCATGATTTATCGGCCACCATGTATACCCTAGCTCTCGCTTATCGAGAAACAGTCGTCAGGAAATTCACCGTGGACTTTTATCGGCCGCAGAAGAAAAATAACAGCTTTGTAAAAGCAGTCGACTTTACGCGACGCGCGAGTAACAATAACAATAATGCTGAAAGCACCGGTAACTCTAATGGTCGTAAACACACGAAAGAAGTGAAAGGTTCTCCTGTTCCTTGGAAATGTCTGAGAAATACTTCGCACTCCTTTTATTATTACCACGTAAGCGTGTCAATGTAAGTCAATATAAGTATTGACTTGCCGAGTTGTCGTTGTTGTAGTTGTATGCGTCAAATCTTGTAATCGAATCTTAAACCACTTCCCGATCAGCGAGAGACTTGAAACTTTAAACATAGCTCAGAACTGGATGACAATGCAATATTAAAAAACAAATTTTTAAAAAACTGTGCGTTTAGGAGAAAAAAAAATATTAACAGTCACACCTCGTCGCGGACACTCGGTAGTACGTCATCGCGTTCAACGATCCCCACTCCGCGCGCCAGCGCCCCCTACTCCACTACGCGTTCCCACTCCGACTGATCCCAACTTCACTGACCCATTTCGCACCGAAAGAGTTCAATCAGTGTGGTTTTCCGTTCATTCAGTTCCATTTCGGACAATTTCGGACTCTATCAAGAGACGTCGTCTCTCGGAGTCATTCCCTCATTCTATCTCGCGTATTTCCACGTCTTGCGTTTCTATATCTTACTATTTCATACCAGTATTACTATATCTTGCGTTCCATTTAAATATATTTAAAAAACTTTTTAAAACCCACGCATATATTAAAATGCATTAAAAAGGAGAAAATAATTTTGTTTGGACATTAGTGATTATAAATAGAAGCATGAAGCGCCCACGAAGATTACGTCAATATAATTTAGCGCTCCACGCTTTTATTTATAGTCACTAATGCCTAAAAAAAATTATTTTCTCCTTTTTAGTGCATTTTAATATAAGCGTGGTTTTTAAGAAGTTTTCAACTGCCAATGAAGGCACGTTCGCGAAAATAATGATTTTTCAAAATTCGTCTCCTGATCTAGCATTCAATTAAACCAACGGTGAATTCAATTATTCGTTTCTCGAAATTAATTCGTTTACTTTGCATCAAAACGTAACTGTGAAACAGCGTAATACAATTTTCTTTCCACTCGGTTCGATCGAGTACATTTCATCGGACCCGATGACTTCACGGTTATCGATGAATAATTATCAAGCGACGATATTTAATTATCAAGAATAAGCTTCGCAATGAGGTAAACAGGCACAATCGCTGAATCTCGAGCCACGAAATCTATTCAACAAAGTATCCCATTCTTCGCGAAGCCTTTAGAATACGACATCGAAATCTTGCCAGTGACAACAATTATGGAAAACATTCGGAGAAACTAGGTCAACAACAATAAGGACAATACCTGCGACGATAATGCACCCGGGACAAGAGCAAAAGGTCTATCTCTCGGAATTATCGACGATGCTTTTCCCCATTCCTGCGCTGCCACTGCCATAGCAGCTGCATATTGATTCGCAGAACTTGACTGCTCGAGACACTGATAAAAATGGACAAACGTAAAAATAAAAATAGACGGCGACCGACAGAAACTTGTGGTTCGAGTTGCTGTACGTTTTCATACGAAGAAAACTTCGGGACGGTATCTGGCAGAAGAATTAAACACAGGCGGTGTACGAATATCAAATTTACATGGAATATCCGATTAACTCCCTGCCCTACGATTTATTTTACGGTTTCAGTGATTAGAACTTTTTTAGTTGTTCGTAATTTCCTAAGAAAGGAAAAGAATTATATCCATTATACGCCTACATGTTCTCCACTAACTGTACATTAACAAAACCAAAATAGAACTTCATTACGGTTTAGAGGAAATTAATAGCATACATATTTATTACACTCTGTTCGGAATCTTCGTCACGAGTCTGATACGATATTGTAGGGCAGGGAGTTCCAACTTATTCCCCTCTGCGAGCCGCAAGATCCCCACCATTCATGCACGAACCTCTTCCCACCAGTGTCGCCAGAAAGTGACCGAACCGTCACTCGAGGGGAATACAAGGTACCCCCTCTCTAATGACCAGAGTAATATGTGACACGTTGCGCGTGCGCGATGGAGACGCAACAACGACTGACATTTCGCAGGTTTTAGGTTATTGCCGCGTATCGTATCGTACCTATTATGTACATGTACCTACTTAATGAAATGAATCATGTGGGTCGTTCTAAATAGAGACTGTAAACATTCTTTATTATAAATAAAATTAATTGTAACATTGGGGGTTTCAGTCGTGAAGCGAAGTATGAATGCTTACTACATGTACAATTGAAAAAATCTTGAAATCTGTATGTATGTAGTACTGAATTACATTTCAGTAAAATCAATAAATCATAATATATTTTAAGTGGGAGGGAACAGAGGACGAAGTTCGACGGTTGCTATACATATGTATAACGATGAGGTTTAAGAGTGGGGGAAGAACCTAAGCGGGGAAGGTGCCGCGTATGACTCGCGAGCTAAAAGTTGGAACTCCCTGTTGTAGGGCAAGGGGTTAACCCTCCGTATACTGTGCTGGAGTCTATTTTGACCGGGAACATCGAAATTGTCATTTAAGTACTCAATTCGTAGCAAATTAAACTAACTGAATAGCTGATTCATTGAGGATATCGAAAAGACTAATGTGTCTACGCGAGAAATCGTCAAAAATAAATTTTTAAAAATTATTAATTAGTCCTAAGCATTGCCAACTATGTAGCTATAAAAATCGTCCGTTGTCTGAGGGTTAATTCATAAAAGAGCCAATCGAGGAAAAAGCATTCCTGCGTTTGAATTCGTAAAAATGTTTCCGATGCAGAAAGTCAAGCATCATGGTATAGCGTGTAAATAAGAAGTACGTATCATGCTACGATCGCTGAAAGAATTAAGCATGAAAACAGATTAACCCATTCGATTGACACTTGTTTATTTTCACTTTGGAGAAGACGTGACCATTTCGTACAGAGCCTGAGGAAAAATTCATTTGATGAGGACTGCTGCTAACAAGACTACTTTCTAACTTCAATGAACACGTGAAATCGATCAGAAGTTCTGTAACAAAATCAATCGAAGACAATGCGATGATGGTACAATCAATTTCTACGATCGTTACGAAGTTGTCTTATGTTCGAAATGTTTTAAATTGACAGTCAGCATGAAAAATATTCGGGAACAAATTATATTTTTGGGGCAGCATACTTCTGGGACATTCAGAGAAAATTCTTATGCTTCTTGACTTACACCATTTTCCTGATTTGTCGTATATCTATAGTGAAACGAATTAATATTCGGACGCTCTAAAAAAGACGATAACTTTTATAATATTGTATACGATTCGAACTTTTCTAGGAAGCTAGAGCTATTAGTTTACTATAGGATGTGAGAAAAGAAATTTTTTCAAAAATTGCAATTGATCGGAATTATAGAAAAAATACTAAAAGTTGCATCTTGCAGCTTTTGTATGTGGGCCTATATTGAAGATTTAAAATATGCGTTTTGTAGATCTGTGCGAATCAAACATATTCTGAAAATTTCGTCAAAATGGGTCGACGTTGCAACGAGCTACAAATGTTTAAAGATGGTAAAAATTGCATTCTTTCACGATTTTCGGCCTCTAACTGCAATAAATCTAAGAATCCTTACATCTTTTAATGCCTGTCGTTTTTTGTAATTTTCACAGTGCATATAATTGACACACATCTACAAAACGTAATTTTTAAATTTCCAATATAGGTCCACATAAAAAAGTTGTGAAATGCAACTTTTAGTATCATTTTTTGAAAAAATTTTCCTCTAGTAAACTAATTGCTCTAGCTTCAATACAATATTAAAAAGCTATCGTCTTTTTTAGAGCGTCCGAATATTAATTCGTTTCACTGTCTATAGTAGGCTAATTAGTTGCCTAATTCCCAAGTTTGTTTTACAGCAACGTCATTCGATAACTATACATACAATAGCTGATATAGCTTTATCTTTCAAACAATTGGAGTACAACAGATGACCGGCCGAAATGTTGCCGAAGACGCAAGGATCGGGGCGAACAGGTTCACAAATAAATCGGTGAATAAGAGATTCCGTTGTCTGATATTTTTGGAAGACACTGTATATGACGTAACCGATTCTCTTTCCCGCTAAAACCTATTAACGATCCAATCCTCGTCGTCGGACGGCGAGGCGCGCGGCCACGCGACTGTACACTCATCGACAAAAATAATACGAGCGGACGTGTGTTGCACACAGGGTGATACATATTAAAATCGATTTCAGGAACGTAACACGCGCCGCACCGCCTAGATGCACGCGGTGACCCTAAACTTTCTATCTATTATCGTTCCCCTCCCGGTGCGGAAGTGGCTCTGAAAGTGAAATCGATAAAGGTCAATGCACCGGTAACCGAGCCGCAGGTAATAATTTGAAGATCTCCAGCAACTCCGGAGGACTAGGATCGAATATTAAGTTTTCCCGGGGCCGCGCCTCTCGCTCCGGGTGACTTTTAATGAATCGTTCACACGAACAAATTGATATTGTTCCCGGCTCTAATTGTCTTCGCAGTAATCAACCATCGCGGAGTATCTCGACACCGTTTCCCTAAAGTAGAACTCGCGACTTCGTTACACGAAATTAAGCGAGAAAGTTAGAAGCCGTCCGAATAATTCAGTCAGGATTAATCAACCGTTAAGCATACGAGGGGCTCATTCATTCGGTAATGAACCTCTGAGCGCAAGCCTGGTTCATTAATCAAATAATTAAAAACAGGGGCATCATAGTTTCGAACTAATATTATGTATAGAGTGTACCGAGGGTTAGAGTCGAATAATGCAAGATGGTTGGAAGAGTGTGTAATATCATACATCTTAACTTTTCCATTTTTATTGCATTAACACATTACTTGTATACTGAAACCACGGTTGCAATGTAACAAAATTGCGGCAATCCTTTTGTAATGTATTCTCCAATGCCTGTACAGGGTGTTTCAGTATTGATAGTACAAACGAATAATTCTTTTTCGGTTTTAACTCTGTTTTCGAGAAAATCGAGATTGAAGATCTGTCCCGTTCGTGTGCTTTAATAATTGGTTGATCATGATCAGACGCGTCAGACGATTCTTATCGAATAACATGCGTATTAGCTGCATTTTCAAACTCGATTTTCTCGGGAAGGAAGCTATTGTCTCGTCTAGAATCCACCCTGTAGAAATCCATTGTACACATTCGCCCTATACATCGGCAACAACGAAATCTTTGTCCAAAATAAAAATGTTCTGCATTGATTATGGGAAGCAGGAGTAAAATAAAAATTGACTTCATCCCTTAATGACTTGATTGCATTAAAAACGACATTACAATATTCTCAAATGTTTCGAATCTTTTACTGTTTTATGCTGGGTCTAAACAAATCCGCAGTCTATTTATAACGTACGTATTTAGTATTAGGACCTTGAATAAGTTCTCGCTGTTTCTTCAAAGATGGTAGTAGCAGTACCCCGTTCGTGGAATTTCGAATGGTAACACACATGCAAGGCAGTAGTGTATCTAACCTTAAATTTCAGTGTATGGTAGTTCACTTTAGTGTAAACAAAGTAATTTTTTTCTAGTTCTGAAAATGTCTACTTTTGTGCCGAATAAAGTGTATTGCGGGAATTTTTTGCACTATTTATTCAAAAGAAATCTGCAGCTGAAGCACATAGAATTCTTGTCGAGACTTATGGTGACAATGCTTTGTCGGATACGACATGCAGAGACTGGTTTCGACGCTTCAAAAATAATGAATTTGAACTTGAGGATAAAGAACGTTCTGGCGCACTGAAAAAATTTGAAGACGAAAAGTTGAAGGAATTACTCGAATATACTATATATATTATACTTTGAATGAAATGTTTTTGTTCCTTATAATTTAAATAAATCTTTTACTTTGTAAAAGAAACAGCGAGAACTTATTCAAGGTCCTAATAGATTCTGTTTGAAATCTTCATCACGAGTTTGAATTATCACTTTTCATGATTACTTTTCGTAATCAATTACAAAAAGTAGGTAATAATCTACTGTCCAACTCTGACTCTAGTTTCTAGGAAGTCCGAGCGTAGAACGAAACACGCGCGCGCCAACCGAGCAGACAGGCTTTCGAGAACAGACGTTGCATGAATACATACTGGTCAACATTGAAAGCAAACAGCTGATTCAAGGCTGACGCCCACTGACGTCGCGCGTTCCTGTGATAGTAATGAGCCCGCGTTTGAGGTAACCTCCGACCTGCCTTAAGCATCTGAACGGGGCGTGCGCGAGACCGCGTTTGCTCGGCGGCGGGCAAACCTCTCCGCGTTTCCTTTCTCCGCCGTGAGAAGGATCAAACTCTCCAGGGCAAACAAAGAGACATGTCGCTTCTTCGCGAAATCTTCCATTGTCGGCCCGTAACTTTCCGTTCTCGGACGTTTGCATAAAATACATACGTGCGGAGGTCGTGCCCGAAGGTCGCCGCATCGTGCACGCACAAATCGCTTTCCCTTCCCGTTAGTTGACCCTTGTGTGGGCCACCGATTAATCAATTTGGAACTCCGATGTTTAAATCGTTTTCTATATAGTAAGACCACGATCAACCGGATCCCGATTATAATTCATGCAAAATAAAAAATGTACGAATTGATTGCAGGACACAGGAGCCAAAATAAAAATTGTATTCTTCTTTTAATCATCCTATTAAGCTGAAAATAAGACATTGATGTCCTTGAATATTTTTAACGTGTCCACTGCTTTAAATTGTACATGGCCGTTTTTGTCATAAATGCATAAAATCCGCACTCTAATGATTATATTAAGAAGGGAAATTTTCAAAAATAAAGAATTTATTTTGCAATACAGGTTGTCTCAGGTGAAGGAGGCCACCTAAGTATCTCCTTTATTTTTAGTGGCACAAGAAATATGTATGGAATAATTTAAATGGTATCGAAGGAGGAATATCATAGAAGACCTCTTTTCAAGGTAATCGTTATTTTTTTATCGGGAAAACTTTTTTTTATTCCATCTTATGGCGACTGAAAAAATACATTTGAATATGCTTAAGTCATTAACAAGATCGTCAAAAAATAACGATGACCTTGAAACAACTATGAAAAAATAACCGGACAAAATAAATTGTTCTTCTAGGATATTTCTCCTTCGATACCATTCAACTTATGCCACAAATATCTTTTTCGTGCCATTAAAGATAAAGGAAATATTTAGGTGGCCTCCTTCAGCTGAGGCACCCTGTATAATGTACATTTTAATTATTTCCTCGGGTCTCGATGATCCATCGGGCCTTAATTTATCCGGGCTGTTTGTCCCCCGATCAAGTCGGTTAATCGAGGTCCTACTGTATGTTTTTTAGCTCGTTGTGCGATAACATTCAAAGCTTAGCAACACTCCATCTCGTTTGATGTTGCAATCCCTAAAGACGAGTTGAGTCCTCGAACCTGCACAGCTCCTCTAGTAATATGCATGAGTCCGAAGCACAGTCTTTAAACCCTTTCACTATGAAAGACATATACATGAGCCCTCAAAAGACTATTAATGCACTATGTGTGTACGATTTACACAATTTAATTGTGAATAATGTTAGCTGGCCAAAATAATTGAATGGGTGTCTGGAAGATGGGTTCATGTCAAGATTTCCAAATTTGATAGAATCACAATTAAGAACTTATGTTGCTTTAACATTTAATTAAACAGACCATTAAAAAGTCTTTCAGTTTTCAGTCTCTTCCCAAAATTGCCCTCCTTTAAAATTCGAAGAACCTGACATAAGCCCTTCTTCCCAAAGTTGCCTGATGTTCGCATAAAACCTAATGGTATCCATAACGAACGAAACAAATTTTTACGAGTTAATTTATAGCATTCTAAACGCGAGTACTCGCATTTTAGGTATGTATAACCAATAATTGATTAGCATTTCACGCAAATATTATACGACCATAAGTACCAGATACCCAACCAAATGATCCCGCAGTTACCGTAACGGCATCACTCTGTGATCAAAATGTGTGCTCTCCCGTTCGTAATGATTCAATTATTATTCCGTGTTCTTTTATGATCGAGTGTCAGACGAAAGCTTCTTGTCCGACGTAACGCCCAATGCCACCGAAGTGATTCCGTCCGCTTTAATTGGCAACGAGTATGAGTTATCCGACGTTATTTCCGACGGAATTTTTTGGCATCACTCGAAAGCAATTTGCCAGCAATTAAAGTGTTCCTTCGACAAGCCGCAGACGACTTTCCACGCTGGTCATGCTATATTGGTGTCATCAGGTGAGTGTCTCATTAATTCGCGTTAGCTCGTGAATTAATTATTCAACTCATCGACCAAGAGAACATTTCTCTTTCTGGTTTGAATTAACGTGGTACTTCCGGATGCATCGGTTACTCACGAGAAACTCATTGGACACTTCCGTACCTACGGAGCAAATCTTTGAATAAACTTAGGCGACACGCTGTAGATAAATTACATTTTTTTTTAATCAAATAATTAACACTAGAACTATGGGATAAGTTAAAATGACTTGCTCCTGATTTCTTCTATTAGAAATACAGTATTTTATCGTAGATGTCACAAATGTCTGGCCGACAATTGCCCCAATACTATCCCCACTCCTGCGGGGTGTACCCCCTTGAGGGGCCAAGAAGCTCGTCGAGAGGCCTCGGTCGCCGAGAAGTATGACATCATACGGCTCGGCTATATCGGTGTGACCACACTAATCCAATGACAAAACTTCGTTATTTTTTCATTATTTGTTATGGAACTTTCACCAACATATTCGTGGCATTTTTCTAATGAAAATGGTACCAAATATGATATAGTTCCCATAATATTTACTTGTTTAATGAACGATGAAAGTTTCGAACACTTTCTTCCCTATACGCTGTCTTCCTTTGCGTCGGAAACTTTCATCGTTCACTACACAAGTAAATATAATTGGAATTATATCATATTTGGTATCATTTTCATTAGGAAAATGCCACGAATATTTTGGTCGAAGTCCCATCGATAAATAATGAAAAACAAAGAAGATTTGTTATTGGATTAGTTATGTTTACACTTCTCGGCGTCCGAGGCCTCTCGAGCTCCGCTGTCCTTTTGTACGTTCGGCAAAAGTCAAAGAATAGTATCCCTGGCGGATAATTGTCCCTGGACAGACCCGTGGTGACATTCTCCGAGAAAGTTTTTTAGTCAACTTCTCTATTGAAGTACATATTTAAACACAACTGGTACAAAATCTAAACAAATGCAATTTTGTCAATATTACAAGGCAATGTATGCACTTAGTGCTCGGTAGTTCTAGTGTTAATAGTAACTGTAAACATCTCTCTGTACGAAATCCCATTGATTTGGAAGGTGTTGGATCTTTTACAAAATGTGCCCGGCTATTTTTTATATCTACAAATGAAAAGCATTTAAAGCATCGAAATTCCCTGATATTTGAAAATCATATTTCACGAGTTGATGCCAACGCAACAGCCTCTCCGAACATGAGCACTATGGGACATTGTAGTGGTCAATTTACTTGATACTCGTTAGCGGAAATAAAAACTGATTTATCAAATGAGGAAAGAACGGAGTTAGTCAAATATAGCGGAGCGATGGCAGAAAGTGTAATTTACCGAAAGAGGAACATTTAACCTTGACTAGCAACCCGATTACCCATTTATTGGATTTCTTTCAACAACTTGTTAATATTCCTCTAAAATATTACAAAATTTCTCTGAATGTCCATTCTTTGCTCGTTAATAATATCAAGTTATAGTCTTAACACCAAACCCAATCTATTTATTTAGATTTTGTGCAGTTTTTTATTACAATGTGTGTTTGGATAAAGAAATTTATCGAATCAATTTCCATATAAGCAACTTCATAATTTCAATAATGTAAGATGAAAAATACAAAACCAGTCATTTGACCGGCAGTGGTAGGTTTAGTGTTATAATGAGAATTTGTGCAAATATGTTAAATACAAGAGGTTCTAAATAATCTATAGTCGGTGTGCAAAGCATTCGTACACCTTTTAAAAACAAATACATAACATTCTTATAATTGTACCAAACTACCTGATTTCATATAATCAATTAGAAGCATTGGTTTATGAAATGATACGCAAAAAAGATTTTCCAAAAATTATAATTTACAAGGTTACATGCAAAAATAAAAAAGGCATTTTCTAAAACTTTTTTATTTGGGCCCTTAATGTGGAAAATTTAAAATATATGTTTTGTTGGCGCCTAAAAAAAACGACACGCATCGAAAGATGTACGATCCTGTGGATTTTTTAAACAGAAATTGATCAAAAGTCGCGTAAAACTACGATTTTTACCATTTTTAGCCGCTTGTAACTCGTGCGTATGTTATAATCGATTTCGATGAAATTTTCAGCATGTGTATAACTAACGTAGATCTACAAAACATATACTTTAAATTTTCACACACACACACATTAAGGGCCCAAATAAAAAAGTTTTACAAAATGCCTTTTTTATTTTTGCATGTAACCTTGTAAATTATAATTTTTGTAAAATCCTTTTGGCTTATCATTTCGTAAACGAATGCTTGTGGTGTGGTACAATTATAAAAAAGTTATTAGTTCTTAAAAGGTGTACGAATACTTTGTACTGTACATTTTGGTTGGCGACATAAGCCCTCTTTGTCTCCTGGGGTGAAAGACCGTGCCAGTTCTTCGCGACTCATTCGATCGCGAAAATGTCCATTTCATAGATGTATTTCGTGGTGTAAGGTTGATGAAACTCGAGCCACGGAATACATCCTGCGAGAAGGTTCTGCACATCGGATGCAATACGTGCGCGCGCGAGGATGCTGCTGCACGCGAGCGATACTGGAGGCAATAAAGAAGGGAAACTTTCCACGGCCTGGAAGCTGGAAAAGTACCGGAAACGTGTGACGCAAATTTTTCAGGGAACACCGGGTCTGGCTGTTGCCAATGTTCCACGCCATAAACGCGAGGAGCACTTGAATTCGTCGCGGCCGAGAGCTAAAAAAAAACTCGATGAACATTCCGCCAACAAAATTCTCACATAAATATTTTCCTTTTATTCGCATCGTTAATGCTAACAGGCGTCTTTAACCGGAATTCGTGTTGTTACATAGAGAACCGCGATCAGCCGCGATATTGCAAAACCAACACGTGCCTCTGAGGAAGCTGGTTTTATTCATCGGCCGGATTATTTTCCGTTGTATAAAAGAATTCCCACGATACGACAAGATGATAAGATTAGATACATGGAAAATATTGAGGAAAGATTTGCTTGTCCAAGCGCGATCAATGATGCGCGATTTCGATCAATCCTCGCGGAACGCTTGGAATACTTCGAATATTTTCGCAGAGGAAGATCAAGAAATATTGGCCCCAACCGTTTTCTGAGAACCACGCTAAGATATTGGGTTAATTAGTTATCGCGATCCTCACGAATTAAACCTATTGCGCGGATCTGACATCCAGACCTCGAGAACCGTGCAATAACACTCCAGTTTCACAATTTTCCTGTCATTTTTCCGACATGCACGCGAACGAAACGTTAACATTAATCACAGCAGTGGCTGACGATGTATGTCTAAAACAATTTTATTAATTTTTACTCGGAACAATAATTGCGCGAACGTCAGTTTCACGGTAATGTTTCCTCGAATTATTCCGTGAACACTTACAACTTTTTTTCAACACTTTGATTGCCACGTCAATCATGTGTGAGTGACAGAATTGTTTGACCAAACTTTGACATCCATTTTTCTTATTATCTGTTCAGTGAAATCGTCAATTTTTTAAAATAAATTAAATCGTTCACGTACGATTACGTTATTAAATAAAGTCGCTATTTAATTCCTCAATTTCTGGCGATTAAATTAAATGAACAGCTAGGTACATTAGAAAGACTAACCTGTCTACAAGAAGTACACGAAAAATGTGTTATAAAAAATTATTTGAGCCACCGTTTAATCGAGAGAGATGATTATTTAGGGCAAAGCCGGGGAACTTCTTCCCCGTCGTCGCTGCACAACTCCCACCATTAATTTTCTGCGGGAACTGGCCCGCGGTCGCACGCTATTTCTTTCATAGGATACCAGTAGAATGGTGGGGGACTGAAAACAGGGGGAAGAAACAGTGCGGCCCATGGGCCGCCAATTATCCAGACTAACGACAAAACACTAACAAGGGAAGGACCCCAAGTGTCTCACTTCGATTTTGGTAATTTTTTGAGACGATGGTACATATATAGATCCCTAATGATGTCTGCAAAATATTAGGTGTAGTTACTCAACAGTTTTAAAGATATAAACAATGGAACTTCGAAAACTTGAGCTCCAAATCATAGTTTATCAACAAGGTACGAAAGTTCAATTGTTTATATCTTTAAAACTATTGAGTAACTACACCTAATATTTTGCAGACATCATTAGGGATCCATATGTCCGCGGATGAAATAATTTCTGTTCGGTTTCGTTTAAGAACAACTTTTCTTAGGAAATATTTGAATCCTCCCCAATCTCCGCCGCTAATTTCGCGCCATAAACGGGACTTCTGTTCAGAATTCCGTTACGAGAGCCGGCGATAAATCTGCGCGAGCGAATCACGCGATTCTCGGACAAATCGCGGGAAACGGTCGATTGCGAGTGGCGATCGGCGCTCGACCACGTGACAATCGCTCAGAGCACGTGCTCGACATCAATTATCGTTGAAACGAGCGGAGCATCCGAGTCAGAATTCCACGCGAACCGACGGCCGGCCCCCTCTCGAATACAGATGCGCCGCGGGATCGCATTGCGGGTGTTTTGCAACGCGGAGAAAGACGGCGATGCCTCCCGGAAACAGATTGTTCGATCGGCTTCAGGTCCGTTTCAATGGGGTCTCGTCTGGTCTAAAGCGTCTAGGACTTGTTTGGACATTTTTCCGACGAAATCTATACGACCATTTTGTATCGAAGTTCTGCGCACGTATTTACTACTGTTTAGACTAGACAATGTAATTTTTTGAAATCGCAATATACTTCAAAATTGTAGACACATACACTTACAATTGCAAAACACCCCATTTAACCTTCTGCAGTCGGAGCTATTCTAACTTAAAAATTAAACATTTCTTCCAGCCTAGAATAATTCCATTGTATATGATTTTCTCATTTTATTTCATATGTGTAGTAATTGATTAGCAGCCTGCGGATCTTTATGCAAAATAAAAAATGTTTGCATTGATTTCAGGACACAGGAGTCAAATAAAAATTGTATTCTTCTTTTAATTATCCTATTAAGCTGAAACTAATACGATGATGTCGTTAAATATTTTTAAAATGTCCACTACTTTACATTACAAATACCCATTTTTGTCATGAATGCATAAAATCCGCAGTCTATTGATTAGATACCAACATATTTAATAATGTAAAAAATATTGTGAATAATGGTACAGTATATACATATATACA
Source organism: Lasioglossum oenotherae (assembly GCA_028455765.1). Taxonomy (NCBI): domain Eukaryota; kingdom Metazoa; phylum Arthropoda; class Insecta; order Hymenoptera; family Halictidae; genus Lasioglossum; species Lasioglossum oenotherae. The sequence continues at coordinate 9,140,889 of CM052298.1, read as the reverse complement.
TATATACATATATACATATATACATATATATATATATATATATATATATATATATATATGACTGCTAAGGGTTAGGGGTGTGCGCGAACCCGATGGTCGGGACGAGTCAAGAAGAGGTTGAGTCGGGTCGGGTCGGGTCGGGTTCCCGAAAATTTCGACATTCCCGAAGGAATCGGGTTCCCGAAAATTTTGAGAATATATGACATTGAAAAGAATTCGCGATGGACAACATTCTTTCAATTTCGAAAACATCTAGAATAAAAAATCCGAAACTATGAATGTATTCATTAAAATGAATATAAATGATTATGTACTGGGTTCTCAAAATTTTCAGAGAACACACCAGTATCAATGTGTCTTATAACTTCTGATGAGGGTGTCGCAACACTTGTGGAACGAATGTGCTCTAAGAATATGCAAAATATAAAAGGCGATTGTTTCAAGGTTCTAGACCAGAAAACTCCCTTAGGCGCGTGGCACGGCTCTCCACCGGTATTCGAGAAAAATGAAAAAGTTTCGTCGAGTTGATCACTCCCGACACGTGCAACACGCACGCGGAATATTCGCTCGCAAATACTGTCTGCACTCTAACGCTCTTCTTATAAATAGACCGCGGAGCTTGACGCATTTATAGCGTTCGCGAGCATGCAAAAGATAACAAAAAGATCCGATCCGATGGATCTTCAACAAGACCTTCTTTTTTCGCTTTCAACGCTAAACTGAGCAGAGTCGAAATTACGTAATCAAGCATTTATTTATGAGCGCACATAAATTAATTCGACTGTTTTATTTCGTGTGTGCATCGCGTCACAAAGAGAACCGCCATTACAAGAACGACAACTCAATTATAACCATAGGTGGGACATCGAATGAGCCAGGTACAATCACGTGCGATGTCGCCAGATCAAAACTAGTGTTCCCACTCTACCTTCCCCTTCTACGACGCTACTCCCCACGCTTCCGCTGCGGCCCGGTCACGCGATGGCATGTGCCCGATACTGGCAAAGAGGGGGTCTCTTTTACTCCTGAATTCATGCTTCCTCCTCTTATCTGGCGTCGCTGGTCAGGTGTAGCACGCGTTGAGCAATTTTCCGAACGTCGAGGCGCGAGTAACAAGGGCGAAGATTACAACAGATTTACTCGGAAGCTCTGCTTATATACGCGTGTGATCTCATCTTTGGCATATCCTCGCGCGAGAACGCTGGAAAACACGTCGCGCAAAGCCAAGGTGAGAGGTAATTGGGAAATCCGAGTGGAGGTTTCCGTGTGCCTTTTAATCTTTCACCGATATCGTTATGCCATGGCAATCTGTTGCGATAAAATTTCTCTAGAATTATTCAGCGATTGTTTTGAATAGTGTTACGATTGGCAAGCAAACGTACTGACACTCGTATTCTCTTTCCTCTAGAGTTAGAAGGATCATAGGCGCAACAAAGAGGAGTTATTATGCATATCGTCGCGCGCCAGAGAACTTCCGATCACGAGCGACCAAGAAACTCGTGAATCGAGTCGACCTTGAACGGGGTAAATAGAAGCGGATTGTTTTTAAATTTCTTGCCATGACCTTTTCGAGTCGATCACAATAGATTCGCCGAATAATGGTGGCTGCCAAGAATTTTCATAGTAAAATCAGTAACGAGGACGAATGGCGACGAAGACGAGAGGATGATGGCGAGCCACGTCGGCGACCCAGTCGGTAAATCCCCGTCGCCAGAATGTCTGCAGCGGCGGAAGATAGCCTTCTCCGCACCACCACCCAACAATCTTGATACTCCGATCATTAGAACGAGCCGAGTACCTCGGCCAAATAAAGCGAGAGATGCGTCGGCGACAACGCGACCGACAAAGGCCGACGAACGCACGACAGAGAATCCATTCTTAGCGGTTGTTTAAATTACGAAACGCTCGATGATGGCATCTTGGCATTGATTTCTGCGCGTACAGGGTTTAGCCGAGATTACGTTTACCCTCGAAACCCCGAAAAACCGGCTTCTCCAGTCCACCAGATAAAATGGTTCCGATTTCTAGACCAATTGACCAACATACAGCGAACCACAGTCATACTCGAACACTTTTAAAAGGACGATAACATTTTTTAATATCAGATCATACGACTTGGATTTTTTTTTTGAGAAGTTAGACTGCATGACGTGAAAAAGAAATTTTGAAAAATTGCAACTGATCGGAATTATAAAGAAAATAATAAAAGTTGGTGTTTACAACTTTTTTGCGTGGGCCAATATTGAAAATTTAAAAAATACGTTCTGTAAATCTGTGTCGATTATCAATTATGAAAATCGGTAAATACGGGAAAAAACTACAGGTATTGAAACTGAAAAAAATCCTTAGATTAAAAAAAATGAAGGTAACCTTCATATCTATAAAAAAAAATTACATAAAAACAAAAAATTTTTTGGTGTCGTATAAGCCCCATTTTACCATTCAACTTTGTCCTTCAGACATTTGACGTATCTTTAAAAACAACAAAGATATTTAAGGTGGTCAAGTTAGGTGAAATACCCTGTATACATATAAAGAGAGTTTCAGGAAAAATTGTAATTGACAGGAATTGGAAAGAAAATAGTAAATATCGATTTTACAATTACAACTTATAAAGTAATTTAACCAATTAATAATATATATATGAAGTCAAGTGTATAACCGATAACAAACTACACGGTATGTATATGTTTATGCCGGTTGACTCTATATAAAGGTACTATAAAGCAGAAATATCGATGGTAGCCATATTTAACTTTTCCGATGCCTAAGCCGATTATAGTCGCCGGCACCCGGTGGTATCGATTGTATATTAAGAACTGTAACGGTAAATGGCTGCGAAGATACTTATCATACGAAAATTGCACGATAATGGAAGAATGAGCAAACGAGGTTGCGTAACTTATTATCAATCTTTATACTAGCAATGAAAATAAACAACCAGAAATGGCATCGCATCTGTTATACATACAGAATACATAAAATCTCTGAATACTTTCTCACTGCAGAAATTCAAATTTCAAGCTACAAGCAGTTGATGCTTTTACATAAATATTCCCAGTATAATTGATAGAAGTCGTAAGGTACAGAACGAAATAAATAATGGCACAGAAATAACAGCTTCAAAAAAGGTTCATTGGACTTTTCATGTCTAATAAATTTCTCATTTAGATGTACTTCACTATTTTTAGAATCAACTCTTTGCACTCACAACGAGTGTGGCTGCACATTTTCTTCCAGCAAAATTTCTAGTATACATTCCAAGAACACTTTTCTTAGTACAGGAGAACCTCGCTCATTGCACACTAGCGATTCCAATCACAAGCCAGAAGTCCTGAAACTCGTGGTGGGGATTGCGGTGGCTACGTAATATTCCGAGCACCTCCAAGAGTGGAGTGGGAAAGTGGAAAACCAGATCGCTTTCTTGGTTGCCTCTTCGTTCGACACATACAAGGTGTCCAAGGTGTCGTTTTTTGTAAACAATAAACACTAGAAAAAAACCGAAGAGGAGGAAGTTGTAGAATATCTTACTAGCAATATGACAGCGTATCTCATTTATTTCTATTTTTAATATTTTTCTAGAAACAAAGGTGACCTTCATTTTTTAAGATGAACATATTTTTATGACCCTGAAAACCATTGTATACTACCCGGTTGAACTCGTCTTAATGCCAGCTTTCATTTGATGTAAAAAAATATGTAGCATTTCATTTACAAAAATGAAAAGTTCACCTTCGTTTCCAGAAAAATATTAAAAATATTAAAAATTGAGTTATGCAAGTAAAATATACTACAACTTCTTCCTCTTCGGTTTTTTCTCATGTTTACCATATACGAAAAAAACGCTGGTACAAATTATTTAGATATTAAACTAGAAAGTTGACAATTCAATGTTCGTCAACATCATTATCCTGTTGCTAAACTTGTCGATGCATGATGTATGATTTTCACTGTGAAAAAGTGTAAGACTAAATGACGTAGCCGCGGCCGAAAGGAAATTGTCTATTTCAAATTGTCGCGTTCTTCAAACACCGTGTTCAACTGTTCCGAGCAGTGGCTATAAAAGAGAGCATTTGATAGGTGGTTGATAAACTGGTGCGCACAATGGCGCACAGAACAACGTGAAAAGAAACCTTCACTGCAAATAGACAGAAGAACCAGCGATTCGGAGAAAAAGAGTATGACTGGTCGAGGAGAGAGGGGGAAATCCAATGACGAATGATATGAAACGTGCGAGATTCGAGTGAATCCAATTTGTCTTGAATGCGACACGCTGCCGCAAACGCGCACCGATACACGCGGCCGCGTGTGTGCACGTGCATCATCTCCGATGCCCGGTGACGTTCTTTCTTTCTTCCGCAACAATGCCGACTAATTAACCGCTACGTCTACTCGACCTTGCAATTAATCGTACTGTTGCGCGTGTCTCTACGTATGCGCTTCCGGCGTAATCCCCGATACATGGCCGATAGTCTCGCTAATTACGGGTGCGCCCGTGCCAAATGACGCTTTCCATCGGAAATAAAAAATTCGAGTTTAGCGTCTCTGTACACATGTTCCCCCGGGTAGAAGCCTGTGTTAGGTCGGAATAGTTTGGCATTAGCTGACTTTTTTCTTTACGAAAATAGGTAAAGCAGAATTTAACGAAACATTATTTTCAACTCGTTGCGATTATTCAAATTGTAGGCAAACATTACTTTACCGGACTCAAAATTAGTACCTTTCTCCTACAAATTATCATGTATTTGGTATGTAATCCAGTAACTGCAGATTGCTCAACTTTAAGCGACCATAGCTCCTCAACTATTGATCCTAGAGGTTCGAAACTTCGATCTGCATCCGCACCGGGTACAAATCTACTAGATTACATACCAAATACATCATAATTCCTAGAAGAAAGACACACATTTTAAGTCCGGTAAAGTAAAGAGCAGACCAAATTTTTATTTTAGTCGTCAGAGTTTTGATGCAAGCGAAACCGAAACTGATTTCAGATTCTTCGCGCGCGGACTTTGCACGCTGCCCTTCTCTACGTTTGGCTCGACATCAAAAGAATATTGTCCCGTCTACGATAAATGTGTGTAAACGAGTTTCAGCCGAGGCTTTTGCGTTTATAGAGGATTTCCTGTATTTACTTGGTTAACTATCCAGATGTTACTTCAATTTCCCTGTTGATTGAAATTTTGAAAGATCATTCCCTAACCGTCAAGATCTATTGTCGATAATTCGTACTCAATTGTGTCAATCGATCAACAGATTTAGTCGTATTTTTCAACGATTTTACCCCGCGCGGGAACTAAACGGCGGACAACGCCCAAGGTGTTAAAGACGTAAGAAACCTTTCAGCTGGTAGAACAAGAATTTATCTACATAGTCAAGAGTTTATGAGGGTTTATAAACCGCGTTCGATCCAACAGGTGGCCATTTTTAACCTTTTCTGTCGACACCGTTCGTAAGACACTTGGTAACTGAGGAAAGTGACGCGACAAAATGAGTTTCAATGAAACCTCTACACTCAAATGGAATACAAATCGCTTGTAGGTTTGCTCGCACAAAATTTTATCGTAAAGTGACAAAATTAGTGTTCGTAAAACAGTGATAAAGATCGCATTTGGAAAGAACAAAATTGACACCCTTTCAACTGAAGACGAATTACAATGTAAAAAAAATATATAAAAAAAACTTTTTGAAAACCACGCTTATATTAAAATGCACTGAAAAGGAGAAAATAATTTTTTAGACATTAGTGACTATAAATAAATTGCACTAAAGGAGAAAATAATTTTTTTAGAATTGGCGACAATAAATAAAAGCGTGGAGCGCTTAACTATATTGACGCAATCTTCGTGGGCGCTCCACGCTTTTATTTATTGTCGCTAATTCTAAAAAAATTATTTTCTCCTTTAGTGCAATTTATTTATAGTCACTAATGTCTAAAAAAATTATTTTCTCCTTTTCAGTGCATTTTAATATAAGCGTGGTTTTTAAAAAGTTTTTTTATATATTTCTTTATTTTCTACTTTCTAATTACCACTTCAACCAGTAAATTCAACCATCTTTCATAAAAGGAAAAATATTGTGTCATGGCGACTGCAAATCGAAGTTTCTATTCTGTAGAATCAATCGTTCAGGAGCTATTGCAGTGTTTTTGACAGGTAAGGGCGCCGCCATATTGGTTTGTAGCGACGACAGCGAGCCGCATACCGAGCAGAATCGCCCCGGTCCTTGTCGCCCTTCACCCCGACCTAATCCTAATCAACTCAGTAAGTAAACTGAGCTCCTCCGATGCGAAGTGGGCCAGTGGAGTGGGGATGAGTCGGAGTGGGAACACGCAGTGGAGTAGGTAAGCGCTGACGCGCAGAGTGGGGATCGCTGGCCGCGATGACGTAATACCGAGCGTCGCGCGGCGGGGGGGTGTAATGGTTAAATTTTTAACAGTTTATATCTTCTAAACGCATAGCTCTTTTTTAAAATTTGTTTTTTAATATTGCATTGTCACCCAGTTCTGAGCTATGTTTAAAGTTTCAAGTCTCTAGCTTATCGGGAAGTGGTTTAAAATTCGATTACAAGATTTGACGCATACAACAACACGGCAAGCTAATATAAGCGTGGTAAAAATAAATCAAGCTGGGGAATGTACGTCCTACGACACGACACGTAAACATATTAAGTCGAAAAGCCCATTTTTCCGTAAAATTCAATCGCAGCGCTAGTATGCAAGTGTGTTTACTAAAACGACCTGTTACGCTGTACACGCAACAGAAACAAGCAGCGACAAAGAAAGGCAGCCTGGTGTGATCGTGTTTCATTTAAACAGCTTATTTGAATGTTGCAGAGATAGAGAGCGAATTTCTTTGCCGTGAAGAAGAGTGGCAGAGATAAATATAGAAAAAGCGAAACGGAGTCAAGATATGAAAAACTTTGAACACGGTACATATGTATGTCAATTATCATGGCACGGCTGCTGCGAAATCAAATAGGCACTACAAGTCGAACAGATGTTTCGCATCATCTGCGGATTTAGGAAAAGGAGCAACACCTGGAACTAGACTAATAGACATGAAAATTTTGGTGGCTAAGAACTTCGCTTCTCTTGGCTAACAAAATTACAACAATTTTGCTGACGATCGTAGATACAGCTGAAACTGAATTGAAATTTTTTAAGTTGAAGATCAAGATACTTTTCCAGTTGATAATTCGATGTGCGTCGTATCATGCTCTCCGGCGTTATGGCACGCAGTCTGGACTATTCAGAACATGATAGAAATCAATACTGATTAACCCAGAAAGGACACAGCCAATGCGAATGATTCCGTACATATGAGATTATTGAGCGTAAGTAACACTGGACTCGAGGCAAGGGCAATTCGTTGTGAATCCGTGTAAAGCATGCAAACGACATCAGAATCGAAAGGCTACCCACAATTTTCTTCCGATATCTGGCGACGATGTTTCTTTCGCAACAAGAAAATCTCTCTTCCCTTTTCGAGTTATCCGCTGGACACCGCTTACAACGAGAGGTCACAATGGCGAGGTCATCGATTTTAATTAAACTTTCTCTCTGGCGAATCTAGAGCAAAAATAAGCACACCCATGTCCGAGTGTTTTTGACAATACTAATTGTTTATGAAGATAACATTTAATTTTATGATATCCAGAAAATATCTTGATATATTTCATTTCTTAATCATATCTTAATTTTTCCGGGTTTATCTGATTTCAATGTTCTTAGTACGCTACAGTATTGATATCTGACAGATCTATTTTTATAACATGAACCAAGTTTGCTATGTAATTCATTAGCATTCATAAAATGTTCATACTGCCGAAAATATTTATGTTTCAAATGTTTTTACGAAGCATACCACTTACGATCTGTCCGATTCTTGTACAAAATACATAAGTGGTTGCACTATTGACAACCGCACCACTAAATAAATAGCAACATTAGAAAGAAAGAGGAAAGAGAACATTTTTAAAGAAAAGAGAAACGAAGAAAAAAGGACTTCAGAAGGATAAGTAAGAGGGATTTGAACAGGTTACCTTTACCTATATCGCTACCATAGCTGTTGCGATATGATTAACCGTGTTTTCATTAAAACCGTCGATTAAACGTGTTTTTATTTTTATTGATATTTTTTTATTTTTGTTTATATTTATTTAAATCGTATTTTTTAGCTAAAACCAAATATAAGTTCCACAAATATAAATTCCAACAAAGCTTGTCAGCTATATTTAATATAATTAGTAAACAAAATTGTTTAAAATAAGTAGCAGTCACGGAACTGTCCTTTGAAGTAAATTTCAAATGAAACACTTAAATAGTAGGGAGTTGCTGGCAACAAAATTGGAAAACGATTCGTAGTGCAAAGGGTTAAGAAATGCAGTATAGTATATGTATGAAAGAATTGTCTAGATATAATAAATTAAACTAAATGTTGCTTATCTTGATAAATAATGAATATATTATCAAAAACGCTCTGATATGAGTCAGCTTATTTTTGCTCTAGATTCACAAGAAAAAGTTTATTTAAAATCGAGAACACTGAGACTTTTCCTTGTCAGTACCAAAACGAAAGATACCGCCGATCACTTCATGGTCTACTGGACAACTTTATGGGAACCATAAACTCTCGACCCACTCAAGAACAATGTCAAGCCGAATAGGTACCCTGATCCGCAATGCGTCGAAAGCCATTTCCAAGTCATCGTCTTATATCGAAATAAAACTGTAAAAACCATTTCAGCAGAGCTGAGAATGTTACAAAATTTCAATCTGGGCTTAAATGACCAAATAAAAGTTGGTTACTCAACAAACTCAATAAAGAATATCCTAAACTCAACTCTTAGGGATGTACATACATAGATCATTTGAAGACCCAATCCCTTTTTGGTAGTATTGTAGATCATTAGTGGGAAGGCTCTCAATTTTCATTAATTCCTATCTCAATTTATGTAATAATTCCGATATGTTCATTAATTATTATTAAAAATTGCTCTTTTATATAATCCCACATAGCGAAGAAAATTCATTTAGTCAATTTGAAAGATATCCTACCGATGCATTCGATTCGAACATTTTCTAAACGCGCCCATACTTACGCATGCACCCCATTTTCAGTGACATCACAAATGTTTGGAAAATAGAACGATGACGCAAGTAGCGATTACTAGCCGGCGTCGAAGTGTTTGCATTGGGAACAGAGTCGAATCCAATCTCGGATAAAAGCACATTCACCAATCATTTCAATAATTCATCTTATTAATGATTCGCGTATTCGTGTACACTGGAACCGAGAAAATGGAACGGAAAATGTCCAAATAAGGACATTTCAGAATAATCAAAAATATAAATAATCATTAATGAATGATATTAAATCATTCCATCATATGTGTGTATAATGTATATACATATGTTTCTTTTTCTATCCTAAAAACAACTGAGAAGCAGTATTTTATTTTAACAATTTATATAAAACAACAAATTAATTTTACAAAGCATCATAGAACGGTTTCTAAGTAACACAACTAATGAAAACTTTTCATTAATGTAAACTCTGTATACGTCCCCTCGAGATAAATAAATTTTTCTGATGAAAGGAACATTGTACCCACACACAATGTTTATATTGAGAGCCAAAGAGCCAACCACCCTACAGACAGGACAACAAGCAACCCAAATCCCGCTCCAAGAAGTTAACAATTACGTAAGAGAAGAAATCAAAGAAGAATGGAATAACATATGGAAGTCGAAATCATCTTTGTAAGATACATAATATAATCACAAATTTTTTCCAAGACATCCCACGCGACCACATAAGCAAAAAAGAAAGAATCATTCTTTCCCGCCTGAGAACTGGTCACTGTAAGATAACACACGAATTTCTCATAAAGAAGACAGATCCCCCTCTCTGCTGTAATACCCCGGTCACAGTGCACCACATCTCATGACTGCCAAAAATTCTCCACCCAGCGACTCAAATTTGGAATCAACCAGAACACGGCACTCACATCCGAAAAGCATATAACAAACACCATTGAATTCCTTAAAGATATATTAACCACCTCAACAAAATCTAAAAAACACAATAGAAGATCGTCGCTAATGATCTAGATGTTGATGCGACGTTAAACCCTAATATAAAAAAAAAATGTTTATATTATTCTCTTTCCACGGTATTATTTTGGTTCCCTCGATGCATAAATTTGAACAATGTTTAATAATACCGAGCAGGTTAACACAGCCTTTATTCCCGCAACGATACCAAACAGAAATAAAAGATGAAATAAAAGAAAAAGCTTTTAACCCGACACAATACGTAACGCTTGGTTGCACGTATAGAGTTCATCGAACGAGCCTTCGATTTACTCGCATATGTAACAGTAATTATCGCGAGTAATTAATAGTCTAACGGTGGCGTTCGACAGTCGCACTAATGTCGCTAAGTGATTACGAAAATATTTACACACAAATGAGGTATTAATGCCGTATAGAAAGGTTAGTTCGACGAAGGAAGGTTCGATCTGCAAAAATGTGCATTTCCCTTTATCACAAGAAATTAATGCCATTTGACCGTCATTTTATAATTCTTTGTCAAGTTACGTCAGCTGCATCCGTAATAAATAGAGTGCGGATTTTATGCATTTATGGCGAAAATGGTTGGGTGTAATTTCAAACGATAAAAAGATTATAAGAATTTAAAAATATTGTTATATTATTTTCAATCTGTTAATCATATTACGAAAGAAAATAAATTCCTTTTTCACTCCAGTTTGTTGCAATTCGGGTATAAAATGTCTATTTTGCATGAAGATCCGCCGTCTAACAATAACAACACTGAAGATCTCACACATCAAGAAAAATAAAACGTTTAATCTACCTGTTGCGTACAAATAAATAAAATACAGTATCCCGTTAAAAAGGAAAACAGAAACGACCACCGTATCTAATTAATCTATTGCAACAGAATAAAACGATTGTTAATACGCGCTCCACAAAATTATATAACATTTTTATGAACTCCCAATAATAACGAAAATATTTCGAGTGACGATTTCAGATGAAACACTCTGTATGTTAAACTGTAAATATATTTATATCTATATTTATTTGTGCTTGTTATGTACTTCCTTCTATTTAAAGCTAAAGCCGTGGGGTATAAGAAGAACGCTCCGCGTACATACATACATCTTATACACTTAAGATGTTGCAAAGGGACATAATGTAGGTTAGGTATCTTGAATACTAAACAGAGGCATCTTCGTCAAAATGGGGGTCTATTATGCGCTTTCGCCATTAAGGGAATGTCCTATAGGCACCTTCACAATGTATAACAATAAACACTTCAAAATTATCGAATGAACTACACGGGAAAATTTCAAACAGGCATAAGCTCTTGAAAATCTATATGTACATACATAGTTTGTAGTAAAATAAAAATACTAGTATCTATGTTCGTAAAACTGTTTAAAAAGAATGTTTACAACTATAAAATTATAACACTAACTTCATTTAAAACCATAACTTGTGAACTTAAAATTAAATAAATGCATCGTACACGTACGTCAGGAAATATTGAAGTTCCCTTTATATCTCTTACATCATGTTCGTATACAACACAATCTAAAACAATACTGGCCGCGTGATACTATGCATATTTCAGTTTTCCAGTGCAGAACCAATCATCTGTGTACAATTGTTTACTTATATTTCATCACATGAAAAAGATAAAGACAACTTCCCGGCTACCCACCCCTTGCCTACCCCACCCTTAAGGGAGCCTCTGTAACGGTACCATGTGCATCGCACAGAAGACTCCCGCAGATCGTACGGAATGAATAAAACTACTCTTATCCCCTTAGTTTCGAAGAAACAAATACAATACTGCATACAGTATAGAATACTTCTCGCTGCATACAGATAATTGTCAGAAATTGATCGCGAGAATGCAGTGGTGCGGTTCGTGATACTTGTCACTGGAACCATATGTTGTTCTAGCTAGGCACGAATCATTAGTGCTTATGCGAACACGTGGCGTGTCGTACGAAATACAGGAAATAAAAATAAACTCACCTTGAAGCAATGCGCTGCACCGTGCAAAAATTTTCGGGGTTGCGGTGACGTTAATTTGCGTAATAATCGACCTGGCGTATGTCACGATTAATTTCTGTCCCCGGCCGCTGTCCCCGGTAGTAATAAATTATTAATATCTAGAAGCATTTCCCATAATACTCGACGTGCTCACTAAGGAATTATTCACCACTGAACTGGTTTACACCGCCGATAAACAGGTAATGCCGGCACAGTGTTTCTCCTCTGAAATTGGCGATTAAGTACAAACTATTCGGTAACTTGCAAAATGGTATCGTCGTGGTCGTCGTTCGAACTGATCACGCGATTCGTCTTCTTCGTGTCTGGTCGATCGAGCCCGAGATGCAACGTTCTTCAATTTTCTAGTAATTCCTGTGCATCGGTTGCGTTGAGGTTAGGTTTAACATTAAGTACGAAAATCGTGCGAGCCGTTCGGTGACGTCATAACGGGCCCTACGATCCGCCAGAAACGCGTCAGACTACAGATTTTTCTCGCCGAACTTCCGTAAACATTTGCCTCCGGTTTCTTTCATCGGTAACCGGAGCAATCGCGTGTTCACATTTACAGAATCCCGATGATCGATATCGTCACAGCCAAATTAGCGATATTCACCGCTCGTTCCTCTTTGAATCGGAACGTTTAACTTATCGAAGCTTGCACTGCCGAAAACGCATTCTCAGTCGTCAGTGTATATGTGTGTGTGTGCGTGTGTGTGTGTGTGTACGTGTACTTGTATACGTATATATGTGTCAGTCGGTAACACAAACGCGGAAGGTAATCCCAGGCGGCGTCGATGAATCTCTTCAGTTTCCTTTTTCGAAACCTTTCGATGTATCGACCGGCTTGTTTTTTCCCGGAAACTTACGGTACACTAAAGAACGGACACAGATATACATTGAATTTGACCTCTTGCAATGGCGAGAAGAGAGAGACAGAGAGTTGTGCCTCCGTTTTTTTTTTTCTCGCAGCGATGTATAGAAACGTTTTGCTATCGCTATCCGATGAGATCAGCATGCACGCACTGACATGACATCCGTGAAGAAAGAATCGTCGGAGTAATTGCCGCACCACATAAGTATATCTCTCTCTGTTACTTCCGATTTGTCATTCGATGCCGGGGCTCACGTATTAACACTTAACCTAAGCACGTCTCGTAAAAATGCCGAGTGCACCACCCGTCGGTAGGTCTGGATATATCGTCGCTTCTAACCTTGAAAACGTGAATTTCAGCTTGGTAAGTTTTCAATTTGACGTGAGTTAAATACACACAGAGCGAGGCGATGAACGTTTAAGCGCGGTTCTCGTTGCTGTGTGCTCTCCACCGTGTAAAATCACTGGTCGCTACCGCGCGACAAACTTTTTCCACCGGTGAGCCTTAATTCTTGTAAGTATACGTTGATCACTCTTCCACACCGGACGGATGAATAAACCGCGAAGGTTTTCTTATTGAATGGCCGTGGCTATGGTGCCGCGTTATAGGCCGTAAAGCAGCCGGCACGCAGAAAACCGGTGGCGGTCTTGAGAAGCGCACACCCCCGATCGCGCATCCTTCCTGGAGCCCTGGCGAGAGCCAACTGCCCCGCGCGCTTGTACGCCGACATTCAAGGCGATTCCACAAACGACCAGCTGATCGAACTAACGGCCTGGGTGTCCGACTCGCGCACCGGCTCCTTTCCCCCGCTTGGCTCTCACATCAATGTCACTTTACAGCATCGAGCTACACCTCGCCGAACATGAGCACTATCGAAAAACCAGGTCGTCGCAACTGCACTCGGCGAATTAAACGGAAAACGAATAAACCGGAAAAGACAAACGACGATCGTGCGCCCCCCTCCTGTATACGGTATGATTACCACCTTGTATTAGCGAATTCAACATTCGATCGTAGGAGGGCACCACTAACCGCAATGGTTGCACAACTTGCACAACCATTCCTGTTATTTTTATTACCGATATCGTTACTCGAATAATCGACCAAACAAAAGGTTTTGTATTGCTTCCAGTGTAAGTCTAGATGTTTTTTTTTATTTCAGCGACCTCTAAGCGAGGTCTATACAGCTGGATGTAATTGACATTGTGTCGCACAGTTTGAATTACATACATTGTTGTTTAGCATATCCGGTTATGTATATGGACAGGTTGCATTCTTTCAAAAAAGTATAAATACTAATAAATACGCAAGAACGCCCGAATGTTGGGTCTGGCAAAAAAACATCTAAGGGGTATATTCTAAGGGGTAAAAAGAACCCCATTGTCACAAGACATAAACTAGGTCTTCCAGTTCATAACCACACTTATTTGGTATGATCAACAATGCCTAAAACGCGGAACAATGATGCAGCCAAGCAAAATACATAGATGACAAACATTATTGGCAAACCGAGGGATTCGATGCTTGATAGGTAGAATCAGGTAGAATATATCAAAAAAGGAAACATGCAACACATCAATGGAATCGGAAGCAGTGGCAGACTCGGCATGATTATCGACATCCTGATCAATCCTGATCTCCTCGTGTAAGTCTATGGTCTATGTGAGAAAGAGTCCAGAAAAATTTTATGAAACTAGAATTATATTGTAAGAATTTTTTCATGATGTATAAGGGTTGGTTTTTGCTTGAGAGCTAATCGATTGCAGACATTGAAAGGCACTTAAAGAATCATAAAGTAATGTCCATAGCATCATAGAGGATCAAACATTCGGCTGTAAAATTCGACGCACTACTATCAATATTTATTCTAAATAGTATAGTACAATATATGTTTTAGCGCTTCTAACACTGCACTGAACGACACAAGAACTTTCAAAAATGGGATAACTTTTCTCTAAAATGTCAGTATGTTGCGCGAAATTCTAAATTATCAGAGATGATCTGCAGTTTTCAAATTTCAATGATTAAATTACATTTGTATAGTTTATGTTTATATTGATTTCATGGCTATTATATGGATGCCGCTGACCAATAGGATATGGTAGATGCAACCTAAAATAATTAAACGAAAACCGAAAAATGTAAGAAATGTATTGGGAATGTATATAATGTATATGTATAATGATTGTAATTTTTTGAATTAAAATGAATGATTATGTTATCATTATAACGTGATAAGTTATGTATATAACTGTATTAAATTGGTCCTTATCACATTAATAAGATTATAACTATTAATCGAATGTATTTTGGTGTATTTATGGATTAATGTAATTAATTATGCGTAAAGCCAAAAAATTAAAAACATATGGTACATATATATATATATATATATATATATATATATATATATATATACATATTAGTTTCTAAAATGATCGTAGAGGAGTTATTTATATTTCTACTCCTTCAATTTTAGCATTCAGAGAATATTAAAAGAAATAGAATAAAAAATTATACAATACATACATATTTCTGTTTCTGTATATACGTATTTCCGTTTAGCCTAAAATGCGCAGCCGCGCACAAATTTGCGAACGTGGAGTCAAAGTTAACGTGCTATCGGTGTTGTTTCGTAAGCCGTAAGTGAATAAATACGCAAACGAACGGTGGTTATTTGTATTGTTCTATAGTCATTCAAATAAAGAACGTCCGAAAAATAAAACCAAATTCTTAAATACTTTTTATAAAGTATATTCTTCACGATTAGGTATCGTTTTCAATATTTAGATATTATTTTTAAAAATTTTCCGTTTTTATATATATATAATATTAAAGTGTTACAGTGACGAAACAAAATGTGCGGAATTTGGGCCCTGTTTGGATTAAATTCGCCTTTGACCTGTATTTGTGAGAATTTTGTAAAAATAAAACATCGTGGTCCTGAAGCTTTTAAACTCGAATACAACCACTCAGTCAACGTATGATTATGCTAAAACTTCTAAATACTGCACTAAATAGTAATACAATGATAAACTATAGAATGTTATGTTTTCTTTTTATAGAATGGTTATTTCGGATTTCACAGACTGGCAATTGTTGATGATCTCCATGGAATGCAACCAATGAGACTTTACAAGTATCCACAAATTTTTCTGTTGTGCAATGGTGAAATATATAATCATAAACAAGTAGAGCTGATTTTACAACTTATTTTTTCGTTGTTATCCAAAATTTCATTGCTTCATGGCTAAATTGTACATTGAATTTTATAGATTAGCCAAAAATATGAATTTAAATGTGTTACACAATGTGATGTAGAAGTAATAATATACTTATATGAACATCTTGGTGTCGAAAATGTTGCCAAAATGCTTGATGGTGTGTTTGCATTTTGCATAGTGGATATAAAGAAGAGAAAAATTCTGATTGGCAGAGATCCTTATGGCATTAGACCTTTATTTCGATTAGTTTCTGACGATGGACAACTCGCAGTTTGCTCAGAAAGCAAGGTAACAAAGAACCAATCATTTATTTCAAGGAGCATCAAAATGTTATTATAGTGGAATATGTATACAGGGTCTTGTAGGATTAACAAAACAAATAAACTCGAAATGGACATTGAAACCGTTCCCACCAGGTCATTATGAAGAATATGAAATCTTAAATGACGGTCGTACAAAATTATTATCAACAGTAAATTATTTTAAGCCAGGTGACAAACCGAGCTTTCAAGTACATACTCCTTGGAATGGTTTGTTTGTGCGATTTAAATCTACTACCATAAAATGTCTGTAATAAAAATAAGAAAAATCCAATAATATATTACATTTTTTGAAGTGTTGAGTAAAATAAATGTTCATGAGAACATAAGGTTGCTTCTCTCAGCTGCTGTGAAAAAAAGATTAATGGCTGACAGGAAAGTAGGATGTTTACTATCAGGTGGTTTAGACTCGAGTTTGATTGCAGCGTTGCTAGTAAAACATGCCAAAGAAGAAAATCTGCCTTATAAAATACAAAGTTTTGCTATTGGAATGGGTGATAGTCCAGATATTATTGCAGCCAGACAGGTTGGAGAGAATAATTGTTATATTATATTATATGAAACGTTATATTAATATATGAATGTATTAACATGCCTTTAATTAGGTTGCAGATCATATTGGAACAGAGCATTATGAACTAATTTTTTCTAAAGAAGATGTGGAGGATGTATTGGATAAAGTGATTTATCATTTAGAAACTTTTGATATTACCACAATCCGAGCTTCCATTGGGTAAAATAAAATTATTATAAGAGGATTCTTTTAACTTGAAACTCAATAATAATATCTTAAATTTCAGAATGTATCTTATCTCGAGATATATTAAGTATAATACAGATGCAACAGTAATATTCAGCGGAGAAGGTGCAGATGAACTTGCACAAGGATATATTTATTTCAGAGATGCACCTAGTGAATTAGAAGCTCATGCTGAGTCTCTTCGATTACTTGAAGATATTTATTTATATGATGGTTTGAGAGCAGATAGAACAACTTCTGCCTTTAGTCTGGAACTACGAGTTCCGTTTTTAGATCTTCAATTTACAAATTATTATCTCTCACTGGATGCTGCTACTAGACAACCACAAGGTATAGTTAATTAGTAGATTGCGGAGCTTTATGTAAACTAAAACTTGTCTGCATTAATTGCAAAAAACAGGAACTGCATGGACATTTATTCGTCTACATAATCATTTTATTAAGTCTCAGGCAATATAATTGTATTTTTAAATATATAAAATCCGTCGTCTATTAATGAGAATATCTACTTGAAAAGTATTGACGCTAAAATAGCAATATTTATACAATAAATTTGTTGCAGGAGGGGTAGAAAAACATTTATTAAGATCTGCATTCGACAACACTAATATACTGCCATCAAACATACTGTGGAGACACAAAGAAGCATTCAGCGATGGTGTAACGTCGATTAAAAAATCTCTTTTCCAAATTATACATGAAATAGTAGACGATCGTATATCAGACGCAGCATTAGAGAAAGCTCATTTGAAATATTCTCATTGTACTCCGAAAACTAAAGAAGCACTTTATTACAGGTAATAGAATATTCTTTTTAAACATTTTTGAGATTTATTACTTTGACAGATAAACTGTACTTTTTCGTGTTCTTTAGAAACATTTTTGAATTCTATTATGGAGAACAAGCTGAGAGTTTTACGCCATATTTTTGGATGCCCCGTTGGATAAAGGGAATTAATGATCCATCTGCACGATATATTGCGCATTATTCGGCAGAAAGTAAAAAATGATAACAGTGATAATATGGAAGAATAATTGAATTAATTATTAAAATGATCAATGTATATACAATTAAAATAATAATTGTAATTATAAAAATGTTAAAAAATATTTTTTAAATAAATTTCCTGGAAGAAATTATATTGTATCAAACACAGTGTCAATTTTTTTTACTCCCAATCAATAAAACTTTACATTCATAATAATATATAAATTAAAATACAAATTATAAGTATGTAAATCATTGTTTATTTGCAGGAAAAAAAAATGGATTAAATTACCCCTGGTGGGACTCGAACCCACAATCCCCGGTTTAGGAGACCGATGCCTTATCCATTAGGCCACAGGGGCGGTTAGTAAAATTTGTTTCCTACTCGTAATAGTTTTACACAAATTAAAACCCATTTTCAAATTGTGTAATAAAAGTAATTTAACGGAAATATATTTTTCACAACATATATAGCTTTTAATAGTAACACATTTCTACAAATACCACAAAATAATAAGAAACGTACGAAACAGCTGTTATAGGAAATTTCAAGATGGTGACGCATGTTTTGTAGCAGTCACCTGTGTATCATTTTTTTTAATAAAATGGGAACATATTTTATTAAAATAACGATGATTTCAATATAAATTCACTACCAGACATATTTTAACAGTGAGTGTATTATGTTCTACTTACAATCAAACTGATGTTAGTAACTTATTCTATATATGGTGTTGTTAAATTTGTTTATTTTTTAAACAATTAATAGATGATGTCAACGAGGTACTTTTCTTTCTTGTCTGGAGTGATAATAGCCTCCTTAACGTGGACTTTCAGTTTGTACCTTTACTCAAGACTATCTCAAAACAATGACATCATTAATCCAACAATATTAGTGTCAGAGATTTCAAAGTCATTGAAAGAACCAGCATTCGATCACAAAGTATATAATGATCGCGAACTTAGATTACGTGATAATCTAATATTTCATGATGAGAAGGAAGCATTAGTACAGAAAGGTAGTTACCAATTAAAAGGATCTAGTTATAAGAACAGTAAAACTCTTATAGAACAATTACAACCTGTGCCAGTAAAACCTGCAGTTACTTTAGGACAAGGTATTTTATGAATATAATGTTTTAATTATTAACCCTTCGCACTTTGAATTATTTTTCAATTTTATTGCCAAACACTATTTTAAGTGTTTTATTTGAAATTTTCTTCAAAGGACAGTTCCGTGACTACTACTTATTTTAAACAATTTTGTTTACTAATTATATTAAATATAGCTCACAAGCTTTGTTGTAATTTATATTTGTGGTATTTGTATTTGTTTTTAACTAAAAAATACGACTTAAATAAATAAAGGGAGAACCAAATGCATATAAAAACCTGTTACATTTACATTTTTCTTTCTCTGAAGTCGAGTCACATTCGACAAAGGAATGCAAAGGGTTAAGAGAAATCAATTTTTAATACTTTTATTGTCTTTAGTGTGTTTCTTTGATTAAAGGTGTTAATCTATTTATAGGTTTGGACGAGCTGGGACTCGTTAAAAACTATGATGATCAGAGAAAACGAGACGAAGGTTACAAAAATTATGCCTTTAATGTTCTGGTATCTGATAATATTGGATCACACAGAGTATTGCCTGATACAAGGCACAAATTGTGTAAAACACAAAATTATCCTACCAACTTGCCACTGGCCAGCATTGTTATATGTTTTTATAATGAACATTACATGACACTTGTGAGAACCTTACATTCCATTATCCAAGGGACTCCTGACGATCTCTTGCATGAAATTATTTTAGTAAATGATTGGAGCGATAACAAAACTTTACATGACAAAGTCAAAGTATACATTGATAACAATTGTAATGGTAAAGTAAAATATTTCAAGACTGAAAGACGCGAAGGATTAATAAGAGCAAGAATGTTTGGCGCTAGGAAAGCAACTGGAGAAGTTTTAATCTTCCTAGACAGTCACGTAGAAGTAAATGAAATGTGGATAGAACCTCTGCTTTCGCGTATTGCTTTCTCAAAGACTATTGTAGCAATGCCAGTAATTGATATTATCAATCCAGATACATTTCAATATACTAGTAGTCCTTTGGTAAGAGGTGGATTTAACTGGGGCTTGCATTTTAAATGGGATAATTTACCAGTTGGCACTCTGGAACATGACGAAGATTTCATAAAACCCATAAGGTGAGATCATATAGTTACTAGAGATCGCGATTTCGAACGAGTACTAAAATACCAGTGTATACATGGCGCGTAAACCGTGTAATAAGGAATTAAGATCCGTCTTCACGGATTCTTAACACGTTTCACGTGTCACGTGTTCCCGTGAAACAGAAATACACGGGTATTAAAAATTATACGGATTGAGATTCAGATTCGTTTACTACCTGTGTATTTAGATCAGTGCTTCCCAAACCTTTTTAATTGCTGCGCACTTTACAGCAAATGAAAAACTTACGGCGCACCTGCATATATTTTAGTAGCTAATTATTTTAATGATGTATATTGAGAATATCATTTTATGTTTTAATCATTTTTTATATAATTTTAATTATTTCACGGCGCACGATTTGGGAAGCACTGATTTAGATACACGGGAAATAGGGATCTCTGATATTTACACATGTGCATATTTATTTTAATGATTTTGTATTTAATAATTACTGTTAAATAGATCCCCAACAATGGCTGGAGGACTTTTTGCAATGAATAGAGAGTATTTTACAAAAATGGGAGAGTACGATGCTGGGATGGATATCTGGGGTGGTGAAAATCTAGAAATATCATTCAGAGTAAGATGATAGTTTACTTAAATTAATGTCACTTTCAGTTCGATAATAATTTCTACTATCTTTACAGATTTGGATGTGCGGTGGAAGCATCGAACTCATTCCCTGTTCAAGGATTGGACACGTGTTTAGAAGACGTAGACCGTACGGTGGAAATGACAAACATGATACTATGTTGAAGAATTCATTACGTGTAGCATATGTTTGGTTAGACGAATACAAAGATTACTTTTTAAGGAATGCAAAAAAAGTAGATTATGGCGATGTTACGGATAGATTAAGACTACGCAAGGAATTAAATTGCAAAAGCTTTGCATGGTATCTAAAAGAAGTGTACCCTGAATTAACATTACCAACAGATAACAAAAATAAATTGAAAGAGAAATGGGCAAGATTAGAACAGAGACAGATGCAACCTTGGCACTCTAGGAAAAGACATTACATTGATGAATATCAAATTAGACTGTCTAATACAGTGTTATGTGTTCAGAGTGAAAAAGATATCAAAACCAAAGGTTCTAAGCTGATACTATCCACATGCTTGAGAGTTAAATCACAGGTAATTAAGAGGAAAAACATTTCTGAAAAAAATATTTTATAGTAGACTATTATAATTTCCTGTAATATGTTCTTTTCATAATGAAGTTTATTATCTTTTACTTTTAACATTGATATGTTGTAACTCCTGCAGATGTGGTATGAAACAGACAAAAGTGAGTTAGTCCTTGGTGAAATATTGTGCATGGAAGGATCAGAGAAAATACCAAAACTTGGAAAATGTCATGAAATGGGTGGCAATCAGGAATGGCGACACAAAAGTGTTGTAAGTAGTACTTGTTAACTTGTTCATAAGTAATTATATAGATTAATTAAACTAAGTTATTTATGTACAGAATGGCTCACCCATATACAATATGGCAGCTGGTACATGTTTAGGAGTATTACAAGCTACAAAAGGAAGTCCAGTTATAATGGATCTATGTACCAAACCAAATAAAACTCTTATAACATGGGATCTAGTACATTCGAAACTTCTTCAAAAGAATTGAACAACGAAAAATAAAGAGTTACAAACGCGAAACAAAAGAGCATCAACGTCAGATTGTTAGCCAGGAGAAGACGTATGAACAAATTAAATGGAAAGTTTGAAGTTTTGTGATACAAAGAAAGTTAAAAATGCTCATTTTTTAAATGATTTTATGTCATGAGTAAGAGGGGGATTATACAGGATTATTTTATGTTTTGGTAACAGATTAGATAATTTATTAATGAATTTTTTATACATTTCAAAGTAAACGAGAACACCTACAAAGCTGCCAAATTAAAATAATACGAATTACCCATATAATGCAGCTTGCAAATAGTATAGCAATTTAAGAGGATTCCAACAGAAGCAATACTCTGTACAGTATATGTATCTATACTTGTTGTTTTCGTATTATTTGTTGTATACATACACACATTTATACTAAAGTTTTATAAAATAAATTGATGTTTAACAAATTTACTTATTACAAATACACCATTGAATCCTATACATAAATGAAAATTGAACAAAGGAAGTATTTAGTCATGAATTACTTTCTATCTGTGAGCCTACTACTGTTATATTATTCAGCCAAATTTGTTGCTATTCAGGTAGAAAGTTTTTATTTTGCATAAAGATCCACAGTCTACTAATAAATTTAATAAAAATGGGATGCGACTCACAATTATGGAGCTAAATCATACAGGTACATATACGCATATATATAATGTCTCTGTGATTTGCGCGAAGAAGAACTATATGCTCTTCGCCTCCGCCAATTAGAAGCGATCACGAAAATCACAAATCACCGTGATCGTGATTGGGAACGAACGTGATCACGTGATCGAAATGGTCACGACTCACGGGTGATTCGGAGCAATCCGGAGTAATGTTGCGAGTGACACGGAAATGCATTCAAGGATCCTCTGACAAGTGAGAAACATTGAATAATTGTTCATAAACATTCAATTGACATATCATCACATATCATCTAAATATGTCTTTTTCTGTGGTTATAGAGCTGACAAGTAATCTTCCTGTAGTCGTCAGATAGAAGAAATCCAAAATGTACAAGGTTATGTTTACTACAAATGTCACCGCTGTTCCTAAATTATTAAAAATAAATCATGGAATTACAACGTATCCAAACAATTGTCTCCGTACACGTACGTACTGAAATTATAGATTATCTTAAAATATAGTTAATTTATAGATTATAGTTATAGATTAACAAAAATAACAATATATATTTATAGAGAGAAGATTCAAATTATAAATTATAGTACGATAAATACTTTGCTGTTTACTATTTTAGAAGTTCCTGTATTATTTGCAAAGAAAGACGAAACTGAAAGTCCAAGAATACAGGAATTTAGAAAAAAGTTACGAGAACGTACATCCATAGGTAAATATAGTATTTTATAGATAAATCAAATATTAAAAATATGTAATATAATTCTTATCAAAGTAACATAATGTTATGCATATCAGAGAAACTAGAAGAACTAGAAGAAGGTATGCATCCTTATCAAGAGAAAGAACCATTAAAACCTTTCCCAAATGATACAAATCCTGAAACGGGAGAAGTAGGAGGACCACGAGGACCTGAACCAACTCGCTATGGTGATTGGGAAAGGAAAGGACGAGTGACAGATTTTTAGAAGTCTTATAAAATACATAGCAACAAATTTGTGTTAAAATAATGTAATGTATAGTATATATTATGTACATAGCAATATTTAAACTGTATATTGTACGATAATATTTTTATAGTTAAAAAATCATGTACATTACGAAATATCTGAACAAAAATGAATAACTGAATCATGAAAATTTGTATGCAGACATTGTTTTAAACAGCGTATATGTTTCAGTTAGTTAGATAGTTCTTTTTTTTTTAATTTAATTTGTAATAAAATTTTTTACTTCAACTAATATTAAAAATTTTACTATTTATGAAAGTAACAATTTCACAAACATATTTCTGTTGTGTTTTGTTAAAAATTAACAAAAGTAATAATACAATTTAACCATTCAATCTTTTTTGTTATTATATGTCAGTGAAATACAGAACTGAGAATATATTTAATTTGGAATTGCCCTAGACTATTGTTAGAATGAATAATATTTCTAATTTTATAAGCAAAATTTCTACGAAACCATTAAAATGTAGACCTAAATGTAGACAGTTTGTAACAAGTACAAAATTTATACATTCTCTCATTTAAAAAATAATTACAACCATCTTATTCTTTGATATTTTGATATAATATGTAGGTGTGTTGTTACAAGACAAAGAAACTAATACAAAGGATGAGAAAGGAGAATCTCTGAGAATGAAACAATTTCATGAAAAACTGAAACTGCAACCGATACCGAGTGAGTAAAATGATTCAGATTTAAGATAATAATAACAAATGTAATTAACGTGACTAACTGTTTACTGTGTAAGTTATAATTATGTAATTATCATAAAGAATTCTAATGATAGGAGTGCCTCCAAAAGAACGTTTTGTGGACTTGCTATTGGTAGAGACTGACCCAAGCAATGGGGAATTAAAAACGAATGCTGAAAAAGACCCAACAAAGTGGGGAGATTGGCAAAACGGTGGACGGGTGAGCGACTTCTGAATCGGAAACTGCAATTCATAAATAATTTTCATTTGAAGTTATGATATATGAATGTATATCCAAAGTACAAGAAAAAATATCAATTTTAGTTTAGTTTAATCTTAAAAATTGGCGATACTGATCATAAATTAGAGAAATTTCATTCCAACATAATAGGCTGTCATTGTTAGCTGAAATAATTTAAGTTATTGTATTTCTTTTGTCTCTTATAAAAGCATAATTGTAACATTATCTAATAATGGAAATTTTAGTATTAGGAAGAAGTTGATGTCGAAATAAATACACATTTTATATAAAATTAGAAACATTTATTTAGTAAATAACATTTAAAATACCACATTCGAATACTTTTTTTTAACTATTCGTCGATAAACTTGTTATAAATGTACCACAAATAATATATATAAAAAAGGATATTACCAACACAGTATTTTGGTACGAAAAGTGTATCATATATTTTTATGTAAAATCAATATTAAACACAATCGATTAAAGTAGTTGATCTATAATACATGTACACACAAAACTAACTTATTATAAATGTACGTTTATAGTTGATTCATTTTGGTATAAGTAACGTAATTTCTTATGTACGAATGGCATGATAAATGAAAACCTGAAAGAAGTAATTGGCTTTTTAATTGAAAGAGAATTAATTAAATTCATATATTATTCGGTAATTAAATGCAATAATGGTTTCATTGATTCTGTTACTTAAATAATGAATTTATTCCCGTATAAACATATTATTAAGTTATCTCTATCCGTGTACCGTATTGTGGATTTTTCAAGAGAATTTTACAATGTAAAAAGTTATTTTCGCATTATCTTATGTACAATTTAGTAGCACTGCTGATTAAAAGTATTTTGACGATAGTATGATAAAGAAATGTTTCAATACTAATTATCAGCTTCCTCGTTTCTATAAAAGTTCTATAAAAAGGTGGATGAAAATATTATTACATTGAAAAATGTTGTGTGACGTGAAATTAACATTACAGATACAATAATCTTGTTGTTCACTTCAGATTATTTTTTCCAGAGGGAATCATTTTATATTTACATTACAGGTCTATATTATAATATGAATACAGGAATTGTCAAGTCACACTTTTATAATACGCGATACACAAAATACAAAATTTTTTTTGTGAAAAGTTAAAATTAAAAATAGCGAAGTATGTACAAAATGGCGGTTCTTATAATAGTAACGCTTTCGATTTACTCCTAACAGATCCATAAACAATATATCGAAAATAATGCTTATAGCACTTTTACTCGGTGATAATTATAATATAAAAGAAATAGAATATTTCTTCCAAACACTTTTCAGATCCAAATATTTCGAAGTTTTAAACTCGCACACCGAGTTTGCTCCCATCAAAATTCAAAACAATACTAACGGTATGTGTTACAATAGAGTTCTATTTCAAATAGTCATTCAACTTGTAAAATAAAAAGGAAAATGATCTAAAAGTATAAATATACTGAAATTCGAGTAATAATCTTCAGTCTTTCATCTAGCATCGACGGACCTGAAAATTGTAATTTAAGGTAGCATCGAATATTAAAGATTATAGATCTTAACGGATAAACTATAAAGTTTTATTGATGGCTAACACATCTCGCATCATCATGTTCCTTAGTGTCCATAAGGCGTTTACCACATTCCCATGGTTGCCTACACCATTGCCTAGCCATTCAGCTGGCAATTTTGTTACATCAGGAATTTGTGTATTATCTGGATTAGCATTCATCTGTTTATCCCAATTTGATATGTACCGATTTTCTACGTTTAACGCTTCGATATACCTATGAATTAAGTGAAGAATATAATTTTTTAATATGTTCATTAGTAACAGGAAATGTAAAATAAAAATAACATTATTATTAATATTACTATTGACAAATTATCTTACCGTAGATAGGCATCTGAATGTAATACACGACTTGGTCTTGGAGGAACAGCAACAAACATTGGTTCTGGTTGTTTAGCCGCTGGCAGATTGCTTGTTTGCGTCGCAGCTGCTGACGTTTCTGTAAATGAAGTTGTGCGGAATTATACAAATGTCACATTTTTTAGTAAATATAAATGCATAATTAATACGCATCAATTACCAGTTTCCATTGGCGGTAATATCGTTGGACCTTTCGATGCCATATAATTTCTGTAATAGAAAAATTATATTATAGAGTTGAAGTAGGAACGATATATGTATATATGTGTGTATATTAACAGCCAACCCTATATATATATATAGCTAAATTTATAGAAATAGAAAATCAGAAATAAAAGAAGAATTGTAAGATTACGATCGCCAAAAGATTGCAAAAAGAAAACAGATTGAAACGAGCGCCCGTAACAAACATTTCGGTCGTTAACTCCTGGTTATCCGTATGCCCAATTTTGTTAATAAATCCGTTTTTCCTTGCGGCTTTTCCTTACAATATTTAAATCCGAATTTTTAAAAGCCGAAAAGTATAGCTTGATCATTTCGAAGACTTACTTGCTTCTTTCCGAAGGAGGTATTATACGTCCATTTGACTTAAGGATATGCACTTCCTTAACGTGTCTTGCAAGTCTTTGTACACTTGGGAATGGTGGTACAGATTTTTTCGTACGACCACATCCGCGCCACTGACATTGAAATTCTACGTCTATGGAAAAATGGAAATTAAATTTTACCGAGAAAATGTTATTCGATGCTAATTATTAGACTGCGGATGTTTATGCATTTTTCAATTTTTATAGACAAATTCTAAAAAAGTGGATTGAAATAAAATCTTATTTTTAATGGGAACAGCCTTCGTACAGTAAAGTCGCGATCTAGCTCCAATCACTTGTTCCGAGCAGCGACAGAGACAGTGTATGGAAACCCATATTTTCCGAACGTAGAAAAGAACAGCATGTATACACGCACGACCGAGCCAGCTCGAGCTTCTTTGCCCTTCGCGGGGATGCCCCTCAGTGGAAGGGGTAGACGAAGGGACAGTGATCGTGGAGATTCTCAGGGAACTAGATCGCGACTTTACTGTAGATTCAAAACTTTAAAAACTGTACAAAATTCTATCGATTTTATATTCTAGCCTTTTTTGAAAATTTTCATAACCCATAAATGCATAAAGATCCACAGTCTACTAATTATAATAAAGTTACATACCACTAGCGGCGTTAACAAAGGACGATTGCACATGTCCATTTTGCTCAGCGATACAATGATCGATACAATCGGTCATATCTTCAAATTGCCAGTCACAATTGTCCCAGCAACATTCGTACACTACATCTTGTATAGAATTAGTCCCTACTGAAACAGATGTCCCTTTAAGTTGTCCTCCGTCTTCATTCATTTTAATTGCTCTTTCTTCCCATGCCTGTTTTTCTCCTGCTGGCAATTTCCTCCACTGAAATAAAAAAGACTTGTATTTATGTTATTCTTTGTAGAACATTTCAATACTCTGTAAACATCCATCTTGTTCAAACCTTTTTCATAGTAGAGCATGGAAAAATGATTAATGAAACTGTTTACTATTCGGTTTCTATTTATGGCTACCATTAAATTGATATACTATTGACGGTACATGAAAACCTAATTTAGAATGTATAGTAAAACAGCAATCATATGTAAGTAAACAACATTCTATTACAGATTTAAATATACATATAATTATTCCGATGTGTAATATGTGAATGGTAACCCTAAGAAAAATTCAATATATTTAAAGGAAAGACATAGTATGCAGTATCTTTTTCTCTGAACGATACTTTATGAAAAAATAAAAAAAGAAAAAACGGTTTCATAAGTTTGTACAATACAATTGAAAAATATAATCTGCATACTGTCCTTCCTTAATAGATATATCCTTATTGTAAACTAAAAATCAACAGTCAAAATAAATAAATACCTCGTTGCCAACAATTCTGCTAATCTCCCCAAAGGATGATTCGGGATTGTTTTGTGTAATCTGCGTTCGCATTTTACTCGAATACAAAATATAGCCCGTAACTAATTTCTTACCCGCCGTTTTCTAAACAGAAGAAAACACAAATTATAATGTCACTGTCTCATGAGCAAGTCTTGACATTTATACCTTTAAAGGTAAGACATCTAATTGTTGTTCTAATGTATAGATAATAAACGGTGTAAAAATTGAAAAATGAAAAAATAGAAGTATGCTGGCATATTTCTCTAAACAAAAATAAAATGAAAATAAATAAAATGTAACATGTAAATCAATTGTAAACAAATAAATGTCACGATAAGTCCTACCTTCTTGGTTGACACAGGTGTTTGGGTATTGGAGAGCACCGGTTGAGCTTCTGCAGATCCAACGGACGGTGGACCACCAGCGTCCATGCTGTCCTCCCCAACTCCTACTCCTACTCCTACTCCCACTCCTAATCCTACTCCCATGCCTAGCACATCGGGTTCCAGCTTCGGTAACAATGGTGATGCTTCCTATACCATTTATGTTATGTTACGTTCATTATCCGTTACCGAATGTAATGTCATGAATAATTTTCGAATATTTTCTATCGATACAACAATCTTATACGAATACTATTTGCTACGTGAAATCTTCTCCGATCAGAAATATTGCAGTGTTCATGAATATAACATTAATGACGATAACTATAATTTTGATAGAAATACGCAATGATCTTTGCACAAACTCCACAATAGAATGTTTTTAAGCTAATACAGTCGCACAACACTTTCTTATGTTTCATCCTAACACACCTTAGGTATACCCTAAGGACCTAAATTTGTTTGAGTATTAGTACTGTATGCGTTCCGTTCAAAGCAAATTGCTTCATTTTTATTTTATTTGGGTTAGAGTGACATGGAAGCGAGACTATTTGGTGGTATTCTATGTATGCATATGTATATACGCTGTATATACTTACAGTATATCTACATATGCACTAGATAAACCCAACAGGTGCTCTGAATTTGAATTCAGTGAAACGTCGTTTTCTATGTATGTACACCCTATGTAAACACTATATAGAAATATTTACTATTTAGTGTTATATATCGATTAATATATATTTATCAAATACATATTAACGTGTGTATGTGTACTTGCGTGTGTGTGTGTATATATATATATAAAAAAAGATATAAAATCAAATAAACAGACAAAATGAATATGCCGGCATAGAATGAGAAACATGCTCAGATACAAGTTTTTGTGAGATCTTCATCACACGCAAATCGTACTCATGTGTAAACTATATATAGTCCTAACTTATTCTCACAATACTTTGTAACATCATACGAACTTGCGTATGACTTTAGAGGAACATGCATAACTTCTGTAACACTAATAGAACGAAAATGTTTATAATAAGAAATTACCATTTCAAATTGTGTTGAGCTAGGAGTAACAGACTTGACTTGGTTTTGCGTCTGAGCCACATCGCCTGGAACCTACAACACACACGTCATATGCAAAGCAATATATTCAGTTAGTTGCATTCTAATATAATAGGTAGCTTATTGTTATAGTATTATTACATGTAACGTAAGCTTGTATACTTAAATTGTGTACACACTTTAGCAGGGTTAATAGGCCTTCGGAAGAAGTATATTTCATCTTCTGTTACTGCCGAGTTATGATTGAATTTCTTCAAACCCTCTTGTCCTAATTTCTTCATGAGACTTTTACTTTCGTCGTATAACGATTCACAGATATATACATCGTCCTCTGGAATTTCTGTAGGTCGACCTACACACATATACAGAGATACAAACAGTTTAGCAAAGAAAATCATTATAAGTATCATCATTGTAAGTAATTATGAGTATTTTTAATTAAATGACTTTTCAACTACTTACTACAAATATACTCTCCATAATCAAGGACCGCACATTTTCCAACAATAGCGACAATAGGATGGGTACCATCGACAGTAGATAAGAAAAGTTCTTGTTTATAAAATAATTTTGTAGGTGTATGTGGCACTTCTGCAGGCATTAACAACCATGGGCCTTTAAAATAACACTTTCCGCTAAAAATCAAATAAGTGTTCTTAATAAATATATCGATTACTAAAGATAATGAGACAATTTTATTTAGGATCGGGATGGGTTCTCGAAAATTTTGGAATTCCCGAGCATTTTTAGGTCCTCAAATATATTTGGATTCTCGACGGTTTTCGGGATTCTTAAGAGAGTACTCTTGTTTCCAGGATTACAAGGGTGCGGGATGCGCATTCTCATTTCTCGATAATACAAAGATGGGCTTTTGCATTATCGAGAAATGAGAAGGCGCATCCCGCACTCTAGCAATTCAATAAATTCCCATGAAAACACCTTTACAATTTCAATAATTATCAAATGAAAAATCTAAAATTAGTCATTTGACCCCTCGTGGTAGGTTTAGTGTTAATCATGTTCGAGAAGTCCCGACCATCAAATACATTTCGGCATTTTCGGGTTCTCGCACATGTCTATTAATTACTAATATTTAGCGGTACTTATGTTAGAGTATATATTACAATACTTACTCTTTAGTCGACCATATAGCATCAATTTGTGCAATTTGTTGTCTACCTCCATCTGTTGCTACATAGACAAAATCTCCTGTTTTTACGGAACCCGCACACGTATTGTATTGTTCGTAGTAAGTATTTTCCGCATCCTCCGAATTATATAATATTACATTCTATAAAGTATAATAGAATACGTGAGACTTGCAATACATAGAAAATTAATTTTGATCACATTGCTGGTTCCAATTACAGACATGGACATATTATAATGTATAATCTATGATAGTATTATTTATGCAGAACTTACAGGTCGTTCCTTTTCAGTTGGTTTTTCTCCTTCTTCTAATTCTGCAATCTCTTCTTTATGCTTTTCTAATCTTTCTTTGTACACCGATATTACCCGCTTCGGTTCTAAAGGTTTATCTCTTGATACAAGTTTTAAATGATCTGGATCGAAGTTCCAAACTTTGATTTTTTTAAAAGCTCGCGCTTTCGTAGAATATCGCGATTCACATACGTAAACGTCTTTCTCTAAAAAACCTTCAGGTTGCATTCTAAAATAATCTTTTACGCTTAGAACACAACACCTGCCAGCTACTTTAGCTAAAGGTACAGCTACATGGGCATCACTTTTAAATAATTCTTTATCAAGAAATTTCCTTGAGGCTACATGGTAAGTTTCACTTGGTCTATAAAATAAATTGCCATACAACATTTGTTGCCCCTCTGCATTTGTCCATAAGCGTTCGATAAGAACTACACTATACTCCATGCCACGTTCTGTAGGCTCTATATATGCAAAATCTCCAGCCCTATAAACTTCTTGATTAAAACTCATCGAACCTCCATTATCGCTATTAGTTCCTTCTGCATTAGCACTTGTTTCTGAATCCTGTATAACGTAGAAAGAAGAAAATACCAAACATATAAAATAATATTTTCCTTTGTTTCGATATTTACGATAATTTACATACTTAATTTACATACTTTTGTCTCATTCCCGTCACAACTTTCTTCTTCGTTAGGCAATGCTAATTCCTGTTGTTGTTTCACACGTTTTAATTCTGCGACTTGAGCAGAAAGATCAAGCAGCGTATAATTAAGCGCTGGTGAATGTAATAAATCTCCACCACGAGTTACTTCGTCACGAGTACGTAAGAAAAATGCTTGTAACTCGACACTATCTTCGAAAGGCTGCGAGTCTGTACGCGACAATCGTCTGGCTCTTTCTAAACATGTAAATACATCTTCTTGGAATCTATCCAGTCGTTTGTAAACACCACGGTCTAATCTTCTCTTAATTAAATCCAATGATAATCCTCGTACTCTGTTATTTGAAATGAACATAGAATTGTGGAAATTAACTTTACAATAGGAAGTATAATTTCTAAAAACAAAATAAATATGAGGACATATCTTTTAATCTCGGTTAAATCGCAACATACTTTTTTCCATCCACAATATCATGCTCAGGAAGTTCTGCCATAGAATCCGAGTAACATCTTCCTTCTTCGTCTTGGTGGTTATACAAAGCGGTGAAAATGGTTGCCAATATTTCTTGAATCGCGGCTGACACGTCTGGCACACTTTCTTCATCTTCGCTTAATTGTAACTTTGTTTGCAGAACTAATCGTTGTAAAATCAGTGCATCCTGAAACATTATTTCAACGGGTTGAAAGCCATGATTCACATTTATCTGCGATATTAAAATGTTGATTATTTATAAAACTTAGTGTTAATGGGTAATATTCTGAAAAGAATGAAGTAATTCTTTACTTCTGTTTCATTCTTCTTGCACTTTTTCGATAACCGTTGATCTACTTCTCTGTCTCTCATTAAACGAATAAAACAAGGTCGTACTTTTAGTGTCTTATCTACAGAAGTATTACTATCTTGATTATCAAAGTTCCCCAGCTCAAACATTCTGAATAATAGTGCATATATATAAAACTTGTAAAGAAATCACAACATTTATGAGGCTTATGCAGTCACAACATTTATAGATATCCAATAGGCAATTTTTTGTGCGTTTAAATTGTAATTATTGATTTGACAGAACTGCATATCCACCAGATATACTGGTATATCTATTCACGAATAAAAATCAAACATTATTCAATAAAATTCCACTATGAAATAGTATAAAATGACGAAGATACGAGGGCAGCTAACTTCACGTAACCTCAAAAATCATGACCGTAAACAGATCAAGCTTTCCATGTTTTAGCGCGAAATTTCAATTTCACTTCGATCGTACACTCTTCGCGATAGATTACACTTACTTTATTAGTAATTTCTCAGTCAAATAATAAACATAACATTTATAGTCGCTGTTTTCCTTTTACACTCAACATTTGTGTTTATTGAAGATTATAAAGAGCATGTTAATTATTGTTATTATTTACATTTAACCAATGATTTATTTTATATTAATTTATCCTTCTTTTGAACTCGAAATATTAAATTAGAAATTACTATTAATATTAAATTAGAAATTACTATGTCCAGTTTCCCACTAAATGAAATATCACTTCCTTTTTAAATTATCTTAATTATGGAGAATGTTATGAGAATTCTTATTTTACTCTATATATAAATATATGGTAACATGCATACATATATTATCGTACAAACCTTGTATATTTGTGAATCAGGTTCATTATATTTGCAGGCATTATCAAACATTAGTATAAAGTCTGACACAAGTTCATCTAAATTTTCGTATCCATTATTTTTCAATGTGGAAGCTATTTTTTCCATGTTCATCGGTTGTTTGATAACTTCATAATAATCAGGATACTCATTTTTGTTAGGTAATTTCATAAAAATTAAGGATAACTGCCTTCCTTTGGCATCATGATAATCTTTTATAGTATCATACATGGTTTTTAGTTTTTGTAAATGCAGTGGTATAACCTTTTTTGGTCTTCTACAAACGACAAAATAGCAACATAAGCATGGCTTTTAATAAAACTAAGAGAGTGTATATAGTACTTCATGCATGAGCATATTAGAGTATTACATTCAGTTTTCAATATTTTTAATACTCTACGTACCCAACATTCCTAGTTGGTGTGGATGCACTTGACTTTATTGGTTTAGGTGTTTCTGGTAAAGGACCTAATTCTTTTACTTTATCCATCAAAACTTTTTCTAAAGTATTTGCATCTTCATATATTAAAGAGCCTTCTTCATTATACTGACGGCAATTATTAAACATTAACTAAAAATAAGAAAATAACGATATAATAAAAGTGAATATTACGATAAGTAAGAACATTATAATTAGACTCCGGATGTTTATGCAAAATAAAAAGTTTGTGCATCAATTGCAAGACGCAGGAGCTAAATATAACTTTATATTCTTCATTAATAATTTTAATGTGATGAAAATAATATATTAATACTCTTAAAGTCTTTTAATATTTTCACTGTTTTAAATAGCACTTGCTCATTTTTGTTATAAATGCATAAAATCCGGAGTCTAATTATAATAAATAGAAAATATATCACATTTGTTTTTTTCATAGTTAAGTAGAATACGTACTTTAAAATCTTGTATTAATTCATTTTCGCTTTGATATTTCTCTGCTTTAATATTAGCTTCTATAGCTAACATATCAATGGGCTCTGCTATTACTTGATAATAATCAGGATATAATTTTTTAGAAGGTTTCTCCATAAACATTAACATCGGTTGTCGACCATCTTCACACTGTAATGTAATAACTTTCTTTGTATTGTTGAGTTTGCAATTCAATAATTCAGGTTGGAATTACTTACAACGTATTCTATCACACATTTAACTAACGCATACAATCTTTTCTTCAATGGTATATTGTCCTTATATTTTCCACGGGTTAATAAATTTGAAGCGCGCTTAATAAGTTTTGGTTGATGAGAACTGTTTTCAAATTCACTATCCGAGTCGGAATCCTACAAGCGTAATAAACATATTAATATCAACTTATTCTATTCACTACATATTTTAATAGTTAAATTCACAGATAAATAGTATTAGTAAAGAAAAAGTTTCAGAATAATGTTTTCTTTTCCAGTAAACTTACATTTACCTGATCAAATTCTAAAAGTTCTTGTACTTTCTCTTGCATTATTTTTTGCAATTTTACAGCACACTAAAAAATGACAATTTAATTCACATGAAAGAATTGTAGGAATGAAATAAATACAATTCACTAAGAAGTTAATGTTTATTACCTTGTATAATCTAGATGTATGAATATTATATTTTTTTGCATTCTCAAACATAATATTCATATCGCCAGCTACTTCACTAACTGTACCATATTCACCTTTCTGTAACAAATGAAAAACCACATAAGATTATCATATAAAATATAATTATATTCATTAATGTTAGTAATCACCTTTATTTTTGTACGAATTTGTAACAAAGAAATAGGATTTTTAATCATTTTGTAGTAATCAGGATATAATCTCTTTGACGGAAGTTTCCAGAAATATTCGCTCATTCTAACTCCTGAATAATAAAATAAATTTAATTAACATTAAGTATACAAAATCATATTTAATTAAACATTGTGGTTATGTACATCAAATTTTGTCAAAGTACCTTGATTATTTGGTGCTGTTCGAATAGTTTGGAATAGCTGCCACTGTGGATTGTCTGCCTCTTCAGTTTCTGCACATTCTTCTTCTTCGTCATCACTTTCTTCATCTTCGTCTGGTAATGTTGCAGTTTGAGCTATTAAAGATTGCGCCATAGTGCGACTACCTCTTTTACTCCGCGTTGATGGAGCAGTTGTTGCAATTTTTGGAATACTGCTACATATTCCAGTATCCTGTTTCCTTGCTGCTGCAGTAATGATCTTCTTTAATAGTTTAGCATCCTTGTAAATTTGTGAACCAGGTTCATTAAACTGGCAAGCATTACGACACATTAGCATTAAATCCTTCTCCATGTCTGCAACACTGCTATATGCTCCCTCTTGAATTTTCCTTGCAACTGTTTTTAAATCTACCGGTGTCTCTATTACATCATAATACTCAGGATATAGCTGTAAATGTATTAGTGTTTTTTTACAAAATGGTAGTCGAAAGAAAAGTAATGCAGTAATGTATCACCGATGCGAAACCTTTTTAGATGGTTTAAGCTGGAACATTGTATGTAATGGCCTGTTGTTGTCAGTTGGATCTGTTGCTGTCATAACAGCTGCAAATAAATCTTCAAAAAGTTGTATTGTCTCTTCATCTGGATTTGTAGAACTTTCAGATGTATCTTCTGCATCTTCTTGTTTTGTTGCAACTTTTCGAGCCTGTATGATTGACTATGCATTAGTATTTAAGTGATTAAATAAAACAATATCATGTGTGTGTGTGTGTGTGTGTGTGTGTGTGTGTGTGTGTGTGTGTATATATATATATATATATACTACTGCTCAAAAGTATGTGGACACTTTTTCTCTACAAAACGTAATTTAAGTTAGTAGAAAAAATATTTAGAACAATTTTGTCACTTGTAATTATTATTGTGTATATTGTGGTATCATAGCACAATAGAATTTATTTTTATGTACAAATTACATATAATGAAAATGCAATAATATAATTTCTATCTACAAATACGAAATCTAGTGTAACGGTCTCGGTGTTTGAAAGGATTTCAAGTTTCACTTTGGTTTGTTTGTAAGATGCAGAGCGAATTCAGAGAATTTTTTGATACAAATACAAATAATAAAAAACTAATAGAGAGATTGCCGCGATTAGTGCAAGCGGTAGTATCTAATCGCGATGGATACGTCGACGAATCTCGTATTTAATCTTAGACTAATATATGCATTGGTAGGTTTCCACATAGGTAGTTTTTAACTTAAAACGTTAGATATTCCATAAGAAAGTAATAAAGATCGATTTTAGTCACTATTTTATATGCTTAAGTAACATTTGAGCAGTAGTGTATATATATGTGTACAGGTTGTTTTGCATACCGTGGACAATATAACTTTTTTCTTTGCTTTGTTGAAAAGATATTAACAAAAAGCACAAACCAATCAGAGGACAGGTTCCGCCGAGTGTAGCGTTGGCATTGGCTGGGCCGAAATCCGTCCGCAATAGCCGCGCTCTGATTGGTCCGCGTTTTTCTTTAATAACTCCTTAACAAAGCCATAGAGATCATTTTCTCAAAAGAAAAAGTTACTTTAAATGATCTCGGGAATTACCCCTTTCAAGGAAATACTACATTTTTTGGACACCCTGTACAGGTATACATATATGTATCGGTCACACCCTGTATATGTATACATATATGTATACTCACCAATCTTGCTACTTTCAATATAAGTTTTCCTTTAGGTTCTGGATCTTCGTATTCTTCTGTTATTCGATTCTTTGTATTTATACATAATTCCCAAAGTTCTGTAGCATCTTTATATTCAGGAGATGTACGCTGCAAAGAAACATTCATTATTATATATTGAAATTTCATATTCGCTGTGCTTCATACGCTTTCTACATTTATCAATTTGTATATTATTACCATATAAAAAGCTTTTGCATTATTAACCATAAGTTGAATATCGGCTGCTAAGTCATCCATATCTCTATATTCGTCAGTTTTTAACTTTTGTTGAACCTTCAATAGGTCTATAGGATTTGTTACAACTTCATAATAACCTGGTTCTTGTCTGCGTTTAGGCACACGTATAAATGCATCACATAGTAATGTTCCATCTTCCTTTTTTTGATTACGTAGCACATCGTATAATTGTTGGCACAGGTCACTCTAAATAGATTCAATTAAACAAGTATTAAACACTATACTACTTTTATAGATAATAATTGTTTGTCATATATGATAGCTTACAGGATCTAATTTTTTCCTTCTTTTCGTCGGTTCAGGTGGTATATCATCGCCATCGTCTTCCGTACCACGACTCGCAACTGAAGATGTTCTACGGCGCTTGTTCATCTTGAATTATCTTAAAAAATATAAAAATAAACGTGTGCACAAACACAAATAACACTACTGTCTTGCATTAACACTAGAATACTACATTATAATCGGAAGTCTAAGTCATAGTGTCATTGTATACAGAAAAAGTCTTTGACTACATGTTATGTTTGACCAATATAATTACATCACTTGAAGTACACAAAGTTGGGGCACAATCGAGAAACTTACGAACGGAATTTCATACACGGAATATAAATTTACTAAATATGTTACTTCACAAAAGAAATTCCTTTGCGTACGTATTAGGTATGAATGTAATCGAGATACACAACTGCAGTAAAGAAAATTTCGCCGCCATGATATGTCGCCACTGTGCTTTAAAATGCAGAAATGCATAACGTTTTTACGATTTGTTACATTTCGATCGAGCGCATTGTAACTTGTAAGTGAAAGCAAAAATTCCAATCCACTCGCGTTTTAATGATCTTCCGGCAAATATATCGCCGAAGTTTCTGATAAATCGTTGTCCAACTAAAATTTACCGCCATATCAAAACCTCAATGTATCTTCGAACTCGTTCCTCTATCGTTACAATTATTTTTCCTCTCAAAGCATTCGTGTTATCGAACTTTGAAATTCTCACCTGCCGTTAAAATTTGTACAAAAAGATTTTTTATTAATATAGAACATGTAAAATAAAAGCGTTATAAATGTTGAACGCTTTTCATCTGCAACACACGATGACACACGACTTGGCGAACGCCAT
Organism: Lasioglossum oenotherae; assembly: GCA_028455765.1. NCBI lineage: Eukaryota > Metazoa > Arthropoda > Insecta > Hymenoptera > Halictidae > Lasioglossum > Lasioglossum oenotherae. Next base: position 9,101,959 of record CM052298.1, on the reverse strand, counting down.
GTCGTAAGCAACCGCGGGTTTATAATCACACGAACTGTACGATCCTATGGCCAGAAATAGAGGCTGCTTCGTATGCCCTTTCATGTATGAATTCGCTCGGCCGGTATAGAAGATTTCAATTCTTTCGTACAAAATCACGATATATGTACTTGAAAAATGTGTAACCTACACATATATACAGCATATAAACGAACAAAAGTGGTAAAAGTTGCAATTTTTCATAATTTTCGGCCTTTTTACCATTTTTGGTCGTTTATAATTCGTAAACCAATTATGAAATTTTCAGAACGTATATAATTCATACGAGTTTACAAAATACATCTTTTAAATTTTCGTTATTGGCCCAGCTAAAAAAGTTGTAAAAATCAATTTTTACTATTGTTTTTCACAATTCCGACCAAGTGCATTTTTCAACTTATTTATTAGACGTCATTTACTAAACTAATTCTTCTAGCCTTACAGAGAAATTGGAGTCGTTTGGTCCATTCATGAAAAAGTTATTCTGATTCAATTATGCTTCTTGTTGTATAAATGTTCGTTTAGCTGCAATAATAAATAATATACATAAATACTACCCGCAATTATTTGAATCGCGATTGTCTCTATCGATACTTCATACATCGATATTTATATATACATATATATATGTATTCGTATCACATATCTAGTTGATCTGTAGAATGCTCATGAACACACCTTACATGCTACATACACACCAAACCGGGATCTAACCTTACTGAATGACTGAACCCTACTCGTAGCCATTTTAACTTACCTTGAGGAAGTTCGCACGGACCAAGTAAGTTTTCGTACATTATAATACACTGTTAGCTGTACTGGTTGACAGTAATCATTGCTACCTTCTTCGTATAGTAAAATATGAATCGTAGCATATTCGTATATCTCTTATGAGTATTTTATAAATGTTCTGTGAAACATTCATCTGTTAGGTAACCACTTGATACATTCAATAATCGTACGTATTTATGTAATATTATCTGAAAACGAAAGTTTTGATATACTTTTACATATTGATAAAATAAAGTGTTACTTTCGAAATATTTTTATCATTTCTTAGTTAGTAGTTCAAAATTTGTAAGAAGTTAATGACTTGGTAAAACACTTTAAGAGAGTGTTACATCAAGTAAAATTCTCCTTTTTTTTATTTGAAATATAATTTTTGTAATAAAATACATAATAATGTAAGACACTAATACATGTTCAATTTTATAAACAATTAAATATTAAATTATTAGTATTAACCCTTTGCAATCCGAATTATTTTTCAATTTTGTTGCCAACAACTCCCTACTATTTGAAGTGTTTTATTTGAAATTTACTTCAAAGTACAGTTTCTTGACTGCTACTTATTTTAAACAATTTTGTTTACTAATTATATTAAATATTACTCAAACTGTTGTAATTTATATTTGTTTCTAACTAAAAAATAAGAAATTAAAACCTGTTTCATTAACATTTTTCTTTCTCTGATGTCGAGTCACACTTGACAAAGGAGTGCAAAGGGTTAATATACGAGGCGAATGTCAGATAATATTCTAATAACATTTATATTATTTTAGTAAACGATGGCTGGCAAACTGCTTATTTCATGTTTGCGACAAAACATTCCGATCCATACTCGTGGAATGAGCGCTGCTTTCCATTTTCCAGACAAAATTGGCAATAGAGAGGTAGTGGGTTACGGATACAATGGAGAGGAAACATACATAGATCGTTGTGACTATCCTCTGCCTGCTATCCGTTTTAAAGCAAATACACCAGATATCATGGTACAATAGCTCTTACAATTATTAGTAACAAAACTCTTGAAAAAAAAATTATAAAAAATGGTATATACAAAGTTCATCATAAAAAATATCATAGATAAATACTCTTACTAATGAACATTTTCCCATCTGAGCTATGTTATAGAATCATTTCAATCATAACATATATTAATAATATTTTTACACAACACGAGTATTTATTTCTCACACGTGTAATTGTTAGTTAATGTAGAAGTACATGTATTGAAAAGCATTAAATTCAATAATAGGATTCTAAACATCATTCATTCTTTACATAGGCATTGAGGGAAAAGGAAAAAGGAGATTGGAAGAAATTATCTATTGAGGAGAAAAAATCATTATATCGTGCAAGCTTTTGTCAAACAATCGCAGAAGTGAATGCTCCGACAGGCGCATGGAAAGGAGAGGCTGGAATTACACTTCTAGGCATAGCGTTCAGTATTTGGTTGTTCTACTTCTTTAAAGTATTTGGTAAGTTTATTAAAAAGAAGATCATGCATTCTATACAAAATATTATCAGATGTCCTGAAACGTTTGCACAGATTCTTTTGGGTAATCAGTAGACTGCGAATTATATGCATTTATGATAAAAATGAGTAGGTGTAATAAATTAAAGCAGCTAGAACATTAGAAGAAATTAAAGATATCATTATATTATTTTTAATCTATTAAAAAACATATTAGAAAGAAATTCCATTTTTATTTCACCCCAGTTTCTTGCAATTCAGATGGAAAGTTTTTATTTTGCATAAAGATCCGCAGTCTAGTATGTAATATGTATGGGTGGGCAAGTACCCGAGCCTCGGGTCGAGTTGGGATCCGAAAATGAGTGATACATACTCGGGTACCCAGAAGTTTCATGTCATGTCGGGAACCCGAAAATCTATGACATTCGAGTATGTAATACAAATTTTCGGGTTCCCAACCTGACCCGATTTCGACTTCGAGTATCACGAATTTTCAGGTTCCAACCCAAACTCGAATTTCTGGGTACCCGTCCACCCCTAGTAATCAGTCTTTCATAAAACAATCGTAGAAACAATTTTTGTCAAAGAAGCAAATTTATATGAAAAGAAAATCTAGGAATTTGTATTGTGATACAAACTATTTGGAACACAGAATAGATTTAGAAACCAGTACTTTTTAAATATTTTTTAAAAATATTTTTCAATACTTTATGTCATTTTACAGCTTATCCACCATTACCAGAAACATTTGATGAGGAACACAGGCTAGCTCAATTGGAACGTATGAAACTACTTGAAGTCAATCCTATCTCTGGAGTTAGCGCAAAATAATTTACTAATATAATTTTTACTCGAAGTATAGTTAAAAATAATGTGTTGTAACGTAACACTTATTCAAAAACTACTTCTGTAATTAATACAATTGAATAAAGTGTTACTATCGGAATTTATAACTTTTCATATTCAAATGCTTCCCTTTAAAAATGAAATATTTCACCCTTTGCGGTCCTATATCGAGTCCAACTCGACATCACATTTCGTTCCAACTAGTCCTATATCGAACTCGGTTTGAAAGAAAAATGTTTGCTTATTTTTAATCTTTTTGTACTATTTTTTTGTGCTATTCTGACTGTAGACAGTTTATTTAAATTCCTTTTTTGTTCTCTTAAAACATTTTTTATGCAAACACTTGCTTCGATCGCTGATAGCTGAAAAATTGGGAAAATGTTAGGTCGAAAAGAAGGGAATCTTTATATACGAAACATGTAAAAGAAAGCTAGCAGCACCATATATTAGAAAATGTTTCAAACGATATTATATGATGAAATATTATGTGATAAACTGCAATAATAATACATTTCTTACTACGTTAAAATAATATTGCTGTTTTAATACGGAGACCGCAAAGGATTAACATGTTTTAGTTACAAAAGATACTCTATATACTACAATCTTCTCTTTTGTATTTACCTTCATTGAAATTTATATGTTAGATTTACGTATGTAGTGGCCAACGTTATGATCCACATCTCTAAGTATATGTTTTTATAAATTATAAATGTACATCATTTTTTATGCTCGGCCGTTTATTGCAAATTAAAATTTAATATTACATTGTTATAACATAGTATCAAAAAGAATGACAATGTCACAAAGAAACCTGTTATCACTGTTTATTCAAATTTTCTGGAGTTATAGATTTTTTTTTGTTTTTTAATAATTTCTGAATATACAGATAACACACAAATCGCAAATTTTTTATGAAATTTTACGAAAGTTTGATCCCAATTAAAAATTCAGTATTCATTTTTAGATATTATATAATCGACTCTAGGAGTAACATCAAAATATAAGAAATTAATTATGTACATAGCTCTAAGAATGTAAGTTCCACATTTTAGTGTTTACAACGTACATACATCATATACAGGGTGTCCCACGCAACTGGAACAGGCTGTACCTTCTAAACGGTCGTGAATAGAGGAAAATATTAGAAGAAAAAGTTGAATAGCATCAGATGGTGCATACTATGCAACCAATTTTATGCACTTTTCTACATCGGTGCATCAGAAAAATGCAACTGCACTTTTTTTTAATATGGAAACCTTCTTCTCTACATTCTTGACGGCACCAATCGATGCAGTTTGTTGCGTTCTACATAAAAGTACTAACATACTTATGCCCTAAACTTATTCGTTAGGAAGTTATCGAAGCTAAAAGTTCTCTGATTTATAATGGAACATAACGTAGGTACTCCAGAACACTTGCAGAGACCGAAATAATTCAGGAAAATTTTAGCTTCGATAACTTCTTAACAAATAAGTTTAGGGCATAAGTATGTAGTACTTTTATGTAGAGAACAACAAACTACATCGATTGGTGCAGTCAAAAATGTAGGTTTCCATTTTAAAAAAAGTGCAGTTGCATTTTTCTGATGCACCGATGCACAAAAGCACATAAAATCAGTTGCGTAGTATGCACCGTCTGATGCCATTCAACTTTTTCTTATAACATTTTCCTCTATTCCTGACCGTTTAGGAGGTATAGCCTGTTCCAGTTGTGTGGAACACCCTGTATACACATATACATAGGTATATGTATGTTGCAATAAGCAATTGACGTTCTAATTATAAAATGGAATCACAGCTTATAATGTTATTAATGGATACCGTTGCCTTTAATATTATACAGAATACTGCACAAATATACAATAAGAAATTATTTTTTTAGATATTAAGAAAAGTGAATATTAATAGTGTTTCCTTTAATCTCTTCACGCGAATTTAATGATGTAAACCTGTGTTAACACAAAATGCAATTGTGACACAGATTCTGAATTAGTATACTATACGCAATAATTTTCATTTTTTTTTTTAATATATTTGAAAACAAAAAGTTATTTGTCTGAAAACGGAATGTAATTTTTAATTAATTAAATGTGAGATACTTTCGTAATATAGCATTCGGAGTTCTCAGTGATACCAAGGCCTTTCTACGTATTGTCATATACAAAATTTTTTGAAATGTTGCTCAGTTTTTAAAAAGTAATACAGAACATGTTTTAAATGCAATGTCCGATTCATGCACTGAATTCACTTGACATTCGATCATGACATGTATTTGATAATATATACTATTATTTGATAATATAAAAATAATGTATCATTATTCAGGGGAGACTAAAAATTACAAACTAGTATTATGAAATCAGCAATATTGTATAAAAAGTAAAGCATTATGCACAATTACGATTTCAAAGAACACAGTGTAAAAATCTAAAATGTATTTTTTTTCAGCAATAAGTTAGTATTTTCAAAAATATTTTTATTCAAAATTTGTTGATTACCAGCACACGAACTTATAACTTAACTAAAACATTTTCACAACAGTACTGGACTTACATATTACAGAAAAAATAATTTTCACATGTACATGGACATAGCCATGACTTTAGATGATAACATATTGTAACAAATACTATTTTAGGTACGTATAAAATAAAGAAAAATTTAGTAGGTAACTCTTAGACTTATTTTTCTATGCTTGATAATGTATATTACAATATTTACAATTGGTAAATCCCAATATCATCAATTTTTCTGTCACCCCTTTGTTATAAGAATATAGTTCCATATAGAAAACTAAGTCTTTATCATCATTATTAGAGCTTGCATTGTAGCTTCATGAAATCTTTAAGAAAACTGCACTGTAAATAATCTTTATATATACATATATATATATATGTGTGTGTATACATACAGATATATATGTATATCGTTCATACTATGTAAATGTATTACAATAGCTTTATCAATGATTATGACAAAACTATTGCTCTTTAAAGATTGCAATAAGCTTGTAACTTTGTAAACAATATTTAATAAAATGCGACATGTTTTCTTAATGTTTCTTTTTTCTTGTAATATGTGCAGTAATGCGAAAAAAGTATAACTAAACCAATCTATATTACAATCCTGTACGTCTTTAGTATATCAACTTTTGTACAGAATACAGAAAAAATATTTGTAATGAAATGAAGAACTCAACTACATTTAGAGCAGTTTCTTGACCCTATAAGAAAAAAATCACAGAGTTTATAAACTCTCCATCGTTATAAACACTGAGCCCCTCTGTACACAAAAGTGGAAAGGTTAATTTAATTGTGTGATGAAAGTTAATCAGTGTCTTTTCACCACACGATTATGATATTGAGCTCGCTACTTAAATGACAAACAAAGTCCAACATTATTTTGCACGTTTCATCACCGTACACAATCTCCAGTACCACCGCGAGGTGTAATGCACTGTTTTTTTCGTTTTACAGTTTGTGGTCTAGAACTTGGACTGTGGCTATTGTTGTTACTTCCATTACTGTGAAGAGAATGTTTTGCTTTACTTTGTCCACTTATATTATTATTTATTCCACGATGATGATAAGATCCTCTGGAGCTATGATGGTTACCTATAATAAAGAAGTATTCGTGCATTTATAAAAGGTGTCAGTGAAAAATACGATACATACTACATTCTAAGTTTACTCTAACGGTATACAGAATGTATAAAACAATAATGATTTTCCGTCCTAGGAGTGAATCTACACCTCCGGATCAGTAGACATTTGTAAAAGAAATTTTCCGCAGAATTGATTATACGAAGGAAAATTGTTGTTAATGTATGTTTTTACATCAACACCTTCTACTCATCAAGAAGAGAAAAAGTTTGAAAGGAACTATATGTCACAAACAAATATTTATTGAGATATATAGACAAAAGCCTCCTACTACATACAGTTACTCGAATTAATATTCGAACGCTATAAAAAGGACGATAACTTCTTTAACATTGTACTATACGATTTGAACTTTTTTGGAAGCAAGAGGAATTAGTTTACTACAGGATGTGAAAAGAAATTTATTAAAAAATCGCAATTGATCGGAATTGTAGAAAAAATACTAAAAGTTGAATTTTACAACTTTTTTAATGTGGGCTTATATTGAAAAAAGTAAGTTTTGTAGGTTTGTGGCAATTATATGCACTGCGAAAGTTTCATTGGAATCGGTTGATGCAGGAAAAAACGACAGGCATTGAAAGATGTAAGAATTCTTAGTATAGGCCAAAAATCGTGATAATCTTCAATTTTTGCGATTTTTAAACGTTTGTAGCTCATTGCAACGTCGACCGATTTTGACGAAATTACTAGAATATGTTTAATTGTCACAGATGTACAAAACGTATTTTTTAAATTTTCTACAAAAATTTCTTTTCACATCCTGTAGTAAACTAATTGCTCTAGCTTCCCAAAAAAGTTCAAATCGTATAGTACAGTATTAAAAAAGTTATCGTCTTTTTTAGAGCATCCAAATATCAATTCGAGTAACTGTATACAGTCCACTTGACTGTGTCCATGTCACAGAACATGATCGTGTGCATGTCTCGACCACAAATAAAATTTGAAGGTACATTCGCCGCTAGAGCCGTACCAGGTCATCATCGTCTCCCTGCCCATTCAGATGATACATTTGAAGTTGTAAAATATGAAAGAAAACCTTATATTCATTGTTATACATAAGAATACTAATTCCACATCATAAAATTTTTCAGAATCTTCTGTTCCTTCGTCGGATCCCCACAGCACACAAATGTCCGAATAATTGTGCCAGTCTTTCAAAGCAGAAAATACCACACTTCTACACAATCACGAAACACTACACTTGCCCTCATAATTATTTTTCTTCTTTACTTCAAAGGACAGTTCCTTGACTGCTACATATTTTAAACAATTTTGTTTACTAATTATATTAAATATTATAGGGTTGCCTGTTAATACGCACAGACACATATATACATCTTCCGTACTTCAAGTATTATAAGTACCTATACTATGACTCTCAAACTTTGTTGTAATTTATATTTGTGGAACTTATATTTGTGTTTTTAATTTAAAAATACGACTTAAATAACTAAAGGAAGAACCAAATGCATATAAAAACCCGTTTCATTTACATTTTTCTTTCTCTGATGTCGAGTCACACTCGACGAAGGAGTGCAAAGGGTTAATGAGACTTCCGCACGAAAACTCTGCCATCCCATCATACAATGTATGCGACCACTGATCGATTGAAACAAAAATTAGTTTAAAATCAATTGCAAAATTTACCACCGAACAAACAGACAAACAAACAAACAAGAAAGCGAGCTAATAAAAACGTGGTAAAATCGTTTCCAAGAAGATATTGATTTTTCGAGAATCATCTGTGTTCCGTCGCGTACCACTTTTTCATATTATTGCTGCGGGCCCAAAGGCCCAACCTAAACAATACTAATAACAATAACAAAGGCGATATACCTGAAAGGGACATAATAGCAAGCAAAAAACGCATGCGAATCGGCTTCGAACTGGCCGATTATTTTACAACCACCACGCTTCGACAACTTGAACCCCACTTGAACAGATGGACAACACTCATAAATCACGCCATTCATGACCGAAGAATACGAAAAGGAATGTCTTTGACAGTTTCCCACACTTTAATCTAAATGTCCTTCCGACATTAGTCGGATTAGTATTCTTATGTACAGTGACTCCCATTAATATTCGGACGCTCTTTAAAAAAAGAATAACTTTGTAAATATTGGGCTATATGATTTGAACATTTTTGGGGAGCTAGAGCAACTAGTGTAACTAGAGAAAACAGTGGCCGAAATTTCTATAAAGTCATCTTCATTTTCATAGATATTTTAAAAATTGTTGACACTCGGATAGGACTGCGCACTCTAGACCGCACTCTATGTTTACTACTTACGTTCGTTTTGATTTTTTTGTTGTGTGGTGCACAACACAAGTGCGAAGTTTCTATAAAGTTACTTAGTGTTTCTCTGTATTCTGAGCAGAGAACTACGGAAAATTGCAAATATTCTAAAAGTATTAGTTTTAGAACTCGTAGAAATCCTGTTTGTTATAATTTGATTCACGTGTATTAGAATGCCGAGAGGAAAAGTACTAACAAGTAAAGAAAAAGCAAAAAAGATATGGGCTGCTCTAATCGCGAAATTGCTAAGAAAATTAATCGGTCATATACTGTGATTAATAATTATATCAATTTACGTGGAAATTACGGGAAAAATCATTTCCAAGGAGACAACATTCATTATTAATGAGGTCTGCGGCTAAGGATAGGAAACATGCAGCACAATTTCGAGCTGAATTGGAGCTCCCAGTAACAACAAAACGTGTACAACAACTTTTAAATTCTTCTGGACAAAAATGCAACGTAAACCAGGCCTTAAAGAAGTACATAATCAGGCCCGTCTTGATTTCTCGCGGGCACAAAACACAGTGACTTTATAGAAATTTCGGTGAGTGTATTTTACTACAGGATGTAAAAAAAAATTTTTTCAAAAATTATAATTGATACTAAAATTTTCACTTTTTTATATGGGGCTATATTGAAAATTTTAAAAATACATTTTGTATACCTGTGTCAATTATATGCATTGTGAAAATTTCATCCAAATCGGTTGATGCAAGAAAAAACAACAGGCATTGAAAGAATCCTGAGATTTATATTGCAGTTACAGGTCAGAAATTGTGAAAATCTGACATTTTTACCATCTTCAAACGTTCGATTTTGACGAAATTTTCAGAATATGTTTAATTGATACAGATCTACGAAACGTGTCCTCTAAATTTTCCATACAAGCCCACATAAAAAGTTGCAAAATACAACTGTTAGAATTTTCTCTGCAATTCCGACAACTTGCAATTTCATTGAAAAATTGTTTTCACGTTGTGTAGCAAACCAATCGTGTTTACTACACTTCTTATAACAGTTCTTACTAAAAAAGTTATCGTCTTTTTAGGAGTGTCCGAATATTAGTGGGAGTCACTGTACAACAATGTAAATAAGGTTTTCTTTCATAATTTGCAACTTCAAATTTATCTGAATGGGCAGGGAAATTATAACTTGGTACGGGCCTAGCGATGAATGTCCCTTTAAATTTCGTACGCACACGAACGTGTTCTGTCCCATTGACACAGTCAGGTAGATTGTAATAGTAGACTTTTGTGTATACTAGGGAGTTTATACCAGTGAGGGTGTAGAACCCAAGCGGAGAAGGTACCACGTATGACTCGCGAGCTACAAGTTGGAACCCTGGTCTATACCCATAACTCAACACAATTAATTTTGGAAAAACCTTAATAGAAACCATTATTGAATGCATTATTTAATAGAAAAAATGTTCTTTCGTAAAATGAATAGTTTTAATACATCTCTTTAATAGAAACTTACCATGAGCAGTTCCCTTAAATGGTTTTTTCCATTGTGAATGATGATGAGTATGTTGATTATTATATATATGTTTTTCTTTACTAGTATCTTCACCCTTCCCACCAGTGTTCGGAGAATTACCTCGACTACATTCAGAATCCTATGGACATAAAAAATACAAATTATTGTTTAATGTGCTATTGTGTATTGCTATTGGTTATTGTTTAATTAAAACTATGGTTGCAATAAAATGTGATTATAATATTAGTTATACTATGATTTTATATTAAAGAAAAAAAAACAGTAATACTGTACTGTATCACTTGCTGGAGCAGATAATGTTGATGCATCGGATCCGGTTGAACTAGATAATGAGTCTACCTCGCTCAAAGGTAGTGGGAATGTTTCTTTAATCCACTTGCGATAATCTATTACTTCATCCGTCACGCGAATTATTCTTCCTAGTATACTGCAAAATTTATGTTTAGTAAACGTTTATATTAATCTTATTATTAGACACCCGATTTTATGCATTTATGACAAAAACGTTTATAGATATAATTTAAAACAGTTAAAAGATTCAAAGACTTTAAGAGTAGTAACATGTTATTTTTACTGCATTAAAATTATTAAAAATATAAAATATGTATTTAGCTCTTGTATCTTGTAATTGATGCACAAACTTTTTATTTTGCCTAAAAATCCGGAGTCTACTTATTATAATAGCAAATAATAACATAAGTTTTGAATGCTTAGATAATCTCACCTTACTTTATTTGCATCATTGACTAAAATATTTAAAGGACTAACTGCTTGCGAGAGGACATAATAAGCCCAATCAAATGCATCTTTTACATATAATGCGCCATAACTACTACGGCCAATGTCGTTTCCAGGTGTAAGTGGATCTTCTATACACAATAATGAAGGTCGATGACCATCTATCATATCACGTTGAACCTATAATAATGCAGAAAATGTTAATTATATTTCGTTGAGAAATAAGTAACATTAAAAACTAACACTGGTTAAATGTAACTACTTGTAAATTATATCCACAAACGGAAAACGATTAAATATTTTAGTTTAGTAGATTGTAATCATTAGACTGCAGATTTTTATGCAAAATCAAAATTATACAGGTCAAGTGTATGAAACCGAAGTTAAATGAAAATATATTTTCGTTTTTAATCAAATTCGCTCAGATCCACTTTTATCGTAAACGCGTTAAAACCGCAGTCTAGTAATCACTTAATAATTCAATACCATTTCAATTCTCGTTAAAGTTATACTTTGTGTAAGATATTTATGATTTCGTACAATAGACTTAAAGTTTCTTACTTTTCTACAGATACAAATTATTTAAATGATAGTTTACTGACCAGTCATTGCTTAATATATACAAGAAAAATTATTTACAAAATACTGTTTAACATGTTACATGTATAGTGTATATTTTGTCAATTGGCATTTTCTGTACAATTAATTGATTCGTAAGGACATACTTTACCTCTTCCTTGGATATGTAAGTACCACCGTCTTTAACACGAATTCCTGTCTTAACGTAATTAAATTTTCTACCATATAATTCCAAAAACTCTATCAATAGCACCCCAAGGTTAGCATTTGAACAGTAAGCATTTTGTCTGGGATGTAACTAGAATGAAAATTTTTCTATGTAGTAAGAAGATTAATTTTTCATTTATGATAGAGTGAATTATTTCTTATCAATTGGGCTCCCCATATATGTAATTTTATAAATGTATATGCTTCTAGTTTTATAGTTGTTTAATGATAGATCGTTGTTCAAGCATTGCAAACTAAAAAAAACACAGTAAGAACATACCTGTAAAAAACTGATAGTCATAAGTATTAAACTGTATGAAGAAATTCCACCAGTAAAAACTTCATTCAGGTCTCTTTGTAACAAGAATTGTTTTAATACCATAACTAGTTTCTCCAGCACAGGATACCGCTTCTTGAAAGAATTAATCAATTCTGCAGATTTGACACCATTATTCATATTAAAACTGATATCTACTTTAATTTCAGTTTCTTTATCAGTTAACTTGACAATTGGAACACTAGCTTTATCCAAAACTTTAATAGATGATGGTTCAGCAATATTTTGATCCAGTAAAGCACGTTCCAAAGTACGCAATGGAAGATTTGTCCATATTCCTATTACTACTAAATCTATATCACTGAAAGACAAAAATGAATCCCATATAATTATACGATTTAAAAATATATATACATACAGGGTGTGTGTCTTGTTTAAGTGAGAACAGCGGGATATCTCGGAAGGCGTTGTCGTTATCAAAAAAGTGTTTGTACAAAAGTTGTTTGGTATGACGGGCTACATTACGTAGTATTAATTGTTTTCTTGTGGGTGGAATAGTGGAGGAGATCTGAAGATCAATCTACTTTTCTTAAATGGAATATTATATTTTTTTCTTCAGAAAATAATAGCAGGTACTGAGACAAATCCAAAAAGGTGCTATATGATATTATTCTGAGTTGGTTATAGGTAAATCGTTAGCTTACGTTCTGCATCGACCGACGGTCGACAGCTAATAACCGCTGCTGAGTGGCGTCGAATGTGTCGGTACTAAATTACTTCGATAAGACTCGATATTGCAAACAAAGTTTGAACTTATCTTCCACGTGCTCTCATGATCGACAAATTAGTTTGAGATCTGCATTCACTTATTGTTAGCAAAGAAGTCAAAGTATCAGAATTTTTAGTTCAAAGTTATCATTATTTCTGTTTAATTATTGTACTGTTCCGTTTAGCTCTGTTAGTGTACTGCTTCAGTTCTTTTCTTTTAGTGTGACTGTTTTGTTTAATCTTTTTAGTGTGTTGTGTGTACCTGGTTAATAAATTCAAATGTCTCTAACTGTTAAACAGAGGGTATAATTAGTTCTTCTACAGAGTGATGGATACTTATCATACAGTCAAATCGGTAGTAAATTCCGCTCGCATGCAAATCAATATCGGAGATCGATATCGAATCAATACAAATGTATATTTTCAATGATGGTGACCTATGTAGAAGGATGAAAAAATATTTAGCTAGTAAGTGACAATTATAATTGATAATTTATGGCATCGACAATAGTCCTCAATCTGTTTATAATATCATAATTGCAGTAATTTGATACGGACGCAATCGACGGTTCTCAGCAGCGGCTGCTGGCTGTTAGCCGTCGACCGATGCAAAATGTAAACATAAACTAACAATTGACCCTTATCAAAATCAGAATAATATCATATAGTACCTCTTTGGATTTGTCCAGTACCTGCTGTTATTTTCTCAAGAAAAAAATATAGTAATCTATTTAAGAAAAGTAGATTGATCCTCAGATCTCCTCCACTATTCCACCCACAAGAAAACAATTAATACTATGTAATGTAGTCCGTCATACCAAACCACTTTTGTACGAACACTTTTTTGATAACGACAACGCCTTCCGAGATATCCTGCTGTTCTCACTTAAAAAGGACACCCTGTATACATATAGAAAATTTTTAATCCAACATAGCAATATTATGGCTCTACAGGTTTAACTTGTTATTCTCAAAGAGAATATTACAATAAACATTTTCATAAGTTACTGCATACAATAGCCAAATTAATTTAATAGGAATTATATATTTGGCATGTATATACATTACTAAACACATTTTGTTTTAAATATGTACAATGATACGTACCTTGTAGGTAAATATAAACCAGTGCGAAAGCTGCCAAATACTTCAACCTTAGAATCTGGCCAGAGATCATAAATTACTTGTTCTATCCTTTTGACAACACGCATTCGTAAGCTATGTTCTTCATTAGACGGACACATATAGGCAAAAAAATCTTCAATTTCTTCATGCAACCTAGACATTAAAAAATTAATAAACAAATAATCGCTGTATTTAATTATGTTAATTATAGAAATTTTTTTACATATAATAATTTTCATTATAAAGTAATTTTGGTCAGTACTGGAACTATGTACAATACATGATAAATTATACACTACCTTCATATGAACAATATAACAGATATACCCACAAATATTTGATCACTTATTTGATATATAAGGCTCTAAGTGTTTTTTAGTAAAAAAGAAAGCAAAAAAGCAATACATGCATCCAAACAGATACGAAACAATTATGACAAGAAAAGATCAGGTCTTTTGTTTTTCCCTTACATGAATTATAAATGTTTTTAAGTGAACAAATATTTTAGAGCTTCGATCTGCATACGTATACTATCATTAAAGAAAACACACTACTGAAATATATAACAAACAATACACAATTCTAAATGTTCCCATTTAAAGCCACCATGATGTATAAAACTTTTATCTTTGAATCGATACTGTAATATAATAAAATGAATATTATTTGGAATGTATATACCAATTTACATTTACAGTTATAACGATGTCTAAAAAGTGAATCAAATTAACAACATTGATTAATTTCCTTTAATTTGCTATACACATTTACAAATCCAAACGATTAGTATCTGAAATCAATCAAAAGAATTAAAATATATTGTTAATTGTAATCTAAAATACATCAGAAAGATAGTGAACATAATAATTATTTTTTAATGTAGGAAATTAAAGAAATATTACTTTTTATTTTTGGGCACAGATTTTGAAACAGTAAACCAAATAAATATTTATTAATAGAAAAAAATGTATTATTCATTAAAAAAATCTTAAAAAGATATCCAAAAGATAAGATAAAAATATTAATTTAATACTGAAATTGATATACAAAGTCAATATAGGATTTAATATGTTTATATTTATCGCATTTTAAACAGCCAATGAAAAATGATTAACGTAATATGAGAATAACATAAAACAAAAAATATACTTAAATTTCTCAGAAAAAGCTTATACATAGTTTATAAGTGGTTATACAAATCTCAATATTTAACGAATATTGCTGATTACAGTTATCACTAAAAAATATTGTTGAAAATGCAATTATTGTGAAGTAGTACGTTGTAACGTCTTATAAGACATTTACATTAGGTTCCGAATAATTTGTAATATTGTAAATAATAACATAAGTAGTTATATTACATAAACATCCACGTGCATTTACAAGATCATTATATCAGTGGCTACTGAAATTTGTGAGATTTTTAAGGAATATTAAGCAAAATATTACTTGAAATTCTATCGTTCTTATCTTGAATAAGGAAAATGATTTCCTATTCTAAACGTTACGAATTACAAACGAACTCTACTCCGTATACCCTATTTGTAAACGAGCATGCAAGACACATAACCTTAGCTATGCCCATATGGAAGAATTACGTAAAATACAATAGTTCCACTTCGAAAGAGTAAATAATAATTGAAAATTCACTACGAATACTCACCCAATAACTCCTTTTGAATAATGTTTATTGGGTACACGCCACGGACAACCTCCGTATTCGCCAACTAAGGCATCGTAATTGTAGTTCATGCCGTAGGTACTAGCACGATTATCACCTTTCCTACGCGATGGATTATAATAGCTATTGCCTGTATGATGTTGCATGCGGTCTCCCGTACGAAAATTAACAGAATCTAAAGCTATGAAGTCTTGCGGAAGCTTCACTCCCATCACATTCGAAGATGAGTCGTTCTTCAGCGTTAAGATATCAAGACCTTTCTCAGCTTCCCAAATGTGTAACCACAAATCCTTAGCGGGGCCGAACTGCTCCGGTTGATAACAACCGATAGTCGGATCCATTAAATAGTTCTCGATTTCGTATCTCACGATTAATGGTCCTTGTGCACTACACTACAATTCCAATCTTAATTCAACTTTAATTGAAAAATTGTCTGATTTATTGTAACCTGCGAACACTATGAAATTCATATATACGATCAATGAATAACAGCATTTTAGAAGGAACTTCGTACGCTACTTAGGATATAGTGTGGCAACGCCTCTCAGATTTCACTACCAGAGGGCTGCCATCCAGCAGATAATTCTCGTAAGTTCTTGAACAATACCAAAGAGTAGGTAAGTATAACAAGAAGCGACACTCCGGGAAGTACGGGCAGTACCTACTGAGCTACCAATTCATATACATAATACGTACTTAGATCATATATGTATTATCGCTATCCACCATTTAGAATTACTTGTGACGTGACTTGTGGGCACGAGGAACTACTTTATCTTGGAATATTACGTTCTATGCATATTCTATACCTATGTATATAATGCCAGGTCTATTATATTTTGTACATACTATTATATATACTTATAGATCTATACTATATATATATACTACAGTAAAGCTCGGCATATATTAGAATATGCATAGAACATAGTATTCCAAGATAACGGAGTATCTGGTGCCCACAAGTCACGTCACATTATTTCGTAAACATTTGAAAAAATGGTACAAACTTATTGTTGTATGAAGAATTGTAAGGAACGAGACAAAACCGTGATACAAATATCCAGATAGCACACCGGCTCGATTTTAGCCGGGCCCCTGCGCGCGAAATGGCGCGAATTTCACCTGCAGGGGGCTCGAGCCCAGGGCCTGCCGGCCGGGCCGGTGTTCGGCCGATTTGCAACATTGCAAGGGTGCGGGATTCGCGTTCTCATTTCGTGATAATACAAACACGGGTTTTTTCAGTAGTCAAAACGCCAGATAAAAGATCAATCTAGGGAGCAATCGCCCTCAAAGGTCTTATTTATTAACTTATTATACAGTAGAATTGTTGCACAGTAGAAATTTACTTTAACGACATCTGCCACATTGATGCGACCCGCCTTGTGTCGTGCATGCGCGAGAAAAGTTGGGCTCAATCGAGCACTGATTGGCCGCATTAGTGTGACCGTGCTGCCCTCTCAAAAACAGGCTGAATCCCGGCCCGGCCGGCAGGCCCTGGGCTCGAGCCCCCTGCAGGTGATATTCGCGCCATTGTGCGCACAGGGGCCCGGCTAAATCAGCCTGTCTGGGTCTCGATGCAGCTCCAAGCGTTGTGTTTGCCCGTAACCTGTAGGTCAGGGGCTCTGCTGGCTGAGTCCGGTGGTAGGCTCTGTCAGACTGTGTTATCTGGGTTATCTAATTAAAAATTAATTTTTCACAATATATTGTTCTTACTATTCTTTTTTTTAAATAAATTAAGTTGTGAGGAAGTAAATACAGATGATTTCATATTATCAACAAAAAGTAACTTTTTCCAAATTGACAAAATGAATTAGCCATACATATTTCAAATAATAAAAGTCGAGCAAAAATGAACGAGTAATAAAATAAAATATATATTACAATTACAGTTTCCATAAATATTTATACAGAATGAGATACGTTGACGATTGCCCTTTCCCCTCTAAGCACACTTTAGCTTCGTGGTACTGCGACTTCTCAACA
The DNA here is from genome assembly GCA_028455765.1 of Lasioglossum oenotherae. Classification (NCBI taxonomy): domain Eukaryota; kingdom Metazoa; phylum Arthropoda; class Insecta; order Hymenoptera; family Halictidae; genus Lasioglossum; species Lasioglossum oenotherae. Next base: position 9,084,011 of record CM052298.1, on the reverse strand, counting down.
GACTTCAACAGACTTTGTAAGACTTTGCCCGTGCTTTGCAGTGCTTTGTCCACATCCGTCATCTTGGAACATGGCATGTTACCTGAATTCGGGTCTAAGTATATACAGGGTGGGCCGGAAATCGTAGTACAACTGGGCAGGGGGTGATTCTACATTTTACATGCAAAAATAAGTCGAAAAAAAGGAATAACATTTTTTCGTTTGGCAGCTCGTTTTTGAGAAAATCGAGTGCTATTGCATAGGAATCGTCTGACGCGCCTGACCATGATGAACTAATTCTACTTTCTGCATATATACTAAAGCACGCGAACTGGCGGAACTTTTAAATTGGTTGTATTATCTCATCTTTCTCCAAAAGTAGTTTTTTTATCAGAGTGTCGCCTCTTATCTTAGATTTAGACCATATAAACCTGGGTTTATATTTAGCGGGTAAAAAATTATAACAAATATAACATCTCTTGTCAATGAGTATTTTTCCAGTTTTACTATCTCCAGAAAACAAGCAATGAGTGCTTATATCGATTTACTCAAAGGCGGGAAAAATTGGAAGTTCGAAAAACCTGTACACTTTAATTTCTAGCTAATTAACTCGTATTGTTATATTATTTTACATATTTTTAAACGTAAATACAATCTGTTTTTTCAAACCAAATAATTTGATTTACATATATATATGTTTTGCTAAGTGTTTAATAGTTAAACTATCAAGAGTTCTAATTATTAAAAATATTGTAATATTCTTCACATGAAAAACATGATAAAGTACCTTAAACCCTACCAAACCCTACCCTAAAATAGTATTTTACAATTGTATATACTGATAGTTAAACTTAAAATTTTGTATGAGATTTGGTAGTGAAATAAGTTTTAATCGCAAATAGAGATTGTTCAACAAAACTATGACACTATAAATAGTACCATGCGAATATGTAATAGAGGTCGAGTGTGGTAATAAAAGTAACAACAATTAGTAATTACTAATCAATTTAGAATTGAATTAGAATCTAAATGATGCATGTTTCAATGGACACACACATGCATGTATATATATGTATAGTACACGCATAAAGTAAATAGTACATACGTAATACGTATATCTATGTTATCTCCTTTCGTTTATCGTGTAAGATCTAGCTAAATAATAGTCTGATAATACTCATACGTACTTAATTGTTGCAATAGAAAAATAAGATACTAATGCAATTATTTAATTCTAAAAATATACATTTAGAAATTAAAATACATGTCACACTCATGTAGTGAATGTATACGTAATTTAAATCCGACGACTATCAAATATTTTACCGAGATACGTATTTATGAAAGAGCTGCCCTTCATTGTGATTTGTTACGAACCGTCTGATTCACGAAAGTAGCAACGTGACCTGTGAACTACTTATTTAGCAATGTAAAGTACATTGTCAATAATGATAATGAACGAGAAAGTGACTTTGAAAGTACCAATAAGTTAATAGTCTTCCATAATAATTATAAATGCACTATATTAATAGTTGCACAAGTTTAATAATAAGACTTTACGTTTTGGCTAACCAATTATTCAACTTATTACCGGTGAGTATATTTCTTACTATTAACGAAATTTAGTATCAAATTTTTGTTTATTTTGTACATAATAAACACATTATTTTTACGTCTTTACATGCGATTTTTTAACTATTATCAGAAATGTTATTTGTCTTAAATTATTTACTTATTAGTATCTCTTTCGTGAGAATTCATTAGCATCTATTATGTATTATGTACTGACAAACCAATCTTATCAATAGTTATTTAAAACGACCTGTTTTCAATATTGTTACTAATAATGCTCTCTATCGTGCTGGTATCATTTCTTTATTTTAGTTTTATTGAAAATTAATATTACCTTAGATATAGATGTACATCTCAAAAATACAAGTAATCTAATCTAAATTCTCTTTCAGAGATGTCGGAACATGTTGAATTACAACATTTAGTAGACGGTGACATCGAAAGTAATATCGCAGGAAGACAAAAAAGATTTTCTATTGTGCTATGTAAATCATGTCCCTATCTTGGTCTAATATTAGCAACGTTATCATCATTATTTTTCTCATTGTGCAGTGTCATTGTAAAAGGTTTGGTAGAAGTAAATCCAATGGAATTGGCAGCATTTCGATTTGTGGGAGTATTGCTACCCGCAGTACCAATTGTAATATATAAGGGAGAAGATCCGTTTCCAAAGGGACGTAGACTAATGTTAATATTAAGAAGCTTCGTAGGAACCACTGGCCTCATGTTAAGTTTCTATGCGTTCAGGCACATGCCTTTAGCTGATGCATCTGTTGTTGTATTTTCTGTTCCTGTATTTGTAGCCATATTCGCGAGAATATTTTTAAAAGAGCCTTGTGGAATATTTAATGTTATTACAGTCTGTTTAACATTGATCGGTGTAATTTTAATAACACGTCCACCGCTCATCTTTGGACACACTATAGAATCTCTCTCAGATGGACATGTAAAGACAGAACATGCAGATTTATGGGGTGCTATAGCAGCTTTCTCAGCCACTCTTTTTGGTGCAAACGCGTATGTTTTACTAAGAGCTTTAAAAGGCCTACATTTCTCAGTAATCATGACAAATTTCGGATCATTTGCTTTGATTCAGACAATAATCATTTCTTGGGCTATAGGTGCACTTTGCTTACCTCGGTGTGGAACTGACAGACTTTTGGTAGTCGCACTTGCTCTTTTTAGTTTTGGTGGTCAAATATTACTGACATTAGCTTTACAGATGGAACAAGCAGGACCTGTTGCAATAGCAAGGTCTGCAGATATTGTTTTCGCCTTTTTCTGGCAAGTCTTATTTTTCAATGAAATACCAAATAGATACTCTGTAGGTGGAGCAATTTTAGTTACGAGCTCAGTTTTATTAACTGGATTGAGGAAATGGGCTCTTTCTTTACCAGAAACATCTAGCGTTAAAAAGTCCTTAGGAATTTTGGTGATGTAGACCACAACATACAAAAATAGACTTACGTTTACTACTCTTTACAAGTAAAAGGATTTTGTTGTGATTTTGAATTATAGTTGATTGTTTTCAAGTAACTTTATACAAAGATATTTATTTATATTCAATATATTAAGCAATTATCTTCCTCGTGTAGTATAAAACATATTTATTATTTGAATTGAAGATATATTTAAATTTATAACTAAATGATATAAATACATTTTGAAAATTTTATAAAGTACTCTTTAACTAATATTGATGCAGGAATGTATCATTACCGACACACATGTAGTCAGTGATAATAATTATTATTACAAATTATAGTACCACATACAAAAGGAACAAGTGAACGTACTGTATAAGAATTATGATTAAAATGTTATTAACATGTATTTATAAAATAATACATTAATCCTTACATAAAAATATTATTTTACAGTCAAGTCATTAAATAATAGAATATTTGTTACATCATAACATTTTAATACATGATTTCACTCTTAATATAAGTTACTTTTGAGCTTGAGTTAATTTGAGTACTCTAATAAGATATCTAAAGAAAGTACATCTATTTTTATTGGAGTGTAATAACAGTACCATTTAATCTTTACTTCATATAATATAAATTCTAGTCTATAATTCAGTATTACAATTGTACATAATTATACATACTTATGTTTTACAAAACACACAGAAAAATGAAGCACTTTCTTATACTTTATTATATCCACAACATTTTATTGTGTTCTCAATTCCTATGTAAATATTAATAATTCGACAAAGTAAAATATTAAAATGTGCACAAATATTAACGAATAATATAAGTTTACTAAAGTGAAATTGGTAAATAATATAATCTAATATATATTATAAATAAACTTATTATAATTATTAGTATAATTAGTATGTTCTTTCTATTAACATTGACAAATTTCATATAAAATATGAATCAAAATGGACTGTTTTAACATCAATTACAATTACATTCTAGTCTTGTCTTTTATGCATATCAAATTTAATAGTCCAATAATGTATCTTTATTTTATGCAATATTTAATTGAGCTTATGATACAGAGTACTTAGTCGGTGCTAAAATTAAGATAATATTATGGAAACATTTTTTAAGCAACGAATAGCATAATGTTTAAATGCATTTTGATTTGTACAAGTATATATATATACAAAATAAATGTCAAATTTTGTATTTATAACTTGGTCTTATAAATTGAATATGTATTACATGGTAAAATGTATGAAAGAATTACATTATCTTTTTCAAAATATATTTACTTCGATTTTTAATGATCTTTCCGATTATTAATATTCTGATCCACTATATAATAGCTTGACTTGTAAAATATTTTGACACATGTAATTGAATATCCTGTAATTATAAATATAAGTAGTCAATTTTTAATATACTCGTTTCATTTCTATTATTTATTTACCTGAAACTAATGATACTGCATAATAACAAATGAAATTAATTTATATTTTTTATAAAATACAACTTAGAAAACACAAAGTAAAAAATAAAATATTAAAGTTTACTGTAAATTAGAATGTTTTTAATTTATTGCAAAAAACATTGTTATTATGTATTATTCCTATACACAAAATATTCCAAAAATCAATTTAGAAATGAGTCCTACATATTTACAATGTTTTACAACTCTTGTTACGAATTTCATGTTACATAATTTAAATTATTTAAGAAAGAATTCTTTCTTGGTATTTTCTGATTTAATTCTAGCTATGAATGGAACATTCATAAATTTTGGAATAATATTTAAAAAATGAATGTTTCATTTTAGTGAAATCTGTCTGTATGTTATTGAGTTTTTCACGAATTTCGAAATTAATCTTTTGAAGCTCGCGCATTTATGTCAGTTTTCCTACAGATGTCGATCTATTGGCATAATTCTTTTCTGGTAACAGGTAACACTACTGGCTTACTGGTAACACTATTAATATAACAAGTTATGATATGTCCTTCAAACTTCAAACGTAAATCCTTTAACCTTCAACTACTTAATAAAAGTATGCATTCATATAAGATAATAGTGTAGAAGAGAAGGGTTGATTCTAATTACTTACAATTATATACAATTTTCGTTTATGAACGAAGAAAATAAAATACTGTCATTGCATGTTACAGTAGCTATATATGAAGTAGTTAAATAGATGAATTATCACATTTAACTATTAGTTATCGTTGTTGATCAACATATACAACGTTATCTTAATTTACAATACACGTGACGTACGCTAACAATCTTATCAATGACACGATTGTCGAAAAAGAATATACCTGAGATATAAAAGCATCTTGTTTTATAGAATTTACATGTCTAAGAGACTTGTAAACTGTTTCAAATATGTGTATATTATTTATTTACCGTAATCCTGACGCTAATTTGGACTCCTATCGATTAATTGTGGCATCGAATCGAGATGAACATTTCAAACGTCCAACATTAGTAGCTCAGTTTTGGAAAAATCATCCAGAATGTTTAGGAGGTATGCCAAAAGTATAATTCTTTAACATCATAATTATATTAAACATTCATTAATCAAGGAACATAATAATTTTGTTAATAAATTAATACATATCGTAAGTAAAATGTAGGCTGTTTGGAAAGTAATAAATCTGATTTTGTAATTAGTTTCTCTATATTAGAGATGATTACTATACAGAACAATTTGTAGAACTATATTCTGCTGTTTTAAAATTATACTTTGTATGTTAGCTAGGGTAATTTAAAATGTATTAAGTTTACAATTAGCATAAAAATAATTACCAATTTATCAGGTGTTGATATGGAACCTGGTAAAGAAGGCGGAACATGGTTAGCTCTTTCGTTAAGAGGAAAAGCTGGCATTGTCTTAAATTTGCCCAATGAGGAAAATGTATCTGACACTCCAAAAAAGGGTCGTGGTTCTTTAATACCTGACTTCGTTACTTCAAATGATTCTGCAGTTTCATATTTAAATAAACTACACAAAGAAAATCGAAATGGTCAGCCGTACAATTCGTATACTTTGATTTTAATTAACTTATAGTAAGCAAATCTTTTTGAAATTTTTAACTAATTTTCGTTCTATTGATAAATATATCGTTTTATATTTATTTATTTAGCAATGCTAATGTCAATTGTCTCAGTAGTTCTGTAAAATCGACAGGACCTTTTACAAGTGAGGATGCTGTATTAGGTTTTAGCAACAGTGATTTTGACGTTCCTTTCCACAAAGTTGAAAGAGGAAAAGAGAAATTCAGAAGTATTGTAAATAATGCTGTAGTATCCAAAGAAGCAGATCTTATTGAAGAAGTGTTAAAATTTTTGAAATCGAAAGAAAGGTGTTTATTAATGAAAAGAACCAAGAATTACATTTTAATATTAATAACATATATTGTTTATTTTTGAATACTTTAATGCTTATAGGTATTTACCAGATGCAGAATTGCAACGACGATGTCCAGCAAAGTATAGTGAACTTAGTTCAATTTTTATATCCGGCGTAGAATACTGTACAAGAACTCATTCTATACTACTGGTTAAAGGAAACAATGAAATGATATTCGTTGAAGAAACACTTATGCCGGACTTAAAGTGGAAACGTCAAATGTTTAGTAACAATTTAATATAAACAAATTAATTAAACACTTTAGTTCAATATAAGTACGATTAATGATCATGAGATCAAAAGGAACTGGAGATATCAAAAGATTACCTGCAAGTATAATTTGATATTAATGTCATACTGTAAATTTCGAGTATTTACGATGATAATATATCTTATTTTCTAAAAACATACCATGTATAAATGAGAATGCATATTTTGCTAATGCAATGAACACATTCTCCATAAAATTATTTTATGAAAAATTTACTATACATCTTCGTCCGCAAGATCGTCATTGGAATCACTATCTAATATATCTGATGATACATCATTACTCGCTTCCTCTAAATCTAAAGCATTGGAACTCGGTAAAGTAGTTTCTTCCGAAGATAAATTCTAGAAAGAAGAATGAAAATGTATGTGATAAACAAAGAATGTATGGAAATTACAAAAAAAAAGGTAATTAACCTGCGAGAGAATTTCTTGACCCTCTAAGTTTTTATTGATCAGATTACCCATCCAAAAAGCGGTAGGACTGTTATTAAGAACTAACATCCCTTTTACGCTATATAGCAATCTTTCTAATATAGACTTAGCTGCAGGAACATACTTTGTTAATGTAAGATCTTTTTTCTCCACACTATCACAGCATATTGTATGTAAATATCTTGTACCCCCTAAAACAGGAATATTTTTACACATTTGTAAGGTGGTGTTGAATTGAAAAAAGCATTTAATAAATAACATTCTAATACAGTTATCTATGTCACTTCAAACTTATACCTTGAATCATTTTTAATATTTTGGTTACATCATCCGTTTGATATTTCAAATTATGCTCAAGAATTGGCATCCCTAGATTTAAAAAGTATCTCAATAGAATGGGCATATGTTTCAAAAAGATTAATACATTATTTTTCGTAGTGAGAGTTTTACATATTTGAACCAACTTTTGAATATTAGAAGCAACTTCGTCCCACACTTCTATTCTCTTTGGGTCTCTAGAAGAGATTTAACGAAATGTATACTTACTCAAAAAAACTGGACTCATTTGAATAAAATATAAGGTTTATACCTGTCAGCTGAGGGTAATGCTATTTTTACACCATTAATCAGACCGTCAAATATTTTCTTAAAGAAAGAATGAAAATTACTTCTTTTTATGGAGGGTATTTTGCTTAAACAGTCCTGAGGACTTTCTAATTTAGAAGCTTCATCTGGTAACCATTCCAAGATTGAAGTAACTGTTTTCAGTGGTAACGGTTCATTGTCAATCCAACTGTTTAGTAAGCCAGTTACTGCATTTTTATATTGCGGACTGAAATACTTATCCTCTCGCCATTGAAGACAAAGAAACCCAAAAGCCATGTTTGCTAGAAGAAATTAAAGGAATCCAATTATGTATAATGTAGTGCAAGTACCGAGTACCCGGTTACTTCGATTACCCGGATACCCGAGTCTATACCGAGATAAAGAAAATTACCCGAGTCCTACCCGACCCGCCGGGTACGATTAGTTATAACTAGACTGCGGACCTTTATGCATTTATAATTTTATAGTAAAATTGAGTAGATGAAATTAAAAATTGTTGGAAAAATATAAAAATTGAGAATGCTAATATATGATTTCTCCTCTATTAAAATCATTAAGTGAAGAAATAACATTCAATTTGGTTTCTATTTCTTGCAATCGATGCAGACAATTTTTATTTTGCATACAGATCCGCAGTCTAGTTGTAACAATATAATAGATATTTGACTATTCTGGATTATTTCATGTAATAATACAAATTGTCTTACATGAGTATTGGGCATTTCATCAGATATCAAGGTACCTGGGAAATGTTTGTTTATTACCCAAGTATCTCACAAGTAACAGCTCTAGTATAATATCAGTATTAGTAAAATTCTACATTCTACTTACCATATTTTTCTTTGCTTTCTTTCGTATATGACTCGGAATGTTTCATTAGTGATTGACACATATTGATTAATGTAATAGATAATGTTATTTGTGTAGCAATATCAGATAAAGATTCAAAGTATTTGCATGATTCTGCAACAAGTTCTTTGCAAGATCTTAACGTGGCATTGTTTTCGTCTACTTGACTGGCCAAAGTTCGTAGTCCATCTGAGAAATAACACAAATGTTACCAAAATAATACAATTTTAAATTAACTGTTTTTCGAAAGAGAATAGTTGGTTATAATAGCTGTCCATTCCTGAAGTAATATAAGTGAGTACATAACTATTATATCACTTCATTTATCTTCTTCTAAAAAACAGATAATAGTTAGTGATTTTAAAAGAATGTTGTCAACCACATGAATTATAAATAGGGAAAGTACTATTGCTGCATTATACATTAAATAGTAATGTACCTCGTAAAAGCACGTTATAAGTAACACTTTCAAATCCTTTCCAATTAAATATTTTTATTAGAAGACACAACAATAATCTAGCAGCTTCTTTATTTTCATCTGTACTTTCTTCTCTCAAAGTATCCACGATATTTTGCAATTTTGAACAAATCTTAGGTAATACTTCAATTAAATCTCTAATAAAGGTTTCGTTATTTTCATATTCGAATATTCCTAAAAGTTCTTTAACGATAAAACACACATGTTTTACAGTTATATTAAGTTTTCTAGATTGTGTTGTATTCAATTCCATTTGCATGTCTAATAGATGGACAATCTGCAACAAATATTTTCAATTATTCTACAATATGTAGTATAAATGTATGAATATTCTAAATAAGATCAAAATATATACCTTAGCATCAAATTTTCTGAAATACATTGGATTTTTGGAACATATTAGGGAACCCAATTCCCAGCTTTCAGTTTCATTAAAAGTGACCGATTTTTCCACAGCACCCTTCTTTCCTTTCTTGCCCTTTTTCCCACTTTTTTTCTCAACTCTTGCAAAAGGTGTTACAGGAAAATGATGAAAGTAACACGGAAATGGCTGATACTTTGTATCACACAAAGTAAACAACATGCTCAACTCACTTTGTAAATATATTAAATTGTCAAGCCGTTCGATTGTCTGCTTTTGTAATAGAAAATCTTTTTGCGTGACAAAGCCACTAAGTACTTCTCGAAACCTGAAAGGTAGGTATATTATTAAATTTTTTTTAAACTGTATGGTATATTGTATTTGTGCACTACTTATCTCATTATTCAACTGACCAATTAATGCAGCATATTACTAAATCTAGCGTCGAATTTTCTGCTGTATCAAAATTTTCTGGCATTAATATTGCACAGCCCAAAAGGGAATCGATAGCATTCAAATCTCCATTTTCGCTAAGCTTTATACAACACGTTCTAAGAAGTTTAAATGAAATTGCCACAATAGCGCCATACTTTTTGTTTTCAAATGATAAAAAACAATTTTGTGGTTCATCTTCTACCTTGTTCAATCCAAACATCGGAAATAATTCACCACTATAGAAAATGTTAAACGTTAAAAAAAATAGATACATAATAATATTGAAAATAATTAAAAATCATGTAATATTATATACTCGTAACTGTCTTTATCAATCATGTTTTCATTGACGAATTCTTCTTCAATATAATTTGTCAAATTTTGTATAAATTCTGCATCGATTTCCTGAGTTTGGGAAATGATACGTGTCAACTGATCATAAAATAGAGCTTTTGACCTTGGACAGTTTTTCACATTATTCAGTACTGTCTCTATATAGAACCAAAATATAATATAAATTAATATTCACAAGATGTTTAATTGAGTAAATAGAAATTTAAATATTATTGTATATCTTATGTAATTAAATACTTTACAATGCATACTGAATAAACTATAGGCAGAATTAGCTGTTTCAGCTGTTTTCATTAAATGTTTTATTGCCATAACTGCTGCAAGGACACCTTTACATTTTATTCTAAAATTCAAGAAAGAAAAATGTCATTTGGAATAAGATTTGTAATATTAAAATTAAGTCATATTGTAATTACTTAGTATATACATACTGTGGTTTAAAATTAGCTAATTGTTTTTGCAAAAGTATGAATAAATCATCTCGTAAAGATTCAGATGTAGAGGTAGAGTTCACACATAAATTTTGTAATAAATCATTCAATGTTCCAACTTCCTCTAATTCTAAATTATCCAACTTTTCAAGCAAGATGCGGAGATGATTACAATGAGGCATTAAGCATTTCTTCTCTTCTTCTTTTACTACCATTGTGCAAAGGAATGCCAAAGCATTTTTTATTGTCTGATCATTGCCACCCATAAGGAATATAATTTTCTCCAATATTTCACGTTGTTTGAACACATTATCCTTGTGGCATATAAATTGCAAACGCAACCAATCAATTGCAAAATCAATAAACACACGTTGATCTGATTTTAGTAAATTACTTGACAATTGTAATACTGTTGTTTGCAACTCTTGCACAACCTAAAATAAATTACTGTTACTTTTTTTATCAAAATCCAAATAGTACCTTAATCAATATTAATTACAAATTTGTACAGAACACACCTGTTTGTAATCATTGTACAATAAATTCAGTAAACTTGGTCTGTAGAAACCAGATCGTATATGCTGTTTAAATATAGTATCAACATTTTTTCTTTTTGTCTCTGTAGTTGAAAATATAAGAAGCAATACAATGATATCTAAAGGTTGTGGGTCCTTGTTAATATTTTTTATAAATTCAATTGTTGTGGTTATTGCATTCTTTGAAACGGACATGTGCATTTTCAGAGTTCTGATTATACTTAACTGATTTTGGTAACACTCTTCAACTTTTTCTCCAGCAAGCGGTTGTAGGTCAGTGTTACGTAATACTTTCAATGTTTTTTTATAAATTTCCAAATCTGAACAATCCTCGAAAATAAATCTGTTAAAATAATGAATACATGTGTTATCAGAAAGTTATTTAAAAATGAAATATGTTCGAAACATACTGTTCGAAATGTTATACATACTTTATAACAGCTGGTATAGCATTTACTTTTATATTTGTTCTTAGCAAGTTTAATATTTTGTTCTTATAATCATCTAAATATTTTTTTGAAAGATTCAAATTACTCATACAATTCAATATTAAACTTATTAATTCCGAGTTCTCTTCCATCACTTTATCCAAAATTTCTGCAATAGTTTCATGTTGCTTATCAGTTACTATATCAGGTAGAAATAAAATTAATTCACTTTGGAACCACATAGGACAAGATTCTAAAAGCTGTGTTAAACTATTTGTTAAAGCATCTGAGTTAGTTACAACATCTAGAAAACGAAATTGCTGCAACAATGAAAGAGCCCATGGAATCGTTTCAATAGAATCTCTGAAAAAGGACATGTTAAAGTTATTAAAAATATTTTTTGAAGATTAGAAACGGTTTATAAAGTAGGATCAAAAAAAGAGTTACATGAGACATACTTACGCCATAAGCACAGACTCGTTAAGTTTGGTCAATAGACTACTATATATTTCTGGATGTAACTCTGACACTTGCAGTAATATTTTTATAAGAGAAGAACTATGTAATGCATTTGAAACTTTGTTATTGATCAATATTTCCATATCGCACAAACCATTTTCAAGATTCTGTTCATTTTCAAAGTACTTTTCTATTAAGCTCATTAATTCTTCTTTATTATATTTGTCTGAATTTAGTAATTCCTTCATTTTTTGCTGAACTACTATAATATCACTACCTATTACAATTTAACAAAATATTTATTATGACAATCAATAAATATGGACTAACCAAATATGCATTATTTCCATTAGAGTGTTAGGTAATTTGTAATACAACTTACAAAGTATATGAGGAGCAACTTCATTTAACTTGATGCCAGATTTCTTTAGAAATTTCGTAAATTTACAGTGTGTGATAGAAGCTTCAATGACATTCCTTTGTGATTCTGCATAATTAGTATTCTTGGATCTATTTTGTGGTGAGTTTGTTTCAATTCGACTTTTCTTTAAAACCGTGGATTCAGCTAAAGGAAAACCCAAATCATCGTCGCTTTCAATTCTCAATGATTTGCGTTTACGCGTTGAAACATCATTTTCCAAGGTTTTGTTTTTGGTGATTATTGTCTCTTCGGTAAGTGGCCGATTATTACTTTTAGATCGTTCTTCATTCGACGATTTATTATAATCTACAAATACTTATGGGTTTATTAATTTTGTTTTAAACTCTAATCGTTTCCGTAATTTACTTACTTTGAGTTGAACTTGTTTTAACGTTCAATGTACTTCGACTGCTAAGTAATATTTCTTCATTTAAAGATTTCGTATCAGAAGTTGTGCATGTTGATGATATTTGGCTTCCTCTTAAATTTTTATGCAAACCTCCTTTAGATTTCAATCTTCTTCTATCCATAATTCACTGACTATGTATGTCTTCACAGGCAACCATAAACATCGTTTTTTCGCGCGAAATTATAAGAGCGCAGCTAAACCAAAGAGTATAGCAGAGAGGATATGAGACAATATGAGAGTGCTCACGCCCGGGTTTTGGCCGTGCCACTTTTGGCTGCCATCTGGTGTCCATTTCAGTCCATTTATAATCTGGTAGATGAAGTAATCTTGGAACACGGTAACAATCCGAAGCCGTGTCTATAAGTATTTATAGTCTAAGGTTGGAGGAACTCCCTGATCTAATAGACTAAAAATTAGACTAGGGGTCAGCATTGTACCGGGATCAACGAAACCCTGGGCGTAAGCACTCTCTTGCTCTCATATTCTATTCTTATCAATTCTTATCAGTGCTTCGATTGTGGACACCTTTTCTCGCGCATGCGCGAGAAAACAGTAACGTGTCCACTATTGGGTTGCAGAGCGGCCAAAGCCCTGAGGCAGCTATATTGGCGGGAATGTACCGAAATAATCTTACCGGACAAAAAGACTCCAGGACGTGTCCTCCGAGTTACAAAATATACACAAATATACTTGTTATACATTCATTTTTCAGAATCAAATCATATAAATTTTTTTTAATTCTGCGGGGTGCACAAGGAATCCCATTTCATCGAGAAGCTTACGTTACTGAGGCTGAAATCGCCGCTCATGCGCGAGAAAAGGTGTCCACAATCGAAGCACTGATTCTTATATTTATATTTCGGTAGTGTCATTTGGTGTCATTCTTGTGCTTCTATCTTGTTTGATCTTGTTCGAATTATAGAAAACTTATATTGTACTTACACGGTATACTGCATTGTATGCAATTGTATGAGATGTCTGTCGAATCTTACATCTATGTTATCCAATAGACATTTCGTCTCATTGAATACAATATGTATTTGCAACTTTGAAAGGGACACAAACAAACGTAAAATAAAAATCCAATGTGATTAATGTGTAAATAGTTATAGGAGACGTTGTGTCTTAAGTAATTTGTGCATAAAATACCTAATTACGAATATGTCATCGGCGCATTTATCAGCTGGTCGATTAAATGTAGGCATTATTCAAAAGCAAGCTAGGAAACAATTACTTTGTTTACTTGAAAAATGTGACGGTACAAAGGTATTCATTTTATTTATTAATACTATATCAACGAATAATTATTTACAATTTACTATGAATCGATTATTTTAAAAGATAATTAAACATTTTCATCAAGAGTTTCCGTAATAATGTTTTAATAGGCAATTATATGGGATCAATCCCTTGAAGGACCAGTTGGTCTTGTTGCAAAATATAATTTATTGGAAGAACACGATGTAGTCATAATGTACCCATTATGTGGGGGACAATTGTCAATACCATCAAATATTGCTAATGTAATATTTATTACTAGGCCCCAATTAGGCCTTATGGATTTAATTGCTGAGAATGTTCATGGGTATGAGCAAAATAAAAAAAACTTTTAATATTGTCCTTGTTTTTGTAACAATAAATTGAAGCTGATATAGTTATTCGTTTTCAGCGAAGAAGGAAAAAAACCACGCAAAGAATTTCATCTATTTTTTCTGCCTCGGAAAAGTCTTCTTTGCGAGAAAAAGCTTCGGAGTCGAGGGGTCTTTGGTAGTTTTACCTTGATAGAGGAATTTAAATGCGATTTATTTCCTTTCGATAGCGACCTTTTATCTATGGAACTCAGTGGAGCATTTAAGGAATTTCACTTAGAAAATGATCCTACGTGTCTATACCAAGTAGCACAAGCTATTCATGGCTTGCAGAGAATATATGGAAAGATTCCAAAAATCACTGGCAGAGGACCTGCTGCTAGTAAAGTTTGGGAGCTATTAGAAAAATTAAATCGAGAAGAAGAGGAGAATAAAGCAACATCTTCACAATCACCTGTTATAGAACATTTATTGTTATTAGATCGATCTGTGGACTTACTTTCACCTTTAGTTACACAGTTGACGTACGAAGGACTAATAGATGAAATTTTTGGGATAAAATATAGTAAAGTATTCTTCTGTTATAGTTTACAGAATACTTTCATTCATACCGTTAAAATAAAAATCTTTTTGGTTACAATTTCAGATACCGTTTTATTGCCAGCAAAAAGATTTCATGATTCGGAAGATTCTCCAACAGCGATGTCTCTTAAGGAAAAAGAAAAAATTATACTTAATTCTGGTGAAGAACTATTTGCAGAAATTAAGTGAGTTTTTATAAGCTTTGATATATAATCTTACATTTTATAACTTTTACATAATTTTAGGGATAAAAATTTTAATGGTGTAGGGCAAGTGCTTATCAAGAAAGCTAAAGATATTTCATCACAATTCGATGAAAGATATGGAGATAAAAGTGTGCAAGAGATTAAACAATTTGTAGCAAAGTTACCAAATATATTAGCTACGAAGCAATCAGTAGCAAGACGTATAATATCCATTTTATTTGTATTAACACATTTGAAACTGGGAATGTAGTCCTTTGTCATTTCAAATTCATTAACTGAATACCGGCAACGTAGTTTATACGTCATTCTTTATATTCATATACATTTATGCAGCATGCCCTTGCAATATTCAGATATAGACTTTTGGAAAATGTGGCGTTTTGCTAAGCGTATCGTGCGACAACTGCTCGTTCCGAATGTGTTAACTATATTAATAATAATTGTGATAACAAATGTATTAGATTGTCCCAAAAGTTTCTTCCGGAATGTGTTCGTTTAATGTCGCTAAATAAATACAAACAATACGATAATCTTTATGTTAATATTTTAGTACTTCTTAATATGAATTTGCATTATGTGCATGCATCGAAAACCAACTTTTGGGACATATGTCCCAATGTCTAATATTTTAACTTAATTTGTTTTTAGATGTAACAATAGCACAAATGGTAAAAGAAGTAACAGAGTCAAGTAGCTTTTTGGAAGCATTGCAAATTGAACAAGAGTTGTTGAATTGTATTGATACAGATAAACCAAATGCTTATATAGAAGACCTGATAGCCCAACAACAACCGCTCCTTAAGGTTTTACGACTTGTTTGTATACAGTCTTTAACAAATTCTGGCCTTAAACTAAAATTGCTAGATTATTATAAAAGAGAGATAATACAAACATATGGCTATCAACATTTGCCAACTATATTGAACCTAGAAAGGGCTGGACTATTAAAACAACAGCAATCTGCTCGTCAATATGCTGTTTTGCGGAAAGCATTAAAACTTACAGTTGAAGATGAAAGTGAAATTACACCAAAAGATATCAGTTATGTACATTCCATATATGCGCCATTAAGTATACGGTTGGCAGAACATCTTGTGCAACCAAATGGATGGCAAGGCTTAAACGACGTAATGGGTTTATTGCCAGGTCCTACTGTTAATAGTGCTCCAATTAATGTTCCACCTTCCGGACAAAGTAAGACATTTGCTTGTAGCAGTTCAAACTGTGGAATCATTTTGTATAATTGTTATCCATATTGTTTTGTAGGAAATTCTATTGCGAGTGAAGATTCCAACTCTGAACCACCAAAATTGGTAATGGTCTTTTTTATTGGTGGATGTACATTTGCTGAAATTTCTGCTCTGAAATTTTTGTCCCAAAAGAATGATTGTAAGTAGTGCATCACTGAACCGAAGATGAAAATTAAAGGAGTAGACGCGTTCTAATTTCTCGATAATACAAAGATGGGGTTTTTCAGTAGTCAAAAACGGTAGATAAAAGATAGATCTAGGCCACTATCGCCCTTAAAAGTTCTATTTTCTCATTTACGAGGCGTAATTTGCATTATTCGGAAGCATACAACTGCGTATGTAGCTATCTTCATAGCTACCGAATAATGCAAATTACACTTTATAAACGTAAAAATAGGACTTTCGAGGACGATCACAGCCTACATTGAACTCTTATCTCTAGCGCTTTTGACTACTGAAAAATCCCACCTTTGTATTATTGAGAAATGAGAACGTGCATCCTACACCTTTGTAATTCTAGAAACAAGTCTACCGCCTTAAGGGTCAACAATTTGTTTCTGCAATGTATTATAAAGAATTTCTGTTTACAGCAAATGTGGAATTCGTTGTCTGCACAACGAAACTAATAAATGGGAACACATTTTTGACATCGTTGATGGAAGACTTAGAGAATTTATAACTTATTAGGTGTAACACTGTTTATATATTGTTGATAATATCTACAGGTTTCTTCTCGTTACTGTATAAACCAATTCTTGCAATGTAAAATGTCACAACAGAGAGTATTGTGAATTATACATTACAGCTTTTTATATTTATTATTTTCATACAATTTATATGGAACAAATTATGTATATGTAAATTAAACTGATTAGTATATTATGAATGAATGATACTACTCCGATTTGTATATTTAATTTAGGTGCTTACATATTTACATAACTGTTAAAAACTTTTATAGCATAAAAGACACTGTACATTCACTTTAATATGCCAAAACAATTAATACAATATGTAAAAAATGTGCAATTTCTTTCAAATATATTATTATAATGTTCATTCATTCTACATAAGGCAACTGCATCGAGTATGCTTCTGCTACTGAAGCCTAGAAATAGAATTTTGACGTAGAACATTGAAAATTAATTGATATGTTACTGTTACATTACAAATTACGCTATGCATTTAATTTTGGCTTATTATGCTCTTGCGAATAAGGTTTAGTAAACAGATAGGTATTTATATAGACGAGAATCATTTGCGAATGAAGCCACGCCCCTAAAGAGTTAAAGTCGCCTAGTGGGGTAGTCTGTGGGTACTGTGCATGGTACTGTGTTATGTTCAAATACATAAAACTGCAACGCGAACGTATAGGTAGTTCGTCCAAAACGAGAGAGTAACCGTAAACACATATATTCGATTCGATAGGTGCAGCCGCAGCTATTGGCTGCCACTGTCGATCTCCAGGGGTGAATATAAATACCGTTCTACTATGGTTCATACAGTGGTTGTCTTTAGAGCTGAATAATTTTTTAAAAATTGAACCAAACTACTCGAATTTTGTTAAAGATGTTAATAAAATTGGTTTACTATTTAATGTATAAGACATTTTAGAAAATCATTAAAACCCATGACGGCGTCACACGTCAATATTTTCTTCATGATTTTTGCACGCTATCCGGTAAACTAATCCGTGGTAATATCTAAAAAAAGACGTTATATCAATTATATCAAAATTTAATTTATTCTATTATTTGGGTATGGTTATATTTACAACAAGCAAATCCAAATTGTAATAAAATTTAAGATTTTTTCACAAAAATACCTTATTTCCGCTTATTTCATAAATCGTAGGGATCTTGACTCTGCGAGCCGGTCCTGTATGGGTCAGTATGGGTGTTTAGGTTTACTTGGGTTTACTCTCTCGTCTCGTTGGACGGACTTGGACGGACTATAGTCGAACTAACAGACCCCTTCTATAAGCCTAACTCACACAACATTGTTATTCCCACTCTTTTATGGTTTCGGTTCTTCGCC
The DNA here is from genome assembly GCA_028455765.1 of Lasioglossum oenotherae. Classification (NCBI taxonomy): domain Eukaryota; kingdom Metazoa; phylum Arthropoda; class Insecta; order Hymenoptera; family Halictidae; genus Lasioglossum; species Lasioglossum oenotherae. Next base: position 9,065,478 of record CM052298.1, on the reverse strand, counting down.
TTCGCTTTCGCCTCGTTCGTTACCTGGATTATTGCCGGCCACGAAGAGTGTCCTTGTTCGCGATTAGGATTAGACCATTAGACCAGATTAGACCCCCATAGGTACATTTTTCTCAAGCAGTAGTATGAGTTTAAATACCAAATGATAATATTTTCGTCATCTTACCGAAATTTCTCTATTTTCAATTCCATTCAACTGAAATAAATGTTCTTTTGGCGAATAAAGTCAGTGTATTCCAGTCAGCCAAATTTTCCCGAAGCAGAACTTGACAAGTCTACTTCGTAAAGTTTGTGAGCATAAGCTATTTAGGCCTATCAATTTGGTCACGAGATTTGCCTCGTAAGATAAATTTGCCAACGATTTTCTAAGAATTTGCATATCAAATTTTGTCTTTGTTTAGAATTTGTGTGGAAAATTTGTCAATTAAATTGTGAGACCATAAATTCAAGGCAAAAGTCGAGTAAATCTTGCTTTCGCAAGAGGATAAATTCAAGTCAAAAACTAAAGAAACTTTTGTTTTACAAGAACTAAAATTTGTCAAGAAATGTTGCTTGCAAACAGCGTGCTCAATGCAGATGTACATATTATGGATGAATCTGAATTTAGCAACAAATTCACTGTAAATTCGTAACAAATCGGGAGCTTTATAATTGCTTACTGGACTTGATTTGCTTCATTTACTACGTAACCATGCCGTTTTGTTTACATTCCAATTTAACATATTACTTAAAATTAGTACAATTCTATTCGAATAATGTTTCCGCAAAAGTTCTTTATATTTATAACGAACTCAATGTTTCAACAATGAAGATGTCTCAAAATAGAACAAATTTTAAGTACAATTACTATGTAATCTTACTTGGAGATATAATAGACTCCGGATTTTATGCATTTATAATAAAAATGAGCAAGTGCAATTTAAAACAGTGAAAATATGATATATTATTTCCACCACATCAAAATGATTAATGAAGAATGTAAAATTATATTTAGCTTCTGCGTCTTGCAATTGATGCACAAACTTTTTATTTTGCATAAACATCCAGAGTCTATATTAATGACAGTCTTAATACAGTAAAACTTACTGTAAAACGGTACTTATGCTAGCATATGGTTAGCATGTGTGCGTCCTTTTGATCTTATGGTCTTGATATGCAATTGATAAAGAAGCAGAGCATAGTTATCGGTAACGTTTGTTAACGGTAGTTAAGAACTTGACCGATACAGAGCGCCACTCATCATTGACGGAAAACTCGCTTACCATAGAGTACATCCAGGACAGGCGAAAAGGCGTCAAAAAATTTGCGAATTCTCGTGTCTGAGCCGACGGTGGGTGCCGTATTGTTGCGTTGCCGCGGATTGTCGCGTCTCGCGCGTGTGTGCGTACGTGCGTGACACGTACGGGACGTGTACTTTTCCGGGGTGCGGTGCGTTTGCACGACGGAAAATTGTGATCCTCGGATATCTTAATATGCTCGAAGGATCGGCCAAGTTCAGGAAAAAGAGCTACTCCGCCTGAAGAGAGTGCTCGAAGCTGCGCGCATGCTTCCGTGCTTGCTCCCTCGCCATTTTGGAGGTGAATATCATTTTTTTCCTTGCTGCCGGAGCTTTGGATAAATTTCAGTTGATATACCGGGATCCGATCGTGATGTCATACGTTCGACCCAAACACGGCCAGCGTTTTCGACCACACCGACGATGTCCCTCTGCTGTATTTACGGGACCAATCTGACGCGATTGCTTCGAGACAGAGACCCAACCCTCCTTACGCCCGCATTTCTATCTCCTGCAAATTTCACTCGACCGCCTTCTTTACTTACCAACCCTAGTTTTACAATTATTTCTGTTCTTCTCGTAAAAATGTTTGTCATTTAATAGCCTCGTATCAGTGCCGATCGAATTCTTCTCGACGTGTTCTTCGCGGATATTCCTTTTAAAAACATACGATATACTCCTTGGAATCAAATGCATTTATCGACAGATAGAATTGGTGTAGTGTAATTTGTATTGAGAGGACCTCGTGATAAGTGTCAAGTTAGTTTTAATTAAACAAGAAAAAACTTTGCAGTGACAAGATTCGATGGTGTGTTAATTTCGCGTTATCTGAGTTTATAGAGTGATATCTGCCAAACATTATATGTTGGCAAGGTTTTTCGAGCAAAAAAAAGTACCTGCTGTTGTTAATTTAATTGTATAATACGTTTAAGCAGGCAAAATATGAAACAAAGGTATTAGAGTCACGATATTCCATTGTTTTGTCAATTTATTTGTTGTATTTTTTATATACCTATTGAAAGTGTGTGCAATAGATCTTTGATACAGAATCACATATATTACCACTTATTTATACATTCTTCCTGTGAATTATATATGCTTCAGTTTGTAATTAAAATATAGGAGAGAAAGTATATAATATAAAGAAATGTATATATGTAAAAATCTTAACTAATACTGTTTAATATGAATTCCATTGCAAACAATAAATCACTAATATTCAAATTTATTATTTATACTTCTTTCACAGATAGAACATTGAATTTTGGAATGGACTGACAGAGGTTTAAGTAAGATTATCAAATTTAGGGTAGAGGATAAAGGCAAGAGGACGTCTGAAGGTGTCTGAAATAGGCCTCGGCCATTTAGTTATTAACACCTTTACTATGCCAGCTGTTCCAAGGCCTGGTAGTCTTAAGGATCCAGAGATTGCTGAATTATTCGAGAAAAATGATCCGGAGAAAATATTTGAGGACTTGCGCGAGATCGGGCATGGTAGTTTTGGGGCTGTTTATTATGCACGATGTTTGGTTACCAAAGAGATTGTTGCCATCAAGAAAATGTCGTATTTGGGAAAACAAACGGTTGAAAAGTGGCAAGATATCCTAAAAGAAATACGATTTCTTAGACAGCTCGATCATCCGAACACAATAAAATATAAGGGTTGCTACCTCAGGGACCATACTGCCTGGGTATATATGTTTTTCCAAACAAACTAAATTATACGGATATAATTAGTTAGTTAGTATTACATCACTATTATACATAACATTATAAATCACAGTTGGTAATGGAATACTGCCTTGGATCTGCATCAGACATTATCGAAGTTCATAAAAGACCTTTAAAAGAAGATGAGATAGCTGCGATTTGCGATGGTGTACTAAATGGTTTGGATTATCTTCATGGTTATGGAAGGATCCATAGGGATGTAAAGGCAGGGAATATTTTACTTACTGAAAATGGGACAGTAAAACTGGCAGATTTTGGTTCTGCGAGTATAAAATGGCCAGCAAATAGCTTCGTAGGTACTCCTTATTGGATGGCACCAGAAGTGATATTAGCCATGGACGAAGGACAATACGATGGGAAAGTGGATGTATGGTCTCTTGGTATAACATGTATTGAATTAGGTACTGCAGATTGAATAACTTTAAGCATATCGATATATTAACAATTAATCTTAGTAATCCATAATAATAATATAAGTATCATAATTTCAGCGGAGAGGAAACCACCTTATTTTAACATGAATGCCATGAGCGCTCTGTATCATATTGCTCAGAACGACGCGCCAACTTTAAACTCTCCAAATTGGTCAGATGTTTTCCGACGCTTTGTTGAAGTATGTCTTATTAAAAGTCCGATCGAAAGGCCATCTTCTGCAGATCTATTAGCAGTGAGTTTTGTTCAGATTTTGTCTGAAATATAGTACTATTTCGTGTTTAAAGGTTAACTTTCAAAAGAACACATATCGTTGTTTAGTTAGCTGTCATCTTACAGACTTTAAAATTTACAGCATCAATATATCACCAGAACGCGTTCTCCTCAAGTTTTAATAGATTTAATTCAGAGGACGAAAGGTGCTGTTAGGGAGTTGGATAATTTGAATTATCGAAAGATGAAGAAGATCTTAATGATCGATGCTTGCGAGACTGAGAGTACAGTTGGCGATACCGATGGTGTGTTATATTTAAAATTTATGATATTCAAAAGTTTCTACTTTAGGGAGAAATGTTCGTTTACTCTTTTTTTTCGTTTATTAATTTATTTTTATCCACACGCTTTGTAGGTACTCCTGATGAACAAACAGGTGGCGATAGTAGCAAGAGTAATTCAATTACATCGGAGCATTCAATTCATTCGATGGGTGTTTCTGCGAGCTCTCAAAGTTCCTCCACCAATAGCCTACCACTGCCAAATGCTGATTCAAATGATTATTCCACGGGATCTGTGCGAAATCGACATAAAATATCAGCAGGTGGTGTTACTGCCAATCTACTTGAGCATGGTGCCAATAACTTTGCAACAATAAGGACAACTTCGATTGTGACCAAACAACAGAAGGAACATATGCAGGAAGAAATGCATGAACAGATGAGTGGATACAAGAGAATGAGACGGGAACATCAAGGTGCTTTGGTAAGCATTTTTTCAATCATGACTTCTTCTTTTGTGTTAATGTGGCAGTAAAAAACTACTCTATCAATTTTTATATCTATATTATGCGTTATGTAAATAGGTAAAATTGGAAGAACGTTGTAAAATGGAGATGGAATCACATAAACAATTACTAGACAAGGAATACGAAACGCTTCTACAACAATTTAGTAAAGAATTAGAGAAACTTCAATTGAGGCATCTACAAGAATTAGAGCGTAAATTTAAACAAAACCAAAATGCAGAAAAGAAACTTCATAAAGAGATTACAAGTAGGCAAGAGGCTGATCGAAAAGCACTGGAAACACAGCAGAAAAGAGAGTACAAAGTAAGAAGAATTTGAAGATGATAGCTTTCTGCCTAAATGATTATATATTAGAACTTCCTTCACGATTAATAATTGTAATATGGTAATATTCGGTGGTAGCTATCAAAGATGTCTTTATTTTGTTTAGGCTTTTAAGGAGAGATGGAAAAAAGAGTTATCTCAGGATGAAGTTACACCAAAACGGCAACGGGATGCTACGCTTCAGAGTCATAAAGATAATTTACGACAAATGGAGGCGCAAGAAGAACAACGGCTTGCTCGAGGCCAAAGAGAATATCTCGATTTTGAAATTCGTAAATTCCGTAGAAAAAAGTTGCTTATTTTTCATAGTTTAGAACAAGAATTACTTCGAGAGGTTTGTTTAATGATATTACAACTTCCTAAATGTATACGGTTATTTTGGAAAGATTACAAGGCTTTCATAATATATTTTGATAAATAGGAATTAAATAAGAGACAACAACAGCTAGAACAAGCGCATAACATGTTGTTACGACACCATGAGAAAACACAAGAACTGGAGTATAGACAGCAAAGGGCAGTTCACGCGCTTCGGGAAGATCAAGTTCAACGGCAACATGTGACTGAACTTTCTAATCAACAAGATTATATGCAAAGGGCGGAACGTGACTTGCGTAAAAAACACGCATTAGAACTCAAGCAGCAACCTAAGAGTCTCAAAGTAAGCTATGCATTTCAGTTTCAGTTGATACTAAAACATTCAATGTGTACGTATTTGTTATTTCAGCAAAAAGAAATGCAGATTCGCAAACAGTTTAGGGAGACATGTAAGATACAAACGCGGCAATATAAAGCATTAAAAGCTCAAATATTACAAACAACGGCTAAAGAAGAACAAAAGGCGGTTATTAAAAAATTGAAGGAAGAACAAAGAAGAAAGTTAGCTTTGCTGGGCGATCAGTATGAACAAAGTATTGCCGAAATGCTGCAAAAACAAAGTATACGTTTAGACGAATCACAAGAAGTCGAATGCCACAATCTCAAAGTAAGACATCGCATTATAGTATGATCAAATCTTTATTTAAATGTTTGAAGCGATCAAGGATATTTATTCATATAGAATCAAATCAAATATATTTATTCTATTACGCACATGTATAATATGTACTGTCCTATTGTTTGTTTATTATAGGAAAGATTAAATTATGAATTAGAAATTTTAATGGCATACCAATCGAAAAATAAGATGCAAGCCGAAGCTCAAAGAAATCGAGAACGTCGCGAATTGGAAGATCGAGTATCGGTTAGACGAGCTTTGCTTGAACAGAAAATGGAACTTGAAACTGAGGAATTTCTTAGTGAACGTAGTGAACGAATACGTCTACTGCATGAAAGACAAGAACGTGAATTACAACAATTTGACGAGGAAAGTGCAAGAATAGGATTCAGGTATGAAAGTTTTTATTTATAGTCTATAGTTTTTGCATGAACATAAAACATGTAAAATGTAAAGAATAGAAAGTGAAGAAAAGATACATCGATTATTTTCCGTTCTAATATGTTAGGATCACTGAAACTTATAATTGTTTTAATCTAATCTTTAGTCAAATTCCTTAGCATATTAAAAAGTATAAATTTAAGATCTTAAGATAGCTTGTTTTTTTAATAGTTGTATCTATATATATTTTTTGTTTTAAATTATTACAGTGCTCTGGCGATAGCTGAGGCATCAAAAGAATCTTATCCAGACGATGAAAGCCTTAGTGGCTCAATGTTAAGTCTGGCTCACAGTAATAGTTCTACATCCTTTCCCCCTAATAGTCTTTAATTTTAATCATATTGATAGAATATGTATGTATGTACGTTTGCCTGTAGTGAGTGCATAACGAGTTTACCGACGTTTGATTCAATGACTTATACATAGCAGAAGTTGACTCGTTACGTGCATGAACTCAAACCTAAGAGGTTTGTTAGGGTTGGGAATGTGTATTGGACTGAAATTAATGTAACAGCATATTTTTTAATTGTCAAAATATGTCAACGTGATCTATTCGGAAAGAGAGCTTCATATTGAAGAACTTAGATGCTTTTTGCAACGTTGTAATATTTATTAACCATATCCAAATACCTTGTGAAGTAAATAGAAGTAATGAAAGAAAAATGAAAAAACGTTTTAAGTATCAATCTTATTGGGATTGAAGTAAGCCAGCTAATTATACAGAAAAATTTTATATGCGACCTACAAAAAATGTTTCGAGACATTTATTTATCAATATCTTGCAATTATAGTAATTAATGAAATAGTATAATCATAATGCTCCAGTTATTACGTGTTTGTTTTGACTAATTAAAGATTTGATATATATACAGAACAACACAGAACTATATTTTCGGTAAGATTTTAGTTCATTAAAGGTCTAGTATTAAATGATCTTACCGACAATTGCGTGTGTTGATCATCGAAATTTTATTTCAAACTTTCAAGAATATTTAGTCTGATTTATTAAAAAATTTATTAAGTGAGCCGACCTATTTATTTCACTGCATTTTTTATGCAAAAATTTACAAAATGATAATCTAATAACAGACATTTAGTTACAGTATCCTATGTAGTTACTATAACACATTCGTGTTAGGGCATATACGTTGTTTCAATGAGAGATTAATTTCGGAAATTGAAAGTCACTTTTTTACAATTTTATACGATTTGTTTTACATTATTAATAAGAAATGTCAATATCAAAAATTAAATTGATAATAAAATTATTGTTGAATTACCAAAATGCGACAGTGTCCACTTCAAATTCCTTTCAACGTTGATATTTTTCATTTTAATTTGACAATTTTGGATATGAAGCCTCAAACAACCCTTCATGAATTACATGTATCTTAAGTTTTCTATTGGTATCATATCAGTTGCATTGAGACATTGACATACATTTTTAAGTAATTATATCATGATATGCATGAAATCAAAAGGAAGTACTTTATACAGAATAAAGTATACAAAACTGTTCTTCCAAATTAATATTCATATTTTTAGAACGGAAAATACTGTTTATGTTCTTGTGTGGTTTACTCTTCAGTGATAATGTGAAATATATTTCAGTCTTTTTTAAACAGAGCGATATATTTTTATATATATTCTTTTGTTATTCAAAGTGAATTTTGAAGATCTTAGTTGGCGAATGTTTAATATCAATATTAATTTATAAGGTACAATGAAAAGTATTTGTTCTCTCTGTGTAATGTTACTGTAAACTACAATTAAGATCTTCATAACTTATCTTGAATAATCAGAACATATAATAATTTATTGAAACTATTTCTACAATTTTTAACTCAATGTAAATATGAAATATAAATCTAATTTATAAAACTTTATATTACCTTCAACTTCAAATGCATGTCATATTTTCATGTTAAATTGCATAATCTATCTTTACTATTTCGCTCTGAGACACCTAATATACGAATAAAATATGAAAATAGATAAAATTCTCAATTTGCTTCTGCGTTTCAAAATTTTATAACTTCATATAGTACTTATAAAGAAAACATTTGTTTACTTTTAAGTACTTAATTACAATATAAACAGTATCATTATATGAACACTTCCCACACTTAATAAATCGATTCAATTCATAATTTTTCGGAAATAAATGTAGCTGATATATTAGAAATTAAAATAGTTTAAAGTACTTCGTTGTTGCATCCAATGACTCGTTTGATTTTAGTTAATCAGAAATGTGTATATATATATTTGGTCAGAAATAAATGAATGTGTATATGTATTATATATATTATACATGTATATAATATATATAAAATTACCTTCACTTACCAAAACGAATCAGCAAATACATTTCTAGTTTGTGCATTGCCTCCAGTTTATCAGAAATCTTTTGTATTGATTTAGCAGGTATGAGTACGGTACTTCTCTTATATTTGTTAAACTAGTTATGATGGCATTATTCTGCTTGTATTATCAACATTTTAGTTATGTTATATTTCGTTGTGATTGCCTGAAGTTTCTCTCCAGTACACATCCCAATGTTGTACTCTTATATTGTAATATCTGATTTGTTTCTTTTGCTGTTTCATTAATACATTTCAATGTACTTTTTCTGTTTTATATATCTCCATCTTCATTATAAAGTATTAAATTTAAACTCAGATGACTGTGGCTGTTTTCTTAATTATATTTAATGTAATATTAACAACATTTATAATCATATTAATATATAACATCTTCCTTACAACATGATTAATAAGAATAATATATAAAACTATGATTGTTAATATTAAATCGAAGAAGAATTTCACATTTTCATTCTGTTACATTTGACATTTCAATTATAACAATTCGATATTCTCTGTAGGCCCATCAATTTGTACAATACATTATAAGCTAAGTTACTTGTATGTTAGATTATTTTGTCGACGTGGAAAGAGTAAAATAATTTTATAATATATTAAAAAGTAAAAACTTTTAATTTCAAAATGGAAAAAATGATCTTAAATAATTTGTCCACTATATTATATATACATATATTAGTTACCTTCAGAATTAAACAAATATGTTATCAGTCATTCTTTCTATAATATGTATAATCATGCATTAATGATGTAGCGCACATTCCGATTTTTCATATATGTATGATATTATTTGTTGACGAATTAATGAAAATATAAAAATCTGAACAAATGTAGAATATGCGTGTTCAGTTGCAAAATTATCAAAGTTAAAAACATATTTGTAATTATGTGTTCAAAACTTTTTAAATGAAGACAGTCACATTCAAATGAATTTTTTGTAATATTACAATATGTAAATATCTACTCATGTTATACACTAGTAAAGAATGTAGTGCTTAATTCAATGAAGTCTGTAGAATTCCATACATGTATCACAATTAAACTCTTCCTTAGATTATGGTCTTTGGGAGATATATGAGTTGAATAGAGATAAATTTTTAGTGAACTATTAAAATTGGTAGTAAACAATGCAGACTATTAAAGATGTTCGTGCTACATTCTAAATTATAACATATTAAGCAATATAAGCCATAATTTCACAATCCTAGTCTATTTGCAATCCATACAATATTTTATGAAGAAAGTTAATATACACAGTATGCTTGGTTGAAGTCTACACAAGGAATTGTTTCTTTAAATATTGAAAAAGTGAAAATAATTTTTTTGTGAAAAATATTTGATTTGATGGAAGAATATTATATAAAGTATATTTGTATGTTTTCAATTGTTATTTACAAAAATTGCGATGCCAAGGTAATTTTTAATATGTAATAAAAAATACTTCACCAAATGAAACATCTTTTATAAGAAAATTTTCTCGCTGTATCAATAATTAGAGAGACATATTGTATACAGTTACAAAGAAAATTTTCAAAATTAAAAGCAATATTCGTGTGAGATTTTTTTGTAACAATTTATATATTTTTATTAGCACATTCGATAACTGCTAATATTCACAAAGTCTCCTCACTCAACTATATATTGATTAATTAAAAATGAATTCTCTGACTACTTCAATTACGTAATTGTGTTACATGAGGAGTAGTATTTATCTATGAAAATATATCCATAAATGACGCCAACAATATTTAGAGAATGAAAGAAATTTTAAGACCGAAACATGTGTCAAGCATTATCAAAAGTAAAATTTATATATTTTACGCTATATCCATGACTTATAATTATATATAGAAAAAAGATCTCCAATAAAAATATTATATTAGAACTTCACGACGTTTTTAATAGAAAAATTTGTAATTTTTAGAGATTGTAAATGCTATAATGTCTTAATCTGGTTCAACGGTAAATTTGTTAATCATGTATAAGATATTACAATATTTTAATTAGTCTAGAGTATACTATTCATCTATGAACACTTATGGATTGCATTAAATGACTAATATATAATAGTTTAGAAAAAAAATGTATCTGAAATACAAATTTTCATAGTAGACTGCAAAATTGTAAATAAATCTCATTTTCTTTATGAATCAATTTAAATATAAAACATTAATAATGTTAGTTTCTATGTTTGAACCTGATAAAGGCTCTTTATATGCTATGTCAGGATAGATGCAGAAATCCATTTATTGTTGCATCGATCAATATATGGAATGACATTTAATAGTATACTTTTTGCTCTGTAGGAATCAACCACAATTCTGATTCCCAGATATGTGCTCAATGCCCTTTAACACATCCTTGTAACTCTTCCATTGTATGGTATTCAATATTGGACAAGTTTGTTTTGCCATTAGCATAAGTTACATAATTAATTACTTAGCCATCTGGGTTAAGTGAAAGAATGCTTTTGGTTAATAGTCTTTGTTGAAATACCCAAATCCAATATCTTATTACTATATCATTATTGATGGTATAGTGCTAGCAGTTGTTGACTTTGCACAGTAATTTCAATAACTCTGACTGCATTCAAATTTGTTCTATCCCAAGTCTAACCATTAACCCTGTAATCTATACAAATTCTACAAATCAATCGTTCCGTTAATTCAAATATTAAAGCATAGACAAAACTCTGTGTTTTCTATTTATATGTCATAATGCAGTATTTCTGCTCAACCGATAATCTCTAAATATACTGAATATTTTCATTTCTTTGCTTGTTCGTTTAATTTGCTATCTTTGTAGTCACCGCATGAAACGTATTTTTCAAAAATCACGGTGACCCATGGTTAAATTATGTCTCCGTATTTTCAAAAAATAAGTATATGTATTTAGCTCTAAACACTGTGCCAAACTACAAAGCAAAACGATCTATAAAAGAAAGCATCCCATCATACTGGAATATGTAATTCCCAGAAGCAGCATACGAATTCAGTTTATGATGTAACTTATAAGTAGGAGTGTATTTACGAGAATTCTTTTGACAATTTTCAGAGTTATTCTTAAGCCTATTAGGGTTCTCGAATATTCTCGGGAATCCCGATATATTCGAGAACTCTGAAATTTTTAGGATCCCGACTTGTCTCGATCCGTTCCAACTCGGTTCTCGCACACCGCTACTCATAAGTGATTCCTCTGTTTATTTAGGCTCAGTGTACGTTATCACACCACTAGCTAAAAATCCTTTGACTACTTTAGCAGTACGTTTGATTAGATCAGTCTTTTCAGTTTGAAACTTGTAATCTTGGATTTCTCAAGGTATCCAAAAAATATCCAATATATATGTATATATATCTTGCATATACTATTAGTTAGGTTGTAATTTGTAACAGCATTAAACGAATTATGTGATGTGAAACATATCATTTAATATACATGTTTATTTATACGTATTTATACATCAACACAGAAATTCACGATTATGGCTTTGTTACAATGCGGCTCATGCATGTCATAATCAGTGTCTGAGCCTTTCCTGTACCATTCTCAATGCGTGTAAGTCTTCCAGGACTGTGTACAATTATCTTATGTCAAAAGATTTTGATCCTATTGTTATCTCCTTCTCATTTATCATGGTATTTTAAGTCTTGATCAATTCAACTTTATTTCTTGTTGACAAGTGTTATACTATCAAATATGATTATAGACCAAGACTGGGCGATGCTGGCTCACGGAACAAATGTGGCTGCTTCTCTCCTTCTCTTGCGGAGAAGATGAGGAGTGGATGCTTCTCTTCCTCCCGAAGAGGAGTAGTAGCAACATCTGTTCCGAGAGTCAGCGTCGCCCAGGCCTGTTCTAGACTATCAAATGTCAATATTGTGAACTACTTTCACATAATCTCCTGTTTTACTGACCTGGCATATTTGCACAATTTTATGAGTTATTTAAGTTGCTGTATTTTCTGAACTTCTTTTCACGTTGGTAGCTGAGGTCTGTGTTGCTTGGGACCTTATCTTCGCACTTAACTTTAACAGCTTTCTTAGATACTAAGTACTGACGAGTATAAACCCAGAATATCAAATCCGTCATTACATGTCTAATGTATTAAAAAGCTTTTTATCTGCACAATCTGGTTACCCTTGATATAAAAGTATTTAAAATCTTGAATATTTCTTCAGATTCAATACCATTATATTCTAGCCACTATATGTAACAGCAGAAATAGTATTGAAATTGCTAGTTTACTTCTGTCACTCGTTGTTCACTATTTTAGTAGAGAAATTAATTTTAACAGTAAACAGTATGTTATATGAATTTAATGGAACATTATGATTATGCTATTTGCTTCATATTTATAGTTGGAAAATAGATTCTACTCTGTCATGGCACATATGCTAAAAACCTGAAAATCAGTCCCTGGTTGCTTCTAAAAGTTGAGCAATAGAAGCAAATCAGTTTATATTGTTTAACTGGACTGCGAATACTTGCTATTTTCTTACTAAGAATCATTCTTTTTCTTCATTGACTATCGTCCACACACGATTTTGTGATTTATACAAGCATAGAAATTAACTTATAATTCTCTGCATAACATGTACATTTGTAATGCATCTAAAATTTTGTTAACAAGGATTACATAAATAAATTGCATTTTAAAAGTTTAATGAATACTATGAAGTAAGTAGTATTCCCACGAATTATGCTAAAAATTAATTTTCATAATAATTATTATGCCGAATTACAGCGGAAGTTATAATAAATGCATAACATAACTAATTATAATGAGTTTAACATTTCTTTTAATATTGTTATATGAAAATCAACAGACTCGTTGAATTTTATATTTAATACTTGGTAAATGTAGCACGACTTCTCTATAAGTCCAGTTGTATGTATGTATACATCAAAAACAAAAGTAAAGAAAACATAAGTTGCAATATTTCACCACATTTGTATGACCATCATAACAAATTATTAAGTATTAATTTAATATATTACTTTTTTTATTGTTGCTGGCATTTTGTAAATATTCATTCTGTATGTGTAAAATTTTGATATTGAATATTAATTGCGACAACTAGCGTTTAGTGTACAATTATATAAATGTATTGAGTTTTCCAAAGCTCTGGCTATTGAATTAACACTTCAAATTTTAAGTATATAAGCTAGCCAATTAAGACTAGGCATGGCATATCAGTTATCTATTATTAATTGATATCTTGTGAAAATTTTATCAGCATATTTCTCATTTACTTCCATTTATGTGTGATTTCACAATTTTGACGATTATAGTTTCTCTAATAATACATTTTCATTCAGTAAATTAAAATATATAACATCTAAAGATTAATGATATCTCATCGAAGGATATTTATTAGGATACTACTACATTATTTTTGCCTTTAAATTTTAGTTGATATAATAAATTAAAGACATTATTTTTATTGAATACCAAATATACTCGTGAATACACTAGCATACAATGAATAATAAATATATATATATAATTAATTTTATCTATACAAATTGGCAATATCCACTATTATTAATGTTGTTTTTAATGGAAAAATTAAAAATACTCTATAAATGTTTCATTATTCATGGACTAACTTTTATGAAGTGCTAGAAAATAGAAAAACGATTCAGGGCACACATTGATGGAGATTTATGAAGATTTTGTGGCAATAGATGCACAAGATTTAAGTGAATAGAAAAATAAATCTGTATATGTAAAGGTAATATGTTTATATACAGGGTGGTACAACCGAGCTGGGGGTGATACTATACATGAAAAATAAATCGAAAAAAAGGAATAACATTTTTTTGTTTGACGCTTCGTTTTCGAGAAAATCGAGTTTAAAGTTTCGCTAGGTTCGCGTGCTTTAGTATTAGTATATGTAGAAAGTAGAATTGGTTGATCATGGTCAGACGCGTTAGACAACAATTCCTATGCAATAGCACGTGTATTCGCTGCATTTTCAAACTCAATTTTCTGGAAAACGAAGAGTCAAACAAAAAAATGTTATTCCTTTTTTTCCATTTATTTTTACGTGTAGTATCACCCCCTGCTCGGTTGTACCACCCGTCCGGCCACACCCTATATAATTAGAAATAATAGTGGAATATGTGTGTGGTAGAATGTCCGTCTGCCATCCGCACTTAATAATGAATTACGTTTTTTCTAGTATTGCTCAGTTATTTTACCTTACATTTAATGAGTGTGTATGTATATGTATGTGTATGATGTATTTACAGTATCATTTGATATATATTATATAAATGCTAATTTTTAATAGTACGTTTTAATTTATATAACAATTTTGCAAATCAAATTGTACTATCGCATATATTTTATGATATAATTTGATGTCATTATCAATATAATTAAAATTTTTGAATTGATAGTATTTTGTTTATATTTCATTTGGTAAAAAATATTCTGCATAAGTAGTGTAAAATGAAATTAATTGAATAATATGAACAAAAGATAACTATAATTATGTAACGGTCTCTGCTTGAAATTGAACAATTACAAGTTTTATTCAATACTCTATGTCAAATGATTATATGTATAATAACAAAAATTTTCTTCTACTTTTTAATGTAATTTGAAAGAATATAAAAATATTTGAAAATGTTTAAGAATTAATCTGTTGAGATTTGCTGTATGTATATATACGCCAGAGAGAGAGAGAGAGAGAGAGAGAGAGGGGGAGAGAGAGGGAGAGAGAGAGAGAGAGAGAGGATACTCTCTGCATAAATACGTATAATGTAAGAGTCAATTGACATATAGAGTAATTTAAGATCGACATTTTTGTATTAGCAGAGAATTTTATTTTGATATCTTATTTCAATTTCCAAATGTGTTTGTTTACATCTTGTAAATAATCGCAAGAAATACTTTTAATATTTATTTCTGTGTATGTACTGAAGCTACTTTATAGTTTTAATACTATAATAAAGCATTGTATAAGTCCTCCAGTAGTATATCATCTTTAATATAATTGTAAAAGATTTTTAATATTGTTATAATTCAAATTTTGTTACTTTTTTTATTTTCAAAAACATATTATTGGTACTGTGAAGATAGTACATATACACAAATTACAATTACTGTTATATGTGTCAAAGAAGACTACTTCTGATTCTATATAATATAATCAAAATGTGTACAATGTGCATTGCATATATGTACATTAATGCAATAACTTTTAATAAAATGAGCGTAATTGATCATACAAAAATCATTCTTCAATTTAATAGCTCCAATTTATATATGTGCAGATAAATATATATTTCATTAGCATTAAGATAAGTAGGTCTAATTTTTAAACTTATATACATATAACAGAGAGAGTACTAGTGTTAAATATCAGTAACAGACTATTATGAGTCATTACACAACTGAAGTAACAATAATGTGCTCACATAAAACGCTTTTCTAAAATAGTAATCTATGATACTACAATTCTTTATTACAATGATGATAATTATTATTTTATTACATATAAATATATTTATAAAATTTAAATAATAGCTATTAATATCTTTGTAAAGCAATTGATTTTACAATGAAACAAAATATAAATACCAACTCGTATTAATTTTTGTAATTATTATATATAAATTATCTTCCCTATTAAATCTAATTTAGAGTGAAGTAAAAAAAAATACAAAATATTTTTTTCAGATTAAATTGAAGTATTAAACGGCTAATATCAATCAGAAATCTAATTAATCGATTAAATAATAAGAAGGAAGATGCATATTTCATGATTCTTTTATTTTTCAAAACAAATTCTTTTCCTTATCACTTATTATTAATGAAATGACATATCATTTTAGAAATAAAGGATAGTATCGAAATCCATGAATACAATCATTCATTCTATTCGTTCATGTACAAATATTCCTAAGTTGACAATGATAAATCATAAAGCACTACAGTATAACAAAGAAATTAAAATTTTATTAAAATACATTTTAGTAGTTGTAATACAACAAAAATATTACAATCCCTCATAATGAGCACATAATTTACACAGTAATAAATGTAATGTACATTGTAACAAATACCTGTAGAATGTTATTATATAAAGATAAAGAATCAGTTGAAATATACAAAAGCACTTCAATTCATAAGATAATATGTTTATTTGGTTGGTGAAAAACTAGTGGGACTTAAAATACGGGAATGTGTTTCTCTTATTATCGGTACCGTATGTGCAACACATCTGTCCCATCCTGGAGATCTCCATGCACTTTCTCGAGTTTCCATTCGGGCATGAAGGCTTTTGTAGCCTAAAATTGTTTTAATTATACGCTACTTAATCGAAGTAAGATTATTTTAAAGGTGATGTAAAAAGTAGTTGTAATACCAAATTTACACTTACACCAAATATGATGAACATTATACAATCGGCCAATTTGTGAGAAAAATCCACCGAAAGGTTCATTATTATGGAGTCTAAAGTTAATAGCTTTTGCCCAGTTATTTCCCCATTCTATCATTCCACCAGCATTGAGTCTATAACTACGTATTTCATATATGTTTGAATCATCTCGTTTAGTAAGATTAGGCCAGTAGCTAAATGCCAATAGATATTGCAAGTAACGTGATCGTACATATTTGCCACATTCTTTAAATAACTGTTGATATGCCTAAAAAATATATCACATATTACATTTTCATTTTGTACATAATGTACACATAAATAAACTTTTCAATGATATTGTACTTTGTCCTTAGACAGCTCAATTTGTGCACGATCAACGCTACCATAACCATCATTGTATCGCCACAGGTGTAAAGCTTGATCGATATCTCCAGCTGTGACAGTCCATGAACCAACTAATTCCAATTGTAAATTGGATTTAGAGTTTAGAAGTTTAACCGTTTCTTCACTGTAATATCGCAAAATTTCTTGACTATTATTTAGTATATTGACTTCTAAATATTTTTCAATATATTGCAAAAGAATTCTTTTGCATATGCTAGCATAAATAAAATCTAATATTTTTCAGAAAATGTTAGAAGATTCGAAAAGTATTTTTCACATAGACGTTCTTCTTACATTTCAAAATATATAGTGATTCGATACTAAAAATAAACTATTTACAAAACAAAAAAGAGAAAAAGAAAGTCTCGGAGATACACTTACTAATTGGTCAAGTAATTGTCAATGGAATCAGGTCGTATGTTGTGCGTGTGCAAAGCGTAAATAACTCCTTTATCCGACAGCATCCGTGAATGAGGCTCTTTGGTTGGATCGGATTTTTGTAGCCATTCTTGCCATTTTCTGTCATACTGTAGAATCGGTGAACTTGCAAAAGATCTACAACACACACGATGTGGCTATTGCCCTAAAACGCCGCCGCTTAGACTGAAGTCGCGTAGCTTTATACGCGAAACATATGAAAAAAGAAGCGTTCCCCAAGCTGTTGGAATCATGTTCGCCTACCGGCAGGTAATAAACGACGGTAATTTTAAATTGCCTATTGTTGCGATCTGCGCGGCTTTGAATCCTCTGAAGACGGCAGCCATTCTTACTGAGAATCCTTGTGTAGTGATCTCTGCTGTTCTGTGTTCTGTGTCCAATCAAGATCAGAACCTGATTTCGTTAGCGCTGCAATTAAATACGCTGCGCTTTCAATCAAAGCTTTTCATGAAATTATCGACGAATGTTGTTGATTTACTCTTATTCATAATCTCCATCCGCGATTTTTTTCTTCTATATACAATAAGACTTACGATCATGGAAAATACTGTAGACTGATAGCGCATGCAAAGTTTAGCGCCACAACGCCTGCGTGTTCTGATAAGCTCATATTGTGTGTTGCTGTATCATTTTATAAAACTTTAGAAGAAAAAGAAAGAACTGGCTCCAATGTGACGTCGTTTTCTAAATAAAAGCAAAAAAGATGTAAATACGCAATCTTCTTTGTAATGCAAATATATGTACTACATAAATATACATATTTACTTTATTATTTAGAATATATTTGTAATAATATTGCCTATTTTCATTAATTTTTTTATTAATAACAATTATAATATAGATTCTTGTACACGGATTTACTGCAAATAACACTTTCATATAGATGTCGCGTAGAATATCTAATACATTTAAAATCACTATAATGAATAGATAGCAAGTATAATTATATATTTCCATATATGTATAACTAAAAATTTATTTCTCTATATAAAATATTAATTTCTTTGTTTCAATATTATTTTGTTTAAATAATTTACTTTACATTCGAATGTCTATACTTTCTAAAATAAAAATAAAAGTATGTCTGAAAATTATTCTTGATAACAAAACTGTTTTGTAATGTTCATGTTTAACCCGATGTCAAGGTTGTCATTTCAGAAAAGGTTAGGTTTATTTGTATTTATTTCAAAATGAATGTTGGGTTATAGGTGGTTATAGGCAATCATAAAATTACGATGAATAAATAATAAATGGTTATTAATGTATTATGTATGTAGTAAAGAATATATAAAATCACGTAATATTTTATATTACGTTTGAGAAATAATTTATACAATAATAAACTTAGTAAAATATAATTTATACTATTTATATACCTTAATGTTTAAACATATATCATTGATTTGTTATAATGGATGATGCAGAAGTAATAGAACACTTTTTTGGTGTCTATTTACTATATAGTATGAATCCTAAATATAAAGGAAGAACATATATAGGATACACAGTTAATCCTAGTCGTAGACTTAAACAACATAATGGTGGCAAAGATGCTGGAGGTGCTTGGAAAACAAGCAAGAGAGGACCATGGTAATATATTTTCTATTAATTATGAAGTAGTTTTATGAAAATGTTTTCACATTGTACTTTTAGGAAGATGGTACTGATTATCCATGGTTTTCCAAACAGTACAGCTGCGCTTAGGGTATGTTTTAATTTTATAATCACAAATATTACTCTTGTAAATTTTTAATAAAAGGTAACAATTAAATATAATATCTATTTTTAGTTTGAATGGGCTTGGCAGCATCCGCATGTCAGTCGCCGTCTGAAGCATGTGCCTCGGAAACGATCGCAGCAGAAAGTATTTGAGTTTTATCTGATGGTTTTAACAGAAATGTTGAAAATTGGTCCTTGGTGTCGATTACCTTTGACAATTCGTTGGCTGGATTATGAGTTTTTCGAAAATCATTCCAATTCCGTTACAGCTCCAATGCATATGCCTATATGCTGTGGAAAAATGATTTCTCAGAAGATAAAAAAATTAAAAAACAGTGCCAATAATGAAATTGTAACTTTAGATGAGTGTACTACATTTTGTTCTATATGTGGTTTATTAGTAGAACAACAGGAATTAGTTCACTGTATTAAACCTAGTTGTCTGTTAGTAGCTCATTTAATTTGTTTAGCAAATTTGTTTTGTAAGGGTGCCATGGTTTTACCGGTTGAGGGCATTTGTCCAGTTTGCCATACTAATGTTTTATGGGGTGATTTGATCAGGAAAAAGATTGGTTGTTATGGAGATTTGAAAGAAGCCACTTCCAGTGATGATGATTATACGTGAACTCAGTCGGATAAAGAAAGTAAACTATATATTTTTTTATTGTATGGAGTAATTTTAAAACTAAAGATTATGTGAAATTAACACTAGGGTTTATCAAGGTGTTCAGCAACAAATTTTACTTTCTTGAAAGGTGTTGCTAATATATTGCATAGACTTCGAATACCTATACATATTCTCAGTCTGTCTAGCGTGTATTGTAAATAGGAAATCAAATTACATATCGAATGCTGTACTATAAATTTTTACGTATCGAATAAACAAACAAAACAGCTATAAAAAAATTTACTAACTTATCCATTACAACTGGCAAAAATTATTATTTATTGAGCTAATTTATAAAGGAGCAACAAACTGTGAATATTTATCAGTCTTTATTCGTAACTAATCGACAGATCAAAATATATTTATATATACATATTTTGTATTTGTGTATGCATATGTATGTAAACATAACATTATTTGGTATAGAGGGATACAAGAAAATTGTTTTCTGTTTCGCCAATACGCAATTAAATTACATCATATAATCGAGAGCTATGTCAAGACCAGCTTGATTTTTTGTGCGAGCTTGTGCGCTGATACTCGATTAGCTCGAATCTTGAAATTATTAAGATTTCGAAATTTTTCATCCTCAAGCGTCTAGGTTTCTAAATTTCAATTTCTCTTTCTCTCCCTCCTATTCTTTCAAGTTTGTAACGTTCCACTGTCACATGCGACTATTGTGTTTCTCAAATCGCTACAAAAGATTACAGAATTCTGAGAAGTCAGATTCAGGACGTTGCCGCACTTCCGTATATACACTACTGTGCAAAAGAAAGAAGCACTCTAGAAAAGCGTAAAAAATCAAATAAGAACACAGTAAGCTTTGAAAAAGGATTCCGCTGTTTAATTGAATAGTTCTGAGAATATGTGTTATTGCGGATTATCTAATACTTTAAATAAATCAATCATTGTACAATACAATTTCTACACAAAGATATTGTTTGTCATTATATCTTATAATTATACTGGGTGCTTCTGTCTTTTGCACAGTAGTGTATACATGTGTATACATATGTATAATATTGTAATATCGTAAAACGAATCACGCGCGCGTTTACATCTCTCTATTAGATCCAAGAAGAGCGCGATCGCGTCAATTTCAGGCACATCGACGTGAACGACTTAGCGAGTAGAGAAAATGGAAGATTAGTTATGAAATAGAAAGCGGAAATGGAACAAGCAGAAGGGGACAAAAGGAGGAAAGAGAGATCGAGCTGTTTGTAGTCCTTGGTGTCAGCATGAAAATTCGAGTTCATTTTCCAGTCCATATAAGATCAGAGTTGAGTCTTGTTACATCAGCCGGTAATGAATTTGGAAAATCCAACATAAATATACCACCGTGGATATACTCTTCCACATGAAATTATTTTTAAATTGTTATATCATTACTCCCGCGCTCGCGCTGGTAAGCAAAGTGCAGTAGTAGGTCGATGAAACGTACGGATGCTTGATCATCATAATCAAAATTTATTTCTTTGTCTTTATAGGTATATTTAAAAACATCCAAGGTGCAGGTGCACCGCGAGGAAAATACAAAATTGGAGGAAATGGAAATAAGCAAGACTCAACGCTGACGAAAATACTCGTTTCAAGAATTCAGATCCGCTGGCTCGGGAAAGAGGACACCAAACAGTGTATCGACGATCCTCTCAGCCTTCCAGTTTGTCCGTTTTCTCGCGAGCGTGCGAGAAGCGACTCCTTCATCGACCATAGTGGCTAATTTATTATGGACTTCTCTAATTCAGTTGTTTGGTAGCTTCGTGAGGTAGCACAACCCCTTTTGTGAGGCCTGGCATAGCATCGTATTTCCGTGGACTATTCCCTTCTTGCGACGATTCCAAACTTTCGAAGTTCGATGACGTTAGGCATTCGTGGATAAAGTTGCAAACTGTGTTTACATAAACGTCCGGATACATGGCATAATGCTTCACGTGCGGGGAATTCATAAAAAGCACCAGTTGCACACGCACGCCACGTTCCGCCCGTCGGCTGGCAAACTTCTCGACGTCCTTGACACGAGAACATAAGAAATCGATTCAATTATATATTACGAATGCCAGTGTTTACCAGTTTTGGCAAGCTACTACACTTGCTTCGAATGCTTGTTATTTGTCTGTAATACACGATGGTGTTCGATTGAAGTTAAAGACGAAGGGGCTACAGAACGGGCGTGAGCAAATGACTTTAAACTAATAGGTTTGAAAATTCGCGATAGATTGTTTATTTCTTTTTAAATAGAGTACTTTGAGTAGGCGTAGCTACTATTATTAATGCCACCGTTAAAGCGTGTAATTCCGGTATTCTATGAAATACCGATCTACGCTAGTTAAAGTATAGAACGGTTTTGTTATTTGATACCTTAACTGGTTATTCTAAATTAACCCAGACCAGTACATACTTCTGATTGACTTATAACTATTATAAATTGTAACAAAACACTCAAAAGAGATTAGAGAGACACGATATTGGAATGTCGGATTACATGCTTTAACGGTAACATTAATACCAAATGATTTGATCATAAATAGAAAAGTTTCTAGAGAATTCTTACCGATGCTGGGATTAAAGTGTCGGTGTTCGAATAAAGAAACAATTGCGGCCAGGAGTAAGTTTCCTCCGCTAAGGCGATCGGGTTTGTTTGAACTGGATAACCACGCCCGAACGTATGAGCGATTACCTAAACAAACGGTTTATAGTATCAATATATTTCTATTGTCGAAAGTCGCATACAGACATGCACGATTATTATTTCTTTTTCCTAACGAAAATTAATGATCGCTGAAGAATATTACTTTTTTGCGCAATAATTTGTGCACCTCTGTTGCAATATAATGTTTTTCTTTCATTGTTTCGCTTGTTCGGCGTCTCATATTTCAATGTCACCAATATCATGAAATGTACAATTGGTGGTATAATAGACTATCTTTTAAAATAGTTTTGCTAATGCGTATACCTCGAAGAACCAAAGTATGGATAAGAAGATTGTAATGAAGAAGGACATCGGTATGTTTATAAGTGGACTTCCCCCTATGATGGCGCTAATCGCTTTGAACAGCGCAGTTAGTCTTCTTTCACCTGGTGCGCTGTCGAATATTACCCCCTTGACCTAGAATTTCGATCAAATGACTGATTCGAACAAATAACCGCAAAGAGGAATTTCCAAAAACAAATCTACGATAAAAATATATTTCCTCACCGTGAGTGGTGTGTTAGCCTGCTGCATCGCAAGGCTCACGTGCTGATAAAGGAAAGCGCCACCATTACTGAAGACATGGAAAAATATTGGATGTTGATCCAAACTCTTATCCGTGATCACTTCGATCAGCCGTTTCCCAATATGAGGCATTTTGTCTCTTCGCCAAAATAGACATTCTACCGGCGCCGTGTACCGCAAAGTGATGCAACTAGAGACAAAACAATACCTGTGGCGAATCTCCAAAGACAACGACGAGTAAATTCAACAAGAATACCAATGCACGAATTTCATTATATCGATTCAATTTCTACGAAACAATTACGCAATCTTCGGAAAATTCATAATTTTCTTGATTCACCCGCAAAACGAATTGCAATATTCAGTCTCCGTTCATGTATACGCTTTATTTATTTCAACTTGTTGAATATACTGTTACAGTTCGGTTAACAAAATGCGACTGCTAAACATTGTTTTATAGAAATTACAACACTGAATATATTTAAATTTCTTGCAATTTTTATAACGATACGTGCTTGAATGAAGAAATTCATTGAATAATTCCTGATGGAATTATCCTTGCAACTTCAACGATTAGAAAGTAAAAAATGTGACACCGGTGATTTGATCGGTCGTGGTACGGTTAGTGTTAAACAGAAACGTGGGACGTCTATTTTCCTCGATCACGACGAGGGACCAGTCCGAGTATCTATCCTTCCTGGCCGGTTTCTGCGTACGTAATCGGAATCATCGCGCGATTGTAATTTCCATTAACTTCGAGATTTGATCGTGAGTATGAATTTCTTGAATGAACATGCGATTTTCATGCAGAGAGTCGAGGAGACAAATCCTGCCGTGCCGAAATGGTTTATTTAGAAGGGTTTCAGTACCTCTTCTCCTCGTAGATCGCGCTGTACTTAGCCAGGTATCTGTCCTGACAGCCGGCCCATCCTAGCAGCACGACTACCGGTCGCTTGTCCTCCTTGTAGACGAATACGTACTTGTCCGGTTGATCCTGTCCACTCGTGGTTAACGTCGGATCCTTCGGGGACGGTGGAAACGATGGGAACATGATGTAACAGCCGAGATCCTCTTGATCGCTCATCTTTTCTGTTTCTCGTCCTCCTTCCCGCGAGGATACGAGAGAAAGAGGGCGAGAAAGAAAGAGAGAGGGCTAACGGGAGTAGAGAATCGAACGGTGGCGCGAGGGAGGATAACAACTGCCCTCTACCTCGACGGATCCTCGGTTTCGAGTCGAGCTTGCGTCGTCGTCGTCGGGAATACCGGGTTCTCTGATCGATACCAACACACCGTGTACCAAAGTTAGGTCATGCTACGGACGAGGACGGCATTGTTCATCGCTGCAAATATTTCCTCCTCAGAGACCGTCGTTCTTTCACTAGTGAGAATAAAACACCACACCGCTTGGAACCATTGCTGATCTACTGCGATTTCAGCCAGATTAGGCAGTTCCGAATGCTGATAACAGACTATCGGACTCGTGTTTACATTCACAATGTTTAACAGATGCATGATTACAGCACATTACCGTGATCAGAACAAGCGGGAAATGCGGTATCGTGTTATCGCGTTTTAACCACCGGGATGATAATTGCACACTTATGTGTATAAGTGATAAGGGTAGTTTCAATCGGAATTTTTGATTTTCCGCGATTGTACAGGGTGTCTCGCATTCCGTGGACAGCCGATTGGGAAGTAGTTACACAGGCAAAAGTAGGTCGTGAACAAAGAATAACATTTTGTTTGTTTGGCACGAAATTTTCGAGAAAAACGAGTTTGAAGATCCGCCACGTCCGCGTGCTTCAGTGTATGCATAAAGTAGAATCGGTAGATCGTGATCAGACGCATCAGCCGATTCGTATCTACTAGCACGTGTAGTCGCTGAATCTTCAAACTCGATTTACTGGAAAGCGAAGCGTCAAATGGAACAATTTTATTCTTTCTTTTCGACACACTTTTACCTGTAGAATTACTGAAATTGAACTATTACGAGTTTTATTTAATACTCGATGTGAAATGATTATATGTAACAAAAATCTTCATCTAATTTTGAAGGGGTTTGGGACACAGTAATATTTTGAAAAAATCGAAAATTTGTTTTTCTAGGAAAATTACATTCGTAAACTTTAAACGCGTTTTCCTCAGAGTTGCGTTTTTCAAAACGATGTACAAGATATCTTGAGTTTTACCTTAGCAATTACATAAAAATTTTACAGTTATCTTTACAGTTATCTATCTGTTGTTTAAAAATCTTATATTTTCCCCACTTCTTACTGTGTCCTAACCCCTTAATATAATTTGAAAGAATACAAAAATATTTGAAATTGTTTAAGAACTGATCTGTTGAGATTTACTGTATGTGTATACACCAAAGAGGATACTCTCTGCGTATAATATACTAATAAATATAAATATACTAAGACGTTACACTAGTAAATAAACGCTAACGTCTTAACAATTAGTACGACAGTAATATGGTGTTTTAGAATTATTTAAATTGAAATATCTCCTGAACTACTAACTTTCCGACATACATAGGTTAGTACTTTTTTTATAATATAAATATAATAATAATATACTAATAAATATAATAATATATAAATATATTTTGTACCATTAAAAATGAAGGAGATGTTTAGGTGGCTTACTTCAGCTGAGACATCCTGTATAGTACGTGTACGTATAATATAAGAGTCAATTGACATATAGAGTAATTCAATCTGTTTCAGCAGAGAATTTAAATGAAACAATTTTATTCTTTCTTTTCGATTCACTTTTGCGTGTAGAATTACTTCCTAATCGATCGTTCACGGTAGGCAAGATACCCTGTACAATACAGCCGTACGCGAACCGTTTCTCCGTACGAATGATGCAACGCGACGGTTCGCTCTGGAAAGAACTAAAATAGACGATCATTTACATACTGTACTTCCGGATTTTCGTGCGTGAAAAGTTCAACAAATGATTTCGTTATACTCTGCGGGTTGCGTGTTTTACGTTTAATGTACTGTCGAGAAGCAACTATAATTTAAATGTTTAGTTCTTGTATTACCGCCCATGATAAGAGAAACGTGAATTCAAACACACAAAAATGCTTTTTTTTCAATACGTATCTTATCATGTTTTATATAAATTCAATATGTCAGTTTTAGTTATTATAAATAAATTTATACATTAATAAATACACACTCCAGATGTATAGCATGGACAATAGCCGCACCGGCTATTAAATGCACCATTTAATGGTCTTTTTTTGTCTAGGCCAGTAGTCGGCAAACTGCGGCTCGCGATCCACATGCGGTTCTTTGGCTACTTGATTGCGGCTTTTTCACGAATGTAAAGATTTGGTGAAAAATAAAGAATATTAGTTACTGCAGCCAATGTGTTCTTACTTCCCCATCCTGTAAATAAATCCGAAAATCTTCAAAATTATTTCAAAAACCTCAAAAATTGTGCGACCTCCTTTGCTATCATATTCTCCTAATACAAACCTCAATTTTTGAGGTTTTAGAAAAATCGAACTTTGTATTAGGAGAACATGATGTCCAAGGAGGTGGCACGAAATTCGCTAGTACATCTCAACGACAAGCCAGACGGTCGAAATTCTTTGAAAAATTTCAAAAACCGCGAAAATTGAGTTTTGTATTAGGAGCACATGGTATCGAAGGAGGTATCCGGAATTCCAGTAGTACAACTTAACGACAAGCCAGACACTCGAAAAATTTCGAAAATTTAGTAGTGCAACTCAACGACAAGTCAGACGGTCGAAAATTGGCGAAAATTTTAGAAAATCTCGAAAATTGAACTTCGTATTAGGCGAACATGATATCGAAGGAGGTATCCAGAATTCCAGTAGTACAACTTAACGACAAGCCAGACACTCGAAAAATTTCGAAAATTCAGTAGTGTAACTCAACGACAAGTAAGACGGTCGAAAATTGGCGAAAATTTTAGAAAATCTCGAAAATTGAACTTTGTATTAGGAGAACATGATATCGAAGGAGGTATCCAGAATTTCAGTAGTACAACTCAACGACAAGCCAGACGCTCGAAAAATTTCGAAAATTCAGTAGTGCAACTCAACGACAAGTCAGTCGAAAAGTTGAAAATTTTCGAAAATCTCGATAATTGAACTTTGTATTAGGAGCACATGATATCGAAGGAGGTGGCACGAAATTCAGTAGTACAAGTCAACGACAAGCCAGACGGTCGAAATTCTTCGAAAATGTTTGATAACCTCGAAAATTGAGTTTTGTATTAGGAGCACATGATAGCGAAGGAGGTGGCACGAAAAATTCAGTAGTTCAACTCAATGGCAAGCCAGATGGCCGAAAAATTTTCAACAATTCAGAAGTATAACTCCACAACAAGTCTGACGTTCGGGAAAAATTGATGGATCAATAAATATATACGCAGATATGCCTTTTTGTGACATTGTCTTTATTCTTATTCAGTGTAGATTCATACATATAATGTTTATATTGTACATGTTCATAACTTATGTTCTAGCCACATTTGTAACAAGAATGTTGATTGGCGCAGAGAGATGATGAGTCCACTGTTATACTGCTGTACTGCTATACCTCGCTTGTGCTGCGGCAGGAAACGGGGGAGCCGGGTTTAGCCGAGCGAGCAAGAAACAGACAGGTGTGCAATCGCCATAGAAGTTTTCACTACTTTCACTATAAAAATATTAAGTAAGGGTAAATACCAAGATACCTCGAGGAGAAAGTATTAGGAGACAGTCAGCCTGATGGCTAGAGTAAGATGTGGAAATATGGAAGAAGGGAATAAATATTGGAGAAAGAAAAGAGGTCAATCATTGTGCTGTATTTTATTATGATACAAAACCTAGGGCCTTCTGGTAACATGTGCTACAGGCCCCACGCTGGCTTAATCCGGCCCTGTCGGGGCTCCAACGCGCTACTGTACATTCGCAATTCCGAGCAGAATCCAAGACCGAGCGGCCAGCATTGTGCCCGGGCAGGTTCTGCCGGGGCCAGGCATTTCCGCAAAAGAGTAAGCCCTTGAGTGGCAGTTTTTCTCGGTGGATGATGCGTCACGAATGCTACGCAGGAGTAACTGCGCACAGTAGGATCCTGCGTGCATTTTTTACACCGAGCTGGACTTGAGCAGGTTGCAAATCCCCAGAGATGAGTTGTTTTGGTGGGTACAGTAAATTTTCTATAGATGCGAAAGCCTCGGGGGAATTTCTTCGCACCTATCGCATATGGGTACCTATTTTTTGAGCTTCAAAGGTCGAGCCGAATGTTCGTCGAAACGTCATAACATTTCCAAAAATTCAAGTCATTTAATCTCGAATCTGATGTCTTTAATGCTTCGTACAGACCTGAACATCTCATTTTAAAACTTTAATTCACTCAATAAACTGCCAACATTTTCTGTATTTCTTTGTGTAGTATACGCCGCTGCAGCTCCCATAGTTCTTCGCAAGAAAATCTGGAAATAGCACAAATCCGTTCCGATCGCCGTTCGCCGTTCTGCGCGCCGAAATGTTCTAGTCTGTACGAGGCATTAGATGTAAGGCATTAGGATAGATCAACATCTATTATAGACAATAAGGCGTAGGGTATGGCATGTGACATGGATGGATGGGTGAAAGAATGGATGGATGGTTGGAGGGATGGGTGACATAAAGAAAAAAACTGTGAACCAAGTCCAATTTAAAATATCCAATGAAAATATCTTGGTAATTATTCATTTTAAGTCCTACATTGTATACTATCTTACGCAGAAATTCATAACTTATCCGAACTTGGGAAAAAGTAGCAGGCATTCCATTTAAAAAACTGAAGGTGTTGTTCCTTGTTCCTTTGTTAAAAGATTACCCTTGGCCCGCCTTCAGCATGTCCTTTTCATTATTAATCCAAACATATAGTTTCTGTTTCGGATTATCTGTTCCTTCGATGAACGCGACATTTGTTTGTCGTTTAGAGTACAGTACCTCTACTTAGCCTAAAGATCATGCATCAGACTGTGTTGATTTGCGTGATACCTTTATTCCACTAAATGCTTATTCAGATACAACGTTAAAAGATTTGTTTAAAATTTTATTGAAACAATGCCTAATTATAGTGACAAGCGACCGAGATCGTTGAAAGCGTTGCAGGTACCATACTACAGACGACTGAGATCGGAAGCCAGCATAAAGCCGGAACGTGTGAGCGTACCAGAAAGCATTTATTCTGATAGCTCTTCCCTAAAAGTAAAGTTGGCCACGATCGCTCGAATGTGTTACTTGTAGTAGCGATATTTCTCGAAAGTAAAGCTGGTTTTACCTCCACGAACTGTGTTTCGAGTAATGAAACTGTATTATAGTTTCTATGAGTTTGTGGATGTTAAAAGGGAAAGAGATCGCGGGAGGACTGTCAGTCGTAATGGTTATGAAAAAGAGAAGCTGGAACGGATTTACTCTCCAACGACTTTCATCGAGTTCCTTCTTCTCATAATATTAACAGTTCCTTTGATAGACTTTTATTTTTCGTTATAGGACGCATGTCGATTTTCTACGTCATTTCAGAACTCTGCTGTTCAGATACAAGTAGCCTAATGCCAAATAAAAAATATTAAAGGTCACTTTAACAGCACGCATGTTAGTTTAATAACTTTATTTAACAGTCACTTACTTAGCTCCTTAACTACGCAGATCGTCTATAAGGGTCAGAGCGTTTTCGGTAAGCATTTTGAATGAGTCATGCGCTAATAAAAATTAGTATTTTCATATTTCTTATTGTACCTTCAAGATAGCTTTACCAATAGAGTCCCGAGACTTTTCCGATGTAAATCAGTCCGAACATGATCTCAGTCGAAATCTTCAATTACGTGTAACTTGAATCAGTGTAGAACAATCGCACAATACGTATCATCAAACATTTCTCAAATAACGTTACTGTGCACTAAGGGCAGACACATTCATATTACGTACACTGCTGTGCAAAATAAAGAAGCACCCGGCCATATTTAATAGAAAAGCGTAAAAAATCAAATAAGAACACAGTAAGTTCTGAAAAAGGATTCTGCTGTTTAATTGAATAGTTTTGAGAATATGTGTTATTGCGGATTATCTAATACTTTAAATAAATCAATCATTGTACGATACAATTTCTACATAAAGATATTGTTTGTCACTATATCTTATAATTATACTGGGTGCTTCTTTCTTTTGCGCAGTAGTGTATGTATCAGCGATATATCCTTGAAGTTATGGAATATTGTTGTAATTGCGATTGACCATTTTACTTACTCTTGTTGTACATTCATTCGTCGAGAAACAAAAAAGAATAATTGAAGATTTAAGAAACAAGTCCCACACTTTTCCAAGTCGCGAGACCAAGATCTGTGATGCTGTGTACAGATGCTTGACACGTTAACTATCACATCGCACGTATGTGAGTGACACAATTCTTTGTTCAAGTATAAAAACGAGGCTCTGTTATGATATGTTTAGGTAAGCTGGATTTCAGTAGAATTTGTAGGATATCTTAAAAGGTGAAAAGAGTAATCACTGTGATGAATCGCAAGTCTTTAGTTCCGGTTTTATTAACCAAATCACTCGGTTTTGTGGGGCATTTCAGGGCGGTGGGTCGATAGTCAACGTGCTAAGCTAATATGTCGTATCGCGATGCGCATGGATATCGTAATTTCGGCAAAATCAAAGAGAACAATGGCTGAGATTGATTGGCGTTGTCGCTAGCACATATTTTCAAATTTACATGATATTGTCTCGTTGACATATTTGGAGTTACCAATATATCGAGATGATAAAATCGGCGAGGTTTTGAAAAGTTTAGGTCAAACCAGCTAGATAGCGCAAACCAGCTCCCTCCTGAATTATTTCCTCTTCTAGACCGGCTCTGAAATGTTTTTAAATGTTAAGGACGGTTTTGTACTCAAGGACTCTTGCTGGTCCAGACCTAACCCATAAGAGGAGCTTCTCTTCATAGTTCCTCTGATTTTACTACCTCGCTATACTGTTACCTCCATGTACCTCATTCAGACTGTGATCTCCTTCAGCAAGAACAACAAGACACAGGGTGCAGAGATATGTTGCATTATAGCTCATACATGGAGATGATTCTACCACCCTTGATAAAAAGTAAACTACACTTGTCTTTGGCAAAGTATAACCCAGTCAGCCAGGCCTGCCTCGGGCAGACATCGAGCACAGCCTGCAATCGTGCGATGCCAGCAGATGGCGAGCATTATGCTGTCAGAACGCGCTCGAAGCTGAGGGTGCTCGGAATCTGCTCGATTTTGGACAGCACACCCTGTCAGCATAAAGCGATACTTATTCGGACGCAGAAGTATCGCTTTATGCTGGCCCGGTCTGGGCTAGGTCCTTCGTTTAAGATGGCAGCACGGTCGCACTAATATGGCGGATGTCGATCATGTATATCCCTTGTGTAGTCAACCGGGTACCCACGTACGCATTTACTGTACTTCTTTCAACAATCTGTTAATGTTCCTCTAAAATATATTACAAAATTTCTCTGAATGTTATAGCTTATAATGAGAATTTGTGCAAACATGTTAAATATAGAAAGGTTTTAAATAATCTATACATTAAGGTTAACTACACAAGGGATATTATCCGACGTCCGCCACATTAGTGCGACCGTGCTGCCCTCTTACACAAAGGATCGAGCTGTCTTCATTTTGTCCTCAGCTTGTGCCGACACACCGTGCCAGAATAAAGCGATATTCAAACGCAGAAGTATATTGTTCTGCTGGCACAGTTTACTGTACAAAATCGAGCATGTTTGCTTACTGGGTATGATACGATAAGCATGAAAACACTTACAATTATTATTATTCTTCATTGATAAGAAATTTGACTTTTAATGTATTGTACAGTACACATGTAGCATTATACTTCTGTAATAACAATTACGAATTTGTACTTGTACATATTGCACTTGTATACATACATATACAATTGTGGGACTAGAAAGACTGACTATCTTTTTTGTGCTGACGCAGATTTTGATGATGATTCAAATAAATGAGCTTTCCATTGATAAAAGCTATGACAATATTTCTGTGCACCCTGTGCATGCTAGGATAGAGGATTCAATGAAAGAACTATGTTGCGACCTAGTTGTGCGCAATCTAATATCAGTTGTACGGCGATTTGTGCGCTTCCCGTGGTATTGCGTATCTGTTCTCACCGACATTGTTGACTATACTTAGTCTTTGTTAAACAGATCTTCGATTTCGGATTGGTTGGTCCGAAACAAAAGCCAAAACCTAGTTCTCATTCCTCCGATACCAATCGTGTCTACAATTCAAGAGATTCCAAATATTGTGAACTAAACAAATTTAATAGCACCAAATATGATCTTACTAATAAACAATGGAATAAATTACAATTAAGATAAGTTATAAAAAAATGTACAAGTATGAAATTTACAATGCAGCCAAGTGTCCGAACAAGAGCTCCATGTAAACGTTGATCTAGGCGTACCTCGGTTGCCTTATCCCACAAAACTCATTATCCGAAACTGCATACACTGGAAATGCTGTATGCATGTTGAAAATATCGTGAACTGCGTCTGAAGTCGAGCCACCGAGAGACAATGAGTGGATTTTGCTAACAATATTCCCTTGTGATCACAGCCGTAAATTGTAAGTAAGAGACTTTTAGCATAATACAACAATAACTATCGTTCAATGTTCACATAGGGACTAATCTATAAATACTTTAAAACGTAACGACTCTTCGAATAATATTACACTACACCGCTAAAAAGTTATGGTTATCTTAAGAAAAAGGACTTTAAATGGAATGTCAATCGATCATAAAAATACGAAGAAACGTTTCCGTCGATTTCTAATAATTGTTCAATTTTTAATAATACAACAGAATTCGTCATTTAGATTACATCAGTTAGCATTGCTGATGTTGTCCTGTTTTGCGAAAGAAGAGATTCATTAGCGATCTCTACCTTGCTACTCTCAATCTCATGCTCGTGAAACTAGAGTGGAGTGGACAGCTTTTATGACGAATTTTATATTTAAAGTATCTTCTTGCGGAAAACAAGATTCAAAGTGATCCTTTAAAAAATACATACAGTGATTCGAATTAATATTCGGATGCTCTCAAGAGAACAATAACTTTTTTAATATTGGACTATACGATCTGAACTCTTTTGAGAAGTTAGGGCAATTAGTTTACTACATGCTGTGAAAAGAGATTTTTTCAAAAATTGCAATCGGTCGGAATTGTATAGAAAATAATAAAACTTCTATTTTATAACTGTTTTATGTGTATATTCAAACTTTACAAAATACGACAAACATTGAAAGATGTAAAAATCTTTTGATTTATCGCAGTTAGTGAAAAACTGCAATTTTAACCATCTTTAAACTTTGTAGCGTATTCCAACGTCGACTGATTTTGATGAGATTTTCTAAATTTTCCATATGAGCCCACATAAAAAAATTGCAAAATAGAACTTTTATTATTTTCTCTACAATTCCGACAACTTGCAATTTTTTCCAAAATTTTTTTTACGTTGTGTAGCACACCAATTGTTCCAACTTTCCAAAAAATTTCAAATCTTATGGTCGAATATTTAAAAAGTAGTCGTCTTTTTAAGAGTCTCCAAATATTAGTGGGAGTCACTGTAATTGAGGAATACTTCTTCGATTTTCTCCTTCACGTTTTTATACTTTAAGGCAATCCTTTCCATACCTAACTCCCTCGTCATTCAATGGCCTGACTTCGACACCGTCATTTCCTCGTTTAATTACTTGGTTTCAATTTTTTCAGGTTCTAAAACGCGTTTCGCCACTGTGATATCACAAGACTGGACGCATTTCAATTATTTCATTGGGGAAAAGGCAGCTTCGGATTTTCGGAGCCTCGTGCTCAGAGTTAGTAACTCTATTTTAGTTGGATACGTCCTCTCGTTACTCAAATTAAATTTCAAGTATGTTAAACATCGTTTATCGTTTGGTAATATACGTACGAGATATATATATATAGTAATAAGAGAAAAACTTGCTGGTACAAAATACTTCTGATAAAATAGTTTAGAATGCTAGCTACAGTTGTATAGTTTTCGAAATTGCCATAACTCGTAGCTTGGCAAGTTGATTAGCAAGACATCATAAAAATCAAGCTACAGTTGGATGTATACGAATGTACGTAAGCCGGAAAGATCGCGTATAATTATACTTTTGGGCCCGCGCTTTGTTCGAACGCTTCTAAACGTCCACACAGCATTTTACAGAGGTGAATTGATAGTTGACAAACAAAAGTTAAGAAATAATAGTCGTTCAACTAAAGATTATTCAATGGTAAAGATTTTGCAATCTTTTGCACTTGACATTAGAAATTGTACAGAAAACGAAATGTATCAAATGAAACGGGTCAAGAGTTTATACGATCTAGAATATTTTACATAGCTTTGTATAAAAATAATGTATATTTTGTATGTAGTTCTATATCTATTATGTATAAATCTACTAGATAGCAATTCTAGGAAAATGTGTGGCAATATTCAAAAATCTTTATTTAATAAAACTTAAAAAATTTAATAAAACGTCTGCGACAAAAATAAAAATGTTTATGCTTTCTTTTCCCTTCAGTCGGTCGGCGGTAGAAAGATGAAAGATCA
Organism: Lasioglossum oenotherae; assembly: GCA_028455765.1. Classification (NCBI taxonomy): domain Eukaryota; kingdom Metazoa; phylum Arthropoda; class Insecta; order Hymenoptera; family Halictidae; genus Lasioglossum; species Lasioglossum oenotherae. The sequence continues at coordinate 9,030,416 of CM052298.1, read as the reverse complement.
GTGAAACTTTCAGGGGAAGAGCTTATTGAAAACTCCAAAAAGTGTTTAATATTTTTGCGACACACCTGACACACTCTCGCGATAAGCGGGTTGGGAACCGCCGATCTAATAGTATAAAATACAACGAAGATAAATTTCGAAATAAAATTATACACACATCTTTTAAGTACAATATTTTTACATGTAACAGAATCTTTAAGTACACTACCATTTGACGACAAGTTGCTAGAAAGTTATGTATATTATATTACTACACGTTGAATATTGTTTCACACGTTTCCAAACGTTTCGGATATTTTGTAAAAATCTGAACCCTCACATCTGTAAAATACATTCTGTGGTCCGTTTTTCCGCGAGCCGAGCAAAGAGTATGCCCGAGTTTGGCGTGCATACAAAATTGTATCCAACTAATACCGAGGCTACCAACTCTGTCCAATATAATTGTCTCTTTGTTTTATGTCTAGACTGCTACGCGAGCAGGTGAATTCGCGCTCCGCAACCGTTTCGAGGACCGCGAACTCCGGCCGTTAAGAGATGGTGTATGGTATGCTTAGGTGAAAAGTTGTTGGCGACATCCCTAGTTAGGATTGCAAACAAGTGTTGTTCTGCGTATCATCGAAAAATGACTGGCTTGTCTTTCCTCGACGCTGAACGTCGCAACGTGTTAAGTTAAACCGTTCCGCTATAAATGATAGGCGTGTGTGTATGTGTGTTCCTGTATATATACATACATATATGTATGTACACACATGAAATATTAGAAATATTATCCGACATTGTCCACTCCAAGTTGCCGTGGAACTCGTTCGTATAAATATTCAGTTACATTCATTTTTATGGTCGACGGTTATAATGTCAAAATTTTCGGAATATACAAATATGCTACGTCTAGTGGACTGTTCGTGCCGATTCATCGACAACATCATTAGCGTCGATCGTTTGTGTCGATCGGATAGATGAGTGAGGGGATGAAACCGTACACCAACTCTCAACGACCGGACCTCAGTCGCTTTAGGTTTGCTGTAACCTTGTGAGCCTTGTGTACGCGACCGGGCTTTTCCTCCGAGTTCAGGTGGCGGTCCCAATCCCTACCCGTGCTTCCTTACATGCTGTTAGAGTAGTTTTGAAAGGGTCCAGTCTATCCTGCACCTCGTTCATGTTACAAGGACTTCTGGCACTATTCGGTTCAGCGGGTAATGTCGAGCGTTGTCGATCCCAAGAGTCACTCCAGCTGTACAGAAAATCACAGACATGTTCACTGATCGGACACAACCAGGAATATTTTTCTTAATACTTAATTTCTTAATAATATGTCGACACGTTTGTTGCTGCGGTTATCGATCGGGCCGACCACGAATCGTTTTTTCAGACTTAGGGTATGGCACAGAGCTTGAGACAAGAACAGGAGTGGCATTAGCCCGAAATCAGAGAACAGTTCAGGCAGATATGCAAAAAGCGGGTCCCTGAACTACCCTCCCTCGGGCATTTCAATTGATTTAGAGGATAGGGCCCATGGGTCCTGGATGAGCGGTTTTTTTAGTGGGTATTGGGGGAAGCAAACTTTCCATCCAGGTCCCACACTACCCCCCGTCAGGGGGGTGTACGTAAATGTAGTTTCTCCGCTCATCCTTAAACTAAAAAAAGGGTATGGCACAGAGCAGCTACTAGATTTTGCTATTCCTCATACAGTAAAGTCCCATTTCTACAGTGTAATTAGTAATTAAAATAAAATTTCTAGATAAAAACATTGTACACTATCTACCTATTATCTGTGTCATATCGTAAGCCAGATAGATCCATTTGCTCCAAATTCATCGATAACGATTATGTTTTTTTTTTACAAATAAAGAATTTCCTTTGTAGAGCCAATTTTAAAAGATTCTGTGTGTGTGTATGAGTGTACTTATTGTCTCGAAATAAAGAGGATGAAAAAAGAATGAGTTATAGAATTTACGAAAGCAAATAATGATACCAAAAACTATAAGGACCTTGAGGATTTGCAGTGGCCCCCTAAATCACTTTCCAATGCATGTGATAGTATGTAATGTGATAAGATATTTTGAAAATGTGTCGACTATTTAAATATTTTCATGAAAATAATCTAAAACAAAAATCTCACAGCTACCACTACGTTTCTAACGAAAATACGATATCTTTACTGTAAGTTTTTACAAATTATGTGAGTACAACGAGGATTTATTTTATATAAGTAAATATAAGCTAAAACAAATATTCAATTAATGAATAGATTTAATAATACCACAGCGTTTACTCTTTCCTAAAAAAAAGAGTTAGAGGAGCATCAGTGTTCAGATGTTAAAAAATTAATCAACATAAACGAAAATGACCTTAACTGGCTTCAATGAGTTGTAAGAGAATCCTTAGAATTAGAATGACGTATTTATGTTACAACACAATAATATTAAAAACATGATAATAGTTGATTTCTATGTAAATGATATTCTGTCGCTTACTTTGTTGTGTCATTTTCGGGAATGATGAGATAATGGAACATGAAACGTAGGGTGTTGAAAGATATTAAGCATGAAATTTTAAGTAGAAACAGAGTAGGAGAATAGAAAATAAATTTAAATGATTTTTTAACATTTTTAATGCGAATCCTTTGCGAAAGAACATCACGTATGTAGACAACATTGGAATAGATTTAGCATTTGTAAACAATCATTTTTACGAGTTTGTGTACACATATACGTACAAAAAGTAGCAATTTTTATACCATAAATTATATCTTTAGTACAGTAATCTTCTATCGACGCAAAAAGGTGATACACGATGGACGCAAAAACAAATATCTCCTCCACTGTAGTAATCTGATCTCGGCTCGTGTATATCGGTGTGAACCACTACTAATACGACGCAGAGAGTCGCAGTCGTCGGCACAGTTCAAAGGCCCGTGCGATTAATTTACGATCAACGTTTCGGGCATAAGGAAGGACAACGTATGGGAAAGAAAGAGACGCGGGGAATCGCATTCGCTTCGGCCGCGCGCGGTCTCTCTTTACACGCGCTGTCCTTCTCTACGTTCGGCTCGGACTTTGAAGCTCAAAAAAATTAAAAAATAACTAACAAAATAACTAACAAAAATAAATAACCCGTCTACAATAAATGTAAACGAATCCCCCCGAGGCTTTTGTGTTTATAGAGGATTTACTGTATGTAGACTGTACATCAAATGAAATAAAACTTGTAAATATATATGTATTGGCACTTGGGAATATTCTTCTTCGCAAAGGATTGCATGGTAAACTATTTGGAACAAAAGTACAATGAACTTACCGTACACGGCTATCAAAGGCAGCATGAAATATTGTTAATTGTAAATCCATTATAATCTCCAAACAATATAGTTGAGGAAAAAACTATTTACTTTGTGTCTTTTTACTGATCATACAGATTTATCTATTCATACTACATGCTAGGAGAATCAGTATTAAAACTTCACGGAGACACTTTTGAAGCAGATTTTACACTTTTCAATGTATACACAATCTATTGTTGTAACCATTAAGGTTGCAACGTGAACTGTTGAAATGTGAAATTTTATTAATGTACATATTCTTATCAGGGCTTGCAATCGAATCCGAAATTTCGAAGGAGGGAAATGTGCACGAACAAAATAAAAGTAATATAAAAGAGGTTTCCTTAAGATTAAAACTTCAATTGAAGCATAATGATCATCAAATGATTGTTCATCAGACGAGTGAATAATATTTTCCATTTATTTTCATAGATACATTGGTACCGTGTTATAATGAAAGTAAACAAACCTATGTCGAAACGCGTTAATACATTGTTAATATTTTGTTACTATAGGCAGAATAATCTGCGGTTGCGAGTTATAATATTCAAACACAGAGATGAACAATGTAAAATATAATGTTACTATATTCTGTATAGCAATGACGAAAATAATAGTTGACGTTGTAAGATCCGCTCACGAAGCCCAAATAAAATAAAAGGTTGATATATACAAACTTATTATACAATAGAAATAGTGTGTACTATGTACATACATTTAGAAGCAATAAAAACGATTAGACGAATCAGCAAAGAAGGAAATAAACAGAGAAAGGTTATTATATTGTTCTAACATGCAAAAGGAACTAGAAGCTTTCGTATCGAACAATTAAATAAGTGATTTTGATGTAGAAAAGATGCATGAATACAAGAGCATTTAATGCAGAAAGGAGTAAGTATCCCAATATTAAATCACACACACTGACGGACTCTACCTTCCCGATCCTGAAGCTGTCTCGCATGGAATCACCAAAGTTAGGTAAATGACCAGAGCAGCAAAAAGAATAGGTTATTTATAACAAACATTCTACCGAAACATTAGAAATATATGTAATGTGTCACATGTTTTATTCAGAAGATTAGTGGTGACTTGTACAATTATTTTCGTTTGTACTTGTATTATTGTAGTTTGTTTCGAGACAGCAAATAGATTAACTCTTGTCCTCGTTACAATAGAATATTGCGTTAATGAAAAATCTTAGGAACATAGTTTGCAACGTAAACGAAATGCACAGCTGTTTCGGATGATAAGAATATCAAAGTCGACTGATAAAAGTATAAAAATATTTTCTAAGATTTTTCTGCGAAATTAGCAATGTCGTTATATTCGTTCAACAGTATCAAAAATCAAATTACGATTAAATAGAGTGTACGAGTGAGGTCAAATAAAAAAAGTCTCACCTAACTACAGGCCCCATAACACCGTCCCTAGGTAGTGTTTGTAGGAGTGATGTACCTGCAGATCCTGGGCGTGTCTGTGCCCATAATTAAACATATTATAAATAAACAATGTGGAAAAAGTAACGAAGTAATACGAAAAGATAGGAGAACTTGACAACTATATGTGTATAAGTATGAAAAATCAAGATGTAATTGAACACATTCTGTGGGCAAAATAGTGAAGTGGAGAGAAGTATGGAGTATCGGTGTGAAGCAACTAGTAGTATTGCTTTCGGTTATCTAGTCACTAGTGCGGTGGTCAACTAGTGTTTGTTTTACGTGTGTATCTTTTGCCAGGAAGCGAAACAAAGAATAATTTTCTGGTCCATTATTCAAACCATATTCGGACTAAACATAATTAGCAAAGATGGAAGGAAAACATTCAACAGTAACTCTCCAATTATTAAAATCTTCTTACTAATCAATGAACTGTAATCATTGCGAAATATTCAGTTGGAAATATACCTTGTCGGTTTGCGTTGCAGCATTGCAAGTATCCATGGATAGGATATTGTTACGACTATTGGTTATTGCACAGTTTTGCCTTTCAATGTTGTTAGGTCCTTGAAGCTTCGCCATCTGGAACTAACAAGAAATAAAACTGGTGAAAAAAGTGTATATTAAAGACGTTAACATTCTTATTCATTTTTTCTGTAGGTTTTTTATGCGTAGAATACTATTCCAGAGAGAGTGTCAGTCAGGTCTGTCTCGAGCAGATTGCGGACAGTATGCTGGCAGAACGACGCTCGAAGCTGAGTGTGCTCGGAGTCTGCTCGATTTTGGACAGCACACCGTGCCAGCATAAAGCGATATGTATTCGGACGCAGATGTATGACATTCTGCTGGCCCGGTGTGTTGGCACAAGCTGAGGGCAGAATGAAGGCAGCTCGATCCTGAATTCTGCCTTTGTTATACAGAACAGCACGGTCGCATCTGCTACATTAGTGCGACCTGCCCTGTATAACGACATCCGCCACATTAGTGCGACCGTGCTGCCCTCTATCACGAAGTCAGAATTCAGAACCGGACTACTTTCATTCTGCCCTCAGGTTGTGCCGGCACACCGTGCCAGCATAAAGCGATATTTATTCGGACGCAGATGTATGGTATTCTGCTGGCACAGCCTGCTGTCCAAAATCGAGCATTTTGTTTACTGGGGTGTTAGCTATGAATGATTACACGGCATGTGATTCAATTTACCTGTAATACTTGTATAGTTCTGTCTTTGTCTTCCACTTGTCCTTGCAAGAACACTATCTGCCTGCGTAAATCAGCCAATTCATCAACAATGCTACTGTCTTCACTTCCTGGGGAAGTATTAACATCCGCGGTGTCTCCTTCGTTCAGGTTGTAGAAGAGGCCATTCTGAAATTTCATTGTTTACATGAATGAAAGTACGTAATTCTTCAACGAATTTTTTATATTTAACAAATTCGCTATCAGTATTTGCCTCGATGACACCCTTCATAGTTATAACTAGACTCCGGATGTTTATGCAACATAAAAAGTTTGTGCATCAATTGCAAGATGCTGGAGCTAAATATAAATTTCTATTCTTCATTGATAACTTTAATGTGATGAAAATAATATAATTGTACTTTCAAAATCGTTTAATATTTTCACTGTTTTAAATTGCACTTGCTCATTTTTTTTATAAATGCATAAAATTCTAGTTATAACTTTCATTTAGATAAAACGTATCCTTTTATAAAATGGTTTTCCATAACGACAGATGTCAGATTAATGTGATTTTATAACTATAGATAAGATCATGCACCTTGCACGCATGCTATGGGCGACGGCGAACGTGTTAATATAATTTTAAATTATAGAGATCGTTAAAATATAACTACCTTTATAGTATTATCGAATGGGGTGAGAGTTTCTGCCTGCGGATAGAAAAGAATACATCACACGTTATTCAGCAGTTTCGATAAGGAATATTAACAATTAGATAAAATATAAAAATGTGTGCAATAAATAAACAAAAATACAACATACCCTCTTCAACCCGTTCTCTTCTGACTTCAAGGATAAATCATGGTTGGTGATAATAATGAAAAATAATTTTAAAAAATTGTGTGTTAATATAGAAGCTCATCGAAATTGTGCGATATAAATAAATGGAATGTGTTCTTGCAATAAACAAAATATTTGATTATAAGTCTGATATAGTCGAGGAACTCGAACGTGTATTGTCATTTAGCATACCCCTTGAAGTAATTGCTTCAGTTTCAGGACCGTTGTTTTTATGGAAACAATGTCTTGAAACATATCTGCGTATGCATCTCTGTCGATCCGAATGTCCAGCTCATTTATTCTGTCGATGGTTGGTGACTGAACCTGAATCAAATTAATTTCACTTCTACAGACAAGATCAGATTAACACAAATACAGTAAAGTCTTGATCAAAGCCGGATCCTCGGGTACAGCATGGAACAAGATATTTTCACTTTAACTGTATTTATGAGGAATTTAGTGAATTATTTTTATTGATCGTCGCACTTACAAAAATGAGTTTTTCGACGAAAATTTTTACGGTTTCTCCTTTATATTAATCGTTCCATCTATTTACTATGTTGAACGGGATACTTACATTCCTCAATGTTCTTAAAGGACTGGCGAATTGCCGACTCCGTGTGCTGTCTAGAAAACGTGGTGAATCGGTGACAGATCTACTTCGCCATGCCTTGTTCGTTTTGTCACAATCGTTTCTAAAACAAAAACGAAACCGAGACGTTCTTACTTCGTTCTTAAACTTTGATTATGTTCTCTTACCTGAAAATAAATTTAACAGAGTACCACTGTACTTTCTTTGAAGTTTTCTTATGCGACTAAATCTCCCGTTCGAAAACCCATAGATTCTAGGGGTGGACGGGCACCCGAAAATTTCGGGGTACACTTCCCCTTGTGTAACCAGAAATTGTTGTCTTTGTCCTAAACATTTTTGCCTTTTTCTTACGTTATCCAATAGACTTGGACGAGAAGATGTGAGAAATCCAAGTTTCGATCCCGGAGGATCAATGGTTCAAAAGTTATAAGTGTTTAAAGTTACAGTAAAGTCGCGATAGTTGTCAACGATCGGGTATCAGTGTTGCTAGATTGGGCGGCCTGCGCGCGCATACGCGATGATTCTAGCGTCAGTCAAGCACAAAGTTGGGGTACCTTGGTCACCCCGCATAATTTCGCAAAATGTTTTTTTATGGAAAGGTCCCAGATGCGCAGGGTTTTTGGGGAAGAGCAATTACAGTTGTTCGGTATTATCCACGAAGGTACATAGTGTCGCATGGTTTAACGAAGTTTTGAAGCATTCCGGCCGTTGCTTAGGACTGTAGGACGCACATACGTTCCTGCATTTGGTCGCGTATGCGCGCGCAGGCCGCCCAATCTAACAACTGCCGGGTATGCGATAGTTGTAAGGTGCCTACCCACTCCACTGCCGGCCAAAGAAGGACAGCGTATGGTAAAGAAAGAGACGCGGACAGTCGCCGTCGCCGGCACAGTTCAAAGGCCCGCGTGTTCTCCTTGATCCGTATTTACATGCTGTCCTTCTCTACGTTCAGCTTTCGATTGAACTCTCGGCCGGTCGGCGTGGTAGACGCAGTCATAAAGAAATAATGCCGGTACGCGATAGTTGTCCGTGCAGAACACAGGCTGGTTGACAACTATCGTGACTTTACTGTAATTTAAAGACCATTACCCGACCTGATCTTGACTTCGGGTACCCGAAATTTCTGGGTATCTGGGCGCTACCAGAATATCAAGAATTTTCGGGACCAGACACGACCCGATCCGAATTTCCGGGTACCATCCGCCCACTCCTAGTAAATTGGAGTGCAAGGAGTTAAGGGGATGAAAATACCTTGTGGTATGACCGATGGCTCGCGGTATGGAGGAAATGTGAGCGTTATTAAGCGGATTGCTGGTGGTTTTTCGTTGCCTGGGTACCGGCGAACCCGCCGTTGGCGTTGAACTGTCCGAGGACAAGCCTGAGTCACGAGTCTCTCTACCGTTCGGACTAGCAGCAAGTCCGTTTTCGTTAGTCGCGTTCACATTAGCAGTAGCAACCGCGGTTCGCGTGGACAGAACAGTTCGTCTTTTTGCACCTCTTGATATCCCCGATGCAGACACCGGTGACATCGACGATGCCATTATATTCGTTCAACTGCATCGGGTGCTCCGAAACTACCGTTCTTTCACTAATGTTCGCACACTCGCTATCAATTAATTCGCGACTTCATTTCGAGTTCATGTTCCACATCACTAATCAGCCATTGGATAATATCGCATTTCAAAGGCTCTAACTGGATGAAGACTACAGTAGAACCTCGATTATCCGGGCCTCTGATGTTCGAATTCTTTATCGTCTGAACACTATCCAGAAAGAATTAGTTTGCGTTAAACCAACCCATACGCTACACGATTTACTGCACACTTCAATAAGGATTAAGCTCAGCACTGAAACAACATGTAATTGTTGTATTATCCGAACAATCATGTTCCAATAATTAGCACGGATAATAATCGAAGTTCTACTGTATTTTTTGTATTTGTTCTCAAGAACGCTGTTAGTTAGACATTGCGACAAAGTGTTCATTCTATTTTATTTCAGAAATTGCCACAGACATACATGTATAGTTCGATTATATCCCCATAAGTATAGTGACTTTAAAATAATTCGGAAATACTACATTTGATCTTATGTAAATCAGTGAAGTAAGTATTGGCACGAAAGTGAAATATATAATATATATTTGGCTAATATATATTTGATTAGAGTGTTGTAATTTCATGTACATGGTGTCCCACGTAACTGTCGCCACGATTTTCCGGGCACTTCCGGTAGCCGGATAAAAAGATGTTGGAAAGAGAATGAATTAGTTTTTAGTCGGCTACGGAAATTTGTTCATGAAGAATGAAGGTCACCTTCATTTTTTTTAAATGGCACTACATATTTTTTAGTACATAATATTGTTTATGTCAAGGCGAGTTCAACGGCCTATTATACTATGACCTTGACAAGACCTCAACAGTAAGGCAAGGTTGAGTTGTTGCTATTGGTCAAGATAGTGATCTCTCGAATGAAATATCTTACAAATAATTCATCTTCGACAGAAAAAACGTGTCTTCAGTTTCCCATTCGCTGCATATCAAGCAAAAGCATTTTAGGAGAAGATGAACGATGGATTGCAAAAGCAGAGGCTTCAATCTTTAGAGTGCATCCGCGTTTCTACACGATTCCTTTTTCAAAATTACGATAGTTTGAACATTTAACGTTGAAATTCAGCGTTCGAATAGCTGTCGGAAGCACAACGATTAAATTGGAAAGTGAAAGTTGATCGCGACGATTACTTCCCGGGTGAAGCGAGAACCGCGAAAGGATCATTCGCGCAATGATCTTTTCGGGGCGCACGAGGGTTCGGGGATGGAACCGGTGAAGTGTAAACAACGCAACGTTTTCAAAATGGCCCGGCGAAACACGGAGTTCGGATCGCAAGCGCGAACTTACGGCACTGATCAAGATAATTTATTCAACTCCACAATGATTTGCGCAATGCGGTGTCTGGAGGGTGCGTTTCAGTTGCACCCCGGCGATTTTTGTGTGGGCACCGCATTATTGGCGGGAAACAGGGGGTGGACGCGTTCGCAGGTGACACGTGACAATTCGACAGGTATACAGTTTCGCGATGATCACTGTTAGGATCGCCATGTAACCGGCGCGGAGCGATCTGTGGAATGAGCAGGATCGCCGAGTCGCATCGCGTCTCGTTTCATCTCGTTTCTCTCCTCATCCCTCTCTCTCTCTCTCTCTCTCTCTCTCTCTTTCCTTCTCTCTTTCCTCCTTTCCCGACGAGTATCTCGCACCTGCGCAGCAGGATTACAGTGTTTCGCTCGATATCACGAGGATTGCGCCAAATAAGACGCGAGAGAGGGGCTGACGGTAAACGAATGGGGGTGGACACCAGTCTACGGAATTCTGTGCTTATGAATCCGTATTATTAACTGCTTACGGGATTCTTAACACTTTACTGACCGGCGATTCCGAGCAAAAACCGTTAAGACTTTTCATTTCAATACACAGAGTGTTGCAATATTCATGGTAGAACTGTAAAGGAGTGATTCTACGTGGTAGAATAAATTGAACATATCGAATCAATTTTGTTCTTTCGACGCCTCGTTTTCGAGAAAATCGAGTTTGTAAATTCAGCGAGTACGCGCGCTGTTGAACAGGAATCGCCTGACGCGTCTGTTCATGACCTACCGGTTCTACTTCTTAAGCTATGTCCACACTGAAGCAACATCGCGCAACTTTCTTCGTGTTCAACTTCTTCTTCTTTTATTCGGTGGAAAAACGAGGAGGCAACAAGAGGCGATAAAAAGTTTCTCGGGGTTGTTTCAGTGTGGATATTGCTTAACAAATGCCTCGGATAAAAATATTCAACACGTGTTTTTGCGTATCGGTCATCGTCCACATTGAGGGGATAAAAACAACCCTTAAGATTGGGGATCAACAACACGATATTCTAGAAAGTTTACGCTATCGTCTACAAAACAGGCTCATTAATTTCCCTCAGCACGAGATGGAAAAATATTGTTACATGACCAAACGCAAAACGATTCAGAAACACGTATCCCATGTTTTGATTCATAGATACGCGCACGTATAAAAATGAATTAATAATTAGTAAAAAGAGTTGCAAACAAATTCAAGACTTTTAGACATCCGTTAAAAACAGAGAACTTCTCTCTAAAATTTTCTTACACAATTAAATTCTCTATTCGAAAATCTACAATGAAAAACAATTTTACTGTTATAAGTATAAACAAAAAGTGTTCAATCCTTCAAGGGGGGCGATGGACGATAAACAAATGTTTTTCTAGGAGCTATCTTTCACATAAGTTTCATTAAAATCGGTTGAACTATCGCAGGATTAAATATGCTTCTCAGAGAGTTTTTTGAATTTCCAGCCTTCACGACTGCTTTAGGAACTCTTTGGCAAACCCTACCGAGATTTTGGTGCCAACATCAAGAATTTATGACGTCTGGGTTCTACCTTCCGATATCAATTGAATATTTTCACCGCAGTAAACGCTCCACGAGTGCAATAACCTTGATTTATAAGACTGACTTCTTCCATTCAATGTCTAACAGTTCAAGATTCCAGAAAACACGCATTCTAGAATGAAAAATTTAAGTTCGGTGGATGCAAACAAAGGACCACCAACTGTACTGTCGAAGACAAAAGAAAGATCTTGAAAAAAGGAGCAAGAATAAAAATTATAGAAGAACATTTGTAAAAAAAGCAGGAAAAAGAGAGATACAAAATTAAAAAAGAACAAGAACAAGAAATCAATAATCTGTTCCCGTTGTATATCTCTAAAATGTAGAATTATAAATGAAACGAAATTTGCCGATTTAAACAGTAAAACAAAAATGAAAGAACCATTATGTTTTTCATTCATAGTTTTAAGTCGCATCGACTGCTAGGTTACTAGATTACTCTTATGCAATTATTTTCGAGGAGCGCAAAATTGAAAATTTGATCGTAAGCCCTTTAAAATAGAATAACTTTTTTATAATTGCACTAAACGACCTGACTTTTTATAATCAAATAGAAGCATTGGTTTACGAAATGATATGCAAAACAGATTATCCAAAAATTATAATTTACAAGGTTACATGCGAAAATAAAGAAGGCATTTTCTAAAACTTTTTTATTCGGGCTCTCAATGAAAATTTAAAATATATGTTTTGTAGACCCATGTTAGTTACACACATGCTAAAGATTTCATCGAAATCGGTTGACGCAGAAAAACGTTTTTAAGCAGATTTTAAGTCGTAAAAATACGATTTCCACCATTTTTAACCAATTGTAGTTCGTGTGTATGTTAATCGATTCCGATAAAATTTTCAGCATGTGCGTAACTACTATAGATCTACGAAACATATATTCTAAATTTTCTTGAAGGGCCCAAATAAAAATGTTTTAAAAATTACCACGTTTATTTCTGCATGTAACCTTGTAAATTATAATTTTTGGAAAATCTTTTTTGCATATCATTTCGTAAACCAATGCGTCTAATTGATTATAAAAAATCAGGTGGTTTCATACAATTATAAAAAAGTTATTCTATTTTAAAGGGCGTACGAATACATTTTACACTCACTGTATATAAAACTGAAGATGGTGGGAGCAAATCTGCAAGGTTCTTTTCTTCGTAATCACATGACAATAGAAGTTAAAATTGTTTGGTCAATCCTTGTATGTGAGCGACGCATTGCGTTGACGTTGACGATATTTTTACGCACCGAGAGGTTTCGATAATGCTAGATCGTTTCTGCTGCAAGTTCAGCTGCGACAATGTAGGTGTACAAAAGCTGGAATAGTTTTTACGGAAAAGGAAGCTATTGGCACAAGAAGAAAGCAAGACGAGAGAAGAATTAAGACAGGAGAAAAATGAAAGAAAAACACAATGAAAAAAGAACTCGGTTAACTAGTAACGCTCTGATTAACGTCGAAACTGTTCTGCTTAGCATAAATTCTCAGTTTCGTGACGATCACTCATCATGGCTTCGGTATTCCGATTCCGTTTCGATCAATGCACCTCGGATTAGAATGGTGGACATTTTCTAAAATACGTTTCCGCTTCGAAGCATTCAGTGTGTAAATTAAGAGGTGGTGAAACTGGGGTTTACCAACTTTAAAATGAACTATTTCTTTTTCGTTTACTTAATAATGTAAATTATTAATAATATATTATTAATAATATATTAATAATTAATATTTCTAAGTTAACGAAGCCTTTAAATGAATTCAAAAGTTACTTTCTCTGCCAGTGTTTGTTAGCTAACACGAAAGGCAGGAGAACCCGGAAACTTAGATAATTATACAACTTGATGGTAGAGTAGGTCAACCGAAACACAAATAATTTTTTCCTTCAATTGCAGTACGGTTTCAGAAGTGGAAAAAAGCAGAATTTTCTTTCGTGCGAAATATTTCGAGAATGATATCGATGAAACTAGAATAGGAGAATAATTTTTTTTTAATTTTCAACTTTCCAAGTTACTCTCATCAGACTTTTCTAATATTATTACAAGTTCTCGTTCTTTTCAGGTGACAATTTAAGAAAGACAAGCATTATAAAGGATAAGAAACACAATTTTACTTCACCTAATATAATCTCCTAAATTTCCAGATTCTTTAGTAGTTTCACTAATTTATATCAACATGGAAATAAATTACAGTAAAGTCTTGATCTAAATTGGACGGAGCTGTACGATGTTAGCGAGTTCGCCTATCCCCTCCACCTTCGGCGCGTTCACAAAAAATAGTAGCGCTACACGATCTATGTCGGAGCACGGACAGAGGATCCGGCTTATTGTTAGATGAAGACTTTACTGTAATATCAAGTAAATCCACGAAGATCCGTTTTATGAATTAAGCGCTGAAAACAAACGAGGTGACGATAGAACAAACTAGTTTCAACTACGTTTTCGCGTTTGCTCGTGTACCAAACAATAGCCAGTTTTAACACGCTTGCATAATGCCATAGATATGCATTCATAAATGCGCAGCGCGAGGTGAACTTCTATGCATTTGTTTTAAACCTGTTTTTAATAAGAACTGTCTGATAATGTGCACTCCTTAAGAAATGTTGTAGGTCAAGAATAATAATCAGTGACAAAAACGAGCGGGTCACATTTAAAATATATAAACAACAAAATATCGTAATAAAAATTAAAAAATCAGACCAATATTGTGCGCATAAGACCGCACGACCGAAGTAGCAACTTCTATGGCGATAGAAATCCATGCTAAGTAATATACATATGTATTGTACATGTATATGAATGATATGAAATATTATTAGTATAAAAATCAATACCTTCTTCAATATTATTATATAATCTACGAAAGAATGAATGGGCTTGTGATAAAGTACGAGATAAATAGTTTTGATTGAAATCTCTCTAAATATCTAAAAATTACCCGAATTGCGTTTCACCTCGAAGCGTGACGGATCAGACTCATTCAATGCCAGCAATTGTGTACGCGTTGCGCCTGAAGTTTTCACTTCAAAAATAAATTTCTATTTTAGATAAAGAGCTGCAATAATTGTGTGGACAATTCTATTGAAATTTAACATTACAGACTTGTTATTTTCAGTGTATTGGGCCCCCTATACACGTAATTCGTGGCTCTTTCATCGTGAATTTTTTTTATTAAAATTTTTCTGTTTCAACGTTAATTTTAGTTGTACTAATTATAGAATGTAATACGTATAGAATGTAATTCATTGTATTTGATTATATTTAAAGATTACTACAGTTGGAAAAAGTTAAAGAACAATACCACACAACTTCAACTGCTCGTTTTCATATAATTACATGTTATCCTTTCAATCATATCTAGTTTCCCTTCTTACCCATTGCATATCGTAATGGTAGTTAACTTCCTGGTATGTGGCAGCAATTTAATAAAAGTTTCTAACAAAATATACTTTACTGTTACATGAAAGTAGTAACGTAACTTTAAAACGGGGAAACGAAATTTGCGATCTTTCCATCTTTTTATGAGGAACTTCATCCATTGGAACAAACAGATTGGCGTGAAACTTTGTTCGAAATAACGTTGTTTGTAAAATGTGTGTGCCGTTATAACTTATAACACGGCAACGTCTCTTGTCTAAAGTGCATGATTTCTCTTGCCGAAATAATATAAGCTAATCAACGTACAAATTGGATTAACAACGATTCTTTTCCTGTGCATTTCATGTAAACATTAAAGTCGTATTTAATATCTTCCATTGAAATTTTGTTAACTAGGACGTGTGTTCTTAAATGTTTGTTAACTGGGAAGTATAATCAGGCCAGTTTTGCCGGCTTCAGAGTGTAATAATATCTTTCAAAAATATGAAAAGTACCAAAACTACTGTTCAATAATTATTTGTGCAATATGGAATTATTAGCGATTTTTCCAGATCAGAGTTGGGCAAAAATTTAATCAACGATTGACGAATAAATTTCTACTTCAATCGTTAATCGCAATGAACAATTAATAATAATTAAGGTTCTGGGCAACGCTAAAATCGAATAATTTTTTCAGACGTTCTTTCTCCGTTGGCTGCTAGAGCCTCCTGCAGTAATTCTCGAGTTTACCTCGCTTTCCTCTCGCTTTCTCACCGTTAGTGCCGCCTATTTACGATGCTCCCTTCCGTTCTAGTGATTTCCTCTTCCTCTTTACCTCCCTCTTCGCTTCCTCTTTTTTTTTTATCTTTCCCTCGGTGTGCAGCTCTAAGAGCCGTGAAAGAGAAACGAGAACAACGTCTGCCGAGGCCAAACATCTCGTAGTTCCTACTTAAATAGCAATTATGCCCGCGAGGACGAATTACCATCGAGACGGGCGCTATTTTTTCTCGTGACTTGACGTGAAGTGGACATCAGGGATCGGCGACTACTTTTACGTTGAAATTAACGCTAAACCGACCGAGCACTAAAAGCGATTAAAATGTTTAGCTTACATAAATGACAATACTCTATTTATTTACATTTTCTGCAATTTTTACGACGATATGTGCTTGGAGAAAGAAAATCAGCAGAAAGCATATATAGCAGAAACATTAAATCATTTGACCAGCAATGGTAGCTTTGGTGTTAAATGGTTAAAAAATGCGACTATGTCAGAACGAAACTAGCCTGTACTACAAAATTCGTAAACATTTCATCGATCGGTGCGCGCAGTGTTTACCAAATTATCATATTTCTGTTTACTTTTTTTTTTTGAAATCTACGAATATGCTTTACTTCTCGTGCAAAATTTTAATCTAAACATCGCATCACTTCGCCGAACCTTTTGATGCTGTTTAATCACTGGAGATAACGAAAATATCGTCATTATTTCAAACTTCGTGTAATCCACTAAGCAATTGCCATTAGAAATAATCGTTTACAGATTCGTTCACAGAAAGCTGTTACATTTATTTATTCAAGTTGTATATAAAATCTCATATTTTCTGTTAAAGGTAATATAAATCGATTTTTATTCGGAAAGTATATAAACGAATGTGTACGTTACTGTAATTTCACTAATATCAATGTTTTCACATTCAACGTTTCTAGTAATTTAATTTTCCTTTTGTGGTTTATGTCAGGCATGTCCACGTCGTAGCTCGATCGGAGGCATTATTCTCAAGGAGTACCCCCACTTCTCTCGCTAGCGCGTCTCGCTCCCCGTAGCAGACATAGTGCTTGGAGTAACTAGGGAGAAGTGGGGGTATTCTTTGAGTATGCCTCCGACTGTGAGCTACGATCTGGACACGCCTGGTTTATGTCAATGTTACCGGACCGTTAATATAATCTGGAACGGTTTTGTTCTGTGGATATATATAAATAATAATCCCCAGACAAGTGTCGTCAATCAACAACTACAAATTTCCAGAATATACTTATATTTTATTGCGATGGAAACTATAACCTACCAGAATAATCGGAAAAGTATTGTTAAATATATGTATACCGTTAAATATTGTATTGCATATGGTAAACCTATATTGTACATATTGTTGACATACTTTGCATACTCTTCGTACATATTAGCATACTTTACGTACATAAACGCCGTGTAATTCTCGTATGTGTAACGTGCACAAATGTCCGCAGTCTATCAATAACATGGATATAAAAAGAAAATTTGTTAAAAGACAAAATGTATGGCTAGTCACACCAATAATACGTTCGCAACAAACAGTTACAGTTTATTAAAATCATGCAGCGCTATGGCGTTATACAACTGCAATTGTAAATAGTCTGTAACTTATAGGACATTCGCTGCAGGAACGATTTTCCTGTGAACAGACATTAATAAGAGGCTGCGAGGTAAGCGAATGGCATAGCACGGTGTTTTTGCTGATCCTGTTTTATACAGTGAACCGCGAAAGTATTTGAACGCACTTTAAAACAGTTTTACATTTTAACTTTTTTATGTTAGGACCAAACGACCTGACTTTCTTTTAGCAATTAGAAGAATTGATTTAATAATTACGTGCAAAAAAGATTTTGAACAAATTGCGATTGCTAAGAATTACATGAGAAAGTAAAAGAGCCACCGTTTATAATATTTTTATTGGAGCCAGTAATGAAAATTTAAAATATGCGTTTTGTGGGTCTATGTTAGTTATGCAGAAGCCGAAAATTTCATCGAAATCGATTGACGCAGGAAAAAACGACACGCATCGAAAGATGTAAGAATATGTGGATTCCAAGTAGGAACTGACCAAAAGTCGCGAAAAACTATGATTTTCTAATTCGTGTAACTCGTGTGTATGTTAATCGATTTCGATGAAATTTTCAACATGTGTGTAACTACTATAGATCTACAAAACGTATATTTTAAATTTTCTACTACGTAGTTAACATTCGTAGAATCTAGAAGCGCAAACAAAAATGTTTTAATGATTTTTATAATGAGATTGAGTAGGAGTAGATGCGAATAGTGCCCAAACTATTGACTTCTCGAGAAGCGTTTGTTACTCGTGCGAATTATAAATGATTTCTTGCGAATGTAGTCTGAAATAAATTTCTGCAGCGAACAGAGCATCCAGGTGCGAAGAATATTATGCTGGAATTCATTGAACTGACACGGACAGTTATACCTAGGACCTAATTTTAACGGAAAACTGTACTTCTCCAATTGGCTGTCATGATATCCCAATAATATGTTTATTGACTCTTCAAATTTGCCACGCATATAAATTAGATGTTCCTTTATCTTGTGACCTAGAATTATGTCGATTCCGACAATAGTCCTCTCTATTGTTGGTGGAAGTTACAAATTTCATCAATTTCTGCCGCATACGAGTGTCGCTTCGCCAAAAATATGTTCTTTTCGTTCATTCTGGTTCACAAGATAATCATATTTATATAGATTAAAATCTTCTCCAATTTTTTGTTTGGAAGATGTGTACAGTCTAAAATAGTAACGATTGCGTAAAAATTACATTGTATTATCTTGAAATATCAATAAATATGTGCAGAATGTTAAAACCCTTGATCCATAATAACGTAAAAAATTGTTTGTGTTAACAATTCTCTAAAATCGACAGCTTACGATTCGTCGATGCTAACAATACAATCAATAGCAGAAGTATGTTTAGCCTGGTTTGGTGATAGAATGAAAGGAACCGATACGAACATTGCATTACAACTATTAGGACCGTTAATAATAATTGAACCTTCTCGAAACATAGATAGGTTACAGTGGATCCATGAATTCGGGAATAATAGTTCGGTAGTCTACCAACGATTATGTACGTAGAAGATAATGCGAGATATTAAGCGACCATGTAGATATATTCCTACCGAGTGTAAATCAATTATAGAATAAACTATAATAGTAGTAAATACCTGAATCTATAGCAAGCCTGGGTGACTTGCGGCTCGCGAGCCGCAGACGACTCCTCTCCCTACTCCTGGGTCCTCCCCACCAAACTCCTGTGGAGTGTAGGAGGGGGTTAGGGAGATTAGAAAACCGTGTGTTCTCGCAGTCACGCGAGGCAAATTACGGTAGGGGTAATATGATAATGGGGGAACCAGTACTCTAGTAGTGGGAGTCGTGAAGCGACAGCGGGGAAGAAGTTGTCCAGGCCTGATCTACGTATAGTACTACACATACGTCCACCACCTTCCCTTCGCGATACGACGGCGAACTTTAAAGTGTATTTATGAGCGTTTATAATACGAAGGAATCCTGTCTATTCCTACTTTGAAATCAAGTACCTAAAT
The DNA here is from genome assembly GCA_028455765.1 of Lasioglossum oenotherae. Taxonomy (NCBI): domain Eukaryota; kingdom Metazoa; phylum Arthropoda; class Insecta; order Hymenoptera; family Halictidae; genus Lasioglossum; species Lasioglossum oenotherae. The sequence continues at coordinate 9,010,876 of CM052298.1, read as the reverse complement.
ACCTCATGAGGGACTCCTAATTTCCTAATAATACTCGTAACTAGACTGCGGATTTTGTACATTTATAACAGAAACAGGCACGTACAACTTAAAGCAGTGGGCATATTAAAAATATTTAAGGACATTGATGTATTTGTTTCAGCTTAATGGGATAATTTAAAGAAGAGTACAGTTTTTATTTGGCTTCTGTATCCTGCAATCAATGCGAACATTTTTTATTTTGCATAAAGATCCGCAGTCTACTCATAACAATGTTTAGATGATGATAGACGAGATGAAAGCTAAATGTACGAAACTTCTAACTTGCATATTAGGGTGGACCTTATTTTTCGACCATGAAATTTTGGGCACGCCTCCTCCAATATTGTTCCATTTTCTGCCTTTCCTTCCTAGAAAATTTCATGTTTTTCGCAACTTCAACGTCAATGTGGCACGTCTTCCCCTTATCCGATCAACTACATCTTCTGCAGGAATTATGTTCTTACCCAATGGTACAATTTTAGGGGGAGGGGCCGTGAAAAAAATCTCGCAAAAAAAATTTCACCAAGTATAGCTAAGGTACACCCTAATGTGGCACGTGTTCCCCTTATCCGATCAACTACATCTTTTGCAGGAATTATTTTCTCACCCAATGGCACAATTTTAGGGGGGAGGGCGTGAAAAAAATTTCACCAGATATAGCTAAGGTCCACCCTAGTGGCTATAGTCAGCATTGATGACCGACAGACGAAACAAGACCTTTGGAAACTTTGGTAACCCGCAGACTCGAGTCTTTCTAAACTTTGTGGATTTTTAATTTTATATATGCCCTATACTTCTCTGCATTTATGCATCACCACCGTTATTGTGAAGAATTACGTTGAAAATTATGTAGAATATCTTTTTCATTCGGTATGAATTTGCAAAAATATTCATGTTGAAGGTGTGAAACCCCATCAGGTCAGAAGAAGCTACCAAGTGAGAAAAGGGAGTGGGAATTATCCCAGAGGTGGGGGAACGTACTCTTAAATGCTACCATGTATCGCTACCATGAGGCGACCGCTAGTTTTTTGCTCGATAAGGCGTTGTGTAAATACTCGCGTGTAACTATGCTCTTGAGTATATTAAGCAACACCCGCGGGGCAATCGAGTAGTTGGCTAGCCCCGCCGTTTTAAATATGCTTGCGCAAAAAGAACCTTCCATTTCCGATCCGGAAGTACCACTTCAGAGGGTCATTCGGGTGTGACACAAAAAATTCCGATTACTTCATGGCTTATAGCCAGGTGTAGTGCTTGTACGCTTGAAACGAATCTTGAATCTTCGATGTACAAGTTTAGCAAATCAAATCAAATAGTAGCAATCGAAAGAACTGAATTTTATTTTGTATACCGAGTTCTTGTCAGTAGTATCCAGTCAATTTGCCTCACTTATTCGTAACTTTTTACGAGTTCCATATGTACAAATGTTAAATCTAGCATAACAAAGTAATCCTTGGATGGCGGTGCCCGAGTCTATTTTGACCCAGCACTTCAACGGCATCATCTAGGTACTCGGCGTCTGGTGATTAATTCAAGCGGTAGGCTATTTAATTGAGCGATGCAACAGTAACATGATCGACGAGTCTACGTGAGATTCTTCTAAAATAGTTTTGTATACTTCGAGTGTATTTCTAAGGATTACTAATACGATTTAAGGAGGATTAGTAAACTGATCTCGTATCTCTTACGAGCAACACCAGTGGAAGCTTATTACGTTTTGCTTTCAAGTATATCTTTTACGACACCGCTCGGATTTACTTACTCGCGACGGCCGAGTTTCGAAGGCTACGCCCCCTCGACCCGGCCGCACGTTTCGCTCCCCGTGGCGGCCATAGTTCTCCGAGGTGCCACGGGGAGCGAGACGTGCAGCCGGGTCGGGGGGGCGTAGCCTTCGAAACTCGGCCGTCGCGAGTAAGTAAAATATCCGAGCGCTGTTTTACGACAATAAAAACTTTCAAACTATTAGAAAGTAATGAAAGTTATAGGTACCGTAATTGGACAAAAACTGGTATAGAAACAAGAAGACTATTCTGACTTTCATCTTTCCCAAAAGGATGAAAAGTACGGAAAAATGGAAGGCACCTTGTATAGACGATTAGTTAAAAGTAGACTTCGGATCTTTATGCAAATTGCCATTTTCGTGAGACATTTCATAAAAATCAGCCCGAGGAAAGTTTTGCTTTTGCAATCAACAAGATTCTGCGTTGTAAGAATAATATAATAATATAAATTTCTCATCGGCATACGCTTCGTTAATATAGTTTCTTGTATTTTTACAAGTTTTCGCATATCATAAATGCATAAAAATCCGTAATTCAATTATAAGTATCTATATATATTTTTTTTTTACGAATAATAAGCACTTAAAGTTAAATATTAAAAAAAGGAGTGTTCAATCGATTTTTCTGGAACTTTGATACATTATCCTATAATATCTATCGTTATAGCATAAACCACGATCATCGATAAATATTGGAACTCCTTATTCTCCATGTCGTAAAAAGATTCGAAAAGTGAAAGCTTCAATACTTGAACATTTACGTCACACAAGTAAGGATTTTTTAAGATTTATTGTTTTCGATGAGTCATGCACGAAAAGTACCGCATACCAACGAGGTAGAAATACTGATAGTATCGAAACTCAATTAAACATGAATACCATTTCTTCTTTTAAGTTGGAAGAAGATTCTGTTCTCTCTTTCGTTATCAATAGACAGCGGATTTTATGCATTTAATTTATTAAAAATTAATTTAAAATAGTAGAAATATTAGACGAATATAAAAATACTATTATATTATTTTCAACCTGTTATACATATTAAGATAGAAAATCAATTTCTATTTCACTCCAGTTTGTTGCAATTCAGGTAGAACATTTTTATTTTGCATAAAGATCCGCTGTCTAGTTATCAATATTCCAGCATTAAAGTAGATGTAGAGCTGAGCAAATATAGATTTTCTGAGGAAAATCATAAAGCAAGGGGTTTAAAATGTCGTTAAATATTGTAATATTTATAATAATAGATATACATGACTAAAGTTCGCACAATTTTTTGACTGTCACACCAAAATGATCCCTTAATTCAAATTGATACGCAATAGAGGGGACATAGGTGATCGAACTCGCGCAGAGTTGGCTTCTATTACGCTGCAAATGACATTTTTCAAGGGAACATATATATCGTGTGTCTCGATCTATTAAATATACAGAGGAGACTATTATGTACACGTAACAAAATATAAATTGCTATGGAAATCCGTTATCAAATAATTATGCGAATTACGTCTAACCGTGATAACACGCTAACCTAATTATAGTAGGGTCGCCGTGGACTCGTATGGAAGCTATTCTGCATAACATCTATCACATCAAATCAGAATGGAAAAATAAAGTATTTGGCATCGTACGTACGCGTCTATGTATCGTACTTCTAATGGAAGTGTTGTAGCGCTAACTAAATCACAGCGAAACGAACAAGCAAATCAAAGAAGCGAGCGACCAATAGTCTTCATGCTGCTCCTACATTTCGGGAACGAAGACGAATGAAAGCTGGAACAAGCTGGACACCGACTACCAACTGGAATAGAGTAGGTACTGTCGACGATCGATCGTTCCCATTCGTGCTAATGATTAGCATGTTCATATAGATAATAATGATAATGGAAGTATTCTAGCACGAACTCTTCTACTTGTGTCTTATATTATCGAGAAAGCGATCCGATTAGAATTGGATTGTTTAGGAGACTAGAATAATCCACTGAGAAAAGGACAATCAAACCGATCGGACACGTTCGGCTTGGGAACTTCGACAAGGACGAAAGTTATCGGACGTGACGGAGACTCGTATGAAATTGGAAAAATAATATCTATCATCCATGCTACGTATTATTATTGTTATTGTTATCATTATCATCATCATCATCATCGTTATCATCATAAATTCACAAATTCCTCTTACGAGTAAGCTAGTTCCTCGCTTCTGTCCCCAAAGTATCCCCCTTCAGTCACAACAATTTCACGTAGGAATTTTCGAAACGCGGTTCCCGGTTTATACAGGGTGGACCACGAAGCGTGATCAGCTTAGATTAGTCTGTTTTGTAGCTAACACGGTTCAAGGAGAGCCTTAAACTAGTTACAACTAGGGATGGGATCAAGTTCTACCAAGTTTCATTTCATGGGTCTCGATTACTACTTGAAAGCAATAATGTTTCAATGATTATATTCGAAAAGTATTCATTTTGTACAAACTGATGTCGAACCTCGGAATGAGTACTTACAAGTTTCGAAAAGATATTTATAAGTACTTCGATGTTGAAAAGAATCGAATCTTTCACAAGTAGTACTCGAATCTTGGAAATCAGAACTGCATAGTAGGTTTTAAGCACCTTCTTTATTAAATTCGTGACTATTTAAGAGAATAATATCTCCGATAGATTATGAAATTATAGTTACACATGATGAATTAAATTATGCATTAGAGGACAACATAATTAATTTTAAAGGTAATAAAAATAATGATCAGAAAAAATCAAAGAATTTCCGGTACTATATTCATAAAAGTTTCGAATCTGTTCAACCAAGATTCGAATATACTTGTAGAGAGTTCGAATTCAATCAATCAAAGTTCGAACCCCTGTTTGCGAGGTACTTGATCCCATCCCTAGTTACAAGCATTCATACACTTGTTTAGTACTAGTACCAAGGTTGTCGACTCTTTTTTTCCTTCGTTATCAAGGTCACCTTCAGTTTTTTCTAGGTAAATCTACAATTTTTATACGCCCATATTTTTTTTATGTTTCTTTGGTTTGGATGGAGAATAAATACTTCTTATAGTATATAGTATCTCCTTGAAAATGGGTGTAAAACAATTGTAGGATCATCTATGAAAAGCTGAAGGTAACTCTGGAAGATTTGGTATAATCAGCTTGATGCTGTCCTTGAACCATGTTATTTCGTCTGTCCACCCTGTATAGTATCATCAAAATACTATTCGCGGTGCCCCCTTTGTAAAACCGCGAGCAAACACAAATAAATTCCTTCGGAAGGGTTCAAATCGTAAACAACCCTCGTTTGGGGATGCATCATTCACCGAACAACGCGCTCGCGAAAAAGAAAAGACAGGAACGCGGCCACTACGATTTTACCGGCTCAAATTTTCAACATTTCCCTTCAAAACATCGAGATGAACAAATTCGGATGAACCGGAAAACTTGTATGTTTGGTTGCGCGCGCAGACTAAGGGGACAGAGGACAGCGAGGGCATACGATACTGTATACTGTATACTAAATCGAAAGTTACTCTTGCGTATACTCGGTGAATGTACGCTCCGTCTCGAAACTTTGCGATCATTTTGAATATTGTTTAGACTTCAGACGGTTCACAGAAGATAACAAAGTATGGATTACGTAGCCTAGAGGTTCGTATCTTTGGTATTACCATATTCCGACTGGAAACGTGTATAAAAGCTTTCTTTCAAATCGCAGTTTTCGCTCGTGTATCGTCAATGGTTTTTTTTGGTTTGTTTTGTTTATTTTTGTTTTTCATTCTTTCTCTCTCATTATCATTCTCTCTCTTTCTCTCTGTTTCTGTTCGTTCACGTCTCTGCTCCTGTACGTCCCTGATCCCGTATGCCTGATTTTTGTCCCTAAGTGTACACGTCGGTGTTCTCAACGGTATGCCGACATAGTCGCTGCGATTAGTGTGGCAGTTCGCTAGTCGACAGAGAAGGGCCGAGAGGTTGTGCTCGCTAGTTAGGGTATGTCAGCTGGTAGTAGTCCCCACCCGCGGAGTCCTCATCGGGGCTTTGCAATTGCTTCACTCGTTTTATTAGCGCGCTAGAACACAAAATACTATCGCTGAATTCACGTCCTTTGGGCCTTCTTTCTTATTTTAGTTAATTTTTTTTTTGTCTTTTCTCTCATTGTACACGCATCTCATCTCATCTTCCCAACATCCCCAGACATACACAGTATCCCCATCCAACTTGAGCACCTTAACCCTCGCAAAGCGGATACTTTTGACAACATCAGAAGCTAGACTCATTCAAATTCACACGCATCAATCTCTCTTTTACGTACGTTTCAATCCTTACTTACTCGAATTAATACATATTTGGACGCTCTAAAAAAGACGATAACTTTTTTAATATTGTACTATAGGATTCGTGAAAAGAAATTTTTTTCAAAAATAGCAATTGGTCGGAATTGTAGAAAAAATACTAAAAGTTGCATTTTAAAACTTTCGTATGTGGACCTATATTGAAAATTTAAAAAGTATGTTTTGTAGTATTATTGGACCTATTGTAAATGGCCAATGATTTGAACTTGCTTCTAGAAAATTGGAATTCAGTTGGAACGTTTGCAAATCCAAGTCCCGCCATCCGAGGGTTAGATATCTCGTTTGATAGACATTCGAGGCGATCACGAACCGACACACAGCGGTCCGGGCGACCGATCTAGCAGTTTGTTAAGATTTTAGCACTATTTGGAAGTTTAAGGATATAACAATGTAGGTCGTTGGATTATGAAGTCAAAAATATGTATACATAGATCTTGAAAAATTAAAGTGACCTTGATTTTTTATAGAATTAACATTTTTTTCAATTTTTTGTATTGAAATTTGTAGACCGCTAAATGTCGATTAACTTCTGTTTAAAAAATTTTGTTTGTCAAATGTTGATTTTTAGATACTTGTACAATTTATAATAAATCTAATTAATCTAATCGTTTTCGAAGGTGATAGACATTTAGAAAACAATATTATATACATTCGATAACCATCAATATCCACTGAAGTATCTGTGACGCTTTAAACAATAATAATTCCCGAAACAAGACGAAAGTGGAAATTATTGTTGCGGCATCATACAAAAGGAAAAGTATACGGAAAATATTCCAATTTGAAAAAATGCGGAACTATTTGGAACTCAAAAGATATTCCATGTGAAAGGGAAATAATTTCGATAACTTTCATTAGTCCATTAAGAATTACTTATTTAATAAATGCCGAACTGTAATTCTAAAGCATTTTCAAGATAAAGAAGAAAGTTCTTCATTAACAAAAAGATTTTTTTAGAAACATTAAATAGGTTTAGTATCGTTCACAAAAGAACATTAGTAATATTTTCGGTCGAAAGTCATATTCACAAAATGCTCATTTTTGAATGCTTGTTGTAATTATAATTTTATTACATCATTAATATTGACATTTGCGGCATCGCTAAACATTTAGAAAGTAATGTATATGCATTAAATACCGAGACAAGTCATTTTTTACCAAATGAACTGCTGGATCGACCGCACGGATCACTGTGCGGCATACAGTTTGTACTGTTAGGCGTTCGGTTGTAAGCCTTTTCCTTTTGCAATTATTTTCCCAATGTTCCGCATGCATTGTAGTTAGCTTCGTCAAGGATAAGAAGATGAAGTATCGCTGTAACGCATGCGAAACGTTCAGAAAACAATTGCAAAAGGACAGGGTTCATATCCGAAAGCCTCAACGGGAAAGCCTGTGCCTCCGTTGTTATGGATAACAGAGAAAAATGTCAGAGGAAAACATGATTAATTTCGAGCCAAACCACGGACGGAGACCCTCTCTCTTGATTAATGCTACTGTATGTATGCATAAACGTACGTATATGCCTAGGATAGTTGCAAAATAAAATGTGCTACCTGTACAATTCGTGAAAGCGTTCCTTTGGGGGAAGGGAGTACACCGGTTAATGGGGTAGACTCGTTTTCCCAGGATTGCAAGGAGATGGGATGCGCGTTCTCATTTCTCGATAATACAAAGATGGGATTTTTCAGTAGTCAGAAACGCTAGAAAAAAAGATCGATCTAGGCCGCGATCGCCCTCAAAATTCTTATTTTTATACAGCTGCGCAAAAGTATGTGGACACTTCCTTAATTCTTGTAACTACCTGACAAAACTTATGATATCTTTGGTAAGTTTGATTAGCATGTATGTATTCCAGTTCGTACAGTGTTAGAGAGAACATGTTTTAATAATAATTCATCAAATATCTCACCGATAATGATAAAAAATAATTGTATCTTCTTTTCATCTACATATCCACCGTGTGCTTTTATAACCGCGTTTACTAGTCGTGGCATCCTGGCTATTAACTTTTTCATTATTTCAGTATCAATAAGGTCCCACTCAGATTCTAAGATTTCCCACAAACATTTTTCAGATTTGTCTATCTATGTGATCCCATAGTTTTTCTTTTATTTATTTATGAAAGTTGAATAACTAAATTGTCAATTTAGTACTATTAGAATGCATTACATACATATTCATAATAGGATTTAACAACAAATATTGTTAGACAATAAATGTATACATCATACACACATCACTTTCATGAACACGGTAAGTGTCCACATACTTTTGAGCGGCAGTGCATTTCCATAAAGCTGCGACAGCTACATGCTTCCGAATAATGCAAATTACGTCTCGTAAACGTAAAAATAGTACTATCGAGCGCTTTTGACTACTGAAGAACCCCATCTTTGCATTATCGAGAAATGAGAAGGCGCAACCTGCACCCTTGCAATCCTGGAAAAACGTGTCTACCACCTTAATTAAATTCGCTAGCGTTGCACGAGAAAGAGAAGCGTGCTTGTGGAGTTACAAGCAGAGTCGCCAGACCTGTGTCCCCACTCTACCTTCCCCTTCTACGGTGCTATTCCCTGCTTCCGCCACGGCCCGGTCACGTGACGCGTTTCGTCTCTGTCGTGCGCGTGTCCGGTAGCTGAATTCGTGCTCCATCCAGTGTCGCCACGTCGAGAAAATCGAGGGGAAATAATGTACCCCCTCTTCGATGACCAGACCAGTCTACGGCCCCAAATGTCCGACTTCGATTTTGACAATCTTTTGTGAGACGATGGTATATGGATCCCTAATGATGTATGCAAAATATTAGGTGTAGTTACTCAATAGTTTTAAAGATATAAACAATTGAACTTTCACGAAACCAGCAAATTATGGTATATCAACAAGATATGAAAGTTTAATTGTTTATGTCTTTAAAACTCTTGAGTAACTACACTTAATATTTTGCAGACCTCATTAGGGATCCATATACCATCGTCTCACAAAAGATTATCAAAATCGAAGTCGGACACTTGGGGTTCCTCCCTTATTAGTGGGGGACGTTGGAGTGTGCTCATGGTGCTGGAATGGGATAGTGGAGGGGGAAAAGGAGGAGAGGAAAAGGCATCCGTTTGGATAGCTACCTGGCGACACTGGCTCCATGCCCACATCTAGCGACTCTGGTTACAAAACCAACGGATAGACTGAAACGTTGACAAACTGTCGGAAGCCGACATTGTCAACGTTGTCACGGTTCTCACGCGCAGGCTCGAACGACAAGGCAAAATGAAGACACGGTGAACGAAGAATCGCGCGAAGCTAGTACACAGTTTTTATTATAGTGCGACGAACCGTTGTGTCAGTAGTTGCCCGACCATTGCCTTTGTCATTCTCGAGGGTAGTTTCTCTTTTAGCAAACTCTCCCGGGGCAACGTTCGTTGTCTCGCAGGACGATCTCGTTCGGCTCATTTGAACGACGATGATACGCGCGTCAAATGTAATACAGCAACATGTCGTCAAACGATTAAAGCACACAGGATGAAGAGCATCGGGTTGGGACTGGTGACATTGGCAAGTGTACGATTAACCGTTAACCCTAGCGTAACGCTCGTGCTTCAGACAGGCTACAGATCGTACAGACGACAGGAATTCAACGCGACACGCACCACATTCAAAGAAACATCTTTCGTAAAGATAATTTCAAGGTTCCAATGGTAAATGCCCTCTAGGGGTTAAACAGGGTGTTCTCTTTATCTTGAACATTCGAAATATCTCGTAAGAAATTGGTCCTATCAAAGAAATGTTTCAGCTACAATTTTCGGTATGAAATGCAAATTATTTTCTTGCAGATATTTGATGAAGGAATATTTCAAAGTCTAGTTCGTTCTTTCTTTTTGTTAAACGGAATCCAATGTTTTAACTTAACCCTTTACTTTCGACGCGACGTATTCGGAATTAATAATACTTCATCATCTTGCAGTTTATTATATTCGTTCAAGTATTCTAATATATTAAATGATAATAAAGCTCTCAACATTTAACGACGATTCTGTATATTTTATTTGTAATGATTAGACGGCGGTATTTGTGTTAATTCTCATTCTTGTGGTAGAAATAAAATGAAAATACACCCGTCCCTTAATTTACGCGAATATTCGTTCCACGTGGATTTGATTTACGTGAATAAAAACACGTGTAAATTGAATCTCTAACTTGATAAGGTTGCAGAGGCCACACTACTCCTAATGTTTCCCTTATTTTCCGCGTAAATTGAGGTAAATTTGCCGCGTAAAACAAATACTCGCGTAAAAAAGTGCGGCGCAAATAGAGGGACGGGTGTATTATTGATTTATATTAACACACGTGTCTTTAGAAACACGTATGTCATAAATGGATAAAGATTTGCGGTCTAATGATTTCATCAAATGTCAATATTATTAATCTGTATCAGACACATTCTACACGTACTGATACTGCAAATAAGTGTACCGAACTGATTACGAAACACTATAAGAGAGTGTTTACACAACAGAATACTCACATCAAGGTTGCACATGATACATCAAACGTTATTTAGAAGGAATTGAACAAAGAACTGTTTATTGAAAGAATTACTGAAAGACGGAAACCCGGCTGCGACTCGGAAATAGGGTGACATTATAGACGACAGCACATGTTTTAGTAAAATGAAGTTTTACGTAAAGTTTTAAGTAAAATGAAACGGTGACAAAACAATCGCAGATCAACTTTTGAGAGGGCATTATACATTACACTTCCCTTAGTAAAGTCATGCAGAAACGAATGCGAATATAAGTTTTTGGTATCCCGTGGAGTCGGAGTTTGGAAAGTAACTTCAGTTCCTCGTTCATTTTTATAACAAGAAAGAAACTTTGGAAAGCTGAGTACAGAGACGTAAAAGTAAAGAAATAACACTTTAAAAATGACCACAGGCAGACTATTTAACAATATTAAATACGTAACATACGAAAACGTATAAATATAATCATTCACATTAATTATCCCCTTATAAAAATGACAATTTTAGTCTGACTTTGTGCAGCTCCTGCTGTAATATGTGTTCTACTAAAAATAACAATCATTTCTTATGAAATTATTTTTATTACATCAATAATCGTAAAATAAAAAATCTAGAACCGGGCGTTTTGACCGGTGATGGTAAGTTTAGTGTTAAAACAGAAACCATAAGTTGAGACTGTAGGAACCATGAGATGATAAAGTATTATTAATTTTCAGAAAATGTTCGACTTGCGGTATGTATCTCGTGTGAAAGAGGAAGAACGTAGACTGGTATCTAGGTGTAAATGAAAAGAATTGTGCGGAACACAAGAAAATTTGTTGGGAAAAAGAGTATCTTTTTACAATTAGCATCGCGATACTCTGCAGTTCAAGTCAGAGTCGCCAGATTAAGACTTGTGTCCCCACTCTAGCTTCCCCTTCTACGACGCTATTCCCCACTTTCCCGCCGCGGTCCGATCGCGTGACGCGTTTCGTCTCTGTCGTGCATGTACACGGTACTGGCAGAGTAAGGATAGCTTTTTCCCCTGAACTCGTGCTCTCTCTCCTCATCTGGCGACTCTGGTTCAAGCGAACAAGCCAGAATATCGTTCATCCGAAATATTCGCAATACTAACCGATGCTTCGTGACTCTACGTTTGCAACGCTAAGGAATTATTATGTTCAATAATGTTACTATCTACGAGTCCAATCGGCTACGATCTTAAATATTGGGTTGGCAAGAAAGTGATTTTGGTATTTTCAGGTGAAATAAAACCCAATTTTGGGAAAATTTTGAAGTTTTACGACCGCGAAATTATAAAGCTACCAGAAAAATGGCAAAAGATCATCGAACAAGATGGAAAATATATTATTGGTTAAAGTTCACTGCTTGAATAGAAAAATTAGCTGTTATTTCACCTGAAAATACCGAAATTACTTTCTCGCCAATACAATACATTGCAGAACGAAGTAAAGTTGTGAACGACCAAGGAAAGAGATCTATCGACAAATCGTTCGAGTTGTCATCGTCCGGATATTATCGTACATGCAGCATACACAATAAAAAGCGTAATTAAACGATGGGTAGATACGTGGCAGCTGTGGGACATAATTGTAAAAGAAATCGAGCGGTGGGAGAATACCAGTGTAATCCAAGCTACGGAAAAACTTGCGGTATCTGATGGCGATGAAAAAATTAGCTGTATCAGATTTTATCGTATATCAAATAACAAACAGCTGTTTCTTAACAAACAGCATGCAATAATGTGTCATCGCTTTCGACTCGTTTTTTAGAACGAATGCCTTACTGCTGTTGAGATCGGCAATGTCAGTGGTAAGGCGCACTCGCAGCCATGTTGCGTGTTTACATTTACGTTTTACAATTAAAAAACTTTCTCTTTCCCAATTATACAATTCTGTGGAGAACTTCATCGATAGAAGCATCAATCAATTCTTGGTTTTTGCTACTTTCCGTTCTTCGGGTGATTAAAGCTTTCGTTACTTGCAAATCTGTGCAATAAAGTTTCTAGTAAAAATGTAACCACTCTTCCTATTACTCACATTATTTAAAATTGTAAGTTTCGTATCAGTTCTACAACTACGTAGAATTTTACTGTAAATATATTAACCCCATTTGGACTAGAAGCAACTTTAATTCGAAAATCAAGACATTCCTTTCAACCCAGATCATTTTTATTCTATCTTCTTTATTCAGGGTATCTCAGCTGAAGGAGGCCACCTAAATATCTCCTTCATTTTTAATGGCACAAAAAAAATATTTAAGGCATAATTTAAATGGTATCGAAGGAGGAATATCATAGAAGAACAATTTTTTGTTGTCCGGTTAGTTTTTAATAATTTTTTCAAGGTCATCGTTACTTTTTTTCGGGAAAACTTTTTTTTATAACATTTTGTTAATTGCTTAAACATATTCAAATGTATTTTTCAGCCGCTATAAGATGTAATAAATAAATTAGTTTTCCCGATAAAAAAAATAACGGTGACCTTTAAAAAATAACCGGACAAAAGAAATTGTTCTTCTATGATATTCCTTCTTCGATACCATTTAAATTATGCCATAAATATCTTTTGTGCCATTAAAAATATAGGAGATATTTAAGTGGCCTTTCAGCTGGGACACCCTGTATTGTGCACATCAAATTGAACAGTTGAGCTTCTTACAATTTATAGAATACAGACGAATTTAATAATACTAAAACTGTTTTGAGTAATATTATGGCAATTTTTATTGCCGCCTCGGAGTCACCATTCGAGTGCAAAGAGATAAACTTATCTATCAGACAACGTAGTAATTTAATCATTTTCTTAATGACTATACTCAAGGCGTTCACTATCACACTTTAAACGATAGATGCAGAAAATTATCTAATCTTCGCGATTGCTGAGTCAGCAGTCAAGGCACTTCTGAAGGTGCTTTGATGCTGAAGAACCTGAAAGTATCAAAAACTTAAAACTGACCGGTTCTATGGCATTCTTCTAAAAACTTGGAAAATTTCAAATGAATTGGAATGTTTCCGAACTTTTAGTTGGTTCGCAAGAAGTTTCCCTGAACAGTTCAGGGGCAAGGGAGTTCCTCGCTCGCTCCGCCTATCCCCACCACGACGTCACTTGATATTTGTTACTGTTTTAGCAAATAGTTGGTTGAACTTTCACACATGGGACCAAAAATGTTCAACTTTTCTGATTGTACTATTATACAATTCGACGAAAAAATGATAAAATTTTAAATTCTAGTGTGCGGAATCCAAATGTCTGGGTTAGGTCTTGGACTCCTCGCACTAGAATTTAAAGTTTTATCATTTCTTCGTCAAGTTGTAGAATACTAAATTCAGAAAAGTTGAAAATTTTTGGTCCCCCGAGTGAAAGTTTAGCCCAATAGTTTGCTAGAGCCGAAGATACGTCTGAAACAAGGCGTGCCTCTTCCAGTCTGACCAATCAGATCCGCTTTCCTTTCACGGGAGATCTTGCAAGGTATGCAAAGTACAGTAAATACTAACCAAGCAGTAATTCGGAGAATTGTTCTGTCCGTAAATTTTTTCACAATATTGGAGAAAAGCAAGGTGGGGACGCTAAGAAGAAATTGTACTTAAAAATGATGTTTATGAATACAACAATATATTTGATGTTTTCCCTCCCTGCGGTTAGAATTCAGAGGGATTTCACGCTGCAGGATCCCTCGAAAGCGTTAAAGATAAAGTCGTAGTACACGGAAACGTGTCTGAATGACTATAAATATTAAATCAGCGCCTTGTCCCGAGCACCACAGCGGTCGTCTGGAATAGACGACGGCTGAGGTTCCCCCAGATTTCTCAGCTTCAACGTTCACCATAACTGATTCGTCTTTTTCGTTGCCTTTAACGCTCTACACAAATAGCAATGGATATTCCAGTCTCACAAATTCGCACCGTGGTCGTACATATACCAAGGATCGGCATAAACAATTACCTTTCGTTCAAAAAAAAAATCCTACTCGAACTTCCATGTTTGCTTCAAGAAGATACCCATTCCTGTGGAACTTTCACAGAAAGTGTTCTTGTGGAACAGGTATTTTCGATTTGTCTAATAAAAGTTCCATAAAAATACGTTCTTCATTTACTTTCATAGAAGTACGCGTATGCTTACATTTGCAACATTCTACAGGCGAAACATTTCTATACATACCGCACCCCCGCAAGAAAAAAAATGGCAAATTTGAGGTTATGTCATTGAAAAATAGGTACGACGTGCCCCCACATGCACGAAAAGCGTCACATCTCTATCTCGCAATTTATCATACTTACCTGAAATTTAAAAGGAGCTCAAACTATTTCAATACAAGTGTTATAGTATTTTCTTTTTGTTGATTTTTCTCAAATGCTGCATTTTTTAGTTGTGTCACTTTTCTTGCGTGGGTGCGATATGTATAAGGATCTAACACTATGTGGGATCTATAGCAAGATTGTATTAGCAAAATTAATCCGAAAATCGTTCAATTGTGAATTTTCAGTACGTTTAGTACACGCATGCATCATCGGTGGGTCAATCAACATATTCAAACGCGTGCATTATATTATTTATTATTTTTATACGTTACCTCGCGTTAATGTTTGGTTGGCCTTTGGGTGTAATAAACTCTCTAATTGGAAGTCGATGTTCCATGCTATACACTAATTTTCGCATGACACGTTAATAGTCTTCTACATTTCTATAATTTCCTCTCTTCTGATTAATTATTCTCCTATCTACTCCGAATCACGGATGCTCGGTATCGGAGTTAAAATTTGAATTTTCAAATTGTAGAGAATCTCTAGTCCGCGAAATTCTGCAGTTCAGTGTTAATATGTCACTTGTTCAATGTTGGAAATGTAAGCGTACTTTTGTGAGCGACTCAACTTTAATATTGACGAGTGTGATAAATGTGATATTAATTCATCCTGATGTGTACAATGTGCTGAGAAAGTAATGGCCGTTTAAGGGTGATTCTTCACGACATGTTGTACGAGTATTGTGTATAATTCTCTCCCTAAAATCGTTTACAACAAAAAAAATTAATGTTGGACTTTTGTTTACGTCAATCTACTGTACCCATTAAGAAAGTCATGTTTTATCGAATAAACTGTTAAACTTGTAGAGGTTCTCAGTTGCAAGAGGGCCTACTGGTTTTGTAATGTTAAAAAGCCATAAGGCTAATAGTCATTTTTAAATATTAGTTGATTATTGTCCTACTCTGTCATAAGGGCCTTGTCGGTAAAAAACCCTATTGGCAAGGGACACTGAGGTCAGTGACCTAATTAGGCCAGTACAGTAGCATGGGTGTCAGTGAGGCAGGGTTATGAAGTCAACATCTAATTTCCTTGTCACAGTGCCCTTTGCCGATCAGGCTGTCCTATCGACGTGACTCTTACGGCATTTGTGAAAAAACGGCGTTACAATGTAAAAGATTAAAATATTTAGCAAAATAAGTGTATGTTCATTTTAGTAGCGAAGCTGAACCAAAATGTTTAAAAAATACCGTCCCAGTATATTTTTCACTATCCATTAAATGAAAAAGACTATCATAAATATTATTTTTGAAACCTTTCACACTAAATCAAACATTTTAATATTAAACTCACAGACACGGTTTGAAATAAACTATTTACCCCTTGAAATAGAAACATTCTAGTGTGCAACAACGCAGAATGCTTTCTAGTCGTAAGTAGACCGGTATATTACAGCATTAGGTAATCTTCGATGAAAGATAAGCACCTAACAGTGCCTTCAGAACAGAGAGATGCATTAATGTTAACACTATTTTCCGTTTCCGGAATACCGATGGATTAACCGTTAAAAAATTAATGTTTCCGACTACTTCAAGGTTGCTGATGCTCCTCAGTAATCCATTTAACCCCTCAGTAATTCATTTGAAAATTTTGTTGAACTAATCTCTCCGATATACATCGATTCTCTGATTAAGTTCCATTGAACAATAACACTTTAATTTTACCGCCGCGAGCTCCAATAACATTATTGCATTTTTAGGTCTTATTGTTCCACCCCTAATCATGTATTTTTAAAGTATTTTTCTCATTTTGATCTATGTATTTTCTAAATTTGAACTCGAAATAATTTCTGTAGAGAGGGTTGAATAAAGGTTTTGAAACGCTGTGCTAAAATGGACCCTGACACTACAATCTAATTGTAAGAGTTTTAACAAGACATACTATCACTGTTAACCAGATAAAGTAATCCCCCAGTGTTCTACCTTGAACGTTCCAACGAATCTTTGTTAACCTTCCTAATTATACGTTTGGAAATCGTAAATGGACAACACTGATCTTCTCTCGACACTAAACATTAAATCACTCGAACAGTTGCTAACAGGTAGCTGAATATAAGCCGTCGACGCACTTCCACTAACTTGACTGTTTATTGTTTCAAACACCTCACGAAGTTTTATGAAACACTGATTAGATGAGTCACGTTATCACCAGAGAAAATGTACCGGAAAAAGGAGTACGTAAACTGCCGGAGCGCACACGCGTTACTAACAAACGCGACGCGTTTCAAGCTCGAGTTGCCGGCTACACCACGATAGCGATCTGACAGTGACTCAACGAGTGGGAGAGAAGCTGGTTACTAGGTAGGGGTTAGAAAGTGAATCGCGCAGCATGCTCGAAAGCGTGCAATAATGTTGAAACTGTATTGCTATAAAAACCATGTTTTGTCAAAACCAAGTAAGAAATGCGATAATTATTTACGAAAGTAATAGCCACGTCTCACCGATTTCAACGACCTTAAACAACATTCGAAATGCCTCATAACTTATGACTCATAACAGATTAATCCCATAAAAATAATATTTAACCAAAAGTTTATTTGCGTGAACGGCTACGTCGTGTTGTGCAAATTATTCTTTGCCGATATGTAGAATGGTCGAGGAACATTTCAACGCGAAGTTCGTTTTCGATTCAACAAAGAAAAAAATTAACTTGGCCTACAAATTTTCCTCGCACCTTCCTATAACTGCAAAAAATAATTTGCTCCACATGACGTGCTTTTTCGAGCCAAAAAACTTTTGTTAAAGCAGCTTTCTGATAGAAGAATTCCCCTTTCGAATTTTCAAGGTACAGTAGGACCTCGATTAACCGGCTTGATCGAAAGACAAACAGACCGGATAAATTAAGGCCCGATAAATAATCGAGATCCGAGGAAATAATTAAAATGTATATTATATTCCATAATAAATTTTTTATTTTTGAAAATTTATTTCCCTTCGTAATCTAATCATATTAAACGCATATTTGTCTATAATCGGGATCCGGTCAATCGAGGTCCTACTGTACACGAAACAGACTGTATGCATATGCAAAGTGTTCGCGTTATTGAACGGTGACCACTTATTAGCAAAAAATGAAATGGACAAATGTTTTATTGTTCACCTTCGTTCTTCAAAAGGTCTGGTAAATATTAGATGATTGCATAAGATCAATGGTTAAATTTTAAAGAATACGACTTTATTAATCAATTATACATAGAGTCACACCATTCTTTTCTAAATGTAGAAAATTTAACGATTTTTTCATTTTAATTCAATCAATCTTTAACCAATCTTTAAAATTTAACTATTCAATTTTATTTTCAAATCGCGCACGAACTTATGCAATCATCTGATATAAGAGAGTAGTAAACAATACTATGTTTATTAGAAAGGAACAGTAAAACCTCGTCTTCTTTCATTGTTTTCTGATATTCAACGTTTCGAAGAAATACGTTGGTCTCTGTGCATTAAGTTATTATAGTACATCCGGTATACTTGTAAATGTCAAGATACGTGCAGTAAAGTCTTGATCTAACAATAAGCTTGATCCTCTGGTCCATGCTATTTTTTCGTGACTTCACCGATCGCGCAGAACGTAGAAAAGAACAGTGCATGTAAACACGAACCGCACGCCGAAAACCTACTGCATACAGTCAATTAAACTACCAAATACAGTTCAAATTATATCGGATTTAACGTCATTGTAATCAGAAAAGTGCCACAAATGTGCGCATAAAACTGCATGACCGCAGTGAAAACTTCTCTGGCGATTGTAATCGATCTAAAGTAATACATGTATAAATGATGCGAATATTATTAGTATCGAAATCAATATCTTCTTCAAAATATTATTATAATCTAAGAAAGAAACAATAGACTTGTGATAAGTAAAATACGAGATAAATAGTTTTTATTGAAATCTCTCTAAATATCTAAAAAATCGGGAACAATTCATAAATCAATATTATATATTATTTTCATTCGTTTTCTCATTACATCTACAATGTCAGCACTTGTAACTCTGTATAAAAGTCAATATCTTCTTGAATATCATTATAATCTAACAATAAGAAAGAATTATATAATGGATTTGTGATAAATAAAATACAAGATAAATAATTTCGATTGAAATCTCTAAATATCTAAAAATTACCCGAATAGCGTTTCATCTCGAACCGTGACTGATCAGACTCATTCACTGCCCAGCAAAAATTGTGTAATGTGGTGCGCCTAAAGAAATTTTCACTTGAAAAAAATAATGAAAAATAAAGAAGTTTTGAAGGTTCGCACTAGTAGCTCGAGATTCTCCTCCTGTGGAGGGGGTAAGCGAACTGTCTAAGATCATACAACTCCCCCCTCCCCCATCCGGCTTAGATCAAGACTTTACTGTATGTACAAACTTCCGTTTGTAAAAAGTACAAAACCGTGCCGTCACAAGTGCGACAACGTGAAGACAGCATCGGTACCCGATAAATATTTAAAGTCGATTTTCGAAAGAAACCTTTCATCCTCTCTTCTTTTTGCTCACAGAACTTTCTGCTAGGCTGTTTCAATCCGCGACAGCCTGTGCAGTTGACGCCACGTGGACACGTAAGAATACTATGGAGTTATTGATTTCGGGGCGAATGTTCGGACAACAGTGATAGCTCGCACGAACAGACGCGTCTGTACGTCTAGAACGCAGACTCAATGTTTCGTATGAATGAATGCACGCCACGCATGCAACGCACAAGTGTCTCCCACAGTGCGTAGCATGTTCGAAACTCTGACACATTCGACATATCTATGCGTTCGATCGGATGATCGCATTATTTTACAACACAGGCATTGATCGTAGTGGTCACCCGATACGTGAAACTCAATTGAAAAGTGAGACGGTCTTATCGTCTTAAAAAAGCATTGAAGCTTTACGTTGCACGTAGATTTTGCAGTCTTATCTTACCTTCAGTATTACTCTCGGAAAACATTTTACGCGTTCAATAAATTAAAATTTTCAAGCTGTTCTTCCTTGTACGTAGATCTACCTTAAGAACATTACTTACACACAAAATATTTAAAGAATATGCCCAGCATTTTAACCGATTTCGACTTCAAATGTATGTGTCGCACAAATTTACAAAACGAATTTTTTAAATTTTCGATACAGGTCCAGATAGAAAATTTATGGAAAGTAACCTTTAGTAATTTCTCTACGATTTAGATCGATCTAATAACCTAATCCTTCTAATTTCTCAAGTATCATCGAGATGTCTTTGATAAGTTCTAGGACAATGCAACATACTACAGTAAATTATCTATCGACGCAAAAAGGTGCTACACGATGGACGCAAAAGAAATATCCCCTCCACTGTAGTAATCTGATCTAGGCTCGGGTATATCGGTGTGAACCACTACTAGGCCCGTGTGATTAATTGACAATGAACATTTTGGGCGCAAGGAAGGACAGCGTATGGGAAAGAAAGAGACGCGGAGAGTCGCAGTCGCTCTGGCCGCGTGCTGTCTTTCTTTACACGCGCTGTCCTTCTCTACGTTCGGCTCGGTCTTTGAAGCTCAATAGTGTCCCTCTACGATCGATGCAGACGAACCTCCCCGAGGCTTTTGCGTCGATAGAGGATTTACTGTAGTTGTCTCAACGTCACAGTTCAAAGAACCACCAATATTAGTCGAGATCAACTCTACACGAACAATGTTAGATCAGAGTTAATAGTCACAAGCGACAATTAAGTCGCAATCTCTAGCAAAATAACCCAGTCTCTATGCCTAATTATTCATCAGCTTTTTTCTACACATGTAACAATTTTTAGTTAAAAAATATGTGAACGAGTGTATTAGTCACTATATGATAACAGATTTAAATATAACAGTAACCACTAATTGAGAAGTAAGAATATTTGGATTTGTTTCAAAGCTTTGCAGGTTTATAAACAACGTTAGTATAATTATTGGACACTTTACAGCTTTTTCCCATTCCTAAAATCGAATTTTTCAAACACAAAGTATGACAAAAAAATAGTATAGGTACTTCTCACTTTTGGTATGCTTATATGAACGCGAAACTAATTCTTTCTCGTCTGTATTATTTATTGCTGGAATCATTATGCAAGTAAATCAAATGGAAAGCTATATATTTTGTCTTAATTAAGGTATTGAAATAGACATAACCACATTGAATAACGGTAAATAACTGCCCATGAATATTTCATGCAGTCGATTTTCAGCTGTCGTAAAGAAATAGCAAATAATATTAAATGTAAATGTCATTTGTTAATAGAAGCATTGCTATACTTTTGTCCAATCATTCATCATGATTCACTTGTAGACGGACTGCGATATTTCTCTGTAACAACGCTGTACAACTTACCTTATCGATCCAATAGTAAAAATTCTATAAATTCATTTATGTTATGAAACATAGACTGATTCGTGTTTTTACGTGACTCTCGCATATTTGCAATGTGCAAAGAAAGTAATATAAGTGTGTAGCGTCTAATATGCTTTTAAAACATTAACGTCATTATCGTTTTTCTTTTTTCAAATTCTCCCAAAGTAGTTCAACATTTCACATCGTCGACGAAAGTCTTCAAACACAGGGTAATAATCTGCCAGGCTCGTAATAGCCACATTGAAATACCAATCCTCCCTTCAATCACGAAACTTTCGACACGATTAAATAACTTTTTATGAAATCTCGGGGGCAATTCATACTTTGTCGCATTTAGATTGCTTGGTACCGAACATTAACATGTAAAGTGTACACTCGCAGCAAAGCAACATATGGTGTTAACTACACAGAGTGTACACTCACTAGACGAAGTTGTCAAAATGAATAAGAAATAAGGAATGGAAATTTTTAAAGTTAAATGTAATTTAAAGTCCTTCCATTTTTGTGTCACCCACTGGTACATTTCCTTGTCTTGCAGTACTTTTTACGCAACCTTGATCAATGGATTAAGCATGAGTTTTCGATTAACACAAACAACGCCGAATACGACAGTATTCCGACAATAGTACCTAATAATTTCATTCGTATAATGTCTTATTCGATCGCATTTGCATTAGAAGAGACTCGCGCGAATCCAATGACAAAAGTGTTACAAAAATCTCATAAAAAATACTCGAATTTATGCTGCTTAGCAACACTTTACTCAACTGTTTATTGTTTTTCACTTTACCCTTTCGAAACAAGAAGAGTAAGTCTCTGTTCACCTCGGAATATTAACTAAACTGGCACAAGAACATTTAAAAAGTGAGACCAATGTTAATGTCAGACACTAACATTAAAAAGTGATCGAAAGTAGTGATAGCATTCCCGTTCCTCTACAATTCAATTCATTTTTCCATGGGGAATTGTCTGACGTATCAAGAACGAAACATAAAGAAGCATATTCCAAGCTATGAAACGTTTAAACATGTTAACAACAGCGGTGAGAACACTCAATAACGCTTAAGATTAATTTTCACGGGATTTTCAAAGTTTACCAGGTGATATTCCATATTCTGAACTAGCATAAGCGCATGCAGTATCTGAAAATATGTGCCGTATGGAGCGATTAGAAACGTGAAAAGTTGATATACACACCCCATTTCGTTGGCTGCTTGATTATTGTTATTGGCCGATTCACCGTTCACATTGTTATTAATCGTGTTCGTATTATTAGTTTGCTGCACCGATTGACATGCACCCAATAGAGAGCTCCACCGTCTCATCACATGTTCACCTTGTGCTACCAAATTGGAAAGTATTGGGGGCTCGTCCGTGTCCTGCATTGCTGCGGTCGCCTCCATTCTAAAATACAAAGAAATTTCACTTGGTTTTAGATCAACAGATTAGTGAAATATGAACATTTTGTAGATGAGCTTCTGAGACTGACGACCACGGTTTCAAAGTAACAGATTTTATGAGAAAATGACATGCTCGAGTTCCACTGTATTGTCAACTCAATTGGCAGTTTGGTCAACGACTCAAGCAAACGAAATTTGACAAACGACTTTTAACAGAAGCTCTTCCGCGGTTTGTGAATACGAAATGCTCACCGGTGCCGCTCATCGAAGGAACTTGCGTCGCTCTGTTCGTAATCCAATATCAAATCGTCGGATGCGATAGATTCGCAAGGTGACAGAGTGTCAACGCTGCCAGCTCGACTCATTCGTTTGCCATGATGTGGACTGTTTGTCGCATTCTTACTGTATCCTGCAGCTGTAAAGTGGGACAATTGATGAGTAATACCGGAAAACGTTCAACTTTCAGCATATACAGTATATAAATTGCAAGGATATATTGTACTCTAAAAATTATATTCTCCCCAAAACTATATAACCTTTATTTGAAACATTTTCGATATATACATATACAGGATGTCCCAAAAATGTTGTAGCCCCTGAAGGAAGTACAACAGAAAAGTTGAATCACCTCTTTCAAGGACGTAAAACATTTTTGGAACAACCAACATGTTCAGCGAAATTCCCAAGTTTGCCCGTGGCCACTATAGTGGCCCTCTAAAGGTTAACAAAGACAATCAATCCCCTTTACCTGCTTTAGGACTGGACTCGACTAATGTATGGCTGTTTTCGGTAACAAGCTGGCTAGCTACAATGGATTGCGCTTCAGCCCCGACCCTCATGTTCTCGTTTAAAATAAGCCCAGGCTGATCAGCGATCTCGTCGTCGAAAAATTCCCTACCCTCCGACAAGCTCAACGAGTTTGAGGCGTTGGTAGGTGTTCCAGGACTGTCATCGTCCAAGGTGTTCCCGGACTGTTCCATGGGCTGCTCCTTTCTGGGCGTTTTGGCGTCCGATTGCGTAATACTGGCTGTGAGGCTGTCGAAGAGACTATCAACGGGAGAAGTCTCGTCGTCTATCAGCGAGGTAGAGGTAGCTGCAGCAGCGGCGAACGCAGGATCCTCGATGGTGAGCAACACCGATCGCAGAGATGTCCTTGGTAGCGTTACGTTTTTGGCTGTGTTCGCAGCAGCTTGCATATGATGAGCAACGGAAGAGGAACGTTGGCACTCGTCGCTAGAGCTTAACGAGTATTCGTCGGCCATAGCTTCACCGTGACCGTATTCAGGATCGTCGGAGCTAGGGGGGCTGAAGTCCGATTTAATGGATGGGATCTTTTCCGATCGAGACCTGTCTTTGTAAACTTTCTCCTCGCCGAGCCCCTCGTCATATCCCTCCGATGACGTGGTGGACATGGAGGTCGTCGATTCGGCGTGTCTGTTGTCTTTGTTCACAATCCTTTGATATTGGGTCGTTCGTTCCCGCACCAGTCCAGTGCCGGGGGCCGTGAATGTCTTCGGCAACGGAATAACAGAAATCTCGGTGACCGTGCTGTCGTCGTCTCTGACATCCCTGACGTCGAAACTCTTTCCGTTCACCACCATTCTTAAATTCCTAGGTCTGCCTATGCCGCGTCTCCTGCTCGGAGAACCGCCGGTGTAATCGTAACCTCGATTGGTGTCGTCCACTGTGCAACCCTGCTGGCTACCCACACCAGAATCCTCGGTGCTGGAACCCTCTTTCGAGCTTGTAGAACCCTTCGACGCAGCGGACACCATTCTGTTCAAATTGGCCGCTGTTTTCGCGGTCTTCGAGTTCGCGTTGGTGACCCTTACGGCGAACTGAGGCAACGGCAGGTGACTAGTGTGCAGTGTATACCTGCCGACCGGCTCGCGAATACCCGATGGCCTTCGATTCCCGTCCACTTGGGAGGTGCCAACATTGTTGTAAATGGTCACACTACGCGCGGGCGACCTGATCTTCGACGCGGGCACAGAAGAGGTATTGCACACGACCGGGGCTACCCTCTGCGTCTGTTTCGGTACACTCTCTTGCTGATGTTGCTGCAACGCCTCTTGGTTGTAATGGCTGACCGTGTGGCTGCTGCAGATGTCGGCAACCTTGTTCGTAAACTTCACCTGCGGCTGCTTATACCCGAAACGGTTCGTCCTCACCGCGATCCCAGTAGCGTCCTTCTTCGGTGGAGCGAGTCTGGGCGTCGATCGACCTGACGACAGGTTGCGAGTCGCGCTCGCGTTGTCCTCGTCGCGACGACGATTCTGCTCGGGACCGGCAGATTTCGATCGTGGCTGGGTCAGACTAGACTCCGCTGAGTAGTTCGATATCGCCACAGGAATCCGAATCGGATGTCGCCGGAAGCCGAAAGACGTGGCCGCACCCCGCCTCGTACCTTTGCTGCAGTTCTAGAAGACAAAAAATGTGCCCTTCAGGATTTTGATAATCGAAACAAATGGAGTACTGTTTCGGTATATATGTATGTATATTTGTGGAACATTTACACACATTTATGTTCCTTCAAGAAACTAGAAACTCGATCGTTCAGATATTAACACATTACCTACCGGTGATTATTCCATAATTGTTGAAAGTCTATGGTTCGTGGCTGAGGATTTTCTAAAAGAATCATTCAATAGCAACAGCAACTTTAATCATAAACCAACAACTCTCAACCTCAATAACAAAATTCAAAAATTTCCCTCGGTATTATTGTGTAAATGAAGATTTTTAAGCTTCCATTTGGTGCAGCACAATTATTGAAAAGCCTATTAATAGGCTACCAGTAGAGATAAAGTGTTAACATCATGCGAAATTCGATACATAATTCAACAATAATAAATATAACGACAAAACCTTTTTGTTCTCAGTAGTTTCTCAAATGACATTTGTACCGACAGATTTGCCAGCTGATATTTCGGTTACAAAGTTTTCGCATACATCGAGACATTACCGCTTTCGCCGTCTCCCGCGATAGCTGCGGATCGATAACTGTTGTATTTTGCATTGCTGCGCCGGTAGTTTTAGCTATGCTTCTATGCTTGTGTGAAATCACACCTGATTTTATCGAAAGTTGTACATATCAATTAGTCACGACTATTTTCGAAATACGATACGCATGGTCGTGATAAATTTTCATTTGAATTCACCTGGAGTCGTAAAGCCTAGATTTAACCTCGGTGTAACGTGTATTTTATCAATCTCCAACTTTAATCCTTCACGGACGATGTCTATGTATCGCAGTGACCCTGACAGATGTTTCAGAATTGATTACACGTGGTCAGAATACTAGATTCGTACTCCATTTCGGTCACCAATTATTTTATAAATGGTAACATACAATCGCATATATAAATAACATATTGGTAGAACCATTGATGAAAGTAATAAAGATTTTCAATACATGGTTCATGGTTTGCTCTAAAATATATACTAAACGTTATTTACTGTCCAGCACTGGTAAGATATCGCGTGAAGTGTAAAGGATTATATGTATAAAATTGAAAATTAAAGTGTTCAATAGCTGTTTCGTTGTATGGTAATTTTTCAAATGTATTTTATGTAGAATCTGTAAGTCACTGAAAATCAGTATTCGAAATAAAGCAATACGATAAGGTGTTGGCAGACTTCCACTTCACTATACAATATTATAAGAATCGACGCTCGGATACCCAGAAACCTACATTATGCAAATATTTCACTGCTACCTTGTTTCTTAATTAAATTCCACAAAGAACAGATTGTCTTAAAGTTGTAATTTGTATCTTTCCTGAAATGTCAACATTTTGAAGATCGTTCGTGCAATAGTATACTCGAGTACATTCATATACATAGCATATTCAAGTACATTCAGGTATACATATTCTGGTATTCTTGTATATTCTAGTATATTCTAGTATATTTTAGTATATTCTAGTATATTCTAGTATATTCAAGTATATTCTAGTATATTCTAGTATATTCAAGTATATTCTACATCGAAAACCTTTGTTTCAACAATTGAGTAGAATCTGTACAGAAGTTTTGTAATATCTCCTGCAAATATTCGTTAATGTTATTTTTACACAGAGATACGAAGTAAAACGCTGAATTTATATCGAACAATAACGTTGATGTACATAAAAAATCATTCGAAAGGAAAGTCATGTGGTTCAGCCATCATAAACGTTCTGTAGAACAGAAGATGCATAAGAACGCGGTTGAAAAAAGCCTCGGATTCGGCCCGATGCGCGTTCGCAGAATTATTTGAGTTCAATCGATAAAGCGCGTGTGACGCGGAAGATGATTCAGAAGCTAAATAGAATCAGACAACATCGACAACAAAACCACGTCGGACATCGAGAGAAGTGAACGTTAGATGTGATATCGTAATCGCCAATAGCTTGTGACCAGAGATAACGAGGCAGGGAAAGTAGAAGGTTCAAAAACATTAAGTAACCCGATTCAAACTCCAGAAATAGAGCAACCGCGTTCCCAAATCAACCAACTCCGTGCTTTTCAGACACCCGTTCTAGCCGAGACAGTCGAGAGTGTCTTCGAGGTTCTTATAAAACGCTCTCCTAACAAGCAGTCGACGTTCAATTGTTTCCGTGAACCGAGCAATATCGGGAAAACTGAAATTGCAAGGCGAGCTCGCATCTCTCAATAATCCCCCTGCAAAAGTTTAAGATGACACGATTAGATATTTCTTAAATTCTAGCTGCCGTTTTCGTCTACTATCCTCAACGATATTCGGCTCCTATAAACAGTCACGTTTCAATTGTCAGATTCTTCTGTTCCTAGCACGTTCGCTACCACCAATTACTCTAAGTTGTTAAGATGTTTTATTAAATGCACTCATTTGTGAAAGATCAAAACAATTTAACACAAGAGAGTCTACTTGAAACAAGTATAGAAAATTAATTCGACTATCTTCAACTAAGCTGCGAGTTCGCGAACGTCACGTACGCGTGACGACGGTAGCGAGCGTGCTAATCGAAGAATAATTACCACAACATGATTCCGAGTAAATTGGGGTTTAGGAAAGGTGAAGCGAATATTCCCGTTTACTAGAAAAAAATGTGTTAACGTTCTGATGAAATTCTGGTGAGAGCTAATGAAACTTAACTTATCAAATCTTAAGACCTCTCGAATTTTAATCAAATTTATCGTGTTTCGTATCTTGCTTCCATTATACGTTTTGCTGGATCTTGTCCATTGCACCATGACTAATTACAGACCAATGTGTTAATTATAGAGAATGCATACTTTTTTAGTAGCCGATTGATTAAACGTACATACACGATAAAAACAATGAACGTTGCGCAAGATTTCGTTCCTAGTCGCTTGGAATCTTATTGCTACAATTTGCGAACTAAAAACGGAAAAACTGTTGCAACATGCAAATGATGCGCGTTTCTAAATTCGCAGTTTTCAGAATGTTGAGAAGACATGGGGGAACGGTTTGCAACATACGAAGTAACCGTCTTGTTCTCCGGATCTACAGCCCACAGAAAATTAATGGGGACCCCTATGCAATCGGCGAGACACAAGTTACCGATGCTACAGTTGCCAGATTCATCGTAATAATTCAATTACCCTCGTACAAATTAAGTTACACTTCTACGCGCCACCATATGTTAAATTGTCGCAGTTTCGTATCCGACGAAAACCACAGTTTCATACTTTCTATTATTCCTCGCGTATGTCTTAACGCCTCTTTCGCCATATTATCAAAATGCACGACATTCCGATGAAAGATAGCAGCATTCCAGTGGAAATACCGTCCACTGAACCGACTGAAAGAAAAACCTACAGACCATAATAAGTTCGTGCTTACAATTATTAACACGATCGGCATCGGAGCGATGGAATTTATCAACGATTCACTACCGACAAGGTGGAAAATCCCAACGATTTGCTTGAACGCATCAATTCTTGCCGAATGGTGTACGTGTACATGTCTCGGGTGGTATACGTCACTATCGGTTAACCTTTGACATTGAATACCATGTCACACCAACAGTCGCTCCTTTCACGACGCTATTCTAATCCAGGCTCCAAGTCGCAGCCGATCAAAACAGGCGAGCCCGATCGAAGAACCCGGCGTCTGTTTTGACACATGAGGAAGTGTCTACCTGTACCGGTTCTTCGTGACTATTTCAAGAACGTAAATCGATATTAGAGCCGTTCCGAGTGAGAGAAGCACGCGACAACGGCGAGCAACCTAGTCCAACCGACGACGTCCGATCGTGTCCGAGGGTGGACATTAGCGACGTCAAAAGGTGGACAGGCTCGAAAGAAGGGAAACAACGACGATTCTCGAGAGATCGACAAACGTGGCAAGAAACATAGATGAAGAAGCAAGCACCCTTACCGCAACACCGACTCCTCTCTCGACTGCGCTCTCATCGTCGCACCGGTGTCCATCCATGGGGTCAGTGTCGGTCTCCGGGGAAGTTCACTGTCGGGTTGGATCGGTTCGGGTCGGGTCCCGAGGAACAGCACCTAAAACGAGCGAAACGAGTCCATGACCAATAACGTGGTCCATGGATTTCGGACCGAGCACCGTCCACATGTGGGTCATGGAACAGCGGACGCGTTTACGAGGAGTGTGTTCGACACGATCGATCCCGGCTCGAGTAGAGGATGTTCGTTCTCAGCTTACGTTTCCCTCTTCTAGGTCCGCAACGCCGTCATCCTGCGCCGTGCTGCGCGCCGCGCGAATATTTTTAACCGGTTGACACGGGGGCGAGGCTGATTTCGAGGCTCGGAGGAAACCTTCCCCGTAGATCTGTCAGCTCGGCGATCTGGAGATTCTCGCACGTTCCCGTCGTTCTCGCCGTTCGCGTCGTCGACGGAAGACACACGCGCACCGATAACCCGACTCACTTCGACTCCCTTCGACTCTCTCTTTCTCTCTCTCTCTCTCTTCCCCTCTCTCTGTCTCCTATATCCCGGTTGGCTGTAATCACGATAGCTCGCTCTTTCTCGCCCCTTCGTTTCAGCCACTATGCTTCGCTGTTTCTAGTCAGCTCTCGCCCTCTTCCTCACCGCTGTCAGACTCGACGGTGCCTCTCTCGAATGTCGAGCACACCGAAACGTGGAATCGATCGAGCAGTCTGCGCCGTCGCGGCGTCCCGACGCCACCGTCGCACTCGCCTTCGCTGCGTAGACTGATGAACACGAGGTGCGCGCGGGCGCTCTCTCGCCCCCGACTGTTCCTCCTTCTATATCTGTTTCCGAAAGACCAGGGGAGGACACGGAATGATTTTTCAGAGCGACTTTCACCGCACAGATAGACCAACCATGCCGCGCCGTTCGTACGAGCGTATTCATTGAAACGAGTTTGTCTCGCTCTCGTCGGGCATCCTCTTCATCCTCGAAATATGTATTTCGCCTCGACAGGGTTTACGTTTCCTCGTAGAGAAAAATATTGGCTGCCTTGCATTTTATGGTGACTGCTCCGCCCGCTAACAGCGTTGACGCTTTCGAATACACAGTATAGACATAGACGATATCGAACGCCTGACTTTAGCCGATTGCCAGAAATGGCGAAACGCTTCTTTCAATCAGCAGCGTCGCTACAACCCGACGAATGCATACGTATTCGTAACGTATTAACCCTTTGCGCTGCAATTTATTTTATGGTTGCAATGATTAGAGTTTCTATCTGTTTCATCATTTCTTGGAAGAAGAAGAAAGTTTATATTTATTGTACAGGGTGTTTCAAAATAATATGTCATGACCACTGTAACGTGAAAATAGACCGCAAAATTCACCTTAACACTGAATCCCAAGGTCAGCATTGTTTTTTATTTCATCGTGTAATACTTATCGCAATGAACGAAAGTCTCGCAAGAATTATGTGTCTCATGCCAACTGTTCGCTTAGTAAACGACTTTAAAGTTTCGTAAATTATTTTATTTCATATGTCTACAGCAAGCATGTCAAATTTATTTATCACCAGGGGCCTCATTAAGTATTATAAATTAATTCTAGGGCCGCGATAAGACATGCAGACTCGAAATAAAGAAACACATTTTTTTTTATTAACATTGCAGTTACACATACAAAATAACATAGCGCAAACACAACAATATTACAAAAATGCATATGAAGTATAAAAGTTATTTTTCTTCAAGTTTACTTTATTTGAATAGAACTATTTAATTTTTTTTACTTCGAAGAAACTTGGCAACGATTTTCAGTAACCGAATTTTCAAAATTCGGTTGAATTTGTTGAGCTGTAATTATTTTTGAAATTGATAGCACAAACTGGTCTGTTAATCTTGATCTTTCCTCAGCGTTATTATTTTTTAACGTTAAAAATAGTAGGCCGCGCATAACTGAAATACACCTAATTGCACATAACATATTGGGAAATCGATCAACAGAGAAATAATTGTAGAAATCAGGAATCCCAACATCCATATATTTTAGTTCCAATACGGAATCACACTGCATTTCGATTAATTCCAGTTGTAAATTGTCAGCAACAGTTTTTTTCTTGGCCAGGCCGCAGAATACTTGTCGACGGGTCGCATGCGGCTCGCGGGCCGCGTGTTTGACATGCCTGGTCTACAGGGAGTCCTAAGATAGTATAAACGTGGAGATGATTCTACACGAGAAAATGTAGAAAATTTTTTTATCGTTTTTCTCCCCCTTTCCCAGAGAGTGTTTGAAAATTCGACGATCACGCGTGCTATTGAATAGAAATCGTCTGACGCGTCTGTTCATGATCGACTCATTCTACTTCATAAAAACGCTAGGCACGCGAATTTGACGAATTGTTACTCATTCATTGTCAAATGAAAAAATTTATTCTATATTTTCGAGTTATTTTCCCTGTAGAATCATCCCCTCCACGTTTATACCATTTCAAGACACATGGTAGACGTATGGAATAAAATAGTTGGCGAATCTTTACAGTCGTTTTCTAAGAGAACGATTGACGTGAGACACATGGTTCCTTTAAGACTTTTGTTCGTTACGATGATGAAATGAAAAATAATTCTGATCTTCGGATTTAATGTTAAGGTTAATTTTGCGGTCCATTGTTGTAACAAATCTCTACCTATCTAGAGGTTCAGAATCACGCTATAGTGGTCGCGACATATAATTTTGAAACACCCTGCACAGGGTGTATAAAAAGTAATAGTCATCCGTCGTAGGGGTGAATCTACACCTCTGGATCGGTGGACATTTGTGAGAGAAACTTGCCGCAAAATTGTTTATAACAAAGAAAAATGTTGTTAAAGTTTGTTTTTACATGAATACCTTCCACTCATCGAAAAGAGAAAAAGTTTGAAAGGAGCCACATGTCGCAAACAGATAGTTATTGAGATATAACCTGTTAAAGTCCTTGCAAAATTTAATTGTGTAGAATTATACATATAGACAAAAGCCTACTACTACAGTACACGCGACCGTGTCGATGAGAGAGAAAATGATCGTGTGCGTGCCTTAACACAAGGCCCGTACCAAGTGATCGTCTCCCTCCCCATTTGGATCATTGCAAAAACTTTAACAGCTTATACCTCAATAACTATTTGTTTGCAACATGTGGCTTCTTTCAAACTTCTTCTCTTCTGGATGAGTGGAAGGTGTTGACGTAAAAAACAACTTTACCAACAATTTTCTTTGTTATAAACAATTTTGCGGCAAGTTTCTCTTACAAACGTCCGCCGATCCGAGATGTAGATTCACCCCTAGGACAGATGAATATTACTTTTTATACACCCTGTACGTCTATACATACTCCAATGGCTATATGTATTTAGTATGGTCAACAACGAAATAGAATTTTATTTCGATTTAAAAGAAATGAATGATATATAGATTTAGTAAATTCTGCTCGAAATCTTCATCGCGAGTCTGACTCGATGTTCTAGTGCAAAGGGTTAAGGGATGAATGTATATATAAGTTGAAATGCCTTAAAATTGCATTATTATAGTAATGACTACATATTTATAGTGGTGTACTACAGTACTGGGCACGGTTAGGGCCCCTCAAACGATTGCTTCCTCCACCAACGTATCTTCGTTAGCCCACCGTAACGGCGCTTACTGGAAGGGGACAGTGGGTGCTACAGTGGGGACAGTTTTGCTTCAATTGAGGCAAATGTTCCCAGTACTATAATACTCTTCGATAGAATATCGTAATTAGGAAGATAGGAAAAAATATAATTTACTAGTGAACTTCTTCTGAACGAATCCTCTTCAATGATAAATCACGCAAAGATAACATGTTTGAACTTTGCTTCACTAGAAAAGTTAGCTGCTGACCTTGTCTATCGAAAACTTTTGAACGCCTGCGTTCAATATTTCTCATCTAACATTAGACTTTCAACTGAAGCTTACAGCTCAATACATATTTATCTTGTTTATGAACGAATATGTTATACGACTCTCGATTGAATTCGCCACTTGTCGAGATATTACAATGTTCGATATACTGTTCGATATTACTAGACTCCGGATTTTTATGCAAAATAAAAAATTTGTGCTTCAATTGCAAGGCACAAGAGCCATATATCAATTTATATTCTTCATTAATAATTTTAATTTTTATATAATTCCTTCATTAATAATTTTATTTATAAATAAAGCGAAAAACGCTCAGAACTTTTTACTTCACCTAATATAATACTACTGACAATTTTTAGAAAACATACGAGTAGACTCCGGATGTTTATGCAAAATAAAAAGTTTGTGCATCAATTGCAAGACCCAGGAGCTAAATATAAATTTATATTCTTCATTAATAATTTTAATGTGATAAAAATAATATATTGACACTTCAAGTGCTCATTTTTGTTATAAATGCATAAAACCCGGAGTCTACATATGAGTTTATTCTTAAAACTGCAGCATAAAATCAAAAATAAAACTCATTACTACGAGACACTAGTACAAAAATGGATCGATTACATGGACCATAACAAAAATTAAAGAAAGTCAATCTCATATGAAAAATTTTATTAAACCAAGATCAGTAACCTCGCTTCTTCTTGCTATCTTATCGATGATTATTTTGGTTATCTGGTTATTGTTTCTGAATACATATTATCTTATCGATCGTCTTTGTTTTGACATCTCCAGCTGCCACGTAATCCTCTGCAATACTTTTCCGATATGGTTTCTGGGAAACTTTTTGGCTGGAGAATACAGTATGGCGAAGAACTATGTAGTATTCATGATATGGAAATTACTAAAAGGTGACTGTGCAAATTGTCTGACTTGGCTACACCCGATAATCGTTTGCACTCGTTTAATTTCTCAAACTAAAAAGTTCTCAAGCAACGATCTGAAACCAATGTTCCAATCTTAAAATCATTCAAATCGAATATTAAACTTGAAAAGTATCGGTGGTCACATTACTGTTGCTTTTGACGTGAAATTGCAACTTCCACTTGAAGCTGTGTCTGACCGGTACTGACTACTGAAACGCCTGGCAATAGGCAACCACGGTCAGTCAGATGCTAGCGATTCAGCGGTAGTATACCGTTAGGCGCTCACAATTTTATTCCTACATTACCTACCGGCAAGGTGTGAAAGCGAATTGGTATTCCGTTTGATAATAAACATACCTATACACTAGGGTAAAGAAGAGACTCCGAAAAACAATTTCTAAAAAAACGTTTGAAAAACATTATTACTATTCAATTTATATTTATTTTAAAAACATATTCTTTAATTGTATTTAAAGTTGTATGAAATGAATACATACTTCAAAGTTTGTCTTGCAAACAATGTAAACGTTTAATGTTAACGTTTAATATTAAAACACAAATGTATGCATTGTTACTATTTCGCAATATTATCAATGTTTGTTGGACATGGCCGAGTTTTAACTCGTTTAGAAGAGATAGCCTCAGGAAAGGTAGCCTCAGGTATTACTTCGGTCGAGGCCATATTATTTTTACTATCGCATAAATTATGTTTTACTGAAATTCACATATTGTCTGTCTATAAACAATTTTGTTGCTACAAATGCGAAGGTAATGAATTTCGCCAATCGAAAACGAAATCCTAGTTCTTATTTTCATCGACGGTTTTCAAACGAAGAAGGTGAATATAAATTTTCAAAAAAAAATCTAATAATGTCATTAATAGACTCCGGATTTGATGCATTTATAACAAAAATGAGTAGATGCAATTTAAAACAGTGAACAGATCAAAGAACTTTAAGAGTATTAATATATATTATTTTCACTACATTAAAATGATTAATGAAAAATATAAATTAATATATAGCTCCTGTGCCTTGCAATTGATGAACAAATTTTTTGCTTTGCATAAAAATCCGAAATCTAGTTATTAAAAAAAAAGCTCAACATTGTATTTGTGAAACTCTAAACAATTATTCTGCGTAAGAATTATTCGTATAACTTTCTTGTCAAAACAGAAGAAATTCTAGAAGCTAAAACTTCGATTTTTCTTCTGTTAATTTTCACCAAAACTGAGGGCAATGGAGGAAACCGACTTTCGAACTAACATTTAGCGTCAGAATACGGATAGTTTTTCATAATAAAATTCACGTTGACCAGAATAATTACTTAATTACTTTCCGAGCGACTTAGTACATTAAAATTTGTTTTTCCGAGTACCGTATAAAAGAGGTTGCGGAAATTCGCGATGGCAAGTGAAAGATTACGCACGCGATCCAAGGCCGTGAATGCGTAAAAGGAATAGTAATTATTATCTCATTCCGAGCTCTAAGTCAGTCGATGCGAGCACGCGGTGCGCAAGGAATTCGTGCGAAAGCAATACATATATGTATTCGAATGTTTGGTTAAGCTTTTCAAGGTTTTATTGTGAACACATGAGCGTGGCTCGTCTCATCGCGCCGGGGAAAAGCAAAGGTGAACAAAAAGAACTTCGGAAAAGAAAAGAATCCGGGCAAGAACGACAGATAAAAACAGAGAAATCTCTCCCGGCCGTGGATATCGAGCATAAGTGTCGAAGTTGGGGGATTCGCGTTTTCCAGCGTGCTTCCGGTTAGCGGATACCCGGCATGGAATCAACCGGCATAACGGAGAACAATGGAAAGCGAATATAATGAAAGCAAACGAGCTACGACCACGCTCGAGTGAATCAGCAATGCTGATGAAGTTAACAATTAATTACTTTCTTGTATTCCCATTCGGCTCTTGAAAATAGCCAAGCACAATGAATCATGATCGTGGTTCGTCGTTTTCTGTGTGACGAGGAAAACACCTTGAACATCTTAACACTTTAAAGACCGGAAATCCGCCAACAGGTTCGCTGACAGGGATCATTTTATCAAAGGGGAATTTCTTTTTTGTTAGCGTTAATATATTTTAGAATTGAATTAATTAATATTTTTTTATTTTATAATAGGCACTTTTTTTGTTAAAATTCCTATTTATATGTTGCATGGGTGGTTATTAAAGGATTGTCTAGAGGCTCCGGTTTTTGGTATCTTGTATTTGCAAAATCTTAAGTTATAATTCATAATACGACTAAAGATATTCACATCCGAAGTTAGTGCTTAATATTTGTTAATAACTGGAGTTCAAACTTTAAAGCTGTTTTGCAATTGACTATTGACTGCTCTAAATAATCAACAAACCTTGTTTAAATATACTAAAAATCGTTCGCATTAATTCCAAGGCATTCTGAGAGGAGTGATTAGTTTATATTGCTCAGAATTCTTTTGATTGCTCGATGAAGACTTCGCCGAGATGAACCATAAGGTGTTAATAAATCACTGGCGATTAGAAACTAATTAATTCTATATTTAGAATGCATTTGTCTAATCGTTCTAAGTGTCAGCTGTGAACCCAACGTGCGTATGGCTGAATGCGACACACCTGGCTCACTTGCAAATTCTCATAATCTCGAGTCTCGCGTAACAGAACTCGTTGTCCGTCGGAAACTGTTTATAAGAGACCCAAATTTGTTTTAAACGCAGCGACTCGATCAGGTTCCACAAGATTAGGCGTGTACCTACATGTGCCGACCGTTGCAGTATCAGATTCGCAATGGGGACACCGGAAATGCTGATCAATGCTGTCGATTTTTGAGATGTTCCGTTACTTCGCACTATCTACTAGCAAAATACGGATTTATGGTCTAGTTATTTCACACGGAATATGCAGCGATTCTTAATAATTATGAATCTAATTTCTAATTTACGTTTCCTTTTATTATTCATCTATTTAACACTCTGCCGACGACGCCTGGGTCCGTTTACCCCCACTGCTGTAGACTCGATGCTCGGTAAAGTTTGTTTTCTACCGCGCTCTAACAGGGGAAGGACCCCAAGTGCCCAACTTCGATTTTGATAATTTTTTGTGAAATGATGGTATATGGATCCCTAATTATGTATGCACAATATTAGGTGTAGTTACTCAATAGTTTTAAAGATATGAACAATGGAACTTCAAAAACTTGAGCTCCAAATCATAGTTTATCAACAAGGTATGAAAGTTCAATTGTTTATATCTTTAAAACGATTGAGTAACTACACCTAATATTTTGCATACATCATTAGGGACCCATATACCACCATCTCACAAAAAATTATCAAAATCGGAGTCGAACACTTGGGGTCTTTTTCTTGTAAAAGCGATTAAAATATTGCAGCTGATAAAAATGACAATGCTCTATTTATTTAGATCTCGCGCAATTTTTAAAACAATATGTGCTGGGACGAAAAAATTCAGCGTATCAATTTCCATGTATGCAGCTTCATAAAATGAAAAATATGAAACTGGTCATTTGACCGACAGTGGTAGGTTTAGTGTTAAAGCAATATCTGAGCTACCGTGTCTTTCGAAGCTAAATAAAACATATACTTACTATAAGATGAAGACATAGAAAGAAATATATTTTCACTATAAGATACTTGTGTAATATTTCAAAAGTATTACTTTAGGATGTCTAAGCGCATAAATCAATTGACGAACAACAATAGCGCATTTTTTTGAAAATGTAAGAAACGTCACGTATGAACAAATAACAATGCTCTGAGTAATAGTTGCATCGCGTGTGACATCTGCCATCTGTCATCCTTAATAATGATAGTTACATCATCGTGAACGTCATTGCTTGACGTTGGGATGCAAACAGTAGTTAAGTTACTTGCTGAAGCAACCTGCGGTACGACGTCTCCCACTTCTTTCTAATTGCATTTGATTAAACTTTAAGGAGAAGGAACACAGTTTTACGGTGATTTACAGGTCTCAAAGGACATTGAACTTGCGCGTGACCTTCAACTGGTATCTCGCACATACAATCAACTAGCTTTTCCGCTATGCGCGTAGAGTTCGAGATACGTGTATAGTGTTTTGTTTGGGTAACTAGTGATGGGATCGAGTATATGTATTGCGAACGATCATAATATCTGTAATTAAAAAAAGACCATACACCAGGACACTTGATGTTTTAGTGGACTATTTCTAACACTTTGACCTTGCTGTATTCTTATTTTGGAAATATACAGTGGGTAACGATAGTATTCGAACATCCTTTAAAACAGAATAACTTTTTTATAATTGTACCAAACGACCTGATTTTTTATTATCAATTAAAAGCATTGGTTTATGAAATTATATGCGAAAAAGATTTTCCTAAAATTATAATTTACAAGGTTACATGCAGAAATAAAAAAAGGCATTTTTTAAAACTTTTTTATTTGGGTCCTTAAAGAAAATTTGAAATATATGTTGGTTTTTGGGAAGCAAGGTAATTTTTATAATAAATAAAACAGGTAGATATCTTTTAAACGATATTTATGTAGATGCTCTCTCTTCAGAAGTTAGGTTTAGACTGACGATGGTCCGGAGCTTGTCGCTGTATTTATACCAAAAACGTAAGTCACTGTCGTCATGCGGATTCAAAGGGTCGTCGCTTTATCTTTGTTTTATAAACCTAAGATATCGCAGAGATTAATGTAATAGGACCGGCAGAGATGGTCCCTGGAATGGTTCTCGGAACAGTATTCATTTCTGTATGACGTTATATATCGACACCCAAAGATATGGATCCTCGATTGTATATGTATACAATAGTTCTAGGAACAGATAAATGACGTCATACATCAATAATATATCTTTTGTAGATCTATGTTAGTTATACACATACTGAAAATTTCATCGAAATCGGCCGACGCAGGAAAAAATTCTGTAGATTTTAAGCAGAAACTGATTAAAAGTCGAGTAAAATTACGATTTTCTCCATTTTTAACCACTTGTAACTCGTGTGTATGTTAATTGATTTCGATTAAATTTTCTGAATGTATATAACTAACATAGATCTACAAAACGTATATTTTAAGTTTTTGATTATATGGGCTCAAATAAGAAAGTTTTAAAAAATGCCTTTTTTATTTTTGCATGTAACCTTGTAAATTGTAATTTTTAGAAAATCTTTCTTGCAGATCGTTTCGCAAACCAATGCTTCCAATTGGTCGTTTGATACAATTATAAAAAAGTTAGTTTTCAAGTGCGTTCGAATACTTTCGTTCCCCACTGTATGTATATCGTTCATTCGTAAGAAAAGTTACACAACTCGAAGTATATTTCTAAAGACAGTATATAATAATAAATATTGTATAAATTGTGGTATACTTTATTACTAGACTGCGGATCTCTGCAAAATAAAAAATGTTTGTATTGATTGCAAGACACAAGAACCAAATATAAAAATTTTATTCTTCTTTTGATTATCTTGTTAAGGTTAAACTGATACACTGGGGGCCATAAATCTTTTTAATACCACCACTGTTTTAAATTGTACGCACCCATTTCTGTCATAAATGCATAAAATACGCAGTCTATTTATAACTAATGTTATAACATACATAACAATTCACCTAGTATCTAAATAACAAATTATATTACATTTCTAAGTTGGTGACATACAATAAAAAAAATTGGCAATTTCAGGTAATTTTCAAATGGTTTTCCTGTGAAATTCCTTCTTTGGCTTATGTCACTTTTCTTATGAATGAACGAGATACGTAGAATGGACGAAAAATAGGCTTGTGTTACAGATGAGTAGATTGCAGATCTCTATGCATTTAAGGCATATGAAAATTTTAAAAAATTGCTAGAATATTTTTCATTATTTTGGATCTACGAAGGCTGTTCCTACTAAAAATAGCATAAATGTAAATTGCATAACCATCCGCAGTCTACAGATGAGTTACTGAGCACCGAAAGTTCCAGAACTTCCTGAATATTCAAAATCCGTAATTTCTCATGTTAGGAAGTTTCACGCGACTATTACCTATGTTAGCGTATGGCCAAACTGCTGGAGATGTTCGGGCAACTATTCGCCGAAATCCGCAAATGGTTTGATCCTTAATCACGTGCAATGTTCAGTATTAGAGGAACCGAGGCTTCGAAGATTGCATCGACTTTCTCAATTTAACTGCGATGTGTTGCGATTTCTACACAACCAGCGTCTACAACCGTTCATTCTATTTTGCTTGGAAAATTCCCTCGCTTTCACCGATTCATTCACACTCATTCCCGTGCGGTAATCAATGTGGTGCGGGAAAATTGAAGAGGCGCTTGATGTCGCGTGAACCACTGATTTGAAATCGCTGATTTCTGTTCGTGGTGCAGCGCCTCTACATAGAACCGAGCATTGTTGCGGACGCATTATGCGATTCTTCAACATACATCTCCACCGCACTGAATCGAATAATTGCCAATGATTTCGTATTTCTCTTTAAGACCTTTCATTATTCTTCTAATACCAGCTTTCAGTAGGCTAATTATGTACACATGGGCCGCCTTAATAATGGTCACTCTTAAAAAGACGCTAATTTCTTTAATATTGTTAACATGCCACTTGGACATTTTTGAGAAGTTAGAACAATTATTTTACTACATGACGTGGACAAGAAATTTTGAAAAAATTGCAATTGGTTAGAATTACAAATAAAATGCTATAAGCTGTTGTTTACGGTAAAAATTTCATTCACATCGGTTGATGCGGAAGAAAACTATCGGCATTGAAAGATGCAAGAATCCCTAGATTTATTACAGTTATAGTATTCATAATTTTCAATATGTTGCTTTTTTCAAAAGTGACGCATACAATTACCCTCTCTGGGGAAGAACAAATGGTCTGTTCTAGGTCAAACATGTTCATAAAAGGGGAATTTTTTCCCCGAGCATGAGTACTCTTTAAAAGAACAGAGACGTGCACTTCAACTCTCTTACTGTAGAAAAAAAATCACTCCATTTTAGCTGGGACTATTAAATTTCAGGATTTATTATCCACTCCCATGGGAACTTACAACATAAGGACGTTTATCAAAACGTTCAAAGAGGTTCATTTCTTGAACAGAAGCTACCAAGAAGTTCCATAACTTCTTCAATACCTGTTTATACGACTTACTGTGGATTGTCCAACTTCCTGAACGTTGCGCACAAGGGTTAAAAGTATAATTCGGGGTATTATTATTTTCAAATTTACCTTGCCAGGCTTGTCCATGATGCGGCCAGTGAGCGACGCGTGATGACCGGTTGCGATGACGGCGCCCGACTTACACGACACGCATTGCCCCATATAGATGCGCCAACTTTGTCCCAGCACACTCTGAACGTTAGGAAACATTGGTATTAACAACAATACAATCTTAAGCTATGTCCACACTGGAGCAACAGCGAGCAACATTTAGTTGACGTTGCAAGAATCATGAAAATAATCGCCAGTTTGACCGAATAAAAGAAGAAGGCGACGAAACATCGCTCGATCTTGCTTCCGGTGTCGCTAGATGAGGAGAATTTACTCGAATTGAAGGGAAAAAGTTACCCTCTACAGTATCGGTTTAATCACGTGACATTGTGACGGAACACGTCACGTGACCGAGCCGTGGCGAAAGTGGGGGGACACAAGTCTTAATCTGGCGACTCTGATTGCTTCAGTGTAGACATAGCTTTACACGGTGAGTGAAAAAGTAACATTATTAGCATGTCACCAGTTCTATTTACAGGGATATACAGTTTGTTCGTAAGTTAGTGTGTTAGTTAACGCATAAATGAAATGTAAGCTTAGCACTTGGTTACATAGCCTTTGATGTCAGCTGGGTGCCTCAAACGTTTAGGCATAATTAAAGTAATGTTTGTTACATCTTTTAACCATCTGATAGTGGGAGTTGGGTTTGTTCGTTCAAAGTTTTTAGCAGTCAAGTTAAATCGTCAGCTATTTATAATTATAAGCTATTCCACGTTGAAATGATTTATCAAATGCAACGTACCTCCTTTATGAAATATTAAAACAAGACATACAATAAATATAAACTTCCTTCTTCTTCTAAAAAGAAACTATGGATAACAAAGAAATTCTAACCACTGTAACCATAATATAAATCGTAGTGCAAAACGTTACATTAACACTCCAAGACTTCAAGAGATTTGAACTTGACTATTATTTATTTAACAAATCAGAGCAGATATAAGTTCTTCTCAGTCTATCTCAATGAAGTACAGTAGACTCCCTTACAACGTGATAGAAAAATTGTTTAAAAACACTATTTACGTGTATCTGCTGTGACAGTTAGTGTACGATCTTTTCAAATAATCATTTGTACATTTACTGTACATTTATTGTCATCTAAAATACATATACACAGTCTCTTTAAACAATTTCTTGAATCGCGTTCTACGTCAGTCTACTGTATTAGAAGATACTACTGTATTATATTATAGCTTACAAAAAGATCCAGTTTTAATCCATTCCATTACATGAATATTTTTGAATTAATTCAATTTTTCGGTGCAACGAAACTGTAGCCTATAGTTGCAAATTGCACTTTGTTTCAACAAGCAAACGGAGTGGCTCTGCTAAACGCACGAGGCCGGCAATATTCGACGCGGTGATCGCCCCTTGCTCTGTTGAGAGCAACAGAACCATTGAATGCAGAATGCAACTGCCGGTTTACTACAATCGTCTTTGACTGCAGTGCAGCTCTGCTATGAAATCTGTCGTAGTGCAAACTGGACACATAACGCATTGAAACGTGTGTAGGAAAAAGCTATTTTGGCGTTATTTGTGGACTCAAGATCATAAAAAGTAGATTATTGAATTCGTCTTCACGTCAGCTATAACATTATGAAACAAAAAATGATCGGCCAAATACCCCATTATGCGGCGAACAGTTGCACCGAGTTTTTGTACTTAAAATTGATTTTTGTGACGATGATGAAACTTTCTTGTTTCTAATGATTTTTTTGTGAAACTTCTACCATCATGTTCGTGACACTTTCATGATTGAAATAACACCAAACGTGACACAATTTTTGATTATCCGATTATTTCGATTATCCTTAGTGATCACTTCATCGTATTGAACTGAAGTTGAATTGGCGTTCAAATTGGAGATGTACCGAAAATAATGAGCTGAAAGTTTTCAACAAATGTTCTGCGTACATACATTTGGATCATGCTACGTATTGTTATGTCTTATTCGGAACAGAAAAATGCGTGCGAATCAGGACAAGAGGACTTCAAAGGAACCGTTGACTTACGATCCTGTTTCCTTGCGCCTGACTTCAATTCAGAGAATAGTTTACATAATACCTCGGCTGTGATGGAATCAAGTAATTTGCATTCAGAAAAGCTGTTACTGGATCGTATCGGATTTCTCAAGGCGGGCAATAAGCTTTTAATCGCATCTATCGATTTGAAATTGGAACGCCCTAGTATTTTTGCACGAGAATCAAGACCAACGATATTCGCGCTAGTTCACGAGTACCCGTAA
This sequence comes from Lasioglossum oenotherae, assembly GCA_028455765.1. Classification (NCBI taxonomy): domain Eukaryota; kingdom Metazoa; phylum Arthropoda; class Insecta; order Hymenoptera; family Halictidae; genus Lasioglossum; species Lasioglossum oenotherae. The sequence goes on along the minus strand of CM052298.1, from coordinate 8,967,429 downwards.
GAATAATCGGATGCCAAGCCAGGTAGCCAACATTTAAAGATCCCACAAACCAACGCGAATATTCTGCGGTCGCAGCAAATATTTCACGGTGAAGGATTCGTAACAGTATAATTTACATAGCGGTTTCTGTGTTGGTTCGCAGCAGCGCAATAACTTTTCTCTAACAAGGGTGGATTTTGGCTCAATAGTGAAGGAGATGATGAGTATAGATCGTGATTAACAAAAGGTCCCATATCCGCAATCGTTTCCCTGTAAAATCAACTTTTACATATACAGTGTCCGAAATTTCTATAAAGTCATCTTCTTTTTAATAGATATTTTGAAAATATCACCATTTTTTGTTGATTTATCGTATCTGGTCTTGTGCCTTGCAGACACTCGGATAGAGGGACTGCGTACTCTAGACCGCTATGTTTACTATTTACGTTTGTTTTGATTTTTTTCTGTGTGGTGCAGAACACAAGTGCGAAGTTTCTATAAAGTCACTTAGTGTTTCTCTGTATTCTGAGCAGAGAACTACGGAAAACTGCGAATATTCTAAAAGTATTAGTTTTAGAACTCAAAGAAATCCTGTTTGTTATAATTTGATTCACGTGTATGAGAATGCCGAGAGGAAAAGTACTAATAAGTGAAGAAAAACCTTCAATCGATGCTTATAAAGATATGAGCTGCTCTAATCGCACAATTGCCAAGAAAATTAATCGGTCATACACCGTGATTAATAATTATATCAATTTACGTGAAAATTACGGAAAACATCATTTTAAAGGTGGTAATAAAATATTGTCAAAGAGACGACATTCATTATTAATGAGATCTGCGGCTACGGAAAGGAAAACTGCAGCACAATTTCGAGCTGAATTGGAGCTCCCAGTAACAATAAAACGTGTGCAACAACTTTTAAACTCTTCTGGACAAAAACGCAACGTAAACCAGGCCTTAAAGAAGTACATAAACAGGCCTGTATTGATTTCGCACGGGCACAAAACACAGTGACTTTATAGAAATTTTCGGCCACTGTACTTTAAATTTTCTCTAAAGGCCCAAATAAAAAAGTTTTGAAAAATGCCTTTTTTATTTTTGCACGTAACCTTGGAAATTATAATTTTTGGAAAATCTTTTTTACGTATCATTTCGTAAACCAATGCTTCTAATTGATTATAAAAAATCAGGTCGTTCAGTACAATTATGAAAAAGTTATTCTGTTTTAAAGGGTGTACGAATACTTCTGTATGTATTAATTACAAGACACAGGAGTTAAATAGGAATTTATTTCTCTCTTCAGTGATTTGATTAAGTTGTAAGAAACATATTGATACTCTTAAATTCTGGTAATCTTTTCATTGTTCGAAATAACACCCCCCCCCCCCCATTTTTGCCATAAATGCATAAAATCCGCAGTCTAGTAATAAATAACAAAAGTTGATGTTACAGGGAAAGAATTGCTTGTAGGATCTATGTTGATCAGACATTTTTACTCCTCGCGATGAGTACAATAAGGCCGTTATTATCAATTTCCAAATAAAATTTTGGAAAAGTATTCTGTACTATTTTTGTTAATTTACCAAAGATATTCAGCCTCTTAAGATCGAATACCATCAGAGTGTCGTTTATACTTTTTTCCTAATAGTTTCGAAATTTTCTCGTGGAGACAATTTCGTTGAAAGTGGTGAACGATAACTATCGGATCGCAGCTTGCAAGTGATCGAAACGATACAGGTGAGAGGTAGAACCTTAGCGAGGAATTCAACCTTAAACACATGAAATCAACGGTGAAAGGTAGCGGTATACCATGATTCCGCGATGTGGGACGATAAATGGCATTGGCCCGATTCGCTCCATTCGAATATACGATTCCGAGTCGAATGTTTAGGAACTTTTCAATTTCTTACACGTAGGAATCCTCCTTCGTGCATGATAATCATTGCTCGAACTCTAGTTCTAAGAATGTCTAAACTTTCAGATAGCTATCATTGTGAATCGACAAGAAACAATTGAATGGGTATCTGGAAGATGGGCCTATGTGCGGTTTTTTTAAATTTTATAAGAGCGCAATTAGGAACTTATTTTGCTTTAACATTTAATGAGACAAATCGTAAAAAAAGTCTATCAGTTTTCAGTCACTTTTAATGGAAGAAGGGCCTATGGCATTTACAGCTGGTTTATATTATTGCAATTTACGTCTGATTTCAAACTTGCGCTCCTATTTTAAAAAGCCTGACAGGTCCTTCTTGCAGACACCCATTCAATTGTTTCTTCTTCTTAATTAAATCAACTCGGAGGTCCAGCTGAACTTGCAATCTATGTGAAACGTTTACCACAATGTGTCAAATGCAAATGTATTTCATTTGTGGTCTGATGTTTTACCGTTAATAGGATTTTATATTTTTTTTTGTCATCAACCTAAATTGAGAGATCAAGTAAAATTTAATTATCCTAAGAGAGCGATCGATCGCAGAAGAATTCCAACCGCAATGTGCACCCACAGTAACCAACATAATTTCCACGTGGTGTACACCCTCGGGACGAGCGAGACCGTCTGGTATCACGATCGGTATATGAAAGATTCAAAGCGGTCGTAGAAACGCCAACTCTATTTTCGTGTAACGGATTCGAAAAATCGATTTGTTGCATAAATCAAAACGTGCCGGCCCGGTTCGCAAAAATAACAACAGCCATTCACTGCGACGCGACTGAATTCGAACGAGCTTGAAAATTAAAAACACGTCTTTCCATTTTACCACGTTTTTATTGTTTATAATAAGTTGTAAATGACGGGCGCTGTAATTGAAAAAAAAATCGAATGCAATTAAAGAGAAATGTTTTCTTGAAGTTTAAGGATGTAAAATAACCGTTCATCGAAAAAATCGATGCAAACTCTTAAAATTTGATTACGACTTTTCCCATTTCGAGGTTTACTCAAAGTTATGAGAGTTGGCCTGAACGTGGTAAAAATTATGTCATACTTTCGCTGTACTGTACAATTTTTTGTTTATACTTCTCCCAATACACTGTGGTTTCTTCCTGCATAACACGGCTGTCGCTTTATTACGTAAAACTACTGTAGATATATTTTGCAAGTTCTGGTCTTGCTGTTACATTTTGTAAGTTCTATTCTAACGAAAACTTTCACTTTCAAGAACTTGTTCTCGACTGTTGTCATCGGAACTTGTGATACATAACACATATACAGAACATATGGAATAAAATCTATTAAAGGGTCCTATAACTCTTTTGACCCCTGGCTTAATTCAAGGAAAGAGGACGTGGTGCCAGAATGCGCATCGAGATGCTTCAGATGGAGGACCCTACATATGTACATTATACATATGTATAGCATTCACATTCAGTACAATCGATACTGACCGAAATATTGGGAGTTCCGTGGCGCAAGCAAGAGAAACCTGCGTGTTGGAACAATGCAATCTTTTAAGCGTGAACCCATTGAAAAGAAAAAATCTCTCATTCAGTAGAGTCCTATAATCTTACATCATCTAGAAACACCAGTACAACCATTAAGAATGCTCTTTATTTAGTTCTCCATCATTTCGAAAACTAAAAGCTAGGTTAATTAACCCGAGTCTACCCATCAAACCATGTAGTATATTGCATGTGTGTTACCATCGACCACCCTATTACCATTAAAAATAAGTTAAGACTAAGAGAAAGCGAAGAATTGTACAGAAAGATATTAAGTTCAGTCACATAGGATAAAAATGAAGATTTTTAGTATGTTGTGCACCGTAACCTCTCTGTAAACAGGCGTGTATCAAAAATATTTGTTGATCGAGGTGCAGTGTGCACTTGTGTTTACTCACAGAAAGAAAATTCCTGGCCCTATGCCTGGCTCGTTGTATAGACGTCTCAAAAACGCTGGAAAAAAATAAATCCCTTTTTGTATCAAAACTCATCGCGAATCCTGTGTTAAATTGCTTCTCGTGGATCGCGTTGAGTGTCTTTTTTTTAAATAATTCAGAACCGATACAGGATTGTCCGCTTCATCTGGAAGCCTTACGAGCGAGAAGACTACACAGAAAAGTGCTAATTAAATCAAACTTTCAAACTCATCGGATCAACATCCTATCAACACATATTTATTTCGACGAGATATCTTAATGGACACAAACTAATTACTGAAGTAGGATTACTATGCAATCCCATACTATACGATACTACTCTTTTTTAAGTAAAAATAGGAAAAAATGATAGTAATAATAAAATTCCTCCTTATTTTTCATGTGGACACATCCATACACCCGCCAGGTGCAATTTCACTTTATTCTTTGATGCAACCGAATCTTTTTATTATACCAACCGATCCGTTTTATTATCCTACGTATAAAAGTACTAACCCAAGGTCATCAAAATGTCAATACTTCACGAGATATTTAACACTTCGTGTCAGAAACGTACTTTACGATAAAAGTAGCTTGTCCCAGTTCCTAGAATCACCCTGTATAATCTCGTCATTCATTGGTCTTCTGCGAGTTCTGTGACATTGCGTATCCTTTGACACTGTACAACGACCGTAAGCCGAGGTGGATCGAACCCGATGACGCACGCGAGCAATACTTACTCGAAGACAACAATGCAACGACCGCGAGCGCCGCTTACTAATGAAGATGAAATTTTTATTCGGATCCTCAATTACGTAAAGGGAACGTGGCCGATCGACTGGAAACGATTCCGTCGACTGACAAAAATCCGTACACCACCATAAATACAGTCCCTGGTCATCGAATTAGGACCATTCCAAATTTTCAGCATTTTTCATGTTTTCCGTAAAATTAAAAGGTCTGTTGAAATTGTAATGATATAGTTTATTAACTAGTAACACAATACACTACTACTGTACACAACACTATTAACAGGTGTTAATATCTCGTATTTCCACCCTTTGCCTTGATGACAGCTTGTATCCTTTCCTTTGTATATGCTTTGTATACATTGCTTTATCATATGCTACTCATCTTCGTTATTTTCCCAAATATCTGTCATTTTTGTTTTCAACAATGTGGTGATTGGAGAGTTTCTATGACATTTTCTATGGCATTCAAGTCGGGAGAATTACCTGGCCATGGGAGCACAGGGGTGTTTTTCGATGAAAGTAATGCTGTGACAGATTTGACTCTGTGACACTGTGACACGGTGCTCCATCGTGCATATATATGTATGTATATTGGGATCTCCGTGATTCTAAAGACGTGTAAGAGTCTCTTTATATTCGCCAGAACAAGTCATCGGACAGAACCTTACTATCCTGGTTTTGTATCCTGTATTTTCAAAATTTCTTCAATTTTCCAATATTCCTTTTCGAGACTATCGGTCCATCTAACTCGAGCGTATTGACGGTTCCCTGCTGTGCGTGGCACAGAAAAAGGTGTTACGCTAGATCTCTGGCTGACTAATATAAAGAGTCCTCTAAGGACTCTAAAACAGAAGGAGTTTACAATATAATCATATGGTATGATTATAACCATAAAAATGAAATTTTTGTACGTTATCCTAATTCGATGACCAGGGACTGTAGAATTCTAACGCGGATTAGGTCAGTATTGAAAAATTCCTCTCGAGTCTCGCCAATGAACCTCACCTCCGAGACCAGGCACGCATGAAAAAGATGACGTTGCACGAATGTAGTAATGGACATACACAATACGTGTCGCGAACTTGCTTGTCGCGCTTTTCTCACGTGCGCAGATTCGGGTTTAAGCGGATATCCCTCTGCTACAGCCAATATTACGGCACGATTCTAATTAAAGTGAATCATTCTTGTCCGACACATCACTCCGTTAACGTCTCGAATTTTATCTTGTACGTACACATTCAGCACATTCTTATTTTCGTACTTACTTTCATGACGTCTAAGTTTGGGAATGTATATATTTATTTCATTGACGACAGATTTCTCGCGACAAAAATAAAATAATATTCTCGACTTTCTTGTATTTTACAATATCTTGCAATTTACCGATAAGAGTGGTAACTATTAGGTTGGCAAGAAAGTAATTTCGGTATTTTAAGGTGAAATAGAGAGCCTAATTTTTTTGTTCAAGCAATGAACTTTAATGAATAAGATATTTTCCCTTTTGTTTATTAAAGTTCATCACGTGAATAAAGAAATTCGGTTTTATTTCACCTTAAAATACCGAAATTACTTTCTTGCCAACCCAATAGATTGCGGATCTTTATGCATTTATGGCTTATAAATTTTCAAAAAACGCTAGAATATAAAATTCCACAGAATGTAATACGATTTTTATTTATTTCAGACCTATAAAGGCTAGTACACTGAAAATAAGATTTTATTTGTTCCCACTTTCTTGAAATTCGAAATTAAAAATTGCATAAACATCCGCACTCTAGTGATAACATTAAACGCATACGAGTGATAATAGACTGCATTTAGAATGCAATCAAGAAGTTCATAATGTATACAGGATGTTTTGTAGTATAATGTTGCAAAAATAGCGTTAATGCATGCAAATCAGGGAAAACGTTCCACGAATAACGAACTTGACTCTTTGAATGAGAAAAGAATGTGAATGACTGCTTGAACTGTTTAAAGCACATTTCATTCGAGAAGTAAATTGTTTACAAACGAATTGGTTTTAAAAGATTTGTTTACTTACTGTACTAAACAGAAATGTATAACAAACATGGTTGTTATTTGTTGTGGTAAATTATTTGCTCTCAATATTCAAATTACGTATATGTTGAACGTGTTACAACTGTCAAATGGACACTGAACCAAGTCAACACGTAGATACTATACATATATGTACATTTGTACATACGAAGAGAAATGCACATTCGAGACTTTTGTCTTTCTTTCGTACAGATAGGCTTATCATTCAATATTTATTGATCTCACTTAATTATACATATAACTAATTTAACCTTTTCTTTAAAGAAAGTGTCTTCAGTGAAAATTTCAAGTGAAATAAACAGTAAGTCATTGATTAATAGATAGCGGATTTTATGCATTTATGACAAAAGTGAGTAGGTCGTAATTTAAAACAGTAAAAACTTTAGAAGAATTTAGAAATACTGTTACATTATTGTTAACCTATTCAATATATTAAGAAAGAAAATAAACTTTTATTTCACTTCAGTTTGTCGCAAATCAGGTAAAAAAATGTTATTTTGCAAAAAGATCCGCTGTCTATTGATTAATCAGATACATTGTTACTTGAATAACACGAACTAAAAGTAAGATAAAGGAACAATAATGATTTTATTTTTGATTTATACTATCAAGCAATAGATTGTTATTCCATCAGTAACTTCTTTTCTGCAGAGTTACTGACCTAGCCCAAAAGTGTTCTAACGATAAACATATGCGATAGCCCACGTATCACCTGCCACACGGAAAGGAGCCCGGTTAATCTACCCGGGTGCAAGTTATACAAATGTCAAACGTCTAAAATGAATAAGGACCAGTTTTATTCTGTCATATGTAAATGCGAATAAGAATTACGAAAAATCTATACAAATAATACTAACGATACCTGGCTAAGTTAATTTGTCTGAACTGGACATGATAAATATGATGCTGTAATGATTTGACTGAAAAACACTTGTCAAATTTCGCAAGCACAGGCAACAAAACGTTTCTATGGAAACAGCAGGAAGTTTGTATGCTTCGAACGGATGACAAGGAATTTCCATCGTTACACTCACCTCTCTCCTCGCAGTGTCGAATCCCTCAGGAAGTCGTGTGAATCGTATTCAAAGAATTAGAAAATTTCAGACCGACACCTACACCAGCAGTCAGAATACCTGTCCACCCCACTCCGACTTCACAAATGTTATGAGCATCGAGTGATTGGAGTGGGGTGGACAACTATTGTAATGAATAACAACGTGCCGACAACCGCCAATCGCGCGATAATAGAATGCCGCCTATATCCTCAGTTCACAGCGTGAAACACACTACTAAATACACCAGCTATCACTCGGCATATTCGATAGTACGAAACAGTATAGGTTCCCCCACCAGGCATCAAACACCAATGAGCAAGCACTAAGCTAAGAACATTCTTGACCCGTCAGCACCCTCTGTCGTCTGTTATTAGAATTGAATCTATCTTTTGTATCCACCTTTTACTCAAGCGGTAGTGCTGGACCAAGCGGATCCGAACCAGTGTTGGGATATTGCACGGGTTTTTTAGCGTCAGTAACGTAAAAGTGTGGCTAAAATGGGGTACCTTGGTATACCCGCATAATTTCGCAAAATTTGTTATGATTTGATTTTGAAATATGAATGTAAAACATGTGTGTGTTGCATTAAAATTGAACATGTGAAAATTGTACATATAATTTATAAACTTCTGAACTCTTCCAGTACTCTTCTGCCAATAATAGTTTTCGACTACTTTCCCCACAAACTTAGGACGCAGGACGCAGATACGTTCCTACATTTGGTCGCGCATACGCATGAATTCCAGCACTGACCCGAAGTGACCCGAACCCAATTCGTTCTTTGTTAGCATGAATTAGCACCCAATTGTGTAGTCTACCCGTTAATATGCATTCGAACCCACTGATTTCCACTGAAAATGATATATTTCACCCAAAGTATTTTTCTATTATATCATAGACCGTTTCCAGGATTGCAAGGGTGCGGGATGCGCCTTCTCATTTCTCGATAATGCAAAGACGGGCTTTTTCAATAGTCAAAAGCGCTAGATAAAAGATCAATTTAGGCTGCAGTCGCTCTCAAAAGTCCTGTTTTTACGTTTACGAGGCGTAATTTGTATTATTCGAAAACATAAAGCTGCGCATGTAGCTATTTTCATAAAGATGTAAAATTATGCCTCGTAAACGTAAAAATAAGACTTTTGAGAGCGAGTGCGACCTAATATAGATCGATCTTTTAGACCCGCTACACACATCCGTTTTTCTACCGCCGCACGTTAGAAAAACGGATGTGTGTAGCGGGCCTTATGTAGCGCTTTTCACTACTGAAAAATCCCAATTTTTGCCTTATCGAGAAATAAGATGGCGCATCCCACACTCTTGCAATCCTAGAAACGAGTCTATCCCCTATTCTTATCTCCCATTTTTTAAATCTAACACAAGGATGAAAACTAACATCGTCGAATCATGTGAGATTCATAAAAGAAAGTGTTAATTCTGTCTATATAGGGCTCAGGGGTCCAGACCATTTCAATGTCACGCCCAACGTTACCAAACTTTAATACTAATGAAATTACAGAAGGCATAAATACTATTTCCATCGTTTAAATACATATGCGGGTCATACGAATTTATTGCCTCTAAATCATATTAGACACACGCTCGTGTTAGAAACAAAGTATAAAGAATATTCAATAAAATATGCTTGTCTAGATGTTTAGAACGTAAAAATAAAATAAATTTAGTTTTATCGAATATTATGTTAGTTATATTTACAAGTTTTTAATACAATCAGAGTCATGCCCCTCTACTATAAAAATATAATTTCATAGAAATCATAATCTGTGTAAGAAACAAAATATTGAGAAACACATACTGTAAACAAACATGTATTGCTTTCGAACAAATGTTTCTTTCAATGTGTCCTAATAAACTAAATTAATTCATTTCTAATTCTTGGGGCTCTTGTTCGTCGTTAGATTCTTCCATCCTTATGTCTTGTTCTGCAGTTTCTTCTAATTTCTTCCTTTCCTTAAGACCAGCAGCAGGGGACCTTATAAGAGCTAAATCACGTTGAACTTCTTTCACGTCTCTCTCTTTTTCTAATTCACGTCCTTTACGTAACCGTTGCATTATGTGTAGATTCTGTCTCCTCTGTCTGATTGTTTCTACTTTCTTCATTGCCTCCACTGTCTTATTCCATAATTCCCTGTTATATTTAACAGGAATATTCCTCCTTCTTTCAAATTCAAAGGATGGATCCACTGCCAATTCCTTGCCAACTGTTTTCCTGTATGCCTTGGTCCATTTGACTTTCCTTGGATTTTTCTTCTTTTTGAAGGCAGCGTGACATTTCGAGCGACAAAATTTGAAGATCTGTTTTTTAAAAAATTGAACATTACAAAATGTACACGTAAATTTATGTTGTTATACGATGTTTGTTATACGAAGTTTATATTGTGAAACAATGTATGTACACATAACCTAAAAATCGTCGCGTATAATAGAACGCTGATACTTTAGAAATAAATCGTTCATAAGCTATGATATTATAAATTGCCTCGTATAAAATGCTTACCTTACAATCATTTCTTACAAATTGGATTCCATGTCCCGGATAAATCCGGGACGAACAGAAATAACACGTTTCTATACGCATGTTTCACGAGGTTATGAAAACGCTGGCTAAAATTAGAAATCAAAGGCATGGAACATGCATCAACGATTACGGATGTAGTTTTCCAACTCAGTAGCTACCCGCACGCAATCTAAAATATATAGCACGAAACAGAGAGGATATCCTCTCTGCACACTGATATATCAGTGTCTCTGCACGAAATTAATAGAAAAATACATTCAGTGATTGGTCTATTAACATGCCTTGTCTGTGATTAAACCTTGTGGAGTGTAAATAAAATAAGGATACCTAACTAATATTATAGTTTATTTCAAAATAATACATAATTGAAATTAATATTTAGAGATATCAATATTAGAGATATATTTGTAAATATACTTGAAATTGGTAACGAAGTATGAAGATTAGAATAAATACCGTGATAAGTATGAAGTTTGGATAAGTACCGTACACACAACAAAACTGAGCTCGAGATTTGAAAAGATAAAAATATTCGCCGCTGCATCAACCGATACCGATTCTTCAAATTTGATGAACTTATTTCGACGCTAAGTTCGAACTTCGAACTGTTAGAACTGTATTGACATTGTTAAGTCAAAAATATATATATGTCTTATTAAAAAATGACGACATCGAAAGAGTTGAATTTAGCCAGAAAAAGTCTTGTAGCCTCTCTTGGGGAGAATGCAAAAGTGTAAGACGTATATAATATTATATACAAATTTATATTATTGAAGTAAAGATTATTTGTCAGATACTCAAGGATCTTTAATTCTAATTTTGCATATATGTAAACCATCTTTAAATAGTATTTAAAATACCATTATTCTACAATTTTTTAATTTTGTTGACAGGTACTTTGAAAAAATGAAACTTTGGTTTCAAATGAAGGTAATTTAATGTCACTGTGAAATGTTTTACAATGCCTGGTATCGTTTTCAAATAAGTATTATTGTTTCAGACAACAAAAGAAGAATTTGATTGCGAAGCAAGAAACATTATGACAGATGATCAAGTTCATCTTCATAATGAATTTCTTCTATGTTTATTCAATAAAGTGAGAGGATTAGCTGCTGCTACACCTAATCGTAAAATAGATAGAGACAAAGTCATTAAAGAAAAAAGACTACGATTAAAACGCAAATACAAAACCGATAAATCAAACTTCGAGGTTTGTCAAATGAATATTCTAGAATTGTTTATTTCGATTGACATAATAGTATATTCTTTTTCTCTATTCCACATTTAGCCTGCAGATATGTATGTTGAAGTGCTAAATCAAACATCATCTCCTGTCGGAGATGAACCCATTGGAGCAAATCGATCTAGTGCACAAGAACTTGTATTACCAGATAGAACTTTCGTATTAGCAAGATTAATGCTCGCAGCATGGGAAAACAATATGGATGGAGCAGAAGAGAATACCGCACATATTGTTATAGCTGCAACACAGATCTTTTTGAAGAATATACTGACTGCAATATTTACTAGGAGAAAGGGATACGCAGTGCGAGAGAATTCATTCATTTATAATATTGGAGAACCTGTACCAAATTCTTGGAAAAGAAATTCTACTCATATATTACAATTATCAGATCAATTTCCAACGAAAATAGTAGATCCTTATGGTCAAGTACCTTCGATAAAACCAAATTATGAAGAGGCAGAACAAGCCACAGCTTTTGCTTACGCGTGTTCTCCGCAAACTATTCCGCCCCCATTAAAACCTGTCAGTACAGCTGATTTACAACGTACTCTCAAGGTAGGATAATAATTGAACAATAGATGAATTTGTTGAGCATATTTAAACTACATCTCATATTTTATAGACTTAATGTTTTCTGTTTGCCAAATAGATTTACAAAAATCTGGTTAGTAATCATACTATATATGCTACAAACATGGAACGTTTATATACATACACCACGCATCCAACATGGGAAGATTTCGAAGCTAAAAAAGTATTGTGCCGTCAAACTATGATGTAAATGTATATATATCAAAATGAATCTTGATAATTTAAAAAACTATAATTTATCTTTCTTATAAAATGTAAATACTAATAAAATTAATATACCAAAAACATGAAATGTATTTTATTGTTTTTTCATAGATGCTTTATATTAATCTTTTTCTTTATTGAAAGAATTGTCTTTATTCATAATTATTTACATTGAAAAGTATGATTAAAACTTATTATAAGGATTATAATATTATGCCTTTGTAGAAAAGTTTAATATCTATAATTGCGGGGAACAAATCTTATTGTGTTATATAGGGATTTATTAATTCGTTACTTTTTGTTATTTGCACCATTATTATAGACATTTAGTCTTCTGAATATGAAAAATATTTAATTTCTTGATGGAATCACTGATATCTTTTATTTACATTCTTATCTGGAACTTTCCAGCTTTGGTAATGTATTTAACACCTTTAAAAGGTTTATATTTTTCTCCGTCCATGTCTAGCCGGTTAACTTTCAAACCAGATACTGCTAATTGATTGATTGTAAAATGTACCTAAAATGAATGTTTAGTAACGATTATTTTTAATATTGGAAGTTAGAACTTCCACTAGTATAGAAAATAGATAGTTACATTAATCGCAGGATTAGACTCCATTACACTAGCTGAATTTTGGATTGCAATCTGAAATATTTCCAAATTCGTATACTTATTTCCCAAGTATTTGTTTGATTATTTTATTTTCTATGAAAGTTTACATACCGAGCCCTTTAGATTGGGTAATTTAGAAACATCTATTCTTCCAATATCCCAAAACAGAATTTTGCTGACAGGATCAAATGAATATTTTCCCTGATTTGGTGTTAGAGTACAATTCAGTACTACTTTTGGCATAGGAATTTCTAATGTCACATTTTCCACCTAAGATACACACATTTTAATATTTGATTAGCACGCGTGATAGTTATTATAAAAGAAATACATACAGTTCTGCCAATAGTTTGTTTCGGTCCAACTGTTATATCTAGTCTGCCACCTCCTGGTTCTTTAAGACTAATATTGTGTCTCACATATATTGGAATAGCTACAATACTTTGTGATCCTATGTGGTAAGAAAGAAGTCGGAAATTACCATCTGGTGGAATAAAAGAAAGTATTCGTTTCGACTGGAAAAAGATTAGACATTTTATTAACAACACAAGTAATAAATTTGTTCGAGGGGGTAGACTCTCGTTTTCAAGATTGCAAGGGTGCCGGATGCATCTTCTCATTTCTTAATAATGCAAAGATGGGGTTTTTCAGTAGTGAAATCGTCCTCAAAAGCAGGGCTGTGGAATTGGAGTCGGAGTTTGGGAGTAATTGCTGATCACTGGAGTCGGAGCCGGAGAAAGAAAAAGCTATATACCGACTCTTGGAGTCAGAGCCAGAGTCAGAAAAAAATATATCAATTCTGACTCCAACTCTGGCTCTTTTGTTTACCAATAAACACAGGCTCAATGAGCAGAAGTTTAATGAAACATGGTAATTCATTTACATCTATCGAAGAGCTTGGAATGGCCTTCCTATGGTTCTTACAGAAGAAATGATTCATTCAGTGCCAAAAAGATAAAAGATAGCCGTAAAAGCAACTAGTATCTCTATGAAATATTAGAGATTATATTAATTTACGAAAATGGAAACTTTATTGTTGGTATTCCTCAAATTGATACATATTTTCTAACGATTTCCTGAAAGTGAGAAAGTAACAGTCGTGTTGTGTTGTATGAGAATTATCTGTTCCATATTCTTAGACTTTAATACAATATTTCAACTATTTATTCAGTTTTATTACAACTTTTAATTATTTTGAGTATATTTTTTCAATTTGGGAGCCAGAGTCGGATACGGATTCAGAGTCAAAGGTAAACAGATAGAGGAGTCAGAGTTATGAATTTTGTCTACCGATTCCGCAGCCCCGTCGTATTTTTACGTTTACGAGGCGTAATTTGCATTATTCGGGAGTATAAACCTGCATTGAAGCATAAACGTAAGAATAGGTCTTTTGAGGGCGATTGCAGCCTATATCGATCTTTTATCTAGCGCTTTTGACTAATGAAAAACCACATCTTTGCATTATCAAGAAATGAAAAGACGCACCCTTGCAATCCTAGAAACGAGTCTACCCCCTTAAAATTATATGTATTCTTACCTCCCATCTTTTAAATCTAACACAAGGATGAAAACTAACATCGTCGAACAATCTGGGATTCATAAAAGAAAGTGTTAAATCTGGCATACCACTTAACTTTATGCAGCAATCGATCTGCAATTATAGTTTTACAATGCAAACATGGTGCAAATTTATACCATTGCATGTATAATATAGAAACTCTCCAAGTAACTTACATATCCTTGAATTTCTGCAAATACAGTTGCTCCAGTTCTATCAATAATAGCATCTACTTCTTCTACAACATCAAAATATGCTTCATTATTTGTGTATTTCACACCTGTTCTCCTCCAAGGAACATTAGACAGCTGCCCGCTTGGTAATGTTGCGCTGACACTATAATTTTCATAAATATAATTAGACTCAAATAAGACTATGTTTAATTTCATGTTTTTTATAAGTAAAGAATTCAAATATTTACTTGGATTTTCCTGTAACAGTATTTGCAATAGTTCTCAAGATGTTCGGTGGTTTAATAAGCTCCTTCAAAATATTAGATTCAGTAGCTAATGGAAAACCATTATCCAACATTTCATCTAACAACTCGTATACAACTACATAATTCTCTTTTATAATTGTTTCTGTACATTCGCTAAAGTAGTCTTCAAACGTATCCACTACTCTATGTAAAAATTCGATTACAAATAGTGGTGGAACTGTAACATAAAAGTGTTAATTAAAATGGATCCTATAATTCGGATAAGTCTAGTCAAATTTGATATATACCTTCTGTCATACATACAGCAACAAAGAACATATTACAGCGATATATACTGATTAGATAGTGATGAGGTGTAGCTATTACAGGTGGTGTATCTTCGGGAGACAAAACTCTTCGTTGTTGGTCAAAAAAATAATCACATAATGATCTAGCAACTGCACTCTTCCAATGCTTCTCCATGAACACATCCCTAAGTATGAAATTATATATTTCTCTCTTTAGAAAATCGAAAATAATTGTTCAACAAAACTTGTGTGCCACAAATAAACATGTTTAAACTGAATATCGAACGTATATAAGAGGAACACATGTACATTTTTAACCAAATTCTTGTCAAATGTCACATCTGATTTTTCACTTACGATTTCTTACTTACCCTGAAGAGTTTATGATAAATAAGCTGTGAATCATTTTCTAAAATTGATTATTCGATAGAGAACGGAGAACAAAATTGCACGTTAATTTAATATTATTTCAATGCTCTAAATCTGTTTGACACATACTCTTGTATATACAAACTGTACAACCACTGTGATCATGAATCTGCGAGTTATCCAGAGTTATCTATATTTATATGTGATTTGTATGCATTGAAACACGCATACTCCTAAAATGTTCTCGCAAAACTTCTTTAGCATAAATAAATGTAATTTAATTTGTATTCTGTTTGGTACGATATAAGAAATAACAACAATAAGGATAACAGAAAAGAATTAAAAATAATCAATTGCCAACCTATACAATTTTGTGACGTGTCGTTCGGTATCTTTCATTTTCACTTTATATTTTTCATATTTACCAATATTTACCTATAAAATAACCTGATAATGGATGAAATTACAAGTTGGGAAGGAATAGAAAAAGACGGTAATTTATTTTTAATTATATTTCAAATTATATTTCGTAGCAATGTTTTTCACTCTTTGTTTAATTAATTTTTATGTTTTTCCCAGATTTCTTTAAACAATTTTTTGATGGTGAATCTAAGAAAGCTGATATCAATCAAGTCTTATCAGTAGCACAGCAAATAAACAAATTAGGACAAGGTAAATAAATAAATTAATATAATTAACAAATAAAATGAATATGTCACGTGATATAAATGTCTGTTTATTTTAGCAATTGAAATATTAAATACTGAACTTCAGAAGCAGGTTTTAGCTAATCACGAAGATTTATTATCGCAGGCAACATGGGTTGAAAAGTTAGAAGGTGTACTTGCAATAATGCAATCTCATGTTCAGGTATGAATAAAATTGAATTATACAAAGGATATTACAGTATATTATGTTGATCTTATAATTGTTAAATAACATTCAAATTTTAGAGTCTTTTATCGGCTGTGGAACGCTTACGTGGAAAGATTGTTGATCCATTCAATAGAATTGAAAATCAAACTGTTGTTTTAGCAAGACTACACGAAACTTCTGACTTGCTACGAAGAGTGGCTAGAATGCAACATTTATCGAAACGTTTATATTCTCAAATGACAAATAATGTGCAAGGTCCAGATATTATAAAAGCTGCTAATAGCCTTCATGAGTTGGGTTAGTTAATTGATTGCTTCAGTATATCTATAATAACAAGTATAATCACATAACAAATATCACACAAACAGCTGTTACTTTTAGAACAACTGATGATGGATACAGATTTAAATGGCTTGGATGTAATTGCGGATGATCAACAAGCTGTTAAAGCTCATAGAACAACAGTACAAAGGATAGCAACTTATACTTTATCTCAAGGTTTACAAACAATGGATGGGACAAAAGTATATAAACTCATACCGATTTTTCAAGTATATTAGAACTTTTGTAATAACTAATTCTAAACTAATAACAAACAGGTTAGTACCGCGGTGCAAGTATTTCAAAATTTAGGAATTGTTAAAGGAGCTGTAGATAATATCATGGATTCTGCTATATTGGAAATTGAAAGAATTGCTACAGAATCTTTAGATTTGACTCTGGCAACGAATCAAGATTTTGGAAAGAGAGGAGCACCTGGACGAGCTGCAATTCCTGGTTTAGGATCGTCTGGAAATTTACGCACACGAATTTGGGAAAATCTTGAAAGATTATTTCAAGATACTCTTTATACACAATGTTTACAAGTAATTAGAAATTCTTTTCTTAACTTTTGTGTACAATGTTGTCCATTTATACATAAACTCTATTTGTTATTTCAGATTGAACTGTTACAAAGAATTCTATTAGAGTACCATGCGAAAGAATTAAATGAATTATCTCAAAAATTTTGGAATAGAATAAACGATTTACTTTCTAAAATATTAGTCGAACGTGCTCAAAGTAAGTATTAATTTAAATCATTTGTTTAAACATTAAAGATAATACGTTTTTATTTATAGGTTCCTCATTCGTTAAACAAGCATTAGAAGGCGAGTATCCAAAGTTTTTGAGAATCTTTCTAGATTTGAGTAAACGATTGAAGGAAAGGTCACAAAATATTGGCATTTACAACATCAAGTAAGCTAGAAGATATTTCACTTGAATTACTCTTTTCATTTCAACAAAGTAACATATTTCCGTTTTCGTTAGCCATAATGTATTGTCTCCGTTTGAGAATGCATACCTATCGCGTTCAGTATCACGCTTATTGGACCCAGTACATACTATGTTTTCTGGGGAAGGATTACCTACTCAAGATGAAATTGATGGCCTCATCCGTACAGTGACAAAGTAAAATAGATAATTTTTTTATGTTCATTTAC
Organism: Lasioglossum oenotherae; assembly: GCA_028455765.1. Lineage (NCBI taxonomy): Eukaryota > Metazoa > Arthropoda > Insecta > Hymenoptera > Halictidae > Lasioglossum > Lasioglossum oenotherae. The sequence continues at coordinate 8,949,519 of CM052298.1, read as the reverse complement.
TAAATTTTAGTTTTTTTATCTCATCGTTACTTTATTGTTTGTTTTTAGCGAACTAAGTGTATCACTAGTCGATGATGGTCTTTCAACAGTAGTTGCCCGCAATGTAGGCAAAGCTATAAGGCTTTTCTGTCTAAAGTGTGAGCAGGGGTTACACGTGGGAGGTGAAGCTAGTCAAGTAATTGATTCATGTACCACAGTACAGCAAACTAACGTGTCGCTTGCAAACCTACTGTATTATCTTTCCAATCAAATAAGTCGTGTTGTGGCGAATTTATCTACTGGTTTGCCATCAGAAGGAAGTAACATAATTTCTATAGCTCTGAAAGAAACAGATACATTAACGAAAAACATATTGTCACCGTTATTAGCTTCTATTAGCGATGCTATCGAGAGCATTATTTTAACTATGCACGACGATCCAGAATTTCGAGAGTAAGTGAATAAATAACTTATGTTCACTTGTACATTGAAACATATGTATAAATGATATAAAATAACATGATGTTTCTCCAATATAGTCCAAGCAGTCCTCTAGGAAAAGAAATTAATTGTTCTTTGTATATGCGCGAGTTGCAAGGGTTTATTTTACGTTCTGTGAACACATTTCTTGTGCCCTACAAGAATCAAACAGTCGTTGCTGAATGGTAAATAAATTTCAGTTACAATGATTTATATTATACATCACGTGACACTAATTGATCGATTGTTATTTAAGCTGTAAGACGGTCGCTTCACGATGTATTGAACTATTTGTAAGACATGCTTGCTTACTAAGACCTTTAACAGATTTTGGAAAAGCGAAACTTATTGTTGACTTCAGTCAGGTATACTATTAGTAATAATAATTTGAAAAAAATATCAAAATCGCAATATCGTATTTTTGATTTTCGACTTATTTTATCTTGTACAGTAATAATAGAGTCATTGCTTAAAATATTTATTATACAGAAATGTTTGGACAGTCTGTATGAAGGTAGAGCTCTAAGACAATATTTATTTCTGTTTAGATGGAAGTAGCTGTTTCTCCCTTGTGTAGAGGTGGACAATTGGGTTCATCAGAACAACAACAATACAGAACGTTACGAGCATTAAAAGTATTGCTTCCACTTACTCCGGAAGAAATTGTTAACAAAGTTGTAGATGGAGCAGGAGAAAGCGGAATACCTCGCTCCCTCGTTCTTCTGCATTTATTTTCTACAGCACCCCCCGAATTAGTATCTCCTCATCAGGTAAACTAGTATAAACAGTTTAGTATTTGCGCATAAAACATCAGCTTTTTCATTTACAACTGTAGATTATCGAATGTCCGATATTTCCGATTCGAGTGAATGATTCATTGTTGTTTCAGAGTGCAAGTTGGTCCGTGGGACGATTATCCCAATGGATGGATAAACATCCAAATGAAAGAGATAGATTAGCTTTTTGTAGTGGACCACTAGAACGTTACCAATTAACTGTCAGGCAACATAATCTTCCATCATTTCATCCTTTGTTTCCATTAATGAAAAAATTAGCAAATTTGGATGATCATTAAAATATGTACCTACAATATTTGTGAACATAATATTATATATAGACTGCAGATTTGTATGCAAATTTACATTTTCCTAATAAAGAATTATAAAACTGAGGTAAAGCAAAATATCATTTTGTCCACGTTAATAATTTTAATATGTTGAAGGTAATGTTAAAAGGGAAAGAATTCGAATACAGTAATTATTTTATTATTCCGTAAAGATCCTTAGAAGCCGTAAATGCAAGAAAATCTGCAGTGTAGTTATATGTATTTTATCAAGAATTTTTCACATTTATAAGCAATAAAAGTACTACTCATTTCTGTATAGTATTTTATTAATGTAATATAAAAGTATAAATTTCGGAGAGATCAATATTAAAAAAAAAATCTTTGTAAACTTACATTTTTATCACTTATTGATTAATCTCTGTACACACACTGTTTTAAATATGCCCATTCCAATGATGGTCATAATACTTACGGACAGTAATAATCTCCAATTATGTTTTTTTGGACCTATATATGTAGGTGGTATGCCAATATCGTTTTCCTTTTTTATCTGAGTTTAAAAAAGATAATTCAGAACTTTTCGCGCTTTGTAATACGTATTTGGCATGCAATACTCACCCTTTTAGAAAGTGTTTTTAATAATATAAGCTCCTTCTTAAGTAAAGAAAGAGTCTTTTGTGTTTTTTTCAATACTTCTTCAAAATTTGCCATTTGTTCTGAAGTTAAGTGCATATTCTCGTCATTTGCTTTTGATAAACCATTTTTAATGTATTGATAACTGGAACCTATAACTGCAACTTGTCTAGATGTAGTACCTAAGGAGACAACGCCGTCATATATTCTAGAAAAAAAAAAAGAAAAATCAAACTTTCTCAACAAAAATTTTGTAATATTGAGGCTTTACAAAAGTTAGCATACGTATATGGTAAAGATTTATTAATAAGTCCAATACTGTGTATGCTCCACTTCTTTTTATGAAACTTATGAAGCTGATCCATAAACTGTGTCCTATGCGCCTTAATATCAATATTTAAATTGCATAGCTTATCTTCACTTAATTGTAAAAAACTCTTAAGGCTCATTCCTTCAAAATTAAGAGTATATTTTTCTAGGCCCATTCCATTTAACATTGTGTACACATCAAAATCTGTAGTGGTGGCATTGATATTATTCAATAATGGAAACATATCCTTCCAATCACATACTTTAGATATTTCACTAACAGTTATTATTTCTTCTTCGTCAAAATCTAATAATGACAGTATCTATAACAATTATAAAAATATGACATATTTTAAATTACTTTAAATTGTTTTTCTTCAAATTGTTTACCTTATCATATCCTTTTACTGAAGCTATGTCCTTAGCAGTTAAATTACTGAGATCAGTTAATGTGGTATCAACTCCCTTCTCTATTAATAATTTTACTATGTCTGGTTTGTTCGCTATTGTTGCATACATTAAAGCCTAAAATGAAACAAATACCCATCTATATTTTCGCAAATTGACATTGTATTATTGTTATTCTAAAAGACTCACGGTTTGGTTTCTATTATCACAAGCATTAACATTTTTGTCATATTTTAGTAATTCTTCCACAAATTCTAAGTCTTGTGATGCACACGCATACATCAGAGATGTTTGTCTATAACATAGATTATTTTGATAAGTCTTAAATTATAAAAAGTATTGATACAAAATTATATTACCTTTGTTTATTGGTAGCATGTACATTAGCCTTTTCTTTCATGAGTAATGTTAGACATTTTATTCGGTTTTCTATTGTGCTTTTAGTGGAACTGCATAGGGCCATTAACGGATAATACCCACCTAAAATATTATTTATTTCAAGGCATAAAATATTACTGTTTTATTGTTATATAAGAAATTTTTTTTAATGTACCTTTATGTTTATTAACATTAGCACCATTTTTTATAAGATAATCAATAGTTTCTGTTTGAGCGCATGATGCAGCATATAGAAGCGGTGTCCAACCATTATATAAAAGGGTATTAATATCGTGTGCTATATATACACACAATTATACAAAATTATTAGCAAACGTGATTTTATAAAAATAAATTAGCAGCAAATAGTATAATTTGTCAATGAAAAATAATTACATTCGAGATAGTCCTGAATAATTTGTAGATGACCTGACATACATGCATTGCTCACATGAAGTTCAAAAGTATGTTCATCATCTCCATCTAAATATTTAGATTGTTTATATGCATCCATGTTCTCTACTGAAGATTTCTATAAATATCAACTATTGTTTACAGTCTGTACAAATATTATCATATATTGATACTTGTTATAAATAAATATGTGTGCCGCACTTCTTAAATCCAAGTAAATTCTCTAATAATTTTATTTATATAAAAATTATTTTAAAAAGAACCGGCACATCATTGTAGATTAGTAGAAATATTTCAGCCCCCTTCACCGGGAAATAATTCATTTTAATGATGATTTAACACGTAATATAAATATGCATAAATATAAATATAAAATACTTTTCACGCGTTTTATATGTATACATATGTACATAAATATTATTGTATTTAGTGTGCTATAAAAAATAAGCGCTGTTCATATAAATAGGTACATAACTATTTATTGTCCTGTATTCTATTGTCTGCTATTGTAAGAAATATATTAATAATCTTCTTTTTAATTCAATTCAAATAAATCAAATATCGTCCAATAATTCGCTTTAAAATAATTATTAATGATATGTATATGTATACATATTGGGTTGGAAGAAAGTATAATTTCAGTATTGATTTTTTGATTCAAGATATTTTTTTTATTCGATGATCTTTTGCCAAAAAGAATAAATAAGAAAATATTTATTGATTAAAGTTCATCGCTTGAATAAAGAAACTCGACTTTCTTGCCAACCCAATATATTATATAATTGCATATCAATGGGTTGTGAATAATTTTTTAACTTTTATCAATCACATGTAAATATATACCTAAACAAATAGGATATATTATATTAATAATACAGCCACGTAAATATGTAGGTGCAGCCGCTATTTATAAGTTATATGTATACAGTATAAATAAAAGGTATGCACTTTGCAAGATGATGGCTATTTAGCAATGGCTATTTAGGCAAAGTGTTTACATTCAGAGATTATCCTCTCTGTTACATTCTTCGGAGACAATGCAATTCTTTGGCCAATAGCGACAATGCGTAGCGATGCGACGGTAGCTACATAAATAGGGCACCCACCGAACATCCCCTGAATCACCCTGTATCTGCAGCGCTTAACCTAAAAAAGACAGTCGCCGGATACCTGTCTAAGAGTTCGGTTGTAATTATATCATTTTTCATATCTGACAAAGTGAAATTCACGGTTTAATGCACACTTAAAAACTAAATTAACAGTAAGTGACATTAGATAGATATGTTGGTTTATTCATTTACAACTAAGAATTGAGTTTTGTGGTTTACAATATCCAATATTTACAAAACTGTTTTATCCACACGTTCGGTTCATCCATATTTTCTTTCTCACTCACTCACTCATTCTTACTCTGTCCTACTCTATTATTACCCTATTTATTGCGCTCTTTCCTATTCTAGTAAGTGACATTAGTAACTAATAGTAGTAATATAAGCATTGATGTATTCTTATCAATAAAATTATTGATATATATTTATTTATTTTAATTCACAATTGTTCATATCTTATATATTATATCATTTTCTATGTTGTCAACGATAAGATAGCCCATGTCACCTTTCGCAAGTACATTAAAAATAGTCCAACAAAATATATACATAGTGACAAAAACAGTAGGAAATATGAATTTACAGGACTCTGCACGCTATTGGTACCCGCGAGGTATCAGCTAAAACGAAATCAATTATATATTCTAGAAGAAAATTATTAAAACAGCTTCCATTTGTAATATATTTGCATTTTAATAGATGCATCCGTCCGTGCTCGTCGTATTCGACTTTGATCATACGATTAGCAATGATAATACCGATATCATCGCTCGTAAGCTGTTACCCCAGGAAAAATTAACGGACAATGTGAAGGAATTATATCGTACTAGCGGTTGGATCCCGTATATGGCGAAGATATTTGAATTGTTGCACAGCAGTTTAATCGATAGTAAACAAATCGAGAGAGCTATTATAAGTATACCATCGGTGCCTGGTATCGAAACACTTCTAAAAGAGTTACATGTCCGAGGCTGTGAAATTATTATTATTAGCGATTCAAATACATTGTTCATTGGACAATGGTTAAGAAACAAAAAGTTAGATCACATTATTGCACAAGTATTTACAAATCCAGCGAGAGTTGATGACAACGGTGTAATAAGGATAGATATGTACCACGTACAAGATTCGTGCAAACTAAGCACCGTTAATTTATGTAAAGGTCAAATTCTAGAAAGTTATATGAAACAGCGGAAAAACGAAGGAGTAAACTTCGATCGAGTGGCATACGTTGGTGACGGAAAAAACGATTTATGCCCAAGTTTACGATTGACCGAGCGTGATTTCGTGTTTCCGCGACAAAATTACACGCTTATTAAAATATTGGATGGATCCGAGAAAATGGATATTCCAAAAATGAGAGCTCGTATATTTCCTTGGAGCAATGGTATGCAAATTCTGGAAAAGTTAAAGGAAGAAGTATTTGAACACCCTTTGTAATTTTACATAGTATTATAAGTATAAACAATTGTTATAAACATTTTAAAGATATCCGCATGAAAGTTCTAATCTACAAATAATAATAAAGCAACATACACAATTATAATCTACAGTTCGTTCAACGAGTCGAGACAGTATAGCTGCGTAAACAAACGCGCGTGATGACCACTTATTAGGTGCGACAGATTCGAATTCGAACTCCTGAAATGATTAAAATAATAAAAAACGTAGAAACATATTTTATGTTTCTATATGTATTGATTCGTTTCGTTAAACGAACCTTGCCAATATTCCTTTATTATGTATGTATATTATTTCCTCGCTTACACTTCAATAACCTCCTTAACCATATTTTTCATAATTCTATTTTTTAAATTGTTGTTACTGGCTCATAGCGCTATCCTACAGTGAATATATTAATTGTAAGGTGCATAGCGAGCCGTTATAGAAAGTGAGTGTCGTGTTTTGTTTAACTATGATATGTTCATAAATCTGCCTCCATAAAATATGAATACACGGAGGATAGACGACACAAACAACACTTGCCACAATAAATGTTCGTGCTAAATATGTATTATTTTTTTGTTCTTTGCATTGGTACATATTTACAGGCGAGGACAGTAAATCGCATAACTTTTTTAAAACTGGTCCAAAGAACTTGAATTTTTTAAAGATGTTAGACCAACTACATAGTTTGCTAGAGAATGAATAAACAATAATTTGTTTAGATTACAATTGGTAGGAATCATACAAAATTTTTAAAATTATGTTTTGTCAACTTTTTTATTTGAGCCTGTAACGGTAATTTAAAAAATGCCTTTTGTAGATTTCGTTAACTTATATGTGTATACCGAAAGTTTTAACAAAATTGGTCAACATTGCAATGAACTACATATATATATGTAACGTATGTAAACGTATACGTTTAAAGAGGGTGAAAGTCGCACATTTTCAGGCATGTTAGGGCATTTCGCCCTTGTAGCTCATTTTCAGTATGCATATAAGTTAACGACATCTACGAAACACATTTTTTAAATTATCGTTACAGGCTCAAATAAAAAAGTTGACAATACAGTATTTTTAAAATTTTGTATGATTCCTACCAATTCCAATTTAAACAAATTTTTGTTTGCTCATTCTCTAGCAAACTAGTCGGTTTAACATCTTTACAAAATTCAAGTCCTTTGGACCAGTTTTAAAAAAGTTATGCAATTTTTAATATTGTCCCCCACTGCGTATGAAAGTATATTAACTATATCCCTTTTAGTTTTTGAACGTGGATCTGTGAATTCTCGTCGATAGAAACGATAACAAAAAATAATAGTAGTATGTACCTACACATCCACTGTTTTGCACCGTTTCATTGTTTTCTGACACAAACAAGGCTGGAGGGAGAAACATATCGAAATCGAAACTAAACATGTATGTATTTATATAGATATATTGTAGAAGGGCCGATGTGGTATACACATGCAGGTATACAATTACATTTTAAATTACAAGATGCGCGCGCATTATTTAGGTTAGGTTAATCTTATGACGTGCGCGATATGTGCATGTAGTTGCGCGTCGCTATTGTTAATTATTGTCTTATTATTACTGTCGGGCGTCGGCAAAAGTTTATCTTTCGTTCTGAACAAGTTTTGCTGCATAACAAAGAAATATGGATTGACGAATAATCGTGATCTTGTATAAGATACCATTAGTCACAATCGAAGAGTAACATTACATGAACAGCAATTTTGTGTATCAGCTTTGGTAAGTAAATTTCAATGTCTATTCTCTTGCTATCGTATTATAGATTGTAAAATAATAATAAATCACAATTTTGTTAAAAAAGAATAATATTTATTTTCCATTGTTGCAGTACTGTTAGAATAAATATAATATACGTAAATGTAACTTTCAATTGCATAATAAGAACACATCAAGTATTGGTAGTTTCATAATTCACAATTAATGATAACAAATTGTGAATGTAACATTTCTAAGAAAAACTAAAAATGTATGTCACGATAAAAATTGTTTATTGTGTAAATTATTTTTAGTGAGTAGCAAATATGCAGCGTAGACGTGATTTATACGATGGGATGAATACTATTTGTCTTTGTAATACTTGCATTAATATCTTGTAATTTTATCATTTTAAGATTGAATGAATTTCGTATGATACTAAACGTGACGGCGAATAAGTATGTAATATTAAACAACCATTCTGGTGCAGACACTTGTGCAAATATTTTAGATAATACTTCAAAAAGTATTGGTGTCCATAATATTGTTCCACAAAATAAAGACATTTTGATGGTGTCAAGAAGTTTTATAGTATTTTTCATTTGTACAATCATATTTAATTGAATTCTTCTCTTATCAAATTCATAGCCCTCATCTTGTTCATTCTGTCTTTCTGTGGAATTTTCATTAAATATTTCTATTTGTTCTAAAGCAGCAACATTTTCCTGCGCTTTCTTTCTACTTTCTTCAGAGTCTATAGAATCTTGTTTCGATGTAGAAGCACCTTTAGAATCTATAGTTTCTTTGGAACTTGTGCTATTAATATTGTTTATTATTACACTATCGTAGGATGTATTTGACAATATTTCATTTTTTGCTTTCAGTTTATCCAATACAAGTTGACAGTTTAATTTTCCACGTTGATGTAAGATTGTACAGAACAAAATTGGCAAAAAATATATTACAAATAGAAGCAAAAGTAAATACAGTTTTAAAAATTGTACTGGTATCGAATATTTCTCCATTACATATATGGAAGTTTCGTTCGGTACATTATTACTTTTGTAAGTAATGAATTGAATAACTGAAGAAAGATCAGATTTGTTTGTTATAGAATTATGATTAAAATCTTGTTCTAAGACTCTTTGTTTTGGCTGTTTCTTGTTATTTTGCTGATTATATTTGTTTTTCATTGTATAATGTACAGCATTATGAATACGTTTAAGTATTTCAGCATATATTTCATCATTGGTGATTACCGATACATTATTTGTTGTATTTGGTTCTACAATTTCGTCAACAGTTTTCACATTATTCGTTTGAAGTATATTAAATATTGATGACTGAGTAGTGCTTATAATAATTTCATTATCTGAATTATCTTCTTGAACTGATATATTTTTAGAAGAATTTGTCATTAAATAATTGAATAATTGTTCCTCTTTATCATATTCACTAGTATTATTGTCTGATTGTATATCACTTAGTAAATTTTCATTGTCCGGATTTGTTAAATTAAAAGCACTTTCATATTGTATTGTCAATGTTTCATCCATAGATCTTTCTGTGTTATATACATTGTCATCGTTATATTTCCAAATTTCTGTATGTGTATCATGTTCTAAGTCTTCCATTGTGTCAAATAATTCGGTGGTATTATAAGGTTCCATGTGGCTAATATAGTGCGAGGTATTATATGTGTTATCTAATGCAGAATGTACAATGCTGTGTACTTTAGATATTATTTCATTCACCTGCGCATTTGATGTGTTTAATAATTCAATATCGTTAGTATAGTTCTTCTGCAGAGATATTGCATAGAAACTAGAATAATCTTGTGCAGTATTCACAACTTTTACACTATTATGATAACCACCAAACAAAAAATAATTTCCAGAACACCTTGCATTTTCTGTATCCTTAACGAAACTTACATTAGTGTATACAATTGGATATAGAAGTCCTGTTACAGCAATTGGTGCAATCCACTGATTGATTACGAATATTATAACAATCATTTTGTTATACTGAATGGCTTCTAGTAATTTTCTCTGGTAACGTTGAATTAATGTAAGTTTTAAATCAAATTCCTTGCATTCAATTGTCTCGCATTTTTCTATACTCTGCAAGTCTGATTCATTTACCTTATTATCTTTTTCAATAGATTTTTGTAATAGACATGATTTGTAACATTGACTTTTAAGACTAGATACAATTAGATTGGATTGTGCAGAGAATGTTAGCAGAGACATGAAAGAATTTGTGAATGGTATAAGGAACATTCCATTGTGTAATATTATATGCATAATATTACATTCACGAGTTGTATTAGAATTATTTTGTAATAGTTTATGAAATTCTATAAAATTATCTTCCTGATCTTTCCCATACCAAGTGTTATTGTTTGAAATTATCTGATCCAAAATTGGTATATCTGTCTCCATATAATTGATAAGCAATATGCCTGCTGTAAGTATGGAAAATAACACATCAGACATAGATAAAATATACATCGACGTATACGTCCACTGTTTAAATTGTCTTTTTAACAGTATCACAATTGTAATAAAACTAAACAACAACAATGCGTATGCTCCTATACTGAGAATAATAGAATTCATAATGCAAAAACTTCAGTAGTTAATTTAGCAACTTCTTTGCTCTACGAAGTTTAAAACAGTACTGTTGAATAGGGACTGATACATGGGTATTATACTTTGATAAACTGTGTTATGCATGAGGGTGTCTATATAACTGTTGCACATTTTAGATACAAGAGTATGAGACTATGAGGGCAGGTAGATTATTTATCTATGCAATTACAAATGCTGGTATTAGCTATATATGTAAACCTTAAATATCATTATCTTAAAAGTTCAATTTTTAAGGCTTTTCTTCTGACCAGCTATAGTTTTTTATATTCTATTCTATCAATGTCCATAAAAGTAACATTAAGGGGGTAGACTCTTTCTTCCAGGATTGCAAGGGTGCGGGATTCGCCTTCTCATTTCTCGATAGTACAATCATACATAGGACAAATTTCCTATTTTTTTCGTTTACGAGGCGTAATTTGCATTATTCGGCAGTGTAATTTGCATTATTCGGAAGCATACAACTGCACATGAGCTATTTTCATAGCTACATGCTGCCGAATAATGCAAATTACGCCCTGTAAACGAAAAAATAGGACTTTTAAGGGAAATAGCGCCCTAAATCGATCTTTTATCTAGCGTTTTTGACTACTAAAAAACCCCGTGTTTGTATTATCGCGAAATGAGAAGGCGAATCCCGCACCCTTGCAATCCTGGAAACAAGTCTACCGCCTTAATGATCTTAAAAGTTCAATTGTTAAGGCTTTTCTCCCGACCAACTGTAACTTTTTATATTCTATTCTATCGATGTCTATAAAGTACCATTAATGTGACTTTAATAAATAAGAAATATTTCCTAAATTAAAGTAAACTATATGTAAACATGGTGTCTATTTTTCATATTTTTTAGTGCCTACTCATTACAATGTCTGTACGTCGGAAAACTGATCCGTTTATGACGCAACGGATATGGGATGCCATAAAAATAACTGTACACCAAAGGAGTTTGCCCAGTAATGATCGTATGGTACGACATCTTGCTCGGGTGTATGGAATTACAGAACAAGAAGCACAGGAAGAATTAAATAAAGCAGTTGATGATGGGCTTGTTTTTCTGAAGAAAGTACCAACAAAGAGTGGTATAGAGCAAGAAAGTTATAGACTTCCAACAGACATTGTAAGCATTGACAATCATGATTGGTACTGTTGCAAGTGTTACAAAGCTGGAGCAGTAGAATGTTGTCAGCAGTGTTACAGAGTTTATCATTCTGAATGCCACACACCAAGTACAGCTAAATTAAAAATATGTAATTTTTGTGAAGTAAGTATATAATTTTGCAATTAACGTATTCCAACTTATTACAACACTCATTATTGACTTGCTCATTTGAACGAACTAATTATTACTTTATAGTTTGTATATACATAAAATAGGAATCAATTTTCCAGAGTATAAACAGTGACACGTACCCAGATAAACTCGATCTCAACCATATTCTGAGTTTTACTTGCGGTCATCTGAAAGCAAAACTGCCACCAGAAATTACAAATCGTGCAATCGTTTTTAACAATGAACCAATTACACCAGCTAATAAATACTCGGGTCCAACTTGGATTAGCGAAGGTGAAGACGCATGGCGACCAAGTTTTCTCATAAAACATCATATGGACTTGGCAATAATGGATTCAAAAATTAAAAAAAATGAATATAATAATCTCGCAGAATTTCAAGCTGATGCACATAATATATTGCACAATATTATTGTGTACCATGGAGGTATGAATTGATGATAAGATAAAATTTCTTGTATAAAACTAATACAGGCTGAACTTCCGGAAACATCAAAAATCGTTCTTGCAATCATCATTTCAGTCGAAAAAGAACCTATTTCCAAAATTTCATCCAATTCGGAACATGGACGTTTTCGAAAGTATAGCCGTAATATGTAGTAAAGTAATAGATTCAATTTCTATGTTCAGCTCATAGCGTGATTGGAGAAATGGGTAATACAATGTACCAAGACTGCTGCTATGATCTTCAAGAAATACGTCGTTGTTCCGACTGTTATAGAATATCAAACGAGAAGTCCGAAAAAATGTGGTTTTGTATACCCTGCAACCCACCACATCAACTAGTTTATGCAAAACAAAAGGGATATCCATACTGGCCGGCTAAAGTTATGCAATCCAACGGCAACATTTATGATGTCCGGTTTTTTGGTGGTCATCACATGCGTGCCAACATCGAAAAGATGTTCATACGTCCAATCACAACGAGTCTGCAAAGTTTACAGGTAAAGATAAACCACAAATATTGTCCGGAGTACCACGCGAAATTGTCACGCGAACACTGTGAAATTCTCGGTTTAGGTTACACGCCATTTACCGTGTATCGTATCACTGACACAATAGAAGAGAACCGTTGAGAGAAAGCAAATTTAGAAATTGTTGTTGCACTTGCATAGGTATATTATTATGTTAACAACGAATTCTTGCATAGCCTTCGGAAAAAGGAAAGTGGAAAGAAATGAAGGTATGCACATACAGCAGCCTAAAGTGTAAAATTAATTTCTCACCACTACGTTTCATTGTGCAGTCGCAAGGAAAATCAACATTTCTTAAAACGTGCACAATTTACCTTTCATAGATAAAGAGATCCACTGCATGGAACAGAGCGTTTGAAGAGCTGAAGCATCATCAGAACTTGCTGCAAAAGTTGGGCAAGAGTATTGAAGACTTGGATATCGACGACGATATTGATGGCCCGAAACCAACAAAGATCCGCAATATGTCATCAGGTTCAAAATTTACGGCGAACAATTCTAATCCTGCCAAACAAATTTTTAAAGATTTAAGAGTCAAAGTTGAACGTCTTAGCTCAGATGGCCACGGTGAACTGCTACCGAGTCAAGAGACAAAAGAAACTGAAGAAAAATCTTCAGTAAGTAAAGATGAGGGCGAAGAAAGACAAGTTCCCTGTTTACCAGTAGCAGAAGATGAACCTGCAAGAGGAATATCCAGTACCTGTCCCCAGGGTTTGAAGAAAGAAGGTTCACAAGAAGACATGGTTACATCTAGTTCCCAGGAACCAAGATCGAAATGTGTTCTTGTACAAACAGAACAGATACAAACTGAAACACTACCAGCAAAGGTACAAGATATACAAATTAAACCATAGTGAAGAACAATATAATTCTGAAATAAATATTTAATGTTGGTGAACATTATAAATTAAATCGTCATTGTAGTAACAGAGAAGAAGAAAAGAATGTTCTTCACTATAATTATTTATTTGTAATATCATATGTATTTGTTAATACAATATATTAATGATGCATTTTGTATAGATAAAAAGAGAACGCAGAACGTCTGAACAACCTACCACGACAACATTAGAAAAATTACGTCGAGAATTAGAACTAGAAAAGTGTAAAGAATTAGAGAAATTACAAGCTGAACATGCCAAAGAAGTGCGGCAGCTTACAGACAGACATCAACAAATCATATCTGAGATAAAAAAGAAACAATGGGTAATGATCCTTCACTGTTTTCTTTATACGTGTATACAGGGTCTCGTAACATGACGACTTCAAGTAAGTTGTAAGTTATTTGTTGTAAGCAACAATTTTACGAACAAATGGTTTCCAGGATGACTTGAGGTCGTCACGTTACGAGACTCTCCCTATATATAGAAAACTTATTATGCATAAATTCTAACAAAACTGATGATTTTAGTGTTACAATTGTGAAGCTGAAGCTATATACCATTGTTGTTGGAATACTGCGTATTGCAGTACCGATTGTCAACAAGTTCATTGGCAACGTGAACATAAAAGAGTTTGTCGACGTAAACGTTAACTAAGCGTTAATATGCAACACATATATTAATCAAGAAATAAGCCCGCGGAAGAAGTTAAAAAAACATCTGCTATGATTGTAAAAAGAAAAAGATACATTGTAGAAGCACATTAATATATTCTTGACACCAATTTGACAAGCTTTCGTAAACGTTCTCCTTAAGTGGAAGTACTTGTAATATGTATACAAGCAAATGTTTAAAGGCTGTTCTTGTTTTTCTGCTTCTAAATCTTTAATGTTATTGCGGAACGAGTATGATGTTTTATAGTTTAAAAAAACTTAAGATAAAATGCAATAATTTAATAAAACATATATATAGGAACTTATAATACAAATATTACACAAAAGATTTAAATTGTTTTTCTTAATACAAAGGTTTGTACAAAAGAAGGTTTATTCTTGTCAAATTAAAGAAATAATGTTGCCTGTACAAAATATTTTTTCAAGGCGTGTTCGCACGACATATGTATGTATACATATTGACAAAAGTAATATGATGTGAAATATAAAAAACATACATTTATTTCCTTGTGTTATTGTTTCGTAGATGTCCATTTAGCTTGTAAGTATGACAATGAAATAAGTCAAATACATACTTTATTATTATATTATAATAAAACCTTGTACAATATATTTATTCGTTATAGATTACGTAATTCCTATTGATAAAACCAAACTTGTATAAACACATTTTTAAAAAAATAATTTTCAATCTTGGTCACACAGTCCTATAAAGAAAATCTTATAAAAAATTAACAATAAAATTCGTAAAAACTAACTATTAAAATAGTGTGAAGTGATAAGATTTCACAAAATTTTGTACAGAAAAAATAATTGTCACTTTCCCATTTTAATACATAGCGCATTTCTATATTTTTTATATACAATTGAATTCTGCTTGTAGTTAGATGGTTAAAATTATTATTCAGCAATTATATGAACCTAGGTATTTTGTGTTACTTTGACTTCATCACCGACTACAGCCATAGCCATTCTACCTTTTTCTGTGCTTTCATTAACTTGTACATAATCTGTAGTATCTATGTTAATTGATTTCATTTTTTCTAACAATTGTAATTCACGGGGTTCCAATTTCTCTCCAAGCTGCCTGAGTGCATTTAACACTTCACTACGCTGACGGTCGCCAGCTTCTTTATTCAATTTTCCAAGTTTAATGTCACAATCTATTTGTGATAAACGTCCTTTAAGTTGTGTTGTTTCTCGCCTTCCAAACATTCTTATAACTGCAGGAGTTTTGAATTCTTTACTTATTGCTGCCTTTGTGGCCTATTTCATGAAAATATGTTTCAATGAGTATTCATTTCTGATATCTAATAATGTTTCTTATATATTGATTTGTATACTTATAACGTACCAATTGTATAGCACTTAATTCATCGATTAACGTTGTATCACCAGATATCATTCTTTTTAAGCTTTCATTAAACTCTTCTAAATCTTCTTTTGTAAGTTCCATAGCATTTTCATATGCTTCTTCGTCTAATTCATTCCTATTAAAATAATAAGCTTTATAAAACACATGTATCTTGTATATAATAAATATATAATAAATCCTAATATATACCGGATTTCTTCGATATCCTCTAATTGTTGCACTAGTCTGTCCAATTGTGCTTCTAAATTCTTTCTTAACTTTTCGGTTTCTAGCTTACCGTGAGAACCCATTTTTAAAGCATAAAATAGAAAGGGCACAACTCTACAACTAAGAATGAAAAGAAAATTTAATGATTTTATAAAATTGGTACAAAAATTTAATAACATACAATGGTACAAAATTTATGAAATTATTTTATATACTTTCTATGTCCGTGTCTTAACTTTACTATATTTAACTACCTTTATAACTTTTTCTTTCCAAAATTTGTCGACTGAGTATCCGTAATTAAACATTTAATAATAATCGTATGTCGCCAAATTTTCACTTCTGCTTTCTGAGAGGTTCATATGAAAAACGGCATCACTATCTATGGTACAGATTACTTGATAAGATGACAGATTTTTTGACTAGTAAACATTATTTACGTGAAACTAGTTGTACTCCATGAATGTGGCTTCAGAATTTCACTACATATGTCAAGAGCACATATGCGTGTATACAAGGTGTGTTCCTCGTTTCATTCATAAAAATGAAATTCAAAAGCATATTACTATAATATGTACGTGCGCAATTGGTTCAAATGATGAAAAAATGTAAAACCTTCACCATACCTAAATATATGATGACAGTAACTTTTTATGTAAAATGCGTTCCCTGTTCCATATTTCAACTACAATTTTCTATAATATTATATGTACTTTGAATACTGCCGGGCTTTGCAACGTTTCTAATTCTTCATATACAATTTCCACATTCTTTTTATCTATACAATTAGTCTAAACAGTGGTTTATAGAAATTGATAGAGATATTGTTTAGAAAAAGCGGCAATGCCGAGGGTAAGCTATTGTGCCTAAATTGTCCAAATTGCTGTGTATCATATAATTTTCCATATCATGGACCACAAACTGCCACAAACCACGTGAGCGCATCACAGAATGTGACAGAATGTTACGTGCATATGTGTAAGAGATGAATGACTGATATAAGTTTCTGTTTTCTCCTAAACTCTTGGACCTTATTTTTTTGCAAAATTATTTCACAGGCATTCTACATTTGATTATTAGTTTGCAATAAATTTAAATTTTTCAATAACAAATGTATACTAATCAAATATGCGAGTGTAAGTTGGGAGAATAGTTATAATTACTAAAATTAATTAAAATATTAGTCATAAAAATATAATAATAAAGTGAAAAAAATAGTAATAATTAACATGAACAACCAATGAAACACTTACATGATCTATTCTATGTTCATTATATAGTTCGTGCCAAGTAAATCATTGGTCGATGGTACAATTTTGTTTCTCTACGTTACCACAAAGCCGTTTATGTCGTTTAAAAAAAAATAGTACCTTTCGGAAGAATTAATTAATATACATATAACCGTGATGATTTATAATGAATTAATTTGATAAATACCGTTTATCATTCATTTTATAATCCGTGTTGAATGGCATAGCGGCGGTTTGCAAGAAATTAATACTTTTGTATCACCGTTACGAAACGTTAGATACAATACGAGGAAATGGGAAGAAAGGCGTGCTGTGGTTGTGCTCAATGTATGGTGCGCGTCGCTTCTTTTTTCTTACAAGAAAACAAGTCAGTTACTGTTTGTCAGACAATTTACGCGACATTTTAGGCGGGTAGAACGGCGTAGGTACGGCTGCTGATAATAATTTATTAGTATTGTGGAAAAGTACGTGACCGTGCGCAGTTGAATACTGCAACCGCGCGCGAATCTTTAGTAAAAGAAAGTGATAAGAACGTAAACACATACAGTCGAATGAATCAACGTACAAAGACGGCGTGAGAAGCAGTTGTACGATTTTTACAACGAATACGAAAGGGAAACAGTGTTATTTTAAGAAAAACGAACCTGCGGAAGAACAGGATATGAAGTGTTGTGCATGAATTGGCCGTGACTAAAGTGCGCGCGCGTGTAAACGTGCCATCAGTTTCGTACGGGTAACCGAACGCTAACCATCATTTTGTGTACGTCCGATTTCTCACGACAGAATTAGCCTTGCACAAATTGTTTTGCGAGTAAAGAAATTACGCTTAACTACGTGCGTGAGAAAATAGCGTACCTATGAGGACCTCAGAGAGCCACATACGGCAACAAGCTTTGAAGGTAGTGGAGAGTTTACAGAAGGGAGGCCTACGCCTGTGATGAGCATGCCGACGAAAGGGAAGCATCACCACCTGTCCCATCATCATCAACATCATTCACAACAGCAACAGCCCCACCACAATCCAGCACAACATCAACCACAACTTCTTGTGAACGTCAATCAACCAAGTGTTCATTCGCCGCAACCTTACAGCACCGTGGTCACGGGCAACACACAACGATTTGTGCCGAATGCTGGTAAGCATACATTAACCATTTCAGTTTTTATTTAGTTTTTGACATTTTTCGCATCAAGCGTAAGTATCCGATGTTCTTTCTCTATGCATTTATTGAATCAAATGAAATTAATTGCACGCTTTAGCCAGATGCGAGGTTATGTTTTGAGGTTAGGACAACCATGCGGTCCATGTGGCTGCCTATTAGGAAGATTCTGTAAAAATGTCTATAACTACGCATTTACCTTTCACAACGTACTGCCTTTCACTTATTGCCCATATACTTTAATTTCGATATTTTTTATATGATCGAAATCTTTCTTAAATGTACTGATTTAGCGGGGGGATTATTATTTATGAACGTGTCATTACGCAAATTTATTTTAAAGTTCTTGCAAAAATGCCAAATCGTTTATTATAAATACTATTTTTATATATTCCGTTAGTGCTGCGTCGTCTTCTTTTTGCATTCCTTGGACAAGTTGTTTTTTTCATTTCCCGAATTTGCAACGTTAAAATAACTGCCGAAGTGATTATTTATAATTTCTTTCTCTTATACATTTCCCCCAAACTTAAATCGTTTCATATTAATATATGTCAATATACAATCGACCGCTAAACGTATACATGAAAACGAACTTAATGGAATTATGGAAGCCATGGAAGAGACATTGTAATTATGCCAGTTCCACTACTATCCAATATATTCGATCTATGTAGTTTTAATATTTTTTTCTATCTTTTCCATGATCAACTGATCACTAAATTCCTTAATGCTTCCTATTAAGACGATTCATGATATGATCAACTGTTATTGTTGAATTTATATTGCATTAGTCAAAGCGTTAATAAAATAGTCATCTGTACAATGCGAGGACATAACAGGTGATTATGTCAAGAGTAAGTCACTTTTCCTTTGCACGTATTTTACTCAGACGTTAGTAAATTAAAGTGTAAGTCGATCTTGGGACGACCTCATTCAAGACACTTGACATTGTTATTAAATCACGTCAATGTAATCGGCCGACTTTTCGTGTGCTAGTTATGCTTTCCCCGAGATCCGTACTTTTTAAGCAGATTCTCTTCTCGCTTTCTCTTTCTCTCTCTCTCGCCTGCCTTCTTTTTTGTTGAACAATTTTTGTAAAATATAAGCTTGAAACAAAGATATTGTAATTTTCATCGCGTGAAATTGACGATAAAATACGTGTGGTGGAAGAACATATAAATATAGGCAAACAATCATGGGTCAGGTTTGATGGGAAGGGGAGGGGGGTAGCAATCTGTTGAATCTTATGAAACAGTTTCTTCGTACTAAATTAAGGAGCGTTCGGTGGACGAATTTAACACCTTGGGGAAGACGTTAACAGCTCAACCTAGGTTTCGAGATAAGGAAAGTCGTAAATTAAACTTAAAGAATCGGCATCGATTGATGTTGCGGCACTTGTTTTGATGTCTTCGGTGCCTGAGTTCGGAATCATGCTGCAACAACTTTGATGCAGTCACGTTTAACATTTTTGTTACAAATTTCAATCTACTGACAAATCGATATTGTTCCATATGGGACCTCCGTGCTCAAAGTGTTAAGCATGACCAGAAATAATAGCATACATAATTATCTATAGTTAATCATATTAAATATACAAATTACATACGCGTATATGGTTTTTAACACAATTCGACAACTAAATTATATATGGGTCGTGTGAAAGGATGGATATGAAGAAGTGTTTGAGACGAAAACAGCGAAAGACACCGAGAAAGGAAAAGAGAAGGAGGATAGGATGAAACGAGGCGACATAGCTAACTTGCCGAACGTTTACGAAAACAACCGAGCAGCGTGTTCGGCTGTATGTCGCGCGTAGTCCGTGTACATGTGGCAATCAAGCCACACGGTACACACGTTTCTCGTTCTCTTTTTTTCTTTAGTATTTCGCATACAGTGAAATTAATCGAGTATTATTTTATTACAAGGATGGAAAAATTGACGACAGCATCATCGTATCGCGATTAGTATCGTCCAAGAATTTGTCATCGTTATTTACACGGGGTGGTACATATTTTCAAGGCTGTCTCGTAATTCTGAGCTTCGAAATATCACGGTCAGAGAAAGATAGAGAGATAGAAGGAGAGGGGAAAGAGAGAGAGAGAGATATATATATATATACAGAGAAGAAACGATCCTTCTCTTTGCTTTTCACTTTCAAAAACATCGCCACAAGTTTCTACCTATTCCGATTAAAAAAAAGAGAAACAATTCATACATACTACGCGTTAATATTCACGTAAAGAGAAAAGAAACTGTGTTACCTGTGTATAAAATAATGAGATTATCTTTATCGAGGAGCATATGGTTCTCCGAACGCGTGTTAAGTGTGTGCACTTAAAGAAGTAGAATGTGTCTCGTGTAACAAGTTGCGCGATATGTGTGTATACCGTCCGCAAAAATAGAGTGCGGAAAAATGGTGGCTGACACTTGACATCCGTAACGGTCTTTCAAAAGAATCGTGATTTGCCGCACGAGTTGATTAACGATAGAGTAGTAACAGTAGTAGCAGTAGTATCGCCCGGGCCGCGTGGTTATTAACTCGCACGAAAACATCGTCTTGCCAGTATCATATCGTCTTTGCTTCTGTGGAGAGGTTATATAATTTCGACGAGCGGTCTTTTCGTTTACGAGGACCGTCGAGTGTTCGTTCCATTCGTTCAAACAACCGTCACCGTGTCTCTAAGTATTCGCGCCACACGCGCCTTTGAAATTCTCTCCAAGCCGACACGTTACCGAGAGAGACCGTGCGTGTTGCCTCGTATGTTGAGAACGAGAATGGACAGAATCACGAGCGGACAATCACGCCGCTAAACATGCGTTCGATCGTCACGGTTTCGCACCATCGCTAACGTAACACTCATTGGGAAGCTTGGACCAGGCGTAGAACGACACACAAGGCGAAAATATGTCCACAGTGGTCGGTAAGTTGAATGTCACGTTATGTTCGCGGCAGTTGTTCCCTTCGAACGATCGAATGTTTTCAGATCGCTCGTACGTTTCGCGTGCCGTGACACCCGATGTTTTCGTGCACCGACTAACACGCCTTTTATTCAGCTTCCTGTGCAATCTCAATGACATTTACTATCGTCAATTTTCTTTTCTCTAGATCGTATTTAAAACCTATCGGACGCTGAGAACACGGGTTCGCGATTTTCGCGGCAAATTCAAATCCGAGATCACACTGCGCGCGGTGTTACTTGCGGCGGATTTCGGGAGATGTCGCGTAAGTCTGCAATTATTTGTCAGGTGATTATTAGCTTCTCGCGTGTGTCGTATCACGTGTGTCATCGCACGTTCGTCACTGTGCGATACTTTTCGAACGGGTAATAGCAACAATGAGGGTGAACACGTGTACAGTTTTGCTAATATTTAGCAAGGATGAAGTCGCAACAGCGAAGTGAAAATGTATCAGCCTTCCTGGCGTACTCACTTTTTGTATTATTATTTTGTCATTTTTAAGGAGAATAATTTCAATAACATCACACTTCTCGACAAAGAAGTACCTCTCGATAAAAATTCGTGATAGGAGCTTCTCTGTAAATATATAAATGTACGCGTACTTCGGCAATTTACTGTTCACAAGGCCACTACAAATATTCATCGACTTCCGCAGTATAGTTGCAACTAATAAAGTAATACATTGACCTACTCGCGGTGAGTCACAATGTCCGTCTAGAATCTAGCAATCAGTACCGAATGACCCACTGTTGGTGGGTCATGTAGCTTAATCAGTATCCTTCACAATTATACTTGAAGATGACCATTGATGATGAACATCGCTTAATCGATTTTCATCGTTCATTATCTTGAAATTACCCACCCGTGAGTCACATCGACCTGCATGCGTTAAATATTTCATTTCAGTTCCAGAGCAACCTGTGAATTTAGGGATTTATTGATCTGACAAGAGTAATTTGTAAATTCGCATCTTGCCATAATTTTATCAGCAACAAATGAAATAGTTAGCTGTCAGGTTAAGAATCCAGCGAGTTTGTCAAGGTCTCCTGTCCCGTCTTGTTGAGTAATGTCTGTTAATCGTAAAGGCCATCGTAGACAGAATTGCATAATGCGCAGGACAACCGATAAAGCCTCACTGTCTCTGCGCTTAGAGATGCATCATTAATTGGTTCCCATACGTCTGTGTAGAATATCCAAAACTGCATCTCCATTTTCGTGATTGTCTATTGGCGTGGTCTCGTTGAAAAGCGGCAACTGTGAATCGCGCGTTCGCGATTGTGAAATCTGATTCCGCGGAAAGTTTGCAGTTATACAGGCCATTTCATAAAACGTCGACTTAACATGATTGAGTTTAATTTGTAAA
Source organism: Lasioglossum oenotherae (assembly GCA_028455765.1). Classification (NCBI taxonomy): domain Eukaryota; kingdom Metazoa; phylum Arthropoda; class Insecta; order Hymenoptera; family Halictidae; genus Lasioglossum; species Lasioglossum oenotherae. The sequence goes on along the minus strand of CM052298.1, from coordinate 8,926,786 downwards.
TCTAACGTTCGTTTAAATACGTGCTCCTATTTGAACTATAACAACATATTTATGAAAGAATTCAAGAACAAAAATGTTCAAAACATGTCATATAGAAGATAAAAAATCATAGCCACTCACCAAGTTGGCCAGTCGTACACAGCTTTAATGTTTGGCACATAAAATTAATCCGTTGTCCACGTATGTAGCCCAACCCATTCCGCGGTCATTGTCTATGAACTTTAATTGTATTACATTAGCCACCACACATTGTACAAAAATTTACTAGCTGTGATTATTTCGGTATCACTTATCTTGACGCACAAATGGCATTAATAATAAGTTCGAAAATTGGTCAAGATGTTATTTTCGAAAAAATGTTTAGCTGGCGTTTCTTGGTACATACATACATATCTTCCTTTCTAGTATCTTGTCAGGTATGTATAGACGTACACAAACGAAACATATGGACGTCGAAAAATGAGCATCTTTCAGGCAACGATCGAGGGAACATTTCAAAGAAACATTGATTTATATTTATTTACTAATATTGTCAGCGAATATTGTTGGAATGTGTGATGACTGGTATGATACAGTTAAAATGCGTAAACAGTGGCGGTCGTTATATCCACTCTTTTTGTTTTTCTTGTATTCGGTATTAAAAAGAGAAGGTCATCCGAGGAAATATTTTTATTTGAAGGAGGGATGTATGAAGGTGTGTATCCTTCGAAGAAATTACGTTTTATACATCTCTACGGTACGATATTTTCTAGACATTTGTTCTATATGCAAATCCATTATTTTTCTACCATATGTCATAATAACGTCGTCCATTTTTCGCCTCACCTTCTTTCTATTTGATCGAACCACGCCAGCCGCGCTGTTTTGGCTAAATACAATAACAAAGAGCGTTGATGATCACGAAGTACTCTGAGGACATTGTTTTTGAAGCCGTGATAGATAACATATTGAAGTTTAATCCTGCTAAGCAGCAGACGAAGTTGTTATCGGGTTATGAATTTTCCAACGTAGATTCTCCGATTCCGCAATTCAATCTGGAAACCCAGCTTCGGATAGGATATACGTATTTCAGGTCACTGGATCATCTTCTGCAACCGCTGCGTTAATGTGGGATAATAGAATTACACAAATAAGATAGAAATTTCAACTAGGCCCATCACTATAATGTCCTTTATAAATATTTCATTACGTAGAATGTAGAAGATAGATTTCATAGTTAGGTTAGGTAATCATTTTGTTTATTTCAAGCTCTAACATGATTCAGTTTATCTGAAATTCCCAAGAACGTTATCATTCTTTCAAGGTGTATGAAATACTTATTAGGAGCTTGCAGTCGCGTGCAATTGCAGATTATCTCGTCGACTTGAGAACATACAGGATGTTCAATATTAATACTAAACCTACCGACTATCAAAAGTGACTAATGTGTATATGGTATTATAAAAATAACAAGATTAAATTTATTTTATATTTTGTGCGATTTTTACTATAATATATACTGGAGTCAAAGAATATATTAAATTAATTCCCATGAAAAAACACCTTTACAATCTCAATAATTTTCAAATAAAGAATCTAAAATGGGCCATTCGACCCCTCGTGGTAGGTTTAGTGTTAATATTAGTACTGTGTATATATTCGTATTGTGAGAAAGTGATCTTTCCATTAACAATATAACAATGACAGTGTTGCTGACATTACTTATTTTCTCTGATATATGTTTTCATAACATTTTTGTATAATTTCTATCTTAAACTTTGTCCTAAGATAACGACGCAATTGAAACACCCTGTACTTTCATAGTGTTCTTCGATACGCTACCCAGTTATTTGGTTGCGACGAAACACCACCGCAGATTTCCTTTCTCTTTCTGTTTCGCGAGTAACAGTCCAGATAAATGGTTGCCCAACGTGGGCGCAATGGCTGTCAAGACTTAATCTCGATGGTTACAAACCAGTATTCTGCACACACATTTTCTTATAATTCATTGTTTTATGGATTCACGGATAACGGTGTGAATTCTGTTGCGCAAACTTTGACGTTGTGTCCGAGGTTTCTTTAACGTTCGAATAAACATTCATATATTATGAACGAGTTAAAAATCACTAATATTCAATTCTTACATATAATATTTACTGAAAATTCGAAATATTTGTTTGGAAATTCATTCATTGCAAATTCGGTTTATGATTTTATAGCGATGTGGGTTGGTAAGATCTATTCGAAGATAGCTTTTTTTATTAATATTTTTGTTTTGTATGTGCGGAATTTTCCGAGACCTTGTGAAATTTACTGAAAGGCAAACTGGGAAGAGTGCACAAAATGACGGATCGAAAGCGATCGTAACAAATTTGAACTACGGCAACATTGACGATGACGATGTTAAACACATAACAAGTTCGGTCACGTGATTAGGAGACGATGGGTGAAAGGTGGCAGACGTCTGTGCATCGATTCGAATCGAAGCTGAAGTAAACGGAGAGAACCGGCGGAAAATGTGCATTCCTGGCAAGGCCGCCTGTACAAGAAAGAGGCCATCAGACATCCGGGGAGAAACTAACCGTACTTCGCTCGGCTCTTGCCCATCTTGCCATTCCTTGAACGACCGTACTTTTACGGTCACGTTGTGCTCGACTTATGAAACTATTGTCTCCTTGTCCCTTCAACATAATTACTCCTTCTCGCTTGAAGTTACTGAATACAACACCCTCGCAAAGGAATTGCTCCACACTTTTGGGTAGTATTCTTTTGCTCCGGCATTATACGTCTCGATATATACCGGGTGTTGCATGGTAAAATTGTCAATCTATATGCATTTATATTAAATATGAACGTAACAAATCTAGAGAAATTAAGTTTACCACTAATTCAATTTTCTGACATTGGAAAGATATTTCCCTTTATATGTTCCCTATATATATAATTTTTTTCACAGTAATGACTTTGTTAGTTTCTAAGCAGCAAGTATGTGTTTCTGTACGAAAGTTTGCGTAACATACGGTCAACAAATACGTAAATTATCTTTCTTCTCATTCGGTAAAGACACCCATTTATATCTTGTACACACTCTATTTTCTTCATGTAGAGGCCGACTATGTAACCAAAGATAAGGGAATTACGAAAATTTTTCTCGTTTTATGATTACAAAGTTTTAACGACCATCGAAATCATTATGGTGAGGAACAGAGATACTATCATTTGTACTCAATTTGAAATTTAACGAGCTCGTCGGTTTGTGTAAAACCGAAAGTGTAAATACATAAAGCGTTTCACACGCGACTCTGTAATCCGTTATCAGGAGAAATATTCTTCGAGAAAATGGCACGTAAGGTAGAAAGGGCTTAGAAATTTATAAAAATCTTCTTTATCATTATTGTTATTAAAATTAAATTTAAATAACTCGTCCAACTATTGAAAAAGCAAAGTAATTTTTTGTAAGTACATAATATAACGTAAAATGTGATCCAAGTCATACTTCGTACTACAATTGCGTAATAATAAATTTACGGTGCATTAACATTTTGACATTTAACACGCGCATATCGCATTGGCCGGCAAACCAGCTCCGTGGACAGTTCCTGGTAGAAAGTGTACTTTTACGCATGGTTGAAGAATTTTTCCCTCGCCGGGGTACGTTATATATTAATGACCAGGAGACGTCGATTTTATAATCCTGTTACTGTTTAATTAATTTTATTGTGACACGATAATGCTATAATACATTGAGTATTCCAATCATTTTTGAAAATGCACTTCAAAGGAAAAATTTTTGTTATCATCGCCGTTGTATTTGTCAATTTTTTAAATGACGCGTAAATAGCGATATAAATATGAAAAATGAAAATGGAGATTATATATTTTTAATTTAACTATATTTGACTATACAGTACGACCTCGATTAACCGATGAATAATCGAAACCCGAGGGACATAATTAAAATGTACATTATATTCCAAAATAAACTTTTTATTTTTAAAAATTTATTTCCCTTCATAATATAATTATATTTAAACGCATATTTGTTTACAATCGGGATCTGGTTAATCGAGGTCCTATTATATTTTGATTCTTTATTGTTTTGCTGTTTTCACTTTTTAACAACATTTTCATGGAAGTATAGTTCGCAAAAATTGGGGAATGTGTTTACATCGCATTAATGTCGACGATACGTGTACCGTTGTACGGCACCGTTCTGAAATTCTCGAAATTCTTCGGACGAGCTTAGCAGCCAGTGGTCTATCTCATTCTCCCTCGATTTATCTCGTTTTCTATCGTTATCAAACGGTAGACGCGTGGCAAGGCGCGAACCAAAAAGAAGGATAGTTATCTAGTCAGAAGAGATCCACTGGGGCACGACTTTCGCATTCAACCGGTTCGAAACGTTTCTAATCTTGTAAACAGCTTACTTCATTAAGCATTGGTTTATTCGTAGCAATAATAAATTCGTAATTCTCCGTCGCAGATCGTTTACACTTCTCGAGAATGTTTACTTCGACGTTGTTTTATTTATTAAGAAAGCATTAAAAGAGCTAGAAAATATGATTTTTGATACAGAGGTGTACTCTCAAATCAGAATGAGAAGGAGAAGAGATACATATATGAAGCACGGGTTTCAACTGTCCAATTACTTCGTTGAAGAACTCGGGTTTATCGTCACCTGGAAACGTGCTCGTTTTTTATTCATAAGCTAGGTTGCTACGACCGCGACAGAGTGTCAATACAGTTTTATCACTTCAACAAGGCATGGACAGACACTTCGATACATACTAACATTACGCGGCACATTCTTGAATCCGAGATGCAGATACAGTAATAAGTATACGTTTCGTATGTTTCAACGTGAAACTTGCTGTTAACCATGTTTTTCTGAAGGAATTATAAACTGTTTGAAGATGTTTTTCTCACGATGAAGTGTCATGAATATTCTGTTCTCCGTGGAAATCCCCAACACGGGAACGTCATGAAAAACATTCATTTGATTGCGGTAGTAAAAAATAAATCGTAAAACATACCACCATTACGCAATATTTTTATATAAACATCTTTGTTTGTATCGATGAGATGTTTGCCTTGCGTTTCATTATACATAAATAATCCTGCTCTTCAACCCAGTTTATTGGCCGAGTGTTATTCAGCAATTTATCGAAACCATTTGTTTGACATGTTGTTGTAAAAAGCTTTTTCGCATTACGCTTATCATTATTGCGTTTAAAATTTACGATTTAAAATTACAAACAACGGTAATTGCCGGCCATTCGTGTTACCGACGGAGTTAGTGGAATCCTATGCAATCTTCTGCGTGTAGATGGCAGTATACTGTTTCGCGACATGTTCCGCAATAATTTCACCGAAAGCATGCAATAACTTTTGAAATGCTAATAAATCATTTTCTATTTAGAGAAGACACAGAATATTAAACATAGATATGTACTGAATATAGATTGTTACCGAAAACATGTGAAACACAGTAGTATAATTGTAGGTGTCATAGCAAGTCTACCTCATTAAAGCATTACTTGAATACGTTAATTATGGTAGAAAAAGTGTAAAAAAACTGTTTCCTACATTAAAGTAGATTCAAGTACCCTGGAGTACCATCTGAGAGTGATAACATATGGCACTGTGTAATTTAAAAGTAAGTAAATTCCCTGAATCGTGTTTAGTGGTATTCTATGATCAGGTACTCGCTCTTGACCACGGTGTCTTTCTCGGTAGTTGGACGGTCTCGAGGGACACAAGTTGGGCCGTTTCAGGGTTAGGATGCAATAACGTATAACGCAGCGACGTTAAGGGTTGTGTGAGAGGAAGGTACTAGTAGGAGTAGGATTGTATCTAAGGAAGACAGCAACAGTGAGGGAAGGAAAGCGAGTTCGAAGGGTAGGTAGGGGTGGTAGGTCGTTGCCCGGCTAGGAGAAGGGGGAAGGCCGGTAAATATCGACCCTCCCTTCATGGAGACTCTCTGTCTCCGTCCAGACATTCGTTACCCCACGCTGCTCCTTTCCCCTTGCATCGCAACCGGCCTTTTTCCTCTCGCAGGCTTGTAACCTCCTACCGAACGCCTACGTAGAGAGGAGAGTACTACTGCTCTTACACCACGAGATCTCGCTGCTACCTTTCCAAGGTCAACGGCTTGATGGCTCAAAGACCCCTGGAAACCAACTTCTATGGTCGCGATGTGTGCGTGCCATCTTCTGTCTACTTTCTTTTCGAAATTTGCATATTTGCGACATTCTCCTAGTGACCATTCTGCCGCACACGCTTCTGAGAAATGTAGAATGTCGATAATGTGCGAGACACATTGTGTACCCAACAGCACACGCGTACTTTTATCCATAGATAAAAGCATAAGCATGAAGTAGTATTTATACGGCAATGTAACGCAACACCACCAAAATTGCAGGACGTTTTGAATAGTTCTCTTTTAAATTGATTTCTACAGAAAAAAAGAAATTTTTTAAATTCGAAACTAAACTCTTGTACATATATTATTATATTCACAATTTGTACTAATCCTCTATCAATTTTTTTTTTACATTTACATAGTTTACAACAATAAATTCGATTTATATCCACAGTTTGTCGCACTGTGCAGCGTACAAAAATATCATCCAACTATTCAGTCTGCGACAAGTACAGTTGGAGTAAGAACATCAATATTCACCGGGGACAGTACTTTAACTTTGAAGATATGATTACAAAAAATAATGAAGCGTACAAAGGTCAAATTTATAGCAATCGGGTTTCTAGTGGAATACTTTTACGGTGAAACATCACGAGAGCTGCTGTTATCATGGGTAGATTTGAATGAGTCAGGACAGTTTTCAAGGTTGTAATCATTAATGAATCATTGTGTGCTTTGGAAAAGTTTACGACCGCGCTTTGTTTCCTTGAAGCCTTTTGGCGAGTATGAATCAGCGACTATGTTTTCACCAGAGGACTTTGAACTATGTACTGTGTCTTGTCTGGGCAGAAACGTTTAAACCCCAGACAACCGAAGGTTGCCCGAGGTTACAAGTCTAACTGCTCTTCTCCCCTTTCCTATCCGTCTACAGACGTTCGGAGCGTATTCAACACACGGCTCACCCCTCGAGTCCGAAATCTTCGGTTTTTCTTCTGCTTAACCAGCCAGACGTCCACCCTCCCCCACATTCTCCCCTAACTGCCTCCTCCTGTCTTCTGCAGCTTCGGCTCCACCCTTCCCACACCTCACCCCCTTGTTAGAAAATATGTGTCGGGCACGTTGCTTATATATACAGGGTGTTTCCCTTACCTCGAAAAATTGAAATATCCCAAGAACTGAACCTATCAAAAAAATAATTACGTGAAACTTATTTGGAAGGTGCACTTTGTCTAGCCCACAAGTGAATATGTTATCGCAGACGCGTCGTTAACGCGGCGATTTGTGGAGCGACGGCACGATAATTGACACCCAACGATGAGTCTAAAACGGTCTAGGATATAAGGAAATGACCTTTCATGCAGCTCGTTGAATTTGTCTCACAATAGGGTTCCATTTAAAAAAATTAATTCGATTTAAAAATGTCCCCCTCCACCTAACCTACAAAAAATTAACTTGCACCTTAGTATGTCCGCCTTCGTATCGAATAATTTTTATCTAGACCTTTTTTTGACGAGTACAGTCCTTTACGATATTTCAATTTTCCGGAATAAAGGAAACACCCTGTACATTACGCGCCGAAGACGACGTCAACGCGTAGCCGAACGATGTACCCTTGTAAAGAGCAACGAAATGGATTTTTATTTTCGTAGCTACAAACCTAGGAAAACTTTACTATGGCCGGGTACTAATAAAACAGTATCGTCTCATTGTTGTGCGTACGGTCAATCGCTTTCCTTTCTTTTCCTTGAACCTTAGCCTACCCTTAAAATGACTCCTCACGCGGTTGGTTCGGGACCCATCATTTTGGCGAAAGGTTCTTTCTTTGTTCAATGCTGAACAGTCCCCGAACTACGTCTGAAGGTATCTTGCTCGAAGTAAAACACAAATAAAACTCGGTACACATAGATTTTTTCCTTGAATTTCGTTTGCATTGTCATTGGGGGTTTTGCCTAATAAAGATTTCGTGTAAAGATTATTTCATTTCAAATAGAGAGTTTACTATGTGCAGTATTGTGGAAAGATAAAATAAGCTGTTTGTTTAAATGATCAGTTCCTAGGGAAATTCTGGTTTGAAAAAATTCTGCTTGGGAAGCAGCGCAATTGGAATAATTTTTATATTTCTATCGCCCTATCGAGAACCTTAAACTTCGCGTGACACTGAACGCGCTAAAGTTTATATCGGGTTTAAATTTTCTTAATGGCGGCTGTGCCGACTCAATACCGAGTGGAGATCACTGTAACACCGTGCTAGTGTCACAGTAATCATTAGCGCATGTCCTGAGCGCAGAAGAGAATGAGCTTCGACTTTTGATTATATCTGAATTATAATTTTGTTGCACTTCCTCCTGCTGAGATGTAGGTCATGCATACCCCTTCTTGCACCTATCCTAGACAAGCGAATCTAGGCTGTGGGCAGTGCCGGTGCATATAGGTATCGATCGTTGAACGGCGTTGCTGCAGTCTGGCCTGGTGCACCGGCAAAACTGGGTTACCCACCTAACCTATACACACAATTCCGCGGATCTTGTTCCTCGTCTCGACGAAGCCAAGCACGCCTCCCGTGTTTCTGTAACCCACGCGCTCGTGCATTTTCGCCCACACATGGCACACGCTCGTGCATCTTCGTGACTCCTCGTTCTTTTCTTGCTTCCTCAGTTGTTGTCCAACGTCTTCTTGATTGTCGTTAAGAAACGCATGCACCCTCTCCCCTTCTCATATTCTCTTGGGATGATAACGGAAAAATACTCGCCATTAGTCGCAGCACCATCTATCTAATGATTAAAATTACTGTTTTCAAGATTTTGACTGCTCTGCAATATTGAACCACATAAAATTAAATATTTTCATTTTGTACGTCGAATGCATATTTTTTCAATTTACAAATACAAATCAATTTCAATTACAAATTCAATTTAAAATTAGACAGATTATTTACTAATTAAAATGATATGAGAGAGTATTTTTAATTATTAAACAAATAGAAATGCAAATTACAAAAAGGGCGTAATAAAACGTAATATCAGAAAATTATTTTATTACGTGATCAATATGTACTTTGTAAATGATTAATTGTTTACTCATAATTCGCTCGTGTTTTCAACATTGTGAAAATCGTAAAATGGAGTCGAAGCATTTTTTTGTACTTACATACTGATGACGTCAATAAGATGGCAATATTATTATAGCAATATTCTCACAGTTTATAAAACCGAAGAATATCAAAATTTTTAGGATGGATCTAATTATTTTTTACAAAAGAATTTCTAGAAGATTTGTTCTTTTATTACATTTTCGTATGAATTTTTCACAGTACAATGAAGGTGCTACGCCATTGCGTTTTCATTCACGTGAATTACAGTGGCGTCAAACTGGGGTGTAAACTCAAACATAATTTATAAAATTTCTTAGCAGTTCATACATTTAAGGAAACAAATTAACGAATGGAAAACATTGCAATCAAAATTGTTCCTGCAGATATGCTGTAAATTATTCATTGGATTTTTCATGTACAAAAAATAGCGATATTAATTCGATAAAGACGAAGCGTACTTAGAATTGCTTAAAAGTAATTTGGGAAATAAAAATTATTGATTTCTAGCAAGATTTCAACGCAAATATATAGCGGTTATTTTATTTTAAGAGCTTATTTGATCTGCACTGTACTACGAAGTACAAACAAACGGGTGTGACATCTCGTGACGACGTTAAGGCGAATAGACTATATGCGCGCATGCACAAGGCTGCACGTCACCTTACCCTCGAGTGTCGTGGGGCTGCGCCTACTGCATTCATGCGAGTTGAAGGGTCTGCCATGTCGACGTCCATAACGCATGCGCAGGGCTTTGCACTCTGTCCACTAGTCTGCGCACGCGGCTGTACCTTCGAGTCGGTGTGGGTTTGGCGTTTGACTACTTTCCAGGACCGTACCGCAATACGTGTACTTAACATATATAATGTTTCATTTTTAAAATATTTTTGAATTTACGAAAACATATCAGGTTCCACTACATATCGTGATTCTTACTATACAATATATCAATTCAAGATACAATAATTTCGTCAAAAAATTACAAATTACTTTAACAACAATACCAATGAAAACCATTGAAATGATTTAACTGTTATCGAAGAATGTTTTTTGTTACGATAAGTTCCTTTTTAACGATTTAGTACATAAAACTCATAAAAAATTCTTGCTATAATATTTCAAATGTTCCTACCAACTAATCTCCGTTGGAAGAAGGAAATGTATAATTCTTGTTTTCTAGTGGTGAAAGTTAGTTTAACGATGCCCTTCTAAAGCGTGGAGCTCTAACTTTAGGATAGTTAGAGTTTCAAGTTCGAAAATAGCAAAGGGTACATTCGAGACAAACAGACGATCCTGTCACTCCTTAGTTGCAGAGCGAAACGGGTAGGGGGCCACGGGTCGCGATTCGTAGGTCGTGCGAGAAGGACTAGCCTGCATCAGTCTACGCCGCGTCCCTTGCAAAAGGGTACGCTCGTCTTCACGTCGATCGTTGATTTAATTCTTCCTTACCCGAGTTAACATAACACATACCTACAAAACATCCTTTGAATACACACTACCGTTTCTGTGTATTGTCGCGAAATAAAGATTCTTGAAACGGAAGGGCAACATCGTGGAAAACCTCATGGTGTATCTGTGAAAGAATCTCACGCAACCTAGGAACGATTTGACGCCGTTTCAATAGTCTGCATACGCTCGACATAACTGCATAGGCTTTTTTGAATGTTCGACGCGCGTGTCGTCGAATTTCTGTAGTGTTACGGGACCGGTGTGCGTGTGATCATCGTCTCGCGAGCGGTTTTCGCTCGTTCACCCTACACAACTTTTTATCGTTCGCGTAAATCTCGCTACGAAGAGAACTACATAGAACGCGGGACTCGGTACTTTTCGGCACGCGGCCGAATACCTCCGATCATCGGTCTCGCGAGACTTCCCCCTAGCGATCCAATAGGGAAGAAGGGACGCGCAAAGAAGAAAATTCGGAGGAGCCCAGCTAGCGAAACGACGGGGCTCATGTGCCGCCGCTGATTTCGTTCACGGATGCATCCTCGTCAGACATAACCTGTATGCGCTCCATGAACAGGAAGTTTCTCGTGGTAGGAGTGGGCGGTGCGAAGAGGGAGACGCCGGTCGAGCCTTAAATATCGATTTTGGCATGCAAGAGGTACGATAGTCCGTCCGTTTCCAACGTGTCCTCCTACCTTTGTGCATCTCCATGCTGACGAGTTTTGACAGTTGAGTGCGAGAGTTAGTGCGTCAAGAGGAATATCGCGTGCATCGACACGATACAAAAACAATATGGTGGCGCGGCATATTCGTGCCGAAAATTAACTACAGAGTTAACGGTGTTTTTTCCAATGATAGTATGCGATGTGTGAAGTTGTAGTATCGATTTTTTAAAACATAAAAGTGTTTGTTGAAAATGTTGTTCTCGGATCATCGTGTGTACAGACACTTCGTCTATAAAACACGTTTGAGGCAGGAAAATTCGGTGACTATCGATCGATCGTCTCATTAATGCTGGCCAAGACACTATTTCTTTTGTTCGTTGCACGGAAATTTTCGTCGATTTTCGAATTTCTGCACGGATCCAATCGAATTTTCATCCATCAACGATTCGATCTACGTTCTTCTCTCTGATCATCGAGATTATTCGTTTGCAAAAGGAAAAACAAAAAGGAAACAAATGAAAATGTGTTCTCTACGGTAACAAGTGAAGTCCGAAATACAACAGTGATCTCTCGAACAAGAAAATTTAACTTTTACACGAGCGAAATTCAACCAGAATTCGATACGTACACGCTGAAGAGAGCGAGATTTAAGAAAATATATTCAAGAAAAGAAAAAGGAATCAACGAAACTGCCAGTGTCTTCATAGATTTAACGACCCCTGTTAACTATAGGGCATATTCAACTATTATGATACACAAGCTCCATTTGTAAGGGTCTTTGTTGCGTTCGCTGATCAAGTGGACGATGACATCATGGTGCAGCATTGCCGATTGAGGACTCCATGGACAACGGAGACAGTGTTGGTAACATACCGATAAACCCTTCGGCACTGTTGTCTGTTTTTTCAATACGTCGGAACTGGCAATACCTATTCGAGATTGTGAAACGAGTAATTATCACTAAATTGAACGGCAGCGTGCTTTTACAGTCGCGCAGCTACATAGTAACATGATCGAACGAATAATACTCGAAATGAAATAAACGAGAAAGAAAAACAAATAAAGGAAAAATTCTGAAAAACGCTCATAGATATTAGTATTTGTGCACTCTCGTTGCCAATGAGCGCCTTCACAAGTAATTGTTCGTTAGACCTTGACATGATCGTTATTTGAAAAGAAAAAGCTATCCACGCGTCATTTCATTCGGTATTCGGTCAACTGTTTCGGCCAAGACGCGCCGCTAACACTGGATATAAAAGAAAATCTACATCAAGAAGAATGGTTTCGAGATATGGCGTCTCGAAGGAGGGCGCAGTGGGTGTTGCCGTTGGCGTAGGACCTATGCACTGTCTCCTGCCACATTGTGGGGGACCCCATCATCATCATCACCTTTCGGCCCCCCATCCACAAAATCCGCAGCCAGGTCACAATCACCACGTGCATCCGGCCCATCAACCACCACCCTCGCCGAGTCCCCATTTGAATCATCAGCTGAGCCACCATCAACTGACCGTCAACATTAACCATCTGAGTCATCAGCAACAACAACAGCAACAGACCCAACATCAACAAGCACCGCCTCAGTATCGCGTGGTCACTGCGAATGCCAGTAAGTACGAATATCGACGGGCAACGGATCAAGATTACCATATACATTTCACGAGAATAATTACTGTTTCCTGTTCAGATGAAAAGATTTTCCAAAAACAAAGTATTTTCATTCATCGTCGTTCTTTATTATACGGTCCTGGAATTCTAGAGTCCTGAATTATATTTGTTAATCGGCCAGACGTGTCTGATAATAAACTTTTGGTGCGATTTAGCGGCGATCACCGCTGACCGACAATGTTGAATACGCCAAACTACAATTCACTACTAAACGTCTTTAGCCAAACTGAACATTGACCTTGACGCATATATTCTACTTTTTGATTGGTTCTAGTGTCAAGATGGCTAGATACATTCCCAGAATGGGTGCACGTGTTTCAATATATCCACGCGTTTATCGCAACACTTGATTAAATATTATGGTTTTCTGGTGGTTCAATTTTGTATCTAATGGTTGTACACTGTACAACCATATTGAAAATATGGTTGAAACTGACATTGTCTGATAATTCGAAAAAGATACTTTCAAGAATTTTTAGTTAAAACTCTTTCATTTGACCTTTTTGCTGTTTTTTTACAGTATTATTTCGTATTTTGAACTTTTATAGTTTTATATTAGAGTGTAGCTGCTATATTTTGTTAACTACATAACATTTTTCCAAGTATTTCCTAGTTTATACATAATTTTCCATTAATTACAAGAAAATTAAGAATCCGTACACATCTCTACTGCTACAAGTGTTTTAAACAAATATTTGCATGAACTTTAATTTACATGAGAGCCAAATTTTGATTTGCTCCATCATGGATATACATTTTCGTGACCAATGGAAGCACTGTCTCAACTTTATGTTTCAGTCTGCTTCATTTTCATTTTTCCTGAATATTTACATCAGTGCCTACCTTGTTACTGTGGATAATACATTCGATTCGAAATATTGTATTTCGACCTAAACTGTATCGCAGTTGGCTAAAATTGATCGTTAACTGCATACTTGAGGCTACCTTTTTATCTCGATCGATAAATCATTCATTGGTTACCTATGCATACGTAACAGCATACGTATGCATATAAGTGTCGTACACCTGTGCGTATAAAAGAAATGCGCATACACGCAGACCGTTATTTTCGAGCACACTGGAGGTAGTTAATTTGACCTGGTGCCCTATCTGTCAGGAGTCGAACCATTTCAGTCTATTTGCAGACACACGGCCAAGCTCGAGTTGTACTAAATAATCTCCGCGAAAATAAGTTTACAATATCCCCCTGGTGGGAATGTCAAGTGTACTATTTTCCTATAAAACTTTAATCGCGAATTTTTTTTTATTTCAATCCCTTATGTCCTGGTAATATTGAATGCAATCATGAAAGGGCACTAGCAACAATAGGATAACAGGTCATTATCTCCTGTTATCAATTGTTTAAAACCAGAAAGCGAGCAGCTTTCTTGCCTTCAATTAAGATCAGTTGTTACAACTGTGGTGTAGTCATTAATAGATTATACACTTTTTTTACCTTTGGAAGTATTTCTAACTTCTGTTTATATAGCTTCTCGCAGCTACTCTATATTTCAGTGTACTCTATGCCCTTTTGTATCTAGGTAATCAGTATTGCTAGGAGAAGTCTCTGGTGTTAAATACTCTGTCGTGATCTACGAACGGTTACCATATCGATATATCGGACAGCTTAGTATTTAGGTTAGTCCTTAGCGCCCCTGAGCGGCATTGTAGACAATTCACGAAATAGGTCAATCGATAAAATGCTTTCTACCTTGTACAGTTGCGAAGGTACGTTCGATTCTTTCCTCTTGCTTGACACGTTTCGCCAACGTTACCCTCTGCTCTGACAAAACGTTTTAAGAAATTCTAGCGATGATAGGTATATAAAAAAAAATTTATCGCCGTTTTAGTGATCCTTTCCTGTCGCATTCCTCGCGAAATATAGTTGGTTTTCGTGCAACTGTAGACGCATCATTTTTGTATTATTCATATGTCGAACACACAATTTTTGATTTCCTTTTTCCTATTCCACATTACATCATAATGTTCTTAAATATAAAAAAAATCGGTTAATAATTTGAACTGTTATAGTATACTTTTCATACACGGTGGAGAGTATATATTTCTGTCCATTTTTCCATTTAGACACGTATAAAAAAGTTGTGTGTGTGTATCTGTATATTGATACATATACACCTATAATTTAAGTTAATTTATATTTCATATATAACTCATTTGTATTTCTCGTCTGTCGTGGCAATTTTCGCATTACCCATTGTCGATTAATCCCCTCAGTTTATTTAATAAATTAGTTTACTAATTACTCTGATAATGACAATTCTGATAAAAAGGTTATTTTTTTCAGTAAACGAATAATATTGTCTATCGTGACAGCACGATACTATTTCAATAAACAGCTTATGTAGATAACATTGGAATACCGCATTCAAA
Organism: Lasioglossum oenotherae; assembly: GCA_028455765.1. Classification (NCBI taxonomy): domain Eukaryota; kingdom Metazoa; phylum Arthropoda; class Insecta; order Hymenoptera; family Halictidae; genus Lasioglossum; species Lasioglossum oenotherae. The sequence goes on along the minus strand of CM052298.1, from coordinate 8,911,407 downwards.
TATACACCTCACATTTTTTCAAGTGTTTAACTTCAGTTGTATGTATTACTTCTACTTATCATCCGTAATCTAGTCGCTGACGGAGTTATTTTGCACAAAGACTTGTAAGTGCTCATAAATGCGCGAGGACGTGATAAGTGTGTGGCAACAGTAAAACGTGTATGTTAAAAGCAATCTACTTTATCTACCTTTCAATAAAGAGACGATAAATTCGAACAATTTATTTAAAATCTTATCATCGGTGCTTTAATATTATGTGCGCGGCTCTGCTTCTATTGATATGTTTCGTAGAATTCCAGGCTGACATAGACATTGTTGCAGACTTTTCTATTTTCTTGTGTATTGGTAGAAAAATTGGTCTATTAAATTTCATTTCACAGTATGTACTATGTTATCTTATTATACGTCACTGTAATAATAACCACAGTATCGTGTATAACAGAATGTATTTTTCTACGTTTATCACTTTCACACGTTAGCGTTGGCATGTACTGCTCGCCACGTGGCCGATGTATTCATTCTAACCTCACTTCGACTTTCACATGTATTATCTGCGAACATGAACTTCGACTGTTTCTTTCGAAACCAAAAAATTTGTAGTATTATTTTAAAATCGTGTAGTTCTACTGATCGTGTACAATTGAAATCAAACTACGAGAATATACTTCTCATCGTATCCGCACATTATGTCGAGATTTATTGGTGGAAGTAGGGGAGTGGAAAAGACAGAATCAGAGAGGGAAGGGAATTGGCACCGGAAATGACGTATTGCATTCTGGATTGAATTTTCCAGGCCACGTTCCTTCACTATGTTGATACACACACATGTCTTAGATCAGTCATAATAAATATATACATTCGCCTACTAATACAAACTTCGTAAGTACGTGATAGTGCATGGGAATGACAATATTTCACTCTCTCGCTCATAGAAATAGGAGTACAATTCTTCACTAATGATAACCAAATGCAGGCATTATAAAGAATACTTCAGAAAGAGATTATCAACTGAATAATGCAAAAGATAATTATGTTTAATAATCATTGGAAACGCAGGTACGGTCAATACGCAGGTGTAATAGTAATTAAACGTTCTCGAGTAAATATCGATGCAAAATTTTGTCCAGTTTATGTTTCCCTTATACCCACAGCTAACCGTTATAAATGACTTTACGATGTGTATTAATTCATCACCGACGTTAATGAATGTTCTAATTTCCGAAAATTATTCTGCAAGTGTAACCTACAATTTACATGTTTTCGTGGTACTTAATACGATCCTGGCGTTGGAGTTCGGCCTCGCCCCCCTTTCGTGGCAATCAATGCACTTACGGGACTACAGATAGCAGCACTGCTCCGGTCCCTGCCCACATGTACAAAGATGGCCGTTCGCGAGGCCGTCTTCTCGGTTTCTTTGCTCACGTTCGAGCCTTGCTGTCATCTCATGGTTACTTCGTTGTAAAGATCCTTTCGTTCGAATAGTTAAAAGGTTTGCGTGACGAAAAACGATAGCCAGCTCCGTGACGATTTTCAACGGTGAGCGACGAATTATCCATATTTTTTTATTCCTCTGTCTCCCTGTGTTCTCTTAGCGTATTTTTGATAAGTTTCTAGCATGTGGTAAAAAACAGTTTTCGCGTTCCGCGTGAATTTCTCGCTGTTCACGCACCTAACCGTTCTAATCTCGCGATTTCCCGTGGTAAAGGGTTATAATAACGACGACAAGGTATTTTTGAACTGATTGCGCTCTCTGCATCTCTCAGATGGCGACGACGTGTCAAATGATGTCGTGCAATTCCATGCATAATCGCTTTCACGAGTAATTCGTTTAACGGCCGAACTGCAAGCACAGCACGCCAACAAAAGTATCACGCATATGCGAATCTGACGGCGCAATAGTGACCAGTTTTATTTTCTTTATTTTTCGGCATTGTTGAAACGGGTAGCTCTGATGGGTGTAAGATACACTATGCTAATGAATGATGGGATGCTTTATTGTCATTATTTACTGCGTAACAATCGTTGATGCTATTCCAATGAATGATTACTTCGGTCGCGGATAAAACGCATACGAGATACGAACCGTGTGTTTATATTTCAAGTACGATGAAACATAAGGTGGTGATGTTCCTTTTATTACCAGAGTTGTCATTTCATGCCAAGCACAAAACTTACTTGAATAATTGAGCAAACTGTACAGATGTTCGTGACAAGTATAATTAGTTCGGGTGGATTTATGCAGAAGTAGTTAATATTTTTATTTCGTTAGTGAATCGCTGATGCTGTATTTATTTATCTGTATGAAAGAACTGTGCAACGTTCGCATTTTATTATTTCAATACTGTCACGTATGCAACGTACGCGCGTGTGTGTCTCTCGTTAGCGTAAGTACTTGTTGAACAATCAGCTCGTGATAACTTCAAAGCGACCTTGAGAATCCAGAGAAGATTTTTCTATGTACTTAATTCCAGCTATATTACCCCATACGCACGGAAAAATTAACTCTGTGCACGGTTACTAAGGCAATTAGCATATCCGTGTAAATATTTAATGGTGCTAATTATGTAAATAGTGTTATATTATGAACAAACAGGTAGAAAATGAATCGATATATTTTATTCTATTGTGCCACACACTGTCCATTAGTCGCTCTTATGTCTATAATTATTTAAAACTAGCACGAGATATTATCCATAAGTTCATATAATCAAATTATACCGAGTATAGTATAGGAACTAACAAATATACACACACACACACACTCACGCACGCAACAACTGTACGCGACATTGGCCGTTAACCGTAGAGTCTGTGAACTCACGTATACGTGACACTGGCCGATAATCCGTGATTCAATGAAATTATATATGTATATGTGACATCAACTTTCAAAATGTTAACTTATTGGTATCGTTTATGTTTTTAGGATCAGACTTTCATGTGTCTGGACAAAATTACGGCACCCAACCAGGGGGCCAGGTGGGCGGGGGAGGGGGTAGTGTAGGAGTACCTGGGGGTAGAGGACCTCCACCACTCGGCGGTTTACAGTCCATAGGACAATCGGCGGCAGGTATACCGCCAGGAGGTCCTGCTGGAGGGCAAGTACCATCTCAAACCCCGGCACCCGGGGTACAGTCACAACAGCCGCAAGGTCCGGCACCGACTACCACACCCCCCGTGCATACCCCATCGCCGCAGGAAATGGGAAAACAGGCCCACCTACAACCTCAGTCGCAACCTCTATCACAAGTATATGGGCCGACACAAACGAGGCCGACCTCGCAAGTGAGTATAAATTATTTAACACGTTGCCCACCACGGCACAACTAAGCAAAACGGGGTCCCCGAAATGACGCTATATTGTTCATATAATTTTATGTATTTTAATTTTTTATCTGAATAAAAATTTTGTTCGCCCATGCCCACATCCACATGACTCTATCAGTTTAGCAGAATAGTTGGGAATTTAAAAAGAAAATTGACTCTTACAGCCATATTCAACTCGTAAGATATAAAATCCAATCCATAGTTGGAGCCATGCTTATTAATATGTTGTTTATCAATTTCAGGGTTATTACCCACAAGGTGCAAGACCACAACAACCAAGAGGTATTAGCCACAGGGGTGGCCAAGGAGGTTCTGGTGCACAGGTAGTAGGGATGTCGGGTGTTGGTGGAGGTGGAGGGCAACCAACAACGCTATACCATCCGGGTGGTTTGCCAGTTCAAACCGGAGCAATGTTTCAAGTCCCCCCAAATCTTCATCCTGGCCCACATCAACAATCTGTATACCCCATGAACAGTCAAATACCTATTCAAGGACTAGTTGAGTATTGGCAATATATATACAATATATATTTCTTGCTGCGTACCATTTGTATTATTCGGTCAATAAGGAACGGACAATCTAGCCTTGATATCAAAGAGATCTTTTAATGATTGAACGGCTCTTTTATGATTAAACTGGGATTAGTTTATAAACAATTATAACATTTATTGTCGATATCATCATTGATCATAAACGTAACAAGTTTTATTCTACTTTTAGTTTGGTGGTCCACCTCAGAGGCATCAAACGCATCAAAATCAATCATATTTTACACCATTTCAAAATTCAGCCATTCTTACGGCCCAACATATGTATGGATACACACCCACAGCAACTCCAGTTCCTCAACCTTGTAAGTGTTACCGTAGCATCGTAGCATAGTTGTATATACAATAACAAGAAACGATATTAACTACTGTTCATTGTTTTTATAGTTTTTTGGCCTGGTCAACCTGCAAATCCACAATTAAGTTTAAGTAGAGCAGGTGCAAGTGCTGTTACTGGAGGGGCACAACATGTTACAGGCCCGTTGACCGGTGCCCAAGGAGCCCCAGTTGTACCACAAGGTACGCTCCAACAGTCTACGCAGCAGGCCCAGCCTTTACCTGCAATGGGTATTTCCCTTTCTCAGACTGGTGAGTTATAAGCATATTGAAAATGAAAAGTATGTGCTGGGTGTTTCGTAAATCGTGGTATGTATAACTGTCCAGAAGGTGATTGTACATGTATAAAAAGGAGTTTATTACATAAAGTTTTGAGTTCAGACTCTTTGTCTTCTAATACTTCTTGGCGTAAAAATTCACGCTTTATTTAAATTCGACAAGGAATGTTAAGTATTTAATTTGAGAGGAATTTAATATCTCGATAAAAAAAGCAAAGTAACGACAAAATAATTAGAGCACTGTATGTGTCCCTCAAAATTATATAATTTTTATTTGTAACATTACTTTTTACCATAAATAATTTAAGAGTTATTTGAAGTCTTCACATTACAAGCACCCTGTATATATATGTTTCATTTATCTAAAAACGGAAATATCTCGAAAATATCGTTATGTATTTAAAGGGAGACGTAAGTCTGTGTACATGAAGGTCATACTTTCCGAGATTTTACGAATAGTATTGGTTTTTTAAATCGAATCACCTACCTTTTATATCGTAAATGGATAGAGTATCAAATTCTGCATACAAATGTATTGATCTTCATACATCCTAAGTTTAATAATTCTGTATATTTGTAATACTTGTAATACTTAAAATAAGAGAAAATCCATATACAGTTGCGTGTAAAAGTTCCCGACCAGTTGCATTCTTTGTTTTGTATTCCAAAAGCGACGTCTAAAAGAATTTTCACTAACATTGGGTAAAGGGGTATTACAAATAAAAAGAAATAATACAAGGGATAAACTCCGTTTATGATTGTACGTGTACTTATTTACAAAATTAGTAAACTAGTTTGTGCAAAAGTTTATGGCCACGTCATTTAACAGAAGATCTTGTAGCCATGCATTGGCATGGAGTCGATTAATCTCAAAATGAGGTCTGAAGGAATTTTGTTCCATTCTTTCTTTAAAGTTTTAAATAATTCTGTCTTGTTTCGATGTTTAACTTTATCCACGCGTTGTTTCAGCTCCCCGTATATGCTCAATTGAATTAACGTCCTGGGATTAAGCAGGCCAGGTCAAAACTTTTATATTTTTAGAAACTAAGCACTGTTTAACCTTTGATGTGTGTTTTAGATCGTTATGTTGAAAGATCCATTCTTCCGTCATTTTTCTTTCTGCGCACTCTGTAGTAGATTCTTACACAAAATATTCCGATAAAATTATACCGTCCATTTTTCTTTTAATTTCTATCAGTGGACTAAACCCTTGGGCGGAAAAGATGCCCAAGATCTTTATATTCCCTCCACCGTATTTTACACTTGCTATTTTATATTTTACTTCATATATTCAGCCAATTGGACGTCTTACATATTTTACATCTGTTCGTCTAAAAAGGCCAACATCGTGTACTTCTTGTACTTTCTTCGCGTAATTCATGAGAAATTTGAGAAGCAATCTTCTTTACGTCTCTTACAGATTTTTATGTAATAACGCGGTCAATCCTTTCCGCTGCTTTTCTTGGTCTTTCTACGTGGTTTGTCTTTTAAACCATGTCATTGATAGTCGACTTCCCAATTAATAATGAAGCAGTAATCTCACGGGAAGATCTGCCACTTTGTGATAATCACTTTTCTCCGTAACTCAACGGACGTGTTTCGACGCGTTATCGTTTCGATGGCGTACTTAAAACTGATCTTAGTATTCTTGCGAATGAGTATAAGTAAATTCGATATAAAAAATAGTATTATATTGCTGCATTATTTCTCTTCATTTACGATACCCCTCTATCCAATATTAGTGAAAATTTGTTTAGATATCGTTTTTATGATAAAATGCAACTGGCCGGAAGCTTTTACACGCAATTGTATATTAAATACGTAAAAATGTGATACTAGTTAGAAAAGTTGGACGAATACGATGGTAAAAGTTCCAGACAAAATATAAAATATTAGAAAATTCTTTTGCTTCGCTTGCGTTAGTCTGAGTGAGTCTCGCCGATAGTCGAGCGTGTTTAGCACTTAATTGGTTCCGAAAACGACCCCTCCTCTTTACAGTTAGGCCGTTTTGACAATTACGAAGAAAATACTATAGCTGTGTATAAGATGAAATATTGACCAATTCAAGTAGTCGCCGACTAGTCGACAGTGCGTAACGCCTCTAAGGGAACGGTCGGCTCGAGACCCATGGTTCCGTAGAGACTTTTGTTCCTCGCGATGAATAGGATTTTGGCCGTAAAATTTAAGGCCAAGAACGATAGCGTACAAATCACGCCATAGTGGTCACAATATATAATTTTGACACATCCTGTACATTTATTAGCGTTACTTTATATAACATTTATTTAACTGCGTTACCAGAGTATAAAAGTAGATATAAAAACACTATTTTCAGCAATCGTCTAAAATGAATCAATTGTGTTTTTATTTTATTTGAATATTACATATGGATTTATTGGGTATGGGGATAAGTTTCCGCCCCTTTTTGTTGAAAAGAAGCGTATAAACAATTCCCATAGCGTGAAAACATTTTCCAACAGTAGATCGATCGACGTTTAATTCATTGACAGTTCTGCAAGTGTTTGACGTGGATTTCCATCAAGTAATGCTGGGAAATCTGTATCTTCGAATTTTTTGGCACACCATCGCAATCTTTGTCCTTACGTCGAAATCTTGTATTTGATGGAGCATCGTCCCCGTAAATAATAAAATAAATATATATATAACACCTTTCGTTAAAACAAAATAATGCAACATGACTTTCCGCAAATGCTACTTACTTGCAACAAAAGTCGACATTTTTCACGCGAAAAATTGACTGCTGTTCACGCTCGAAACAATTGCCACTAACTCCATCAAATACGTGATCGGTACTTAAGTACAACGACACTTCCAAAAGGGCGGAAACTTATTCCCCTCCCTTATATATATATTCGTATCTACATAATAGTTTCGTAACTGTTTCGAGCAGATTAACCCGCACTTTGTAGATATTAGGAACCGTTAACTTATTGTCAGTTTGGGTTGCACTGGCCTTCCTTGGGCAATTGGGTTTAGGTTGCCTAAGGAAAATTTCGGAGTAGGCGTCAGGTTAGAATCCTTGGTACTAAGTAAAGAAAGGGAAGATACATAAATCACGGAAATGCAATTCCATGAAAATTTAAAGGATGTAAGACATTATTTATGACTGGGAGGTCCTGGGGACACCGACGATTTAAATTCTTAAAATCTTTCTGTAAGCATCTTCACCCGGCCATGGTATTATCCCAATGCTCAGGTATGAAGGTTCAGGTAAATCCCTAAACTCCTTCACGGAAGTATTGCATAAAATCCCTTCCTTCTTAGCTAACTCCTCAGTTCAGTTCTCTCTGAGCAACAGAGACTAGTGGGTCCTAGTACTCTCAGTTCAGTTCTCTCTGAGCAACAGAGACTAGTGGGTCCTAGTACTCTCAGTTCAGTTCTCTCTGAGCAACAGAGACTAGTGGGTCCTAGTAGCTTCACAGCTATCCGTAGTTGTCATTTATTCAGTTGAACGTTTAAAATAATGTACGTTGTGAGCAATGTGTACGGAATGTACGGTGGTGAGTGCTTCGTTAAATATCCGGAATTTTATCGAATATTTACTACATTATTATTGCAATAAATAATTTCCATATCACGTGATTACATACTATGTGAAAAGTGAATAATTGTTCGTTCTTTATAGACGTGTACTCAGGACATAATGGCGGTGCAACAAATACGGCGAACAGTACGATAAAATCTCGGAAACCAAGAGGACAAAATGCTATTACCGATATAGTAGATCCATCAACCGGTAAAAACATTAGTCACGAAATTTATAAAGATAATGAAACTATTCCGAGTGGTGAATCTAGCAATCGTGAAACTCCTCAGCCACAGGTGAGTTGTTTTGCAATATTAATATTTTAACAATTGACTATAAGAGTTTCATATTTATAATATTAAATTTATTTCATAAAACAGCACCCCTTAAATTTCACTTTGAATTTGATAAATAAATAAGGTGAGAAATGTGCGATTAATGTACTCTTCTAGTCAGTTGTTTATGTTATTAGTATCTGCGCCAAACAGCCATAGTTATTGTAATATTGTTGTTTTTAATTCTTTGTTTTATGATTTTCAAGATTCAATAATACTTGTAAATAATTAGCAAAAATATAAATTTTGATTGCCACTTTCATATCCTGTTTTGATGTGTATAGACTAACTAAAAAGGTACATAGTTATTTTACTTAAACACATTTTCAAACAACATTTGTTTCTAAGAGAATTACATTCAAACACATTGTTCAGATTACATACTAATATTTCTTGATTTTATAATGAAAAAGATTAATTTATTGTGTAAAATACTGTTATCGTGAAAGTATTATCGTAAATATTTTTTAGAAACTATGGCTGGAGGGTAACAGATGCATATAATGTATTCAACGTTTCTTTTATTTCTCCTAGTACATTTGGTTTCATTTCTCGTCCTATGATTTGAGTTTGGAGCCAGTTTTTAGTTGTCAAGCATAATCTTTATTCGATTGCTCTGTATCATTGTCTATCACGCAGAATTGGTGATTGTTACAGAACAATGACGCTGAGGTGCAAGCCGAGTTTGCGGCGCAGGTTGCAAAAACACTGACCAAAGTCGCGACCGATGAGTCTAGTTCCGACTCGACGGTACCGACTAGTAGTGTATCAAACACAACCATGCCACAGAACATAGCGCAAAGTTTACCAAGTTCTCAAACGAGTTCTAGTAATGATGCGAACAGTCAGTGTAATACCAGTTCACCAACGCAAAATATACCTACCGTAACCGCGTTGTGTAGTCACTCGTCGTTAGGTACCACTAGTAACGTGGCTCAAGTAGACTCTAGTGCGGTGAAAACAGAGTCTAAACCACTCCAAATTCCTGTGAAGGAATTTCAACCTCGTGGCGAAATAAATAAAAGTGTGGTCATTGAGGAACCACCACCGCCGGCTGCTCCACGTAATTTAAACAAGGATGATATTTCTGCGCAGTTATCCGCGATGACTGTTACTGAAGAGGAGGTGAAGAGTACGAGTGCTTCACCTACCGTCACACAGGTGTCGATTCCCCAAACGAACATACCAAGTACGAACGTTCCGGAGGTCCCAAAACCGTCCGCCACTGCCCCATGTGCTAACCCCCTTCCTGCCAGAGAGCCGTTCCCTAATTTATCCAGTAAGAATTCATCGAGTTCACCGCCTAGAAGGAAATCTCAGATACACAGTCATAATCAACCCGCCGTCGCGACGGAGCTGCATTCGAGTGCCAAAGAACAAAAAGAAAAGAAAACGAGGGAGAAGAGCGTCAGTTCCAGAGGCGCTACTCCCACACCTGCTCACAACCAAACTGACCATCATCCAAAAGCTAATGGAGATGCAACTGGTGATAAGCTGGAGCCTGAACCTCCTAGAAGTGAAGTTCAACAACAAAAATCATCTGATGGTGAGTTCCTCCAAAATTTTTTTAATCATTCTCATTTTATTCTCGTATTGCTTCAACACATTTATCTCATGGGATGCTCATAGAGTTCAGAGAAGATTTCGTCTTCGAATTTTATTAAAATTATGAATAATATAAAGAAAAGTAAACTTCTTATATCACATTATTGCAGTAGCCCTTATGTTTGTAATATAAGAGAACGCCATCGCACACATTTTGCATTTTCATGTATTATCAATATACAATTAATAAGGACTTGTATCATGCTGCATAATTTTGTCTAAAATGCTTTCTTCATATTATAAATCAGAAAGGTATAACTTCGTAAAGAATTAGATTTATTTAATATTCTCAAGAGGAAAGACCAATTCTTTTTTCAAGCTTTTAATACTTCCAATTTTTTATGTTAAAAATTGTAGCACATCAGCTTACATTTTATAGTAACAACTATATGCTTTTTTCTATACCTAAGTGCTAGTTAGATATCTTAAATATATTATCCAGACTTCTATTGATTTTGCACAGTTCTCCAAAATATAAATTACAGGTACGATACTCAGTTATCGTTAATTATCAACTATTAAATATTTTATTGTTATCATGTTACTCGTTTTGTAATACTTCATTTTGAATTTATATGTAACCTTGTATGGGAACATGCATATCTTCATAAATAATGTATAGATATAATACCTATTGCTCATTCAAGCACGCAAATAGTTGAAAATGACTTGAATTGTTTATGCTTATGCAAACGTTTATTATTACTTATTACGTTCATTACTTCGCTTCTGAAGAAATCTTAAGCATTCGAGTATTACGAAAAAGATCGACTTGGTGTAGGTTAGGATTTGAGTGTAGAGAAATAGGTTCTCTTCCCTTGTTTAGTGTCCAAGTAGTTTGAACTTTGCTTTCACGTTAGTTTTAAGAGTCGTCATTTTCCGCAATTCAGCATGTAAATAATCATGAGCTTCGAATTAAGTCGGTACACTTTTTCTGTATGTATCTGAAAAGCTCGCCTAGTTCTGAAATTGTTAGGTACAATGGTATGAACATTATACACAATCGCGAAGATGCCTTTATATAGACACGTGTGTACGGGCGCATAGAGGTGATACATATCTTTAAGTTACGCACGTGCGAACGGACGACACGAATATTTCGAACTATCCTTTTTCTATATATAATGTTTTGTATTCGTATACATAACGTTGTGTAATTGTATCGTTTGAATACTACTGACAGGGGTCGTCGGATATTTCTGTGGTATCGCAATACGATTTGCTTTCATTCTAACCTCTCAGTTTCATACTTTCTGTTACAAGTCTTAAACGTCGGTCTCGCATCGTGGATTCTTTTTCGATTGAATAGTTCGTTCGTGATTTTCTCTTTCAAAAGACATTAATTTATGAAAAGTGCAAAACAGGGAATATTTATTTTTTTATACGGAATTCCCAAAAGACGTTCAACATCTCTAAAAATAGTGTATAAAGTAATGGTTTTTAACAAAGATCATCATGCTACACTTACGTACTTGCATTATTAGCATGGATACAGGAGCAGTTATTCAAGAAAGTGGAAAAAGAGTGTTTCGAATGTATAAAGATGATATTTAATTGAAAATGATTGACTTTCGTTTTATATTTTATCGAACTATAAGATCTACCAGGGACAAAAGTGTATTGTGAACATTAACACGTGCGGAAGAGTAATCTTTGGAGGAAGTTATGAACAGTGCTTTACATCTAATCGGAAAAGTAAAAGAATACGGTACATATTAAAATTTCGGATCGAATTTTTCGTGCATATTCGTCAAAATGGGTAACAGAAAGAAGGGTAAGTTCATGATTGCTACGTTAATGCGATACCAATACGACGTAAGTTCTCCTCAAATCGTGTATATATTATGTATCGAATTATGCTCCATAGAAATTATCTGCTTGGTCTAGGAATTTCAATCACGGCAGTATATAGATATTCATTGGATTACAATTTTGATTCGTAACGTAGGCAAGGTTTAGTCCTTCAATAAAGTAGCATAGTAAAGTGGTAGTGGCATTCTTTTGTCGTTGTCGTTGTTGGTACGGTAGTTTCATAAAGATATTAAGAATATATCAGAACACAGACATTTTGTGTTCTATTGGAATGCACGGTTTCAATGTGAACGGGTCTTTCCGCAATGATTGAAACGCTGGGCACAGGAACTCCGAAAGGAGCTTCGTGCCAGACGGTGACATCATCGCATGAAAAGGCGCGAAACGTACCGAAGATACACGAGCATTGACGATCGTGTAGCTGGAGGGAGGATCCCGGTTCCTTTCCTCATCGAACAACGAATTTCCTCCAGTAGCCAGCACGTGCTGTGCTAGCCGGGCGTATTTTTACTCCGTTTAGCCCATTTCCCTTTTCCTTTTATAACTTTTTTTTAATCAAGAAACTGTATCATAATTATACATAAGTACATATTTAAATTCACTACTACGTAAATACTTATTAGCTTTTAAATTTATATAAACTACTACGTAACGAATACGCTTATTATATTGCGTCTTACTGCAGTCCGTTCCTATAAGACTTATATCTCACGATATTCCGAAGAAATTGTACATATGTATTTCTTATTTAATCGTAACGAGCGCCCTTTACACGCATCGGTTCTTTCTCTCTCTCTGTTTATACATATATACATATTTTCATTTTTTTTAAATGTTTACCACGCTAAACTTCCAAAGCTTGATGAAAAAAGCTTTACGTTAAAAGATTTTATTCCTCCCCGTATTTTTTTGTAAATTATTCTTACTGTGACATAAAGTGATCAAGCGGATGCAACGACAACGACCAAGGACGATCTTAATTCGAAATGTATGTATAAAATTATTTTTTGTTCACTTTTGAACTGCCTCGTTCCTAGCAGGCACGACTTTAGGCATGTCTACTGTTCGCAACGTGGTTCCGACATTTTGTATTCATAAGGTTCCATGAATTCAAAGTTCAGTTCGACATACTATAATATTTTAACATCGAAGTAAATATTTATTATGAATTATTCTTCCATGGATTTTTCTTTGCAAGTGCTTTCGAATTATCGCCATAAAGAGGCCGCACATAATGAACGAATTTCGAAGGTCGATACACGAGTGTGTTCAAATATGGCTGCCAAGAACGAGACTGGGTGTATGCTTCATTTTGACGGAATTTTCTTACTCGGGACTCGTAATATTTATTGAACTAAATGTTTCTGAGATCTACTAAAATTGAAAAATTCAGTTATCGCAAAATTATCATCGTAACCTTGTGAATAACGGTCAATACTATTCATCATGCTCTAACCACGTGCACGCGGAATAATCCATTTTTAAAGTTATTTGAATCAAATGAGCGACTTCATGTTTCGTATAAAGCATTTATTAATTAAACGCCAGTGCTTATTTTTATATACCAATTATTATGTTTTAATTGATGATAATTCTATGTATTTCTGATGCTCGTAAATATATTTAGCCATTTTGTGAACAGCCACGAAAAAGGAATACTCCATATTTGATCATGGGTGCCTTAGCGTGATAACTAAGAATTTTTATCTTGCCTCATTTACTCATGTAATCACGAATCATCAAATATGTTCCTTGTTATTCCAAATTAAATATAAATTATTTTCGAGAAAGTAAAAATTAAAGTAACAAAATATATCATAGATACGGCGTGAATTCGTATAAGTTCTGTTCTCTGTTTTTTTAATATACTTTTGGGAGTTCAAGTTTAAGTAGAATACTAAATCACAAAGTATTTATAATTAGATTATGAATAAATAGAAGCACCGGAAGTGGACGTGTAGTCACGTTCATACTTATGTTCTTCATTTTAGATTATTTTAGAGAGCTAATCAATATTTTTTGTCTAAAAAGAAACGTTAGATTATATTGTATGAGCACGTGTTGAAAAAAACTTTCCAATCGTTAAAATTTAGTGACGAAATTTATTACACGGTAGAAGAACCGACAAATATTAACGAAGAATTTAACGAATTTTTACGTGTCGGAACTTCCGTGTATTTACAAATATGTAATGAATAGGGATCTAATAGGCCTAATATATTTTCCATTATCATGGGCGCCATTGTGAAAAATTGGTGCCTACAAACTTTGGTCATTAAAATGCGTGGGGTCACGGTCGCGCGTGTACGGTGGGCTACTACATGCATGGTTAGGATGTCTATTAGTGTCATTTCACAAGAGCACGCGTCGTGCGTGTGCAAAAAATATCTCAAGACTTTCGGCGTGGCAACCTTGAGCATTCACCAATCGAGTGAAAGGTTTTCATTGGTTAGAAAAATGATCGTTCTAGGTTGCAGGTATTTTTCGTGCGTGAAAGTAATCTACGTATTATAAGTACCATATGATTACAGTGTTCATTTACTCCATAGGTTTATTAAATAATCACTGTCTTTTATCAAATAATCACGTTTCGGAAATATCCATTAATTTTAAAATTAATCGTCCATTATTTTTGGGGTGATGGAAAGGGAAAGGTAACTCCTAGTTAAAACTGGAGTGATTTTTTGTATTTAGGAAAATATCTGAAGACTACAGTAACTTTTTATTTAATATCGTACATGTGTATTATTAAATCAACGAACTATATATTGCTTTCATATTTGAAGAAATATTAATGTTGTATTCTACCCATAAAATACTACATGGCTTTCATAGTTCCAATTTATTGTACATTACCAATTTTGGTAACGACAGTAAAGCAGAGAAAATATTGCGTACAAGTTTAACGATCATTCAATGTACTTTTCAGATTGTTACCTCGACCTGCTTTTATAAAATCTTACTCAAGCTACTTTCATGCATCAAATTAACTGCTGTCTCATAGTGTAGCGTACTTTGTTTTAGGAATTGCTCTGAAAGTACATTATCGCAAATGACTTCCGAACAATATCATTAAAAATTTTCTTAATGATAAATGTAATTAGAAAATTTAAATCATAATTTTTTTATTAAAATATACGCAGGACAAAAACAAAAATTTTTCTGTATGTAGAAATAGTTGTGGTACTTTATTAAATTATGAAGCTGGTACACTTGTGATTTCAGATGTACGCGCATTTCAAACAGAGAAACAGTTACTCGCTGTATTTTCGTTTCCTCAATTGTTCAATAAGGACACGTAATGTTGAAGAAAATTGCAGTAGAACATTTTTTAACCCTTATGTAATTAAGCGGGTACTCGGGTGTACTCATTTACTGTATTTCTGTCAACAATTTGTTAATGTTACTCTAAAAATATTACAAAATTTCGCTGAATGTCCATCCTTTACTCGCTAATATATTAATTTATAGTCTGATAATGAGAATTTGTGCAAACATGTTAAATGCAGAATGATTTTAAATAATCTATAAATTTTGGTTGACTACATAAGGGTTAAATGGATATTATGCAAAATATCAACATTTTATTGTCGCAAGTTTTATCGTAACTAGGGCGGATTTTTTCGAATCTATAGCTTTATTTTCGTCGTGTCGACTGAAATTACCGCTCCGGTTACCTATGACACGTTGTTCGCGATTATTCCAAAACTCACAGATTCTCCTGTCCGATATATTTCGTTAGGAGCTCGTATCGGGTTAGGTTGTCAGGAAAGCCCCCACTGCGCATGCGTCCGAACACAACCGGCGAACAGAACTAATTTAAGAAATCCTGTGTCGTGCCTGTTGGTTTGCATCAGTTCACAGGTTAAAATAGTTGCGCGAAAGTCGTAAGAGGAGCTTCCGAAGGAGGCCTTTTTTCCCCGAAGTGTTCGCCGACTTTTGATCGGGGAACGTCCGGATCGTTAAAAAGAAGTTACGATAAAGTCCTATCGCCTATACGAGACTCTCACTTCCGGGTCACTGTTCGCCGAGAATTCTGTACGATTTCGCGTTCCCGATTTTGTCTGTTCTGCGGACTCTTCGCGTTCGCCTAGATAATAAAGGAACCAAAAAAAAAGTCAAAATGCCAACTTCATCTTTGTATGTTGCATCTGCGAGCATGATTCTATCTACCCCGACTTTGGCAAGCTTTTGGCAGGTTTATAAATAAATACTGATTCAGTGCAGTAGCAGCAGTGTAGCAGCAACGGAAACAGTACACATTCACAGAACACGCGCGCGCGCGCGCTCGCTCGCGCACACGCACGCACACATGGGCCATTGAAATTTGAGCCGCACAAAGAGTTTTGTGCTGCGAGAATGTGACTCGTTAATATCCGATATGCTTTTCATATGGGAAAGACAATCCCAAAACCATCGTTCGAACACGTGTAAATAACGCACAGTGCGCGCAACACACCACCTCGAACACCGTGAAAATGGGCGACCGCAGAATTAATGGCAGCGCTCGTGTCAGCAGTAGCTCTCGATCGAGGAGTCGTAATCGACGAGGTTCCAGAGATCATGGTACACATAAGTAACTTGTAGTTTTCGAGAACGACTTGCATTGATTGGCAAACACATGTTGAAAGGTCGATTAGCAACGAATCTCTTTAATTTTTGCAGTAACGTACCCTCTTTCAACTTCACAACGATGGATTGAAGTAGTATCATAATCAATGCGTAGAATGTTCGTTACACGATACAATTTCTTACTGTGAATTGATGCGTTTGACGACGGCAAGTGGATTTGATATCCGATGTCAGACTTCGTTGAAACACGTTAGAACATCTGGTCGGCCAGTGTTCGTGAGAAAATTAAGAAATATCTTATATAATAGATTTTTTGCTTTTGTTCGTTAGAATCGATCATTTCATCGATTATTTAACCGATCGTATCTGAGTAAAGTGCAGGCACGAATGTAAATGTATTTCTCGTGTTAAGAAAATAATTTCAATACTATTTTCTTATCGCGAAATAATTGGATTTCTGTGTCCTTATAGTCTGTAAATTCGTGTACACATCAATAAAAAAGTGAAATGTCGCGGCGAAGTGTGCTGTGATCTGAGACTATAATTATCCTTGGCTTCTAGCCGAAATACTCACTTTTCTTTACAGCTTACATCTCTCTGTACCGATATCAGCGCAATGATGATTTTGTACAAACGATCCATAATTCATAATCATGCTGTGTTTGATCGATTTTTTTGCATCGATAACAATAGAATTTATATATCAACAGAAATCTCATAAGAAAATATGAACGCTTCGAGAGTCGAGTGTAATTAACGTATACATTCTTTTCTGTTTTACAGGTAAAGCTATGCAGAAGCAAAAGAGTAATAAAAAGCTCAAACCTCGTGAACTTAACCGTAAAGGAGCGGAGAAAGAAGGCACAGATATGGACGCTTTCGTGAACACTGTACCGCCGACAAAGACCGACACGAAACAAGAAAGCAAAGAGCCTTTAACGGCTAAGGACAGTAACAAGGAAGTGAGCCGAGAGCTAACGAAAGATGTCAAGGAGAAAGACAACTATGAATCAAAAAAGGAGAAGGAACTTGCTTCCATTCCTGCGAAGACAGAGAAACACGTGACACCGCTGACAACGGAAATTTTGAAAGAGAGCGGACCTGTGCAATCGTCTGTCATAGAAAAACTGCCAAGTAACGAGGAAACTGTAAAGGAACCCTCGCCGAAGCTCGAAGATAGTAATGAGTCGAGTGTCTGTAATATGCAAGCAAAACCAGTTCCTAACGACGTTGTTGATCATGCTAAAATGAAAGAAGAGTCTGACGTAGAAGCAATAGTAGCACAAAAGAATGAAGAAAACTCAAAGGTTTCGGCGATCCGGACGCCCAGCGAAGAGAAACTAGCAGGGCCTCCGGTAATAGAGAAACCAATTGAAAGTGAGCCACCCGCCCAGACGGAGACACCTGTTCCGAATCAGGTAACCCTCAAATATAAATACAAGGATGGCCAATGGAGTCCCCTAAATAAAAGTGGCAAAAAGGTCTACGATCGAGAGTTTTTGATTACATTGAAAAATGATCCAAACAGCATGATTAGACCTGCGAATTTGCCAGATCTAGACGTTGTTCTGAAAGATGGGGCGAAGGTAACAATTCATATTCCTGTATTAATTGCTTATATGTATTATATTTCTACGATATTGTTAAATTATAATCTTGTTTCCCATAGTCGCGGTCTGCTGGAGATATTCGAGCATTTAACTCAAATCCTACCAGGCACGATTCTCTATTTCCTGGATTCATAAAACCACAACTAAATGCACGAATGGTAAGTTATTCAAGTTCCGGAATGCAAGCTAATCTTATCTTCGAGTTTTACTAAATGATGTTTATTATAAATGAAAGTAGTGGACTGAATTACTTTGACAGAGAATTATTCTATCTGATACATCTTTTCTACTTTGTACTAGATCGTTGTGAATGTTCACATCCTAATGAAATGTGCTTGTCTTTATTTAGATAGCACCGAATCGCAAGAGCCATTCAGGAAAATCATCAAAACCACAGAAAACAAATGTTATTCACATGTCGTTATCTTTGAAAGAGGACGTGAAATTAAGAGAAACAGAAAATGCATGGAAACCGACAAGATTAAAGGCACCTGTTTTCACCGAAGATGAAGCAAAAACAGAAGCTCTTTACAAGAGAGTTAGGAGTGTATTGAATAAACTTACTCCACAAAAATTCAATACTTTAGTCGATCAAGTGCGTGCATTGAATATTGATACACCGGAACGTTTGCTAGGTGTTATCAATTTAGTATTTGAAAAGGTAAACTGAAGTAAACTTAATATGCTTATTAAGGGTGGTTTGTAGTTCATTCTTGTATAATTAATCCCGTGCATAAACATATGTTTTGTAGGCTGTCGATGAACCAAACTTCTCTGTCGCATATGCATTGATGTGTAAAGAACTTGCTTTGATGGAGGTCTCTGGAGGTACCGAAAAAAATGTAGAGAATCAGGAATATTCGTTGAATTTCAAAAAACTCATTATCACTCGTTGCCAAAAGGAATACGAAAAGCATTCGTTTAATGAAGAGGCAAGGAAGGCGAGGTTCAAGCAAATTGAAGAATGTCCAGACCCCGTGAGTTTTCTTTATATGATAAGTTGAAACTATTGCAAATTCAATCACAACACTTTTTACATTTCAATAATTATTTTTATTTAATAATAGGAGAAAAAGAAAGAGTTACTGTTAGCTTTCGAAGATGAGGAACGACGAATACGTATAAAATCAGTGGGAAATATACGGTAATTAATTCATATTTTATACAAGCATTTGCTTGTTTTGGAAAATACGAAAATGTAATTCAATGTGCTACGTTTGTCCTTTTATTTATAGGTTTATTGGAGAATTGTACAAACAAAGAATGCTAACTACTAAAATCATGCGTGCCTGTATACAACAGTTGCTTGATCAAGGTGATGAAGACAGTCTTGAGTGTTTATGCAAATTGTTAACAACAATCGGAAAGGATCTAGAATCAAAAGGACGACTAGATGTAAGCTTACCTTTCATAACGTATTCTACGCTATGTTCTAATATAATCATTAATTCAGTATCTAAGCGAAGGAATTATTTAGCAATGATTTCCAAAGAAACTTGGTTTTTATGATCTTCCCTTTTGTTTTATTAGGAAATGCAAGACTATTTCAATAGAATGCAAGACATTGTTTCACGGCGAGGAAACGGAAAGATTAGTTCTAGAATTCGTTTTATGTTGCAAGATGTCATAGATTTAAGAGCAAATAAATGGGTTCCAAGAAGAGTCGACAGCGCTCCTAAAACGATAGATCAAATTCAGAAGGAAGCCGAGAACGAAAGACTAGATAGCCAATTGAGCACTCCTTTGAATACACCTCGAAAAGATGAACGCACTAGTGATAGAAAAAGAAGTCGTGAGTATTATCCACCTTTGTCATTTTATATTTCATTGATTGTTGTATTTTAAATACGATTTTTCATGATGATTCTTGTACATTTTTGTCAGACTAGAGTTTCTGAAAGCGTAGTGATTGCAGTACATTCTGATATATTTATTTAAGCATGCATTTATATTTTTCTACAAATTATTTTATACTCGAGGAATAACGAATCTGGTTAACGCAGGTGGTGTTGGTCAAACCGATGATGCTGGTTGGAGTCAACCAGTTGTGAGGACAAGACAACCATATACTGTTGAAACTGCGAAACTAAAAAATAAACCTGTAAGTTGATTATTAAAATTTTATTATTCTGATTATATCCAACTATTCTGGAAATTAAATACTAATTAATAATTGATTTCTCAGCCCCCTATGGATGATATGCTGCTGGGTAGCAGAAATATGTATATGTGGAAAACGCCTTCAAATTGTGGTTTAAAGGCAATAAATACAAACAAATTCGCATGCTTACAAAACATGCCTACTTTCGATCAAGAAAAACGAATGATGTCTCCGCAACTCTCTGGGTAAATATTCTTTCTTTTTAATATCTATTTTAGTTTTTATTATTATTTGTTCAGTAGAACGAACGTGATGAAATTATGTTGCTAGGCTAGAGTTTCTGACATCTTCTTATCTATTTTACATGATCATACATATGCATCTGACATTTCAAATAATCAACGTCTGTACGTACAAAGTAATTGGCATTTTTAATTGAAACTTTGTCTTGGTCGATTTCAGATCGAGATCTACTGGTCCTAGAGAGTATGGACGTGACTACAAATCTTCCTATGGTGCGTATAATTGAAATAATTGTATACTGAATTCTAATGTCATAAAGTTTATAATACAATGATGAGAAATTTTTCATTTTTGAAAAGTAAAGCTTGATGTTGTTTGCCAAAAGGATTCTGATGCTTTCATGTACTAAATTATTCTCCAGTCAGGACGTTTGTATAATTTAAAAATAAAAAGTTTGTGTGATTCTAATGTTACAGATGGTAGGAGTTCACGAAATGGTAGTCATCAGTTAAGCAGTTCATCGTCAAGTAGAGACAGTTCGTTCTTAGATAGTTCACAAAGTCAAAGCGTTTCTATGCCACCATCGGTTAAATCCTCGCAATCTACCTCTAGTAGTCACAAACCTGCACTATCGGAAGAAGAATTCATGAAAGCTTTTAACGAAATGATGACGGCTTATCTTAAGAATCCTGATCCGGATGTAAGTATCTGTTAAGCTTCCTTCATTTATTTTACAAACATTCACGTCTTTTAACCCATTGCCCTACGGTTTATTTTACGGTTTCAGTGATTAGAACTTTTTTTGTAGATATAAATTGCATGCCTATATGTTCTTCGATAGCTGTATATTAACAAAACCAAAATAGAATTTTATTTCGGTTTAAAGGAAATTATTAACATACATTTTTATCAGAATCTGTTCAGAATCTTCATCACAAGTCAGACACGATATTGTAAGGCAAGGGGTTAAATTACTGTAATACAGTATTGATCAAGTCATTTTGATCTGTGAACAGTTACATAGTTTATAAATACATTTTATCGTTAAACATGTTAAAAAATATTAGCACACTCCTTAGATCCATCTCTGCTATTTCCTAGGTGATGCTTGAGTCATTGGTGTGCTACATTACGCAATACCTTCTTTTTGGTCTTTTGAAACAATGCTATAAATCAGCTTGAATGCTACATTTATATGAATCATTGTTTGTATGACCAAGGAGAGGACATATTTCTTCGCAGAATTCGCGGAGTTTATTGATTAATAGACTACAGATCTTTATGCACAATGAACATTTCCTTCGTCAATTGTAAGGCACAGGAGCCAAATACAAGTTTCTTTTTTTATTTAAAAATTTTATAAGGTTCAAATTAATGTATGAACATCCTTAAATTGTTTTATCTCTCGGTTGTCTTGATTGCATCTACCCACTTTTTCCATAAATGCATAAAATCCGCAGTCTACTCATGAATTATGTGTTTAATTAATTTTGTCTTTTTATCTTACAGACCGTTGGGTTAGCTATTCAACAGAAGTTCGATAATGCGTTATCTAAATTCGTACGTGAATTGATCAACTTCGTCCTGGAAAAGTCGCCGGTCGACAGAGAACGCGTGTCGTATCTGATATCGTATTTAATTTCACAGAAAATTTTGCCTTTGCAACATCTAAGAAATGGGTAAGTTGTGCTTGTTGAAAAGTGACTTTTCTAATGTTTCCTTTTTTTCTCTAATATAATTAACACATTATATGCGTAGTATTTCTAACGATTTTTGTAAATATTCGTTTAATCTTGTTTAATGTTTCTCGTAATCGTTCCTTCAAAATAGCATATTATTTTATAAAATACTATTTTACGCAAATACTGTTCAAAAAACATATGATGAGACTCTTATGCAGAGGAAGTTGTGCTGAATGTTACATATTAAGCCAAAAGGATACTGAAGAAAATCATGTCGCAAATAATTTGAGAACTGCTTTCTCCCCAGAGATATTCAAATGTAATTAATTTCTAGGTTCATAGAAATATTGGAGTTAGTCGAGGAATTAATGCTGGATATTCCGAAGGTGTGGTTATATTTGGCAGAGATATTATGTAAGTAAATATAAATGAAATATTGTCTAAATTACGTATTTTAGAAAAATTTATCACACATGATGAACATTTTTTACCATAGGGTATTTCCATGCGGGTTTTTTTTGCTCAACAGGCCTGAAATTAGACATTCAAATTTGCTTTTATAGTGTATTAAAAAATTTTTTGTTAATCTTTAATATTTTTTTTTATAGCGGATCCGATAAAAGACGATTTACTACCCCTACAAGAACTAAGACCTCTATTTGATAATTTAAGAAGTCAAGGATATGTAGGCAAATTTCTTGGAGAAGTGTTATCCAAACTATGCCGAGATAAAGGATCCAAATGGGTCGCAGATAAATGGGACCAAAGTGAACTTCAGATGAGCAATATACTAGATACGAAGCTTGAAGAAGTCGATGAAATTATTAAAGACTATGTAAGATAATATTATTTATTAAAACTACACCATTTGAGAAAACGAGCGAACAAAAATGTATTCATTGTCATACTCCTCAGAACTTGGATTTCTGCACTGGTGATTATAATAGTGCCAAAGGCTCAAGTAGTAACCAGCCCACGTTACAACAAATTCATAATGAACTTAGAAGACTCATGAAAGAAAGTAGTTTTGATGAAATTTGTGATTGGATAATTGTAAGTATAACCCGATACAATTATTTACATTTTTTCGTGAATAGCGTGTACTCAACTTGTTTATTTATTGTCCATAGGTAAATGTAGATAATCGAGTCAAGGAGCCTGAATTTATTCGAGTATTAACGACTGCCTTTTTAGAAACGTCTATGGGTACGTGTCTATTGTTGTATTACGTGCCACTGTTTTTTTCTAGAGTACTTCAATTGTTAAAGTTTTCTTTATTCGATTTTCAGAACCAGCCAATAACAAATGGTATTTGAAAACAGAACTGTTTATTAATTTGCAACAATTAATTCGTCGATTCGTTGATGCAAATGAATCCTTAGAATTGCAATGTCTTTATGCAATTCAATTCCATTTGCACAAACTACAATATCCATCCGGTAAGTTACGAAACTGTTAAAGTATACTAAAAAAACAAATATATGAACTATTTTAATTGGATAAATTGTATTTAAACTTTTTCGTAATTTGTAGGTATTCTCTTTAATATTATGACAAGTTTGTCTGACTACAATATAATTTCGAGCGACGCGTTCCTAACGTGGAAAAAGAGTCCTGAGCCAGCCCAGCGCGAGTGGCATGGTGTTGCGACGATGGCGTTAACGTCGTTTTTCACTGGCTTACAAGAAGCTGACGATGCTTCCAGTGTAGAAGATTTATCAACCGGCGTGAACCAAGATCGTTGTTGACGATACAGTGATCGGGCGTATTATCGTCTGTTAAAAAGACTTAAATATACGTTCCCCCGTTAAAATAATACGCGAAGTGAGATCAAATTGCAGTTTTTTAAAAAGAAAAACGTGGTATATATTGAAGAAAAACAATGGAGTGATAGTAGTGCGTGGGTGTATGTAATATAGTCTAGAACTTCGAAGAACAAGAAGTGAAAGATAATAAAAAGGAGAATGTCATATTAAAAAGAAAAAACGGACACACAATGGCTGAGACCGCTATACATAAAGATTAATTATTAATTATGATACAAAAGTAAATGCAAGATAATTATTATATATAATTCATTGAAATGGTTTAAAGTTTAAATAAAGCAAAAAAAAAAAACAACTTGAGAACGTTATCGTATTTCTTATACGTCTTGCGAGAGACGCGTCACTGCAGCTTGTGAATATCGCCCGAATGAAACTGAATCTTCTGAGTTTTCTTTTCCGCTTGAATATTGGAAGATCAAGAACGCTTTGAATATTTCCACCTAGCGATACCCGTGAAGCGACTGAAGCATGTTTGCTGTATGGCTTAGATAAAACGAATTGCAGATCGCAGGTGTGTATAAGTAGGTCAATTTTAAGTAAATTAAATTCGACAAAGTAAGCAGAAGGAAACTATTGATAACCAAGTCTGATAAAAGGGCGACGGTTCTTCCTATTATTCTAACGATTATAAACAGAATTACTAATTTATATCTTTGCGAACTTAAAATGTATTCTACTCTGTAAGAAAAGGTAAAAAAACACGTTCGTAAACTAAGAAAAGAAAGAATGAGAGTGAAAAGTGTAACATAACATTACGAAACATAGGGTTCGTAGTGTAGATTATGTTCAGACTAGAAAACGGAAGGATACAAATGGTGTGCATATTAAGGCGCTACTATTTTTTAACACTAGTTATTTATAATCATTGAGAGAACAGATTATAGTGCGTGGGATGGAATGTCTGCATGTAATTCAGGTGGCAGGTGCCGTAGCAAATTGTATAAAATTGTTATACTAATTTAAAGTACAGTGTGAAAAATATAAATTTCCTTTGGATATACTATTATACATATGAAAAGGAAATAGGTAAACTCGAGTGCAGTTATATAACGAAAGATTATTTTTATTTAATTCTAGGAAACAATTTTACATTGTTTTGTCTAATGTTTCTCATGTTATTAAATATACTCTCCTTATTTAAGAAACTGTAATTATTGATTGGTACCGAGAAAACATACGCTCGGCTACTTTTAAATGTAGGTACTTTTCATTTAGTCTTTCATGAATACTAGACTCAATAGCCAAGGTTTTCGCTCTTCATAATTTTTATGAACTGCATGTTGCTGAAGGGATGCAAAGTTTCTGAATATTATATTCGATGTCTGTTACGTGCATATGCATGCCCATTTGCATATGTGTACATGTTGTCCCTTAATTATTTATAAAAAAACCATACTTCTTTTTCATAAAGTTATAGTTTGATACTTCCTTTATAATAGAAATTTCTTTTGTAGCTTATTCTCAAAAGTCTCTTTATTTTCACTCTCGTATTCGTATATTGCATTCCAAATGCATAGTATATTTTCGACGAGATCATGAAATAATTTTCAAAACACTAGAAAATCATACCCATTGAACGATTTATTTTCTTAACTACAATCAATTCTACCACTGAAATTTGGAGATTAAAAGATCTTCTGCATATTTTTTTCAAACAAAACGAAGAATAAGACACGAAAAAACGTAAAGGGAGACTGAAGAAAAAGAAAAAAGTGTATTGCTTCTGATTTTTTCACACTGTAAAAATAACATAAACATGACGAAAAAAAGTATGCGAAAAATACATCTTTCAGATTCGTCTTCTTGAAGGATTGCATTCTACTGTCACATTGTGGAATGTATCGTTCGATGAGATGAAAGGCGAAATATGCTCGAAAAGCAGTAAATAAATAAAATAATAATTTATACATATGATTAAAATGAACGAAAAAAAAGAAATATTGTTGGAAACATGTGGATAAACGATTTGCAAGTAAAAAAGATTAACACTGTAAATATTTACTAAATAAATATTGTAAGTGGACAGATCGCAGAAATAAAAGGCAATGGCCGCGCGCTGTCGCGAAATTGTTGCACGTGCATGCGGCGTTAACGTGCCGACAATTTACGTATGGACACGCACGTATATTAACTGTTTATACATATATCTGCGTGTACTTACGTTTACCTTAATATACATATACATACTATAAATAAAATATCACTAAAAAAGGACTCCAGAACACGATACACAGATACACGTAAACTTCTATGATAAATCATATCTATACAACAAAAAAAAATAAAAAAGAACTCCATGTCAAACTGTTGTTGATTATTTTCTCGAATATAAGCCTGTCTATATATAGATGCATCGATCGCAACGCCGAAGATGAAGTATTCACTGAACTAAGTAATCTGTATATTTTTTTGTAACACCATTCGTATATTGTCTTCATAACCGTAAAAATTACATCTATAATTAACGAACGAATTATAAGCATACGATTTTGAATGAAGTTAATTAAAAGAAAGAAAAGTAACGTTACTATCTGATGCACTTGAAATTCGGAGATTGTAGATAATGTATACTTGACAGGATGTAATGAGCTGCAACATACCGTTAAGATGCAATAATTATAATCGTATTGTATAACATGAATACGCATTTTCAAAACACTATATATGCGTAATATCCTATATTGTATATTTATTACAATGTAGTTATTTTATATGTATGTAATATAACTGAAATTATTTATAACAAACTAATAAGGCTTCTGATGTACATCCACCAAAATATTAGTAAACTTTTTCCACATTTTTTTAAATAACCGTTAATTTTTTTTCATCGATGAATAATAAATGCAAACGTTTCTGTAATTACAATTTTCAAGCATATATATATATATATATATGGTAAATAATTGTTTGTCAGTAATATAATATTCACTGTTGTGCTTATGTTTTGTTAAATATTTTCTATATTTTCAGTTTCTCTATACAATACTAATATTCAAATGTTTACAATAGCCCTAATGTCTATAATATATTATATATCAAGCAAATAAATATCTCTTCTTTGCAATTTTTTTCATTTACTATTTTCAGCATAAAATTCGAGAAATTGGTTATTGCAAGTCTGACGATCTCCTAAAATGCGCAGACGTTGTGAATGGACCCTCATCAGCAAATCCAGCAATTTCTTGAGGAACAATTGCGTATTCCTCTATGCTGGTACATGGTCTGCACATACACTCTAGAGGTGCTTTGGTAATTACCTGTAAAAACATTCATAAGAAACATATTTTTCATACTTTTTACGACTTCAAATTCCACAAAAAAGAAGAAAAAGTATATTCTATTTTCCACTTTCTCAATTATTCAATATAGCAGAGATAAAATGAACAATTTGATCAATGTATTGTACAAATGAACTGCGTAAGATAATCCGCTTCGAATCGCGCGCAATACATATTCATTTTTTATTCGCTTCCTACTGGTCGGTTAGACGAAAACAATATGGCTGTGGAAAACTCGTGGTGTCAGAAGCTTTGCTCCTGATTTTATTGTGCAAGTGATTAACTTGACAACGTGTTATTCAATTTTCACATGTAATCTAAATCTTCAAGATTCTGTGATTCAGTTGAGACAATATATTAACCTTTCGGAACTTTTTTTCGCCTGGTTTAGCCCTTGGACAAAATAGGGATACGCTAGCCTCCCTTTCGCCGCTTTCTTGACAACACATGCAGCTCCTCTCCATTTGCCAAATTTTTGATCCAGACACCTGTAGAAACAGGTATGGCCAAATCGATTTTTATGCCTGATAATTTTTCAAGATTTATTTAAGATATATTAAGATATGGTTATGCAAAGTTATGATAGTATTTAATAGCTACGAATGGAAAAATTATTTCTCAAGATCACACTTTTAACCATAATAAATAGACTGCGGAATTTTATGCAAAATAAAAATTGTTTGCATCAACTGCAACAAAAAAGAATCAAGCAATCATTTCTTTCATTCTTTAATAATGTTTATTAAATTTGTCCACTCTTTTAAACTATGTACCCATTTTTGTCATAAATGCATCAAATCCGTAGTCTAATAACAAATAATGTAAATAACAAATTCTTACAAAACACCATACAAATTTCACGAATCCTTTTTATATCACTGTATATATAGTTTATATGTTTCGTATAGTTCTTATAAAATAGCAGTGTAAAGCAGTATTTAACAAATATACGATCCTAATTTAACACATTACCTAATTTAATACATTACGGTGATTATTGCATAATTTTGAAAAATCTATGGTACTTACATGGCTAAATACATTTTAATGGAACCTTCAATAGCAACAGCAATTTTCATTGAGAACAAGCAAGTCACCCTCAATAACGTCATCTAATAGTTTCATTTAAGATTGCAATGTAAAAGAAAATTTCTATGCTTTTTTTCGATACATCACAACTATTTAAAATCCTATTAATCCTTTGCACTCAAAGCAATTTGAATTCTAAAATCAAGATATTTGTTTCAAACCAGATCATTTTTATTCTATGTAATCTTTTTTACATTGTACACATCAAATTGAACCTGATTCCTTATATAATAGTTGAGCTTTTTACAATTTATAGAATATAGACAAATTTAGTAATGTTAAAACTGTTTTGAATAATGATATGGCAATTTTTACTGGCGCCTCAGACTCGCCATTCGAGTGCAAAGGAATAATAAGCTTCCCGTAGATAAAGTCTTAATATAGGCATATAAATTCATTTTGGATCAGTGGATAACTACATTATGGAAGAGAAGAGAAATGTTCTCCTAAACATTGTTTCTTATTATGTTTTACCTGCAGGTAGCTGCTACAGCGTCCTTTGCATGCATAGCTGGGAATTGGTTTTGGTACACATCCTGGATATTGTAAAAAGTGAATGACTGGTGTGGCCTGACATTCATCGACAATTGCCTTTGTAGTTCCGAAAAGAAGGCATACTAAGAAACCAACTGCCACTGCATCCGTAAGTAATAGAAACGAAAACAAATTATATTTATTTCCATAAGATTGTGTGTATTCATATAAATATACCAAGGTTTCCTAATAAACTCAAACTTCTTAATGATTATTTTACTTCTATTGGGTTGGAAAGAAAGTTCGTAGCATTTTCAAATTAAGAATCAAAGATAAAATAAAAATATTTATTCATATGTAAATTCAATAATACAAGAAGTTACCACGAAAATGGCAAAAAGTAATAGAACAGAATGGAAAATATATATTAACTTATTAATAATATATTAGCTTTCAATTTTAATTTACAAACACTACGAACTTTCGTAGTATTGTTCCAACCCAATATTATTCTATTTAATCAAATACAAATCATAATTCAGATGGAGTATATTGCAAGGACAACACGTAAACCAAACAATATATAATATATAATCTATACACGTGTGAATTGAACTTGAATGCAATATTGTTCGCTTTATAGGAGTCTTGACTGCGTAACTGTTCATTTACCAGTGTGATTCAGGAACATAGTTTTAGCACGATACATTTCCTTCTGAATCTAGTACTTTACTGAGCTTGTAGACTTCTAGTTATACCCTTTTATACCCTGTAGGTGGCCACGTTTTCTCCCTTCCCTTCACATGCTTATGTTACTGCAGTAGGGAAGAAAATACACACACACACACACACACACACATATATATATATATATATATATATATATATATATATATATATATAAAAGTATATAACACTTGTTCCTCAGACTACTTTCTTCCTTAAATTGCAAGTACATATAATCGTTCAAACTGACTGTTCTGATCAGTGTAAATGTAAATAGTTCTGTTTTATTTTAATCAACACACATATGACCAACCAAAGATGATCAATACACATGTTATTTCTCATGAAATACATTAATAAAAGTTCATTTTAATGGTTTAGATATTTTGAAATATTAGTAACAAGTTAAAAAGTTTAAAAATCTATAGAGAAGTAGCAATGCATTAAAGCTTAACTTATTATGGACACATTTCTCAATACTTTTAAATTTGAAAAGAAAAATGTTAGTAATA
The DNA here is from genome assembly GCA_028455765.1 of Lasioglossum oenotherae. Taxonomy (NCBI): domain Eukaryota; kingdom Metazoa; phylum Arthropoda; class Insecta; order Hymenoptera; family Halictidae; genus Lasioglossum; species Lasioglossum oenotherae. The sequence continues at coordinate 8,881,503 of CM052298.1, read as the reverse complement.
TAATTTATAAAAAAGATATCGGCTATTATTGTTGTTAAAATTATTGATTACTGCTTAGAGAATTAGTATGTTTTGAATGAGAATATAAAAATACAAATTGATAAATAAAATTAAAGTAATGAGCCAGAATATTGAGATGTTTCAATGCTTTAAAGCAATAAGAATAATTCAGAATATATGTATATCATGTGAGCAATTGTATTAGACAATGAATTTATACTCCCTATTTTTAAGTTTTTCTGTCAGCAAAATCAGTGTTACATCGATCCTTTATCAGGGAAGATAGTATTAAATTCGTTTTATATAAAATTATTATAATTATCATATTATATGTTAGTTAACTTCTTGAAATATATGACGATACACATATTTTAATCTTTAATAACTAAGGTAATCAAGCCACTCATTCTTTAATAACTTTGTTTACTCATTTATATCAATCATTAGACAATTAAATGTTAACGTCATTAACACAGAAATTACGATCTTCGAGAATGTAGTAACATTTTCAATATATATTAGATTTATAAAATATGTTGAAATCCTATTTAAAAATTTCTAACTCATTTATTTAGTTTAGGTTTCTTAATTATATAATTAAATAATGTCTACCTATTTTTAATACAAAAAATGTACTCAATTCTAACTTTTAAAATGCTTGATGAAATTGTCAAATTCAAACTTAGTTTTATTTACGAGTAGAATCTGAAGGAAAAGGGAAATTATTTATTACAAGTTTGTTTCGTAATTTTCCATTTTATTTTGGAGAATATAATTCTTATTACATAATTTCAAGGTATAATTCACAATATTATTTGTTTACATTTTCATTATATTTATCGAGATATATCGCCGCATTTTGTGCATTTACAATCTGCTGGCTCCCGTATTTTGATTTCCATTATTCTATCTTCTTCATTTAATAGTTTTATGCCGTCTGCATCGTAACAGTGGTGTAATGTAATTAGTCTCTCCTTTAAGTAACTTTCCCGACAACAATAACATTCCTATTAAGAAAACAAAAAGGATTATTCCGTTTATATATAACATTGTAAGTTTTTGCTTATTGCATCTCCATACTTACTTTCGAAAAACCTGTAGTACTTGCAACACTCGGTTGCACTTGTGAAGTACAAAACCCTTCGCATTTTGTGACAGGTATATCGCCGCTGCATGTTCTCTTTAAACGTCCTATTTCATCATATTCGTCTGGAAAAAAGAAAAAATTTCTTGGAGTCATTTATTTTTTAAGTTAAATAATATAAAATGTATTTGAACAAAAGAAAAAAACCTTTTGTAATATGTACTTCTGACTGCAGTGTTTCACAACTTTCATCGTCTATCATTTGAGAAATTGTGCTACTAGCGAATACAAATACAGTCGATAACAAAACCATTGAGAATTTAACCATCTTAACTGTTTTGTTTAATTGATGTTTGCTTTTGTGCTAGACGTTTTTTCCAATGGGATACAGGTGCGGTCAAAGAACTTGACTGAAATGAAAGCATGGAAAATCAAACAGATGCTTTTATATGTAGCTTTCCCTCCAACATACAATGACTAGGGGTGGCTGAACTCCTGCTAGGATATAATAGCATAGCAGAAGCAGGATACTTTCCCCTGCTTTTACACTGTACAGCATTAGATTTTTTCTATCTTGGGGGCATTACTTTTTCAGTATTTTGCATCATGAATCTAATGGGTTTTTTATGTCTCAGTGCACAGTGGGTGATCGTATCAAAGAAACATGACTAATGTTACTTAGATCCTTAGCCTTTTATACTGTATATGTGGTTCCTTACAGGGTTGTTACAATAAGCGATGCAGGTAAAAATATAGAGACATATTTAGTGTATTTTTTTTATTGTTTATACTCTTTCCTTTAAAGATATCATTATTTCTATTTAGTGATCGTTTCTTGTATCTCCAGGACAATTGTCTGTTAAATCATTTTCATTATCGAATGCTACTCCACACCAAATACAGTAGAAATGCTTTTTCCTTAAATATTTAGTAAGAATTTCTAGTTTCTCATTAAGTTGGTAAGATTCTTCTTCTTCTTCATCTTCTTCTTCTTTTTCTTCGCTTTCTGAATCGGTGCTCTTTTCAGTTTCTTGAGGCAACCAAAACCATGATTCCTCAGGCTTTTCTATATTTAGTTGTGTATCCAATTGTTCGCAAATCTTTTGACTTTTATAAAGATCTGTTTTAGACAATTGTTCTGCTCTTTTTTGAGCAATTCTGCCACGAAAGTCCTTCATACATTTATTGTCCAGTTTACTGTCATTTTCACTGCTTTTACAATTTTTTCGTTTTCTCGTTACACCTTTACCTAAACCGTGCCTATCTTGTTTGACTTCAACACCAACTGGTTCGGTCATCCCTGATTCAGTTTTGCCTATCCCTTGACCAGGCTTATATCCCATCTTCATGAGTAATTGAAAGCCTGAAATTATATAAAGATATAAAATTATGCAAGCGATAAACAACATGTATACGAATATGAAAACAAACCTTTATTGCTGCTAGCTATAGCAGAAGATAAACCTTCTTCTCTTTTTTCTTGTTCCATATATTTTACCGAATGTTTTTCTTTCATTTTTGCCTCGATTTCAATTTTCTTTTTTATTAGATCAAGTTTTCTTTTGTCTGCATGTCTGTATAAAAGACTTGACGAACTAGATTTGTCGGTACCTTGCAAAAATTTATCTGACATGTAGTCATCGTCATCTGACATTTTAATTGTATTTTGTTCACTTCTATTGAGATTGTTGTTGCGATATTTATTATCGAAAATCACGAGATGTAAGTATCTGTACAATTCAAAATATTAATTCATTCATTTATCAGAGATAAATATATTAACTGAGTGGCTGTGTACTTACACGTAAAGAGCAACATAATTTAAAACAGGAATTATAGAAAATATAAAACCAAATTACATTCTTAACAAAATCGTATCTTTTTATAATATTCTTTAAAATTATAACTTATGCAAACTACGTTTCGAACAGTGAAATTTACGATACTATGGACTTTGAGGTTATTCTCGACGTTGCTAAATATGTATAGTAACTCGCTCAAAAAACATTGACCTTCATATGTTTTTACATAAGAACGCTTCTTATAATATGTCAAATATGTATTCGAAAGGTTTTCTCGAGGTTTTACGTTAACTAATTGAAAATGTAACAAAGTATAATATCGATGTATGCTTATTCTATTTAGTATTACTCTATGTTAATAATAAATATTACATTTATGTAATTAAATACGAGCCAACCAAGAGTTGGTTAAATTAATAAACAATCGTTACATTTCACTGAGATACGTTTTCTTGCAGAAAAACATATGACAATAAAACAATTAGACTCTGTTGTGCCGAACCTGCTTCAATTCACTGATTAAATATTCAATAGTGTGTCTATTCTAACGTTATATCAGTTCATGGAAGCCCATTACTATTTCACTTGTATTTATGTGCTGAAAATAGCCGAGTGTTAATTTTATCTATAAATCGTATTTACTTTCATTGAGCAAGATATAACTGTTAACAATATTAAAAGTGTAATAAATACATGTTACATATATAAAGTTGCTTTCACTCTGTGCCTTTGGTATAGGGTAACTTCTGAAAGATAGCTTTTTTTATATCAACATTATTATACGCTTTTGCAAATTATCTGAGCTCACTGACGCGATAAACAATGTCCATTAATATCTACGAAGAAACGAATGTTTTTATAGCGTGTACGTTTAATTTTATAGAAGAAATAAAAAATAAAAATTTAAAAACGCATTTCACGAAAACGGTTGTATAAATATTTTAGTGAACATTTTTGATAAATTTCTCTATAGAGTCGTAAGTAACCTCTATAGAATTGAATAAAACGAATAAAATTTTATATTCCGTTTTTCTCTCTCATTATATTGTTATTTTTAATAAATGCTATATTCTTCTTTGCGATCTAAAATTTTCGATTTTACTTCTTTTCTTTTCCACCATTGCGTCGCGTACAAAATGGTTGTTTTTACATTTGAGATATTCTTAATAATATTCTTGACATTTGAAAGGACAGTTTTCGATAGATTGTTTCTTTTTATATCTCAGTATTCGATATGATGTAGCACGCCCAAGCATAGCTAAGTACGTTTGAATTTGCTACACCGTTGTGTTCATATAGATGACTATACTGCCGCCGGTCGATAAACAGCGAAACGCGGAACTGAAGAGCATTGAGTTACAGGAACGTGGACCACTTGTGTCTCGGTACAGTAATGCAGTAGTTCGAGAACAATATTTTTGGTCTTCATCGCAACGTTGCTCGGTTAATCGTGTTCGGGTGTTGTTGATCATAGCGTCGAGTGTATTATGATTTCCGAATGAACCTGTTCGAGAGTACAGTTGAAGACTTCAAGAGGCAAGGGAACTGGTGCGAAGGACGAAAGTGTGAAAGCGTACGCTTACCGCTACTTGCGCAGAGAAACATATCTTTTCGCTGTTCTTAAAGCGAACGGAAGATTCATTCTCATTGCATCCCGAGGATAAACCAGAGCCAACAGATTTTGGAACCGAGTCGAGCCACATGCTCGCGAGTTGATTAATTCGCAAATAAAGTCTAACTGTATTATTTGTTACAAGCAGATTTATGACAAGTAGTAAAAGGAACATTAGAAGACCGTTGGTGTAGCAACAGAATTTTTTTCTCTGTTGTGGAAACATGTGAACTCGTATGTCACGCCTATTCCCGACGTATCTTACGCCTTTAACAATCGAAACTTTAATGTTAAACCTTTAATGTTAAACCTTTAATGTTATCGAATTCTCCGATCGGGTGTACATAACAAACAGTACCTTGATAAACTGACACGACATTGTACACATCCGATGACAGTAAACGAGTGACTTTTGAGTTTCAAACTGTCTCTTCGTTTTTGTGTAGTAATAGTTCTTCCACATCGGCTATGGTTGTAGCCAGTGGTGGATGGTTACAAAATGCCAATTTTCCTGTCAGTCAGAGTATAAACGCTACGCAGAACAATAAAATGACAGCCAAAGGTGTCTTAATCTGCCGAGAGAATTCCCATCATTTTCAAGATCGTACACTGACATTGGAGCAACCTGTTAAAATCGGACGTTCTGTAGCGAGAGCCACTGCTGCGCCTGATAACGCAATCTTTGACTGTAAAGTATTATCTAGAAATCATGCGGTGTTGTGGTATTCTAGTGGGAAGTTTTACTTGCAAGACACACGCAGCAGTAATGGTACGTTCGTTAATAATCAGAGACTCAGCGCGGCCGGTTTGGAATCGGCACCTAAGGAAGTACATTCGGGTGATATAGTGCAATTCGGAGTGGATGTGATGGAAAATGCAAGGAAGTTCAAGCATGGGTGTATAGTTGCGACACTGAAATTATATTTGCCTGACGAGAAGGAGGCTAGTGTTAGTACGTCGGTTGTGTCGACAATTAATAATGTTTCCCTCGAGGATTTGTATAAGTTGAACCAAGTAATGCAAGAAATCTCGAGACGAGAGAAAACGCTTCACTCTAAGTTAGTATATCTTCAACAACTTGTGGCGAATACTCGAAAAGTAGCCAAGCAGTCGTGGCAAGCGTTGATAGCAGAAGATCGACTATTGTCTTGGGTGGAAACCATTGAAAGCCAACTGAGCGTTTATTCTAAGAATTATACGGAAGATGAAATTAGAAACGAGTTAGTGAAGCTTCTGGAGGAGAAAGCACAATACCAAAATACAGCAAAGGAAGAATTACAGAAGATATTACAAGAGAAACTAGAAATATCTCAAAGGTTAACACAGCTACAGGAACGTTTAGACGAAACGGAGGAGGAGTGTCAAAGTCTTCATAATGTAGAAAAGCATACCCAAACTGAACTTCAGGTGCTTAGTAGAAAATACACGGACACCCAAACCAAACTTCATGAAACTACGAATAAATTGAACGAGACCGAAGAGAAAATGAAGAATATGGTTCAAAAAGTAGAACAAGAGAAGCAGGAACTTTTGAAAAGACTCGAAGATCAATCTAGAATCGAGAAGAATTTACAAGCAAGGTTATGTAATTCCAGATTAGATTCTGTTAATATTTATAAACAGATCACTGCCCTCAGAAATTATATGCAGGTTTTGCAAGATATGAACACAAAAATGGTTACAGACAACAATTTGGAGTCGAAAGATGAAGAAAATCCAATTGAAGCCATTAACATTATCCTTAATAAATTGAATTCTATACATGTGGATAACATGGAAATCGACACAGAGTCCAGTTTATGTGCTTTAAAAGATGAACAGGATAATCAAATTAATTCACAGGATATCGATACGAATCAACTAAAAAATTCAGATATTTCTTTCACGAAAGAACAATTGGATGATTCATTATCTAATGACGACAGTGTAACAGAATACATTTTACCGCCACCATCTCGAAAAACATTGGTTAATGGAAATGTAAATATAGACAATACAGATATGAACTCGGAATCTGATACCAATTCGGATGCAACGGACGACACATGCAGTATTACCAGCGACGATACAAGCGAGAAGTCTGTTATAGAATTAAAAAAAGAAGAAAATTATGTAGTAGCAGAAGAATTGTTCGTACCTTATAAAACAGAAGTTCGATTTGCTTCTGAAGAAAATAGTAATCAATTAGAGGGTTCTCATCAACTTCAGATCATGTTGAAGGCAAAGGAAAGCAAAGAACAAGAAACTGATGTTGAAAGTATGGCTAGTAGTAAACCTCCTAACGAGTCTGCTTTGATAGAAGTTAATCAACATACGAAGAAGGATGAAGGAGACAAAGATAGCACTGAATCGAATGTAGAATGCGACGGAGAACATTTAGAAGGGGATTATGTCAAAACATTGAAACCAATGTCTAAAAGCGATACACAGCAAACTTTATATACAAGAGACTATATACTACAAGCCTTAATTAGTTCTTTGGATTCTTTGAAACTAGAGGATAACTTAGAGTCACAACACGCAGTTAAGATGGAGTTAGAAAATCTCAAAGGTTGGTTAACCAATGAATCTCCCGAAGAAGTAATAGAAAGATTGAAGGAACTATACTATCGTGCCAAGAATGAATCTCAAAGAATTCAAGAGCTGCATGAAGAATTGGTAATTTTAAAAGAGAAATACAATACTTTCGTCGAAGAAAAAGCTGAGCTTTTGAAGAAGTATACAGCTCTCAGAGCACAATGCGGTGATTTATTAAACACAACCTATTCTGTACCAATACAGTATGTAGCACCCATCGCGATTATGTTAGTATGGGTGTTGCTACAAAGAATGTTTTAATGTGTTGACGGACACACCAGCTATAGCCATCCAATAGTATCTCATCTATCGGACAAATTTTAGAAAAATTCAGTGTGGTTTATTTTCAACATCTCTAGATATTCCATGTGTCCGTTAACGTATTTGCTCTGGTATCATATGTACATATAATTTTCACCAGTAATATTGTATTTCCTTTTGTATTGATAGTACTATGATAAAGGTAAAAACATCTAAAACATAGTTTGTTAACAAGCTTTTAAGTAAGCAAGAGAAATGAAACCGGAGGTGTGTAGTTTCAACAAAAATTCGAACATTTTTATATGAACAAAGTATATTAAGAATTGTATATATTTTTCCGATACAATTGTTGAAGCACCAATTACAGAAATCTTCTCTAACAGATAACAGAGGTGAAGCAGAAATATGCCATGTTACCATTTTAACATGTTACCATTTTAGCCGAAATATAGGGGAAACCACATAAAATGTTCAACATGCTGCCAATCTCAATATCATATCTTCTTAAAATATGGTATTAATCTACATTTACTACACTGCACACTTTGCGTCGTTATTCTTAGCAATTATTTTCCAATTTATTAATTATTTCCAATGTTGCATGTCCAGCGACTTGGATGTTTGTTACATAAATTACAAATAATGTTTATATACGATGATCGAATTTTGTAAAAGAAAAAAGATCTCTCAATGTATTCACTATCTGAATAAATTTGTTTTTACTTAAAAAAAGAAATGAAATACTCGATATTTATTATAACAATTGGAACGTATTTGTGTTTGATTAAATACATATATGTAGTTTGATTCCTTTAGTATCTGTTTATTACTACTCATTCCTCAAGGAAATAACTTGGAAAGGTCAAACAAGTCGAATTATTGTTCTTTCCTGTCAATAATCGTCTTAAGCGCGAACCCGTTGTAAATTTAATTAAACAATTTATTTAAATGTTAGCATTCATCGATTTTAAATCTCGCAGCTGTTTTTTATATTATTGTTTTCTGTATATATATAAAAATAATTTGTTGATCAAATATTCGACGTTCAATGTATTTTATTAATTATTTCCGGTACTTCGATGATTCTTGCTGCTTACAAATTAGCAATGTATGACTGTATCGTAGGAATTATCGAAGCACTTTGCACTGTTTCCTCTCTTCATTGGTAGCATGATAATAGAAGCATATCCGTACAAACGACCTAATAAATGTTGAGATACAAAACAGCAAATAAATATTTTAATGAGAATGTTTCGAGTATGACTTTCGTTGGAATCGGTGTGTTAAATGGTTTCACAAAAAAAGAAAGAATGGCCTAGATATCTGTCTGTATCAAAAAACGAGTTCTAGTTATACTTTTCTATTGATTCTTTTTATACGATTGAAATTATCTGTATTTTTCTCAATCTAATTAGTTTAGTTACAGTGCCATTACTCGATCTATTTCTGCCTCGTTCCAATCTCATAAATATTGATTCATACACGTGAGAACGACGAAGTATAATCAATTTTCCAAAAAAGGTTATTAGCCTACCGATTGTAGGCGTTACTTCCTTGGTGGATTGAAATTACATTAAGATCGAGAAGGTTTATACAAATAAGGATAATACTGTACATAACAACTGTTGATATAATCTTACTACCCATGTAATAGTCATTATATAAAAAAATAAAAATTAATTTAACGGAAACGCCTTTTACTGTATTCACCTGTTCAAAACCGTCGATTGTTTATCACCGATGCACCAATTCCTTTTTTGTTCTTGCCTGAAGCGGCGAGGCACAACATTAACGTAATTAACGAACAAAACTGTGACCCTATGCTATAAACTGCAACAACTAAAGTTTTCAGTAATTTATTTATTCCAGTGATTAACAGGCACAGAAATGCACTTAATTGTATTATTTAGATTACTGCAGATCTAATTGTGTAGCAATAAATTGTATAAAGAAAAACTAAAATAAATTCATCTGAAATTTTTTTTTAGTAGATGCTACATTCAGTTTTGATATGCAAACATCATTTCAATTTGTATTGCATAAATAGAAAAAATATACAAATCACTTAAAAATTAAGATTATATAATAGTAAGTAATTACCTACTTCAGACACCTATGTAGCAAATATTTACATAGTGATTACGAGAATAGCTCTCGTATATCGGAACGCTTTTCCAATTGTACGGCTTCACTATATGGTCCATGTTAATTCATTGCGTCAATTTAATGAACAAATTAATTAACGCTTTACCTATCCGGATATCTATTAGCAGACTAATGAATAGCAGTGTGTATATCCCCTCAAAAAAACATTAATAATCGTCTCTTGAAAAAGTTTCATTTGATTCTGTTGCGCGTAATAACTTCCAGATTAACGATTAGAAAACGGTACCGAAGAATTCGTTCCGTAACGAAGATAACTTCGTTAGTCTTGAAGTTAACTAGTTAGTCTTGACAACATTGATTTTTAAAAGGCTGCTAAATAACCGCCGATAGGCAAAGCGTTAATAATTAATGGCGTATTTTCAGTTGCTGGTCGATTAGAAGGGTAGAAATCAGAAGCGCAAACATTCAAATTTGATGTATCATTGTCCTGCATTGATCCTACGTTCATTTTACATTACAGCATTGCAATGATATCTTTTATAGTTACAGCGTGCACGTGTAACGTGCTGGTAATAACGGTCGGCTAGGAATTACTTGTGTGGTATGACCGCAATGTATCATCGATGAAGAAGCTGAAAAAAAAGTTGGATAGCGCGAGAGGTGGCCTAGCGAGCAATATAGCAGGTGCACCGAATGCGAGCGGCGATGTGTCGCCCACCCGTGTGTGCAGAGACTTTCTGCGGAATGTTTGCCACCGGGGAAAGCGTTGCAAATATCTGCATGAACGCTCGGAAGACGACCCCGTAGAGGAGTACACGTTCTGCCATGACTTCCAAAACGGAATGTGCAATTGGCCCGGATGCAAATTCCTCCACTGTACCGAGAGCGAAGAGAAAAGGTTCAGAGCGACCGGGGAGCTGCCTGCCCATATCTTAACCAGACTGAAAAACAACAATGAGAAGCCTGAGTACCCGATGTGCAAAGACTTCATCAAGGGCAGTTGTCAGAGGACCAATTGCAAGTTCAGGCATTGGAAGAATGAGGAACCGCAGCATAACTTGATCGCGGTTTCCCATCACAACGCGTCCCGGCCGCAACACAATTTCAATGGTGCCAGTAATGGAGAGAATCGTAGATACGAGGAAGATAGAAAGTAAGTGTATATCAAACGGTCGAGGCTGTTTCAGATCACATACATTTTTTTTCTTCTCTCCCATGAAATGTTATTCGATCGCACATAGAGAGAGAAACGCACGCAGAGAGAAACAATGTTTGTTGAATATCCGCTTGGAATACCAAATAGATTTTGAGCTGAGTAAGTGGAGGATAAATGTCTGCATATAAATAGACAACCTGTTATGTAACCCGGCACACTCCTGTAGCATTATGAATGAGGAGATATATACACAGTGGCCAGGTCATAACGGTTTGGTTCATTCAATTCATCTTTGCACGAGTGCGCTATGTAGGCTGTGGTAATTGAATTATGCCAATATAATGTGGAGCATCTTTTTGTAGGATGAATTTCAAACGCGAAAATGATGATAGAGTTTCATGATTCACTCTTTAGTTACTCACCGTTTCGTATTCTCGGAAACTCGGAGCAATGCGAACGAGTGTCTGCAAAAGAACAGTGGTTGCAAAGAAGCGTTTCGGTGACCCTGCTCCTACGCGTTTCATTAGACGATAACGAGTGCGGTATTTTAGCAGGAATTCCTGATCGTATGACAGCTAGACAAATGTGTTAAGCCGTTCTACGAAATTTCGAAATGCACAAGGTGTTTTGTTTCGAGTCTCTTTCAATTAGTTGCGAATTAAACATTCGAGATTTAAAAGTCGCCTTTTCATTTTGTAGATTCTAAGAACTTGAGTTTTACTAACACTTGTTTCCACTTGCTTTTTTATAGCTTCTAGGCTTCTATAATATATATTATTTTAAAAACAGTTCCATAATGCCGTGCACGTTCTTTGAATATTATAATAATTTATCCAGGTAGACATACAAATTCTGACTATGTGCTTGTATATTTTTACAGCTTTCACTGGCAATTAGAAGATCAACATAACTTAGTAACAAACAATGGTTACAATGCATCTTCACATCCTCCCGATTACATAGGACCCCCTGAACCAAAGAGACGAATAGTTTCTGGTGAAACGGTTGTTCACTTCGAAACTTCGCCGCTGGTTGGCCAACATACCGCACAACCAGTTACTCCGGGATATTATTATCCGGTGATACCGCGCAATGAAGCTAGAGCAATTGTTTTGGAAGACGAGAACGCGCTGTTACGGAAAAAGATAGAAGAATTGAAGAAACAGGTCAGTTTAATTTATATCACTGTTCAACGTTATAACTGTTTTATTTGTGTGTATGTGTGTGTATAGAGTGTTCCAATGGAATTTATCTATGCAATTATTAGTTATTCGAACAAATGTTTCAAGCAGAACTTATTTTATTTCAAAGTATTCGAGATATGAATGTATATGCCTATTTCTTAAACTCATTCACAATCGTTTAAATTAGTTCTTTGTAAAGCACTGGAAAAGCGCATTTGAATTTTTTAAGATACTTCCACCTAGGCGAAATAAGTTCTATGTGAAACATTTTTTATGCCAATAACAAATAACTGGAAAAAAAGATGTAACAGCTTGTACATAGTAGACCGGATGAAAATGACTGTATGTTGTATTCCTACAGGTTAGCGACCTAACGGCAACTAATGAGTTCCTTTTGGATCAAAATGCTCAGTTAAGAATGTCTGGAAAACGAACTGCAAACGTGACAGCAGTTACAGTTCCAGCGGTGACTATTACAAATACGGTTCCACCATCGCAAGCTCCAACACCACAACAAATGGTGAACGCGGCAGTAGCAGCTGGAACGTTGCGTACTGTTACCGCGAGTGTTGCGACTGTTCCTGTAAGTATAGCCACAGTTGCACCTGTTTCTATTGCAGCGGTCTCAATGGCACCGGTGTCCATACCGCCACCCATCGTCACAATGGCTCAGCAAACAATCACGATGAGCGGATCAGGTCCACAAGCAACTAATCAACAACCTCCAAACTCGCAACAACCTGCCAGCTTACCCCTATCGATATCTGGTGCGACCGCGCCGCTTGTTTCTTATCCTATCATGACTCAAGAACTTAGGCCCGTGTTACAGTAAATTATAAACGAGAAAGGAACATAAAAAATACCTCAGTCCACGTTGATGAGTCAAGGATGCTGTTTTGCATTCAGTCTTTCAAGCTAATAACATATTTCTATCATTTCCCTTTAAGTATAAATGGTAGGCATATAAAGTAGATGATGTCTACAACTGATCAAAAGTATATTCTTTAGTCAGATTTAATGTTGAGAATATCACAATAATTAAACGAACACTACATCCATAGATCTTTGCTTAGGAACTTGTAGAAATTTATCGTACAGGACAAACGTAACGATCATGACTGTTTTTAGCAGTACTCCCCCCATCGAATAATTTCATTCCTTCTAGTGATTTGTCGTATAAATGGTAAACATTATCTATATTAATGTATGCAACACGATAAATGTCCAAACTGTGTATAGATTTAGACTAATGAAAATTCAAATCTAGAACCATGAGAAAATGGATACAAATAATTTTGTAGGGAAGTTTTTGTATTATTGGAAAGAAAGCAGATAATCAGATGCTAATAGGACAGAAAAATTGTAAATTACAAAAACGTAGATAAGAAAATATTTGTTTAGGATAACAAGAAGGTAAGTACAAAAGAGAGTGAAGTATATAAATGTAATACATATAATAAAAGTTTAAAGGTTAAGGTTTACCGCTGCGTTGAAAATGGTGGTGAATCTTACGACTGTTCTGTACGCAAATGCTGTAAATAGAGTATTCTGTTGCTTCCTTGTTTCTTCAGAAAAATTTTTGTACTTCCATTTTCAGTAAATAAGTTATAAGATAATAATATTTTAATAAATTAAGTACTTATCGTGGTTTTTTGTGTTTTTACTATTTTAAGTCTAATGGTTTTGGGTTCAGGTAGTAGAAATTAAGAATTAGAAACAGATCGAAACCTGACCCCTATGACACAAGATTTTGATATACGGACGTGTAATGTGCATTCTGCAAACCAAATAAACGTGTAGCTGTTTTAAAGTCATGTTATCAGTCATGGGTTGATACACGTGTATATATTTTGCGTAATTAGTGTAAGAAATTGAGCAATAAGTACTCCTGTATTTTATATATATGCATACAAATGTATAACCTTTTATGTATAACTTCATGTTAATAAGTACTTTATTAAAACTGATAAATCTTCTTACTTTTAATGCTTAGTGAAAAGTAGTGGTATCTTTTTCTTCCGATTTAAACTTTTACGATATTTATTAAGAACGAGATTTTTTTTAACTTCTTTTTATAAGAGTAAACAAGAGATGTGGTGTATAATTTCCTGTTCCATTTTATTGTTTATTCCATCATTATATGTCTATAACACTTTACATACAAAACAATAGTTTTAACGTTTTGACAAATGGTACTGTAAATGACTCTACTTAATATTACGTCGTACGTATATGTATGTACGATGTCCTAAATTGTTCCAATCTTAAATTTACTATTTATGACGATACAATCACCCATCATATTAATTATTATGATCATCTGCATTAATTATGTACTAGATATAACAAAACTTTGTTTCTGTATAAATTCTGTGCGACATATCTATAACAGCCAATAGTATTCTATTAAAATTCATGAGAGAGATTAATCGCAATCTTTCATTGACATTAATGTCTTGCTATTAAAATAACTAAACCATAAATATCTATACAGCACAGAATAAGAAACCTTAAATATTTCAAAACAAAGTGTAATACTATCAGTATTGATATTTTTTAAATATGTTCAAGTAATTGTATAATATATTGAAATAACTTATGATATACTGCTCTATTGGTAAGTTTGGTAAATGCAATACATCAAGCCTCCCTCCTTCCAGCCAACTGTCATTTGTATTTCACGAATGCGTGAATTTATGCTATAGTTGGTAGTAAACGAAGACTTCTGTGTCTGAACCAGTATACACCTGCTAATAAAATGGTGCAACAAAATCCAAGTAAAAGACGCAATTTCCAATGATATTTGGAAGACCTTAAAACGTTAATGACTTTAATAGTTTGTTGTCTGGTATCTTGTTCAGTACCAGAATTTTCAATAACAAAGTTTGCCATGTCTGCTTTCTTTTCCAATGGCATTTGTGCAGCAACTCTCAGTTTCGCTTTGGCTTCTGTAAAACCTGTTCTTTCCATTAATCGTTGCAATTGCAAATCCTCCTCGCTAAAATTAAACAGATATTTACTGTGATATTTAATAGCGTTTTCTTTTCATATACTATTTTTATATTCACTACAAAAATCTTACCATGTTACAACAATTATTTTATGCAAGTAGTTCAACATGTGCCCTGTTTCAAAAAGTAATGGCAAATCCATAACTATGAATTGATGACCTTGTAAAACATATTTGAATGTTTGCCAGTATATTTCTTTATATATGTCTGGATGAGTTATAGCATTTAATTTCTTTCTCATTTCTATATTGCTGAATATTAAATCGCCAAGCTTAGCTCTATTAAGTTCGTTTGTCTCTAAGAACACTTCTGGACCAAACTCTTTTCGTATTTTGTGCCATGCTGGTTTTCCTGGTTCCACAACTGCAATCAATTTTTGGAATGTAAAATTAGTATTCATGAATATTATAATAATAGAAATATGAGTATTTCTATCTATTACAAAAGTAATTAATTACAAGAAAGCTACTTTCTACAAACAAGAATATCGAAATAATTGTGCAATACAATAATTCTATAAAATATACAAATGTCATGTTTCGATAATTACTAAAAGAAATTTTAAATAATTTCACTTCTAACCTTTTCGTGCAATTTGATCGGCATCAATGACAGGTACACCGCATTCGCGAAAAACAGCGGCAACGCTACTTTTTCCAGTAGCTATTCCACCTGTCAAACCCACTATAAACATTTTTTGATATCTGTTCCTATGTCAGTCATACAAGTCCTTCTAATTAATTGGACATTGTCATTCAACGTCGTCAAATCCGGTACTATTTAAGATCAGTCATGATAAGACAGTATTCACCAAAAATTTTTCTTTATATAATTTCGACCACATTTTATATGCATCCAACAATGACAAATAGGTTACTGAATTATTAAAGTACACTTCCTTTTCCTTTTTCCTTATGACCACTTATGACACAGACTAAAGAGTAGGGATACAAGAGGTGACACGTGACACTCCGGGCGGCACCTTTGATGTCGCTCAAAAAATATTTAGAACAATTTTGTCACTTGTAATTATTATTATTATTATTATGTATATTGTAGTATCATAGTACAATAGAATTTATTTTTATATACAAATTACATATAATGAAAATACAAATAATAATATCCTCTCTCTGGTAATACATGTCGCAACCACGGGGTCGCAACCGTCGCAACAATATTCCGCGATGTACGCCATCTTTAGTTTCAAAAGAAGCGCGTGTTTAGTGTTTACTTATAACGGATATGTTTACAGAGATTTGAATTTACATTTTTATTGTGTTAACTTTGTCTTTATAGTGTACGTTAGTATTTTCACACGATTTTATATGAAAACATAGAATATTCATATTATCTTCGAAAAGAAAGAACAAAACAAGTCTTACATATGTAAATATTTATAAAGTACTATAAGAAAGAAGTTATTAAAATGTATCATAAATTACCAATTCGTACCTATGGTAAAGAAAAATATAAAGAAGTTACAGTTTCATTAAAAAAATTACATATTCCCGTAATAAATATTTCGAAAGAATCGAGTGTGATTGAGTCGAGTGATAATAACAATTCCGTGTTTTGTGATCCTTTCGACACAACGTTTGACAGACTTCTGAAAAATACGAGGTAATTTATTTTATTGATATCATGGTTTTGATCCATCTACTTTCTAACTTTTTCTGTTAACAGAGCTTTGGAACAACCATCTAAATCAGACACTACCAAAGTGTCGAAAAGAAGTAAAGGAAACAGTTCTATTTTGAGTAGTAACGTATCTTCGATAATTGACGATAAATGTTTATTGTATAAAGATACGGAGACAAACAATGTTAGTAGTATCTATTTATTTCGGCCTCGCAGCCAAGAAATTGGTCTTGAGGTAAGCAATGTTAATATAAAGCACAATTTAAGGAAAAGACCACAGAGAAAGGTCAAAGTGAAAGTTGTCAAAAAACATATGCAGGAGAACTCCCCAATAATTAGGAAGACTAGAGTAAGTTTGATTGAATGTATTTAAATATTGCTACGAAAAGAAAGTTCGTAGCATCTTCAAATTAAGAATCGAAGATAAAATTAAAGTATTCATATGTTTATTCAATAATACAAGAAGTTGCCTCGAAAATGGCAAAAAGTAATAGAACAGAATGGAAAATATGTTATTGAATAAATCTATGAATAAATATCTAGATTTTAGCTTTCAATTTTAATTTACAAACACTACGAACTTTCGTTCCAACCCAATAGTAATTGAATTTGATTATAAAGGAACTGTAATATCTATTACGAATGTATTTGTACTTGAGAGAAATTATTAATGGAAATCTTTCAAACGACTAGGTAAGAGAACATAATATTTATAAAAAGAAAGTATACAAAGGAAAGAGAAACAAGAATGTTCATTCTATAGAATTGTCCTTAGAGTTAAAAAGTAATGACAATAATGATACAAAAGTATTGGATCAGAATACTAATACGAAACAAAAAGAAAGAAATAACAAGGGAAAAATATCAAAAGAACAATCAAAAAGTGTTGAAGTTATTGAAGCAAACATTGGCAATTTAAAATGTAGTAACGTGCCCCTAAAAAATTGTTTTGTCAAAATAGAACATCTTGAAGCATCTTTATTCGTGAAGCCATTGCATTCTATTGGAAATGTAGTTAGTAGTACACCTTCTGGTAAACCAATAAGACCTTCTACTCATATAATTACTTTATCACCGATCCCTATTACATACTCTAAAATATTCAATGAACCTGTAAGATATACACGTAACAGTTCAGTTAGTGTGAACAATACAAACTTGGTTTCTTCGAAAGATGTGCAGATAAATACAAATGTGTGCGAACAATCTGACACATCAAAAGAACATGTGTTAAAAGAAAACAAGAAAAAGTTGTTCGTTAAACGAATAGATGCATCGGATAGTAGTAAACGTAGCTTAAATAAATTGGAAAGATTGCAAAAGGATAAGAGCAATCCTTCAGTTGAATTGAGCTGTGTTAGCACGACACAAGAAGCATCTGAAAAATTCTGTGATATAGAGGAAAGTATTTCGACAAGTAAGAAGAAAGACAAAGATCTGTGGAATGAGCCTCCTTTATTAATAGATGAACATGTAATAACAAATAGAGAACAGAAAAAACATCTCAATTTTTCTGTCGATCCAGAGGGATCACGTTCCTTATTTAACAATACAAATGAAGACGATAAGAATTCATTATGTAACATTAGTGCTAAAAATAATTTAATAAATAACTATAAAAAATTAAGCGACACAATGTGTTCTGATGTTACAAAGTCGTGTAAAACATCGGTTTCACATGTATATGACAGCGAAGTAGAAGAAAAATCATGTGATGTATTACCAACAAGTAAACTGCAGGGCACAAATATTTCACTTGATGCTGAAGAGTGTAAATCAAAGACTGAAGGATTAGATGTTGAAAACTTATGTACAAGTACATCATATGTACAAAACTGTACAAGTACATCCAAGGAAACTAAAGATTTCAGTACGATAGATAATAAATTAAATGCAAACAGTACTATTGCAATTAATAACAAAAGTAGTAATCCTCTTGAACCTTGTATAATTTCGTTACAACTACAAGATCCGTTTAGAATTACAAGAAGAAGAAAACAGTATTGTAAATGGGAGCTTGACTTAGATAATATTTCAGAAGATGTTACTAATAGTTTTCGATTGAAGAGAACTAGACTATCAGAGAAAAGAGTAAGAGATACTAGAAGAACAAATCTATCTAGAAAAACATTAAAATCATTAGAAAATATACAGGAAACATCTATCCTTAATATATCAGCACAAATAGAGAGACCTATATATTTGAAACCGGGAAAGTCGTGGACAAGATCATTATCTATTTTGAATAATATCCAAAACGAATCAAATTTAGATAAATTATCAATTGGAAAAGGTAAACAATGGAGACAAAGTGTTATTGACATCTTCAATATGCAAAAAGAAGGTAATTGTAAAATATTTACATTTTTAGTATTCTTTAATATAATTTTCAACATTTTGCGAGTATTCTTTAATATAATTGACAATATTTGAATTGATGAAAAATTTTTTACAGTTTGCATTAGTGTGTTTACAATATAAAAAAGCTAGGATGTAATGTGTAAAAACATTTGAATATCATTCCTTTTTATATTTGACAGAACAAAATTCTATTTTGTGGTTTATTAACCTGTAACATTAATATCTCAATATTTTTCACATTCAAAGTACATGTGTTTATACTGTACTTGTTATATATTTTTTTTACACATTTTTTTGTAAGCAAATATTTTGTGACAAGTATACATTTTTAATGTAAAAATGCGAAAAGATTTTATAAATGGGTAGGCCCTATAATTAATGTATGAACAAATAACCCAGATTTATGATTACAAGATTGATTATTGAAGTTTTTTTTTATGTGCAGGCATCTTCCACAGTTGTATAAGGAAAACTGAAAGTGATAAAAATCTGCAAGCGAGTCATGAAACAATCAGTAAATCTGAACATGAATTGATTAATAAAAAAGGCAGAACCTGTGATTCTACGAGCTTAGGGCGTCTTACCAGAAGAATATCAGTACGTGTTGTTCCAATTAATAAGACTGTAAAATCAATAGAAGATGCTTCATTTCTTGAAGTTTATGGTATTGTTCCTGTAAAAAGTCAGAGATTTACATTATTAAGTAGTAAGTTAATTTGTTACTTTGTTCAACTAAAGGTGAAATGAGTAATAATATATTTCTGTAAGATTCACAAATATATTTTGATAGATCCTCGAAAATCTTCTTTGTGCAATATTCAATATGATGATATTGATGGTCACATTACCGACGAATATGTGGTCTCACCAGCAAAAGAAGTCATCCTTGGAAGATGCCTACAGCAAGATTTTATACCATTTTCAACATATTTTTCAGACTCGTGAGTATACACGTTTGCCTACATTGTGAAAATATTTCAACATCTGTCAATATAATTTTTATTCACTAGATACTTGAGTCACTGTCGAAAAATTGGCGAAGGTGTATACGGTGAAGTTTTTCTTTATGAACTCGGTGATGAAAAGTCTGTTATAAAAATTATTCCCATTGAAGGCAACGAATACGTCAATGGAGAGCCGCAAAAGAAGTTTCACGAGATACTATCAGAAATTGTTATTGCAACGTAATTATAAAGAACATATATAATATAAATATCAATGTTAGTATCGATGTTTAATTAAATACATTTTTAGGGAATTGCACAATCTGCGATTTAATACAAAATATAACACGGACGGTTTTGTAGAAGTAAAAAACATTAAATGTCTTAAGGGAGAGTATCCAAAAAAGCTAGTGGACCTTTGGACTATTTATGACGAAGAGAAACACTCTGAAAATGATTGTCCATCTATGTTTAACGAGAATCAATTATATATTATTTTAGAACTTGGTCATGGTGGTCAAGACTTGGAGGCATTTGTGTTTCCTTCAGCAGACGAAGCTTATGCTTTATTCATACAGGTTCGAATATTTCTTAATTATGACTTAATTAATTTATTCTTTAATTATATTTACACGTTTATTTACTACTACTGTAGGCGGCATTAGCTTTGGCAGTTGCGGAGAAAGCTGTTGAATTTGAGCATAGGGACTTACATTGGGGTAATATATTAATATCTCCAACAACTGAATCTCATGTACACTACAAGCTAGGAAAAACAAAAATTCAACTTGTTAGTAAGGGCGTAAAGGTACATCAATATCGTAAATTATTTTTTCATTGAAGAGCAAAATATTTTGAAATCAATTCAAATATCAGGTTTTTTTGTTATAGGTGTCTATCATAGATTTTACACTTTCAAGAGTAACATATCAAGGATGTAGCGTATTTAATGATCTTGCATCTGACCCTAGTCTTTTTACAGCACAGGGAGAATATCAGTTTGAAATATATCGTTTGATGAGGGATAAGATCAAGTAAGTATACATGTACAATTTATAATTTTTACAGAAAGTATTATATTGAATACTTACACACGAATTATTTCAGAAATAATTGGCAAAAATTTGAACCCTATTCAAATATTTTATGGCTACATTATACTTTGGATAAAATGATTACTGCAGTTAGATATAGAAAAAGAAATTTGAAAATTCACAAAAATGGTGTAGTAAAGTTGAAAGAATTGAAAAATGAGATCTTGTCATATGAAAGTGCTTTTGATTTTGTATCAAATTGTCGTAGCTTTGAAAGCTTACTATTTACTGCCTCCGAGTCCGAACTTGTATCAGCTTTAAAAGAAGAGATGGTTATTGCATGATGTAAATCTATGTATACAGCTATTATGCAAGTATAAAACATTTATAATTTTAAAATTCTATAACTGTTCCTTCAAGTTACAATAAAATTTTATTTCTATTTATTTCTTTTATTATAACTTCTACATAATCTGTTAAAATGTAATTATATTTTAAGAATTAGAAATTCGAAAAAATTTATTTGTAAAAATAATGTCCTGACAAGTAATTTATCGTGAATAAATAAAATTTAAATGTGTTTTTGTCCATTTTATTAGAAGTTTATAAAGTGTTGTCTTGAAAAATACTCCTTTAAGAATTAAAACTTGTACAAACCGTAATGCAGTAAATGCAGTATTGCAAATATAAAAAGTATAAAGCGGCAATTTTTTTCGTAAAAAACTTAACGTATTCAGTAACAAATATTTCTTTTTTTTAAATTCAGTCCGCGTGAATGGATTTTGGACAGTCATAATTATTGCTCATTTTGTGATACACACTACACTGATTAATGAAGTTCCACCTTTGCTGATCAAACTGCAGATAAAAGTATACGACTAGATAATAAATGTACTTCACATAAAATATACTAAGATACAATTAGGATTTTCAGGAAGAATAAACTTACAGTACTGTCTTTGACTCTTTGTTTTTCTTGTTCATATTTATTTTCTAATTCAGGAATCTTCCTATCATCAACACATCTACAATATAAAGTCACAATGCAATTAAATAGTACTTATAAGACGAAGTAATACTAATATATTACCCATAATCTTCTTCTAAACTTAATTTGTAATCTTGTGTTTGCTGTACTGAATATTTTGGGGTTTGACTTGTAAAAATAAATTGCCATTGATTTCGTAAGTATGAATTATTTTCATCTCTTAAAACTGTCGAATCCAATTTATTTGGCACTTCTTTTAAATTGAAACTCATATAAGTTAATATGTTGGAACTATATATATATATATATATATAAATATGAAAATTACCTAAATACATTGTTGAATTACCTTTTTCGTATATATTTGTATGTTTTTGTGTTTCGTTAAGTTCATAAAATTCTTTATGCACGTTATTCTCGTAAAATTGTCGATGTTCAGCTTTCATTTGAATAAAATTTGAGTCGTTGTCGATAATCATAGTTATGCGTTCATAGAGTTCCATTAATTCCTTCATATCCAATGACTAAAAGACGAAATATGATTTGTATTGAAAATAATATATATATGCAATATATAACATACTTGTAACCAATTTTGGGAATCAAATGTTCTTTCATTATTCATATCATCTTCAAATCGTTTTTGTAAGATATCAACATATTTTTCGTGCCATAAACGATATTTATTTAAACTGCTGTCATAGTTCTTCTTCATTATTGTTATCTTACCTTGGTATTGTTCTGTTTGCGACTATATAGTATTTTTAAATCAGAATAAATGAATTTATCATGTAGTATATAATGGAATGAAGAATTAATTAAAAAATAATATAATAATAATTACTTCAAGGTCAATACAAAGATTGGTGTTTTCTCGTTTTAAATGACTTATAGCATCTCGAAGATCTCGTATTTCAGAATCTTTCATTTCTATCTGTCGGAGGAGCTTTTGATATTCGCTTTGATAGTCTTTATCTCTGGTTTCTAGATGTTTCGTTTCATATTGTACATTTAATATGCGTCGTCATATATAAGATTTAATCGTTGAAACATTGCATAATTACCTTTTAGTATTTTACACTCTACATCCATACTATTACAAAGTTGCTCATTCTGAACTTCTTCTATCTCATTTTCCTTCATTTCTTTTTTCTGATTTCTACTTGACTTCAAATTTTCATTTATATTTTGATACTTCTATAAATAAAACGAGCATATTAGTAACAAATAAAATAGATGAGAATATAACATAATAAGTCATTTTATTAACCAAGTATTCATCTTTCAAGTTCTCATCAGATTGCTCATTCGATACGTGTTCTTCCAAATCAAATAGTTTGCTGAAATTAAATATTTTTTCATGTATTTTAGTAGACAAAGTGTATAATCTACTTCTTAATTTTTCTTCAACTGTTTCAGTGTAACGTTTAAGCGACAGTTCAGAATTTTGATTTTTCAAGTATTCTACATTTTGTTTCAATTTTTCATTTTTACGCTCGTATTCACTCAAATTACTATCAGCTTTTTTAGTGTTGTTTTGTTCAATTACGAGTTGCGTCTTCAAATTATTCAATTCAGTCTTTAATTTCTTCTCATTTTTGTCTAATCTTGCAAAATCTTCTTGCAATGAGTATATCATATCAATCTTATCATTTTGTTTGTTCAAAGATAAAATTGTTTGATTCAATTCGGAAAGTTTATTTTCAGCGTTTCTCAATTTTTTATTCAGCAAAATATTTTCATCTTTTAAACTTTCAATTTCGCAACACTGTTCTGCCATTTTGTTCTTATGTTCAAAAATCTCTTTGTTAAAATCACTGTATAATTGTCCTAATGTATCATCATTTTTAGAAATCGTTGTGTTTGCTAATATAAGTTTCTTTTTCAAGTTAGAGTTTTCTGATTGTAGATCCAGGAACCTATAATAATAAATTGTACTTAATTAATTGTAGCTAATGTTCACACAGAACTATATTATATAATATAATATATTACTCCATTTCTATTTCATGTTTTTCTTTTCCTGCTGTATCCAAATACAGTTGATATTCTTTTAGCTGTGTAGTTTTTAATTCTAATTCTTTTTCATAATTCTTATTCTGTGATTTCAGTATATTATAATCTTCGTTAGACTTAGATAGTTCAATTTCAAGTGATCTTTTTTGTTCTTCTAACTGTAGAATAAACTCATCTTTCGCACAAAGATCCATTGCTATGTTTACTAATTGTTCTTTAAGGAGTGCATTGTTCTCTCCTGCACGTATACTATCTCCTTCACCTTTTCTAGCATACTGTGCAACTTCTTCCTTCAATTCAACAATTTCTTCGCTTTTCTTCTGCAGTTCTTGTTGCTGTTCTTCTATTTTTTCGAGTATTTGCGTGCGTTGGTCACCAGCACCTTGTCAATAGCATTTTCAACCATTATCTTAGTAGTTTTGAAAAATAGATGAAAAAAGAATTTTTTTTGGAAAGTACCTTGAATAACTGCACGCATACTACTAATGTAGGATTTAAAATATGATTTAAGGGCTTCATCGATTCGCTTATTTGATAAATTATTTTTTTCCACGTATAATATTGCATTCAACAATTGATTTAAGATTGTCTTAATAAATTCGATGATTTTAATTTGTATTTGGGACAAATCATTGGGTAAATGCGTCATATAAGTTTCGTATTTCGTTCGCCTTTCATTAAGTAAAACATCTAATTCCGAAATTCGTTGTTTCTTCAAGGCTAAATCTGATAAAAGAAATAGCATAAGTATATATTGATATTTAGTATTTTATAAGTGTACATATTTAGTGTTAATAAACATTTTATAAACATAAAAATGGATAACACCTTGGGAATCGTTAATAGCTGATTCGGTCTCTTGAAGCATTTCATAAAAATTGTATATTTGTTTAATCATCAAAGGCCGTTCAACTTCAAGGTATACTTGTAACTTTTTAGTAAGAAAGCGTAATTTGAGTATAAAGTGTGAAAAATATTCAAGTATTTCTTTATCAATTTCATTCATGCTATTCTTTTTACTTAATTTGATGATGTAATTATTGTATTCCTAAAATGACAATTATACGATTACTCATTGTCTAAGAAAGACAAGTTGACTGAAAGAAAAGTTAAATTTTTAAGTTTGTCATCGATAATACATTTTCAGCCATTCCATTGGATGAATGTTCACTATTAACAGAGTTGGATATGTCCTCACATTCTATTTCATTCCAATTACATTTATTTTGTCTCACATTTAATACAATTATGCTATCCTTTCTATCTATATAAAACAAATATCTATTAATAATCATTATATATATTCTGCGTAAATAAGATTGAATTAATAATCTTACCTGTGTTTCTTGTATTTACTTCTGATTCGCATTTTAAAATGTCTGAAATCATATTTCTCAAACTCTGATTGAAATAAATTTGGTGTTTATCGTCTTCTACGGAATGTTTTAAATTTTCGATTTGTTGCAATAGATTCTGACGTTCTATTTTATAACTTTGAAATCTTGTCATGATAACATTTATATTGTACAATAAATGATTTGCTTCTGCAGTAATATCTAAGTTGCAGTTCACACAATTATAAACATCTTCACAAAAGCCATTAAATTCTTCCAAGTTACTTAAAGCATGCTTTAAATTATTGACGAATTCGCTTGTTTCTCGTTTCATTGAAACAAATTGTTGTTCATACTGAGAAATTTTCATATTTTTCTCACAAATTTCCGTTTCTAAACTTTCTATCATGCGTTTTGTGTTTTCCTAATTATTATTGGACAAAGTAGTTATAAAATAATGAAGTATATTTGCTGTGTTGATATAAATAAGGCAGAATAATAATATATATATACCTGTTCCTCATAAGTAACAGTAGTCTTGCTTATCAATGCTAATAATTGTTTGATTTCTTTCTCTTGGTCTGCAAGTATGCAATCTTTCTCATGTTGTACTTTTTTTAATCGACTTAAAGCTAAATCATATTTCTCCACTTTCTCAGATAATTCCTCCATTTTTTGTAATTTTTGCTGTAATGTAAAAATAATAAATAAAATTTCTTATATATAGATTGTACGTTAATATATATTAATTACAAGCAGAAACTAACTAAAAGTAATTCTCGGTCCAATCTTAATGTTGACGCTTCTTCAGCATATAATTTTAGTTTCTCTATTTCCTTCAAATGTAAGTGACAACTTTCACATTTTTTACTCAAATCTTGTTTAAGCTGGTTAATTAGGTATTTACAATTATGTAGCTAAAAGAAACAGTATATATACAATATTGAGTAGTGTACAAAGTATATATATATATTACCTTTGTTTTTAAATCTTCTATTTCACAATTATATTCACGTTCTATCTCAATCAATTTATCGCGCAATATCTGTTTAAGAATCATTAGATATCGATTACCTGTAATGCTACTACAAACTATTACAAAGGAGGATATAATATACTTGCTTCAAGATTTTCTTTTTGAGCATTTATATAGTCTTCCTTTTCTTGTAAAGAAATCTCTAATTTTTTATTCAACCCTTGTACTTCATCCAACTCAAGATCCCATGCCTTTAAAAAGTATATATGTTCATATATGAAATGCAGAAATCGTCTATTATTATAATGGTTCATACACGAAGTTTATGCTTCAAAGCAATAATCTCAGAGTCTTTCTGAATAATAATGCTTTTATCAGATTCCGTTAATTCACTATTAGACTTCGACAAAGTTCCAATGTCCTGAGAACTTCCGCTACAGGATGTATCGCATTCTAAGCTATCTTCTTCGTAATTATTTGTTTGAAAATTGATTTTATCTGACTCCGTTAGATTATTATCCTCCTCACTAGACTTATATGTAAATGATGTTTGTGACATTGCCTACACACACAACAGTATTTGCATAAATATATTATTTAAATAGTATAGTAAATAGTATAATAGCATATATTCATACAGATGTAGTTATAATTTTATTTAAATATTTGTCAACTTGTCCATTAAACTGTACTCCTACATCGTGCGTTTCTTGTTCTACCTGTATTAGGAAAACGTCTATTAATGAAAAAATTGCAGCACAAAATTATAATAGAGTTTTCATACTTGTAAAGCTATGTCAATATATTCAACCCATCGCGGTGCCCTTTCAATATAATCTATAAAGTAAAAATCTAAGTTTAAAGTGGAATTAATGAAATTACAAATAATATTGGGTTGGAACGAAAGTTCGTGGCGTCTATAAATTAAAATTGAAAGCTAAAATTCAGATATTTGTTCATAGATTTATTCAATAACATATTTTCCTTTCTATTCTATTACTTTTTGCTATTTTCGAGGCAACTTCTCGTATTATTGAATAAACATATGAATAAATACCTTAATTTTATCTCCAATTCTTAATTTGAAAATGCTACGAACTTTCTTTCCAACCCAATAGTTTATAAATTGTGAATAATCATTTACTATACCTTCAGTAAGGAGTGTTCTAGGATCAGGTCTAAATTGTGATACTAAGGCATGGTTACTCTTGGATGATTGCGTATTGAACGCAGTTAAAGAATAAGGGCGCAATTGTGTAGATTGATTGACAAAAGTAAACTTATCATTATCATTTTGGAAATTTCTTTCTGTAGGTAGATGAATTGATAAGCATGAATTTGAATGAAGTATGGGGACTGATTCCTTGAACTTTTGATTACGTTTCTACAAAGAAATATGAAATGTTTTGTAACTATTAAACCTTCAAATATATGTAGAAAACAGCTCACTAAATTTTGTAATTGTTCTTCTTGTTTAGGGGTAAGTTTTAAACTTTTGTACTTCTGCAGCTCCTTTTTAACTATTTGTAGTTCAGTTTGTGTATGTGAATTCAGTCGAATTATATTATCGACAACTACATTTACTGGTATTATTTTTCCTATCTGCAAGAACAAATAATATTATTTAAATTCAATCTTGATACGTCTGCGTTCGCAATTAAATATATACATACTGAACTATCGTGTTCATTAAGTTCACGAAAATAACGCGAAGTCTCCAAAGAATTTGGACTCCAGGCTCTAATATCTGAACAAGAATCATGTAACTTTAATCGACCTTCCAACCTTTTTCGTGGCAGAACATAATCACCATATGTCAAAGGTATTCCAGTGTTCGGTTTACCAGCTAAGAATATTCGGGGTCCATGCTCCGCATATGACATGTTCGTTACTCGTATTTTTAACTGATTCTCTCCAGTTTATACATTTATTACTACTATACATATAACTGGAAGAGTCAAATTTATTTAATTTACAAAGTATACCGTATTACTCATTTAATCGTATCTATTTATATTCCATAGTTACCACAGAAAAAAAACAATGTTTAGCATTATTAGTATGTAATATGTAATATAAAGGTGATAATAATAAAATTCATCTATTTATACAATAAAATAGTTTATTTTATAAGCTGCCATTAAAAAGAGTTATGTCATTACAAATAAGTAGTATGTTTTGTAATTTTCAATAAGTTTCTACCAACGTTACAAAATACAATGTGCATGCAATGTAAATCTCGTAACATGTCTCGATTACATGAGATATAGAAATTATATCAGAGTGACTATACATTTCAATTAAGAACTCACCGATATAACAAATATATTTACTAATACGTGTATACTTTATTTAAGTACAAAATGCTACCAATTTATAATGATTAGACTGCGGATTTTATGCATTTATGACAAAAATGGGCATGTACAATTTAAAACAGTGGAGATATTAAAAAGATTTAAGGCCACCAGTATATTAGTTTCACTTTAATAAGATAATTAACAAAAGAATGAAATTTTTATATGGTTCCTGTGTCTGGCAATCAATGCAAACATTTTTTATTTTGCATAAAGATCCACAGTCTAATAATGATGAAGTACACCATTTTTTTTTTAATTGAATCAACATAATTTTCTACTTACGACTATGTACTAATTTATTTCATAACATTGTAAAATGTTATCTTTCCTACACGAAGTTATACAAGATAAATACAACTCGTACAAAATACTATATTTCATTTTTTGCATACATGTCACTTTCAATATGGAATTCAACCCGTAATTTTGATAATAGTTGCAATGTAGAAATATATTTTTCTGATTCTCAACAACTAAAATATTCGAAGATTTAAGTCTACAATAGAAGGTATATAATTGTATAATAAGATTTATATCTCTTTCATATGTACATATATTCTCTTTACCGGTTTATAAAGCAATATGATCAAGCGAATGTGCACTTGTTTCGCTGTGTAACTAATAGGGCTTTGTATGTATTTTTTAAAAATAATAATACATATCAGTGCGACACATGGTTGTATTTTTCTTGCACTATAAAAATACTATGTAAATGGAATGCGATACAATCTATCACAATCCAGTTGTTATAGTTATAGACGGAACGGTGAAGGCACAATTATGTAAAGAAAATATTTTACATGTGTATAAATATGTTTCTTATCTTTTAAAATTCCACTTATATCTAAAATTTGTAAAGTACATTATACTTCAATATCTAGTGCTCAATTAGACAACAAATAACATTTATAAAAATGGAATTAAAATTCAAAAACTTCAACACTCTAAACATGCAGTGGAATAAACAGAATACATACACGAATAGACGTGTTTGAATGAATTATAATAGAATAGTTTCTACTTTGCAACTTTGCAAAATATATTTGGAATGATCTGTACATAAGGCCCCTCAAGTTGCTTTTCGTATTATTCTTGTATTCCAATGAAATGTTGATATTGGCATACCATCCTTTTAGATTGCCCTTTATTATATACATATTTCCATTATTGAAGAAAGTCCTCTACTATTAAGTTATCGAACTTCGTTATCTGCATTATGTACACGAAAAAATTCATCAAGATCGATTAAAAGATGAATGTGTTACAAAGTAATTAATAAATTCCTAATAATTATAATTACAAACCATGTTTCGATTTAAGTAATAATTGTAAAACATGATGTAAAAAAGAAAAATAGGAAATTCTTGCAATATTAACTGCATCCTTAGCGCATTTCATTCTTTAAGTACACTTTAGGTTTCGAACGATAAGTACTAAAACGATATTTTAATACTTTAATAACATTGCTGCCTTCGAATAATACTTTTATGCACAGTCAATATTTGTATCACTATCTTCTTATTGGTTTAAGATATATTTGCGTATACTTCGCTCAAATAGTTCATATACGAGAATTAAAAATGTAATTTTTGCATTAAAAATATGTTATTCTTCGAGTAAAACTAAATTATTACGTGAACAATCTATATCAAAGTATTACTGTTTTTCAATTTTAGTGATACTATTGGTTCTTAATTGTATTTGTTTTTTTTTTAGTTTTTATAATAATAAATATCTTTGTATGTTGCAAACAAATTCGGTATCTTAATACTTCTTGCATCTAGTATTAATATTTCCTTATGAAAATATTGGAATAAAGAATATACATTAAACAAATACTAACAAACTCCGATCTTTAAAAAGAATATGCTTGCTTCGTTTTAGCTGCTCCATAGTAATACAAAAATTCAATACAGGAAGCACTATTAATACATTTACCAATATATTCTAAACTGCATTTAACTTCAGAAGAATATGACCAGAGATAGATTGATGCATTATGTAAAATAATGATTTGAAGCTAATCATGTTGAGATGAGAAGCACCAGATATAAATCTTTTGAGAATATGCTACTCAACAGATTCATTCTGTGACATAATACATATACTAAATTGTTAAAATGATAACCACACGATTCTTCAATGCTTTACCTGCCTTTCCTTTAACTTGTTATTGTCATGTTATATTTTTTTACTTATTTCTAACAATTTTCTCTTTACGAACGAACATATTAATTGTGTTCAGTTGAGCGTGACGAAGTACAAATTAAAATTTGCACTACTTGCCATTTATAAATGTAGCACACCCTGGTCATGATTAAAATGATTTTGGTGATGGTGATGATGATGGTAGTGGTGATGTTGAGAAGTAGAGGTTGTTGCATCATCCTGCAAATTTACGCCAGTTAAATCCACAATTTCGTCTGCATCTTCGTCACTTCCAGTCGCAGCACTTTGCGTCGATTGATGACTTCCAGACGATAATTGACTATTACGCGAAAATGATCCACGTCTTGGAGCAGTTAACGCTGCCCGTTGATTGGCAGGTTTTACTGTTATTATAAGATTGCTAGAATTTGCAATCATCATATCGGTAACCTAACACAGCGAACAAATAAATTCAAATTGTATGAGTACATTGTTTCAACATATATCAATTTAAGGAACTAGACCCGTTTCTGGGATTACAAGCGGGCGGGATGTGCCTTCTCATTTCTCAATAATGTAAAGATGGGGATTTCAAGTAGTCAAAAACGCTAGATAAAAGATCAATCTAGGCTGTGATTGCCCTCAAAAGTCCTATTGGGTTGGCAAGAAAGTAATTTCGGTATTTTGATCAGTAAAATATTTTCCATCTTGTACGAGGATGTTTCGCCATCTTTCTGGTAGCTTCATAATTCCGCGCTCATAGAACTTCGAAATGTTCCTAAAATTGCGTTTTATTTCATCTTAAAATACCGAAATTACTTTCTTACCAACTCAATATTTTTAATTTGCATTATTCGAAAACATAAAGCTGCGCATGTAGCTATCATAAAATTGCGACGGCTACATGCTGCCGAATAATGCTAATTACATTATAAATAAGAAGGTACGTCCCGCACCCTTGCAATCCCGGAAACGCGAGCTTACCCCCTTAAATCGTTGAAAAAATAAAAACTGTAACTGGCTCTATAATCACAATTACCTGGTCCAGGGTTTTTCCAGCAACCTCTATGCCGTTTACTTCGAGGACTTCATCGTCCACCGCTAAAAGCCCTGTACTTTCAGCTAAACCACCTGGTACCAATCTGCTGATGAATACACCCGGTACTTTTTCAATATGACCACCCGTGGAAGATGATACAATACGAAAACTTTCTCCATCCTTAATATAAAACCCTAATGGCTTATCAGAGCCATGTTTCAACAAACGTACGCGGCGAAAGGTTTCCGGTAATATATCCACATCGATTATCGCTGATACCTGGAATCGTTAAAGAGAATTTACAATATAAATATATTTCGTACCTAAATGTATCTAATTTAAAGTTAAACACGTAAGACATACCTGCCTAAAATCATGAGGGTTTGAAATTGCTAATGATTTTGGTCTTCCAGGTGTACCACCCAGAATGCTGGATATTAAATTTTTTGGCTTCATTGTTCCATAGCCATTTATGTCTTCCAGTCCATCTACTATCATATAAAATATGATGAATCACATGTGTTAAAACATAGATACTCCAATATCATCAAAGTACAAAGCGATATCATCAGTATTTTTGTATTAACCCCTTGCACTATAATATCATTCATAAATAAAGCAAAATAAAAATTGTCTGTATCGATTGCAAGAAATAGAAATCAAATTTAATATAATTTCATTCCTTAATGATTTTAATAGAGGAGAAATTATATATTGACATCTTCAATTTTTAAAATTTGCCCACAATTTTGAATTTCATCTACTCAATTTTGCTATCAATGCATAAAGATCCATAGTCTAGTCATTAGAGAACATATAGGCATGCAATAGACATAGATTTTTTCTTTTTCTAGGAGATTATGATCAATAAAGAACTTCTGATCACGGTAACCGTAGAATAAACCGTAGTGCAAGGGATTAATATAGGAATGGACAAATGTACATAAATATTCATAGGCAACTTATAAAGGATGTTCAACTAAGATAAAAATTAAAGATGACGATTTTGCTATATCAATAGGAATTGAAACAAAATTGAGACGAACTCGTACCAGAATTATTTAGATCACTAAAATTATTTTTCATTCTGGCTATCTTGTATCTTACCTGTTCTGAGTATAATAATCCTGAGAAGTGGTTTCGCTGTGACCAATGCTCTCGCCAAATTATTATCATTATTAATAGGTAATTCTTCACCATCGTCAGTTGGATCCTTATACCTAATCAGGAAGCTCAGATCTGGGCCTATATCATGTCTTTCAGCCAATGATTTTCTGAAGTCGTCGTAAGTAATAGGTTCATTACGGTTGATTGAAAATCGTATGCAATCAGAATCGAACTACAAAAGGGAAACGTAAGTAACAATATTAAAGACAAAAAAGGTACAAATATTTTGAAAGATCGTTCGAACGAGAATTTATCCTCGTTTCACGATAAAATCGTAACGCGAATGTATCGAAGCGATTAGAAAGTAGCTTACTTTGCTTTTCACTGCGACAATGCTGCTGTCAACTTGATGGTGAAGTTTGCTTTTAGACATGATTTTTTGAAGTTTGGACGTATTATGACCTGCTTATACGATATTAAAACAAATGTTATCCTTGCGCGAATTTTATCGTTGGGCCTCTATTAAATAGAAAATGGACATAATCGTGTAAACTATGTAGAGGAGACGTAACCTCGGACAGAGAAGATATGAGAGTGTTCACGCCCGGAGTCTTTTCTGCCACCACTATTATCAGTATAGATCACGGTGTATTATCTGTTATATATATGCGATGTATGCAATGCATTTTTCTGTCTACTGTTCTGAATTACCGACTCTGTATATAGACTCTATCGAAATGAAACGATCCGAATTCCGATTTCGAAATAAAATCCGTATTCAAATGCATCTATATAGGCTGTCTCAAAATTCCTTCAACATCCGGAAATGGGAGGTTCTTGAGATCATTTGAAACCCATGTTTGAAACAACATTTTCCTTTACAATAATGGAGGCCAATTGACAATTGGCGCGCCGGCTGACTGTGTCAACTCGCGTCTAGGTCGCGCTCTGATTGGTCCATGTTTCTCGCTGCGGACGCCATTATTGCAAAGGAAAATGTTGTTTCAAATGATCTCAAGAACCTCCCATTTCCGGATGTTGAAGGAATTGTGACACACCCTGTATATATAGACGCATTTGAATACGGATTTTTGGGCCTATATTCATGAAAGATCTACTTGTGAACTGCGAACGTGTGCACACTGATTGGTTATCGAAAAACGTTGGACATCCGCCTCTATAAAAATGGTCTATGGTACAACTATTATATACAAACAGAGAGGATATGAGAGTGCTCACGCCCGGGTTTTGGTCGTGCCACTTTTGGCTGCCGTCATCTCTTTTAGTCCGGACAAGAACCCGTCTCCACACCACCGACGAGATATAAGGATAGACCTATCACCAAATGTATTTTTTCGGCCATCTTTGCTGAGGCCACATGGCCTCTTTTTCTTGTCATTTCCTGTATTACCAACTCAGTTTTAGAGCCCCAGGTTTTTTTGCACAGTCGGTAATTCATAGCGTGGACACGAAGTCCCATAAGATGATAGGTCTATCCTTATATCTCGTCGGTGATGATAGGTCTATCCTTATATCTCGTCGGTGGTGTGGCGACGGGAGCTGATCCAGGCTAAGCATTAGTGTAGGGGGCAGCACTATAATGGGCACGGCCAAAACCCGGGCGTGAGCACTCCAGTGATATGAGCACTCTCATATACTCTCTGATACAAATAAGATTTGCTAGCATCACAGAGTTATATATATAGGATGGTTAGGAATGTTAGGATCCTCTGTTCTGTGATCACTTGAAAGGCAAGAGTGGAAGTGGAGTGAAAAGGATAAGACTGGATAAGACCATGATAAGACATATATGTATACGTGACGTTGACAAGATTTTTGTCCACGACTAGCTTCGCGGTGTAAGAAATCAATCTTGCCAGGCCGACGAAGTTGCAAAAATTAAAGACGTTCTTTGTTTAGGTAAAGCGACGATAATGTTTTCATTCATTATTATGGACTGTTATTACTTTCGTAATTTTACGTTTCTATAATGCTTGATGTAACAAGTATAAAACATTCGTACATAGTAATATATACATTTTAAAAAGAGAAACTAAATATATTTAATTTGTTATTGTCATACGTGTCGTGCGGATAGCGACCGTGTTTATCGATCATTCATGTTGTTGCCATGTTTTCAGTTTTGTGCGAGTAACAAATCGTAGAGTACCACGTGATTGTCGTTTACAAATGACCGTTATGATGAGTTATTACGAAAATGCGTACAATGAATGATGCATGATACGTAACAGTATTTCTTCCGACAAATATATTGGAATGTACATATTATTTTCTGTCGAACGATTACAGATCGATTTTCGACAATTTACTGGTCAAATATGGCGTTCTGAATTAGGTTATAAATACGACGAATTTTCAACGGTTCTTTTTATGAATTCATTAAATAGTTTAGACACGTCGATTATAAATTATGTTGAATGTACGAATGTAAGTTTCATTATATTGATAATAAGTGAATTGCAACCTTAATTTATATTTGTTATGAAAGTTGACAGACGTAAAAATGTTTTATTTTTTGTATACTGATAGAGTAAATAAACATTTTATTTTCCAGTTAAATAGTGCATTATAAATGTAAGCATGGGTGAATATAAAACATTTAAATATAAATCTATTATTATGACATGATTATAAAAATATGAGAAGTAGCTCTAAGAAAGAAGACACTCGTGTAAAGAAGAAATATGTCTTTTTTTCTGATCCAGATGTTATTATTCAACGTGCTAACGCATCTGCAACAGTAAGTAAAATTAGATTATATTTTTATTTTCTGTTTTAGGTATACTAATATAATTCTCTACTACTTGAATGATTATAAAACATAAAATACATAATTTCAGACTGCTCAAGGTAAACAAGATCTTGACTTTCAGCAACAGCATATATCCAAAGAGCAACAATCATATTTGCCAACTCAATTTGACTTAAAGGGTTTAGAAAATTTATTGTCTTATCACCCTATACAACCTTACCCATTTACATTTATAAGTGCTGTAAAACGAAAACTTGCTTTAGAAAACAACACCAAGATTAACAAACGGGTGTATAATTCGAATGATAAAAATGCAGCCGAACCAGCCATAACAGTATTAAAGTCGAATGGTATACAAAATTTACATGAAATTGTACAAAAAATGGATTTCATACGACCATTGAAAGTTCCCGATTTGAAAATTTCTGCCAAGAAATTGGACTTTGCTAGTAGAGAAAATTGTGTATCAAAAGAATTAATGTCATCTAAATTTGAAGCACCCTCCAAAGAGCTTATACATGAAAGAACAGATAAGCCAACGAAAAGTTTTGAACGTGTTCAAAGAAAATTGGATTTTTCAACATCAGATGTTTCTTCTATAATTGCTAGTGAAATAGAGCCACTGAAGGTACCAAATAGTTCTATATCTTCAAGTTTGTCAAAGAAGAAAGAATACATTCGAGAAAATTCTAGAGAAAAAGAAAACAGATCAAAACGAATTAGGAAAGATGATTGTTTGTTCGTAAAGCAGGATGAAACGGGGCAGGAATTTTTTAAAAGATCCCGAAGCCCAAGACACATCTCTGGGAAAGATTCTTCTGATAATATAAGCGACTCTGCACCTATAACAAAATTGAAAAATGACAGATTACCACTGCACATGCCAAGAGAAAGTGATTTTGGTCTGGCAAAACCAAAAACGAAGAATTTTGCAACATCCACTGCTAAAAAAGACAGTGACAAAAGGCATAAATCTCTTAGCACACGTTCTCTAAAATCAAGAGATTCTTCTTTAGAATCGAAGAATAGAACTTGCAGTAATGAATCGCTTTCTGAACGTTCTGCAAAAATCACAGACAAAATCACAGTTAGAGAATCCAGAAATATCTATGAAAATTTTGATTACAGATACAAAGATGATTTACATACGTTAAAACAAGCGGATGACCAGAAATACATTTTTTCATCGGAGAACAGGCAAATAAAACAGCGTAAAGTAACATGTCAAACTCAAGGAAAACCAGGAAATATAGTTTTTAAAGATCAGTTGAAGAGGGCTCCCGAGAAAGTAAAACCTTCTACAAGTAAAATAGATAACAAACTCTATGCTATAAATTCCAAGGAATTTGAAGATGTAGAAAGTGTAACAGATTCCAATACGAGTCTGAGAACACGAAGTCCAAGTACAACTTCTATGCAACAAATAAAAATCAAAGATCCGGAAAAAATTGTACAGAATATTAAATCAAATAAAACTATAGAAGACTCAAAATACGCGGACGTTTCCTTACAGTGTACTAATCCAAATACAAAGAAAGAAGAAGAATCATTCGCGCAAAGTATTGCCACTACGAATAAACAAGCAAGTAATAGTAGTGAATCGAATTTAAATGATAGCGTTTTGTCGGACGCTTTGCTAGATCCAAGGAGAATTTCTTTCAGAGATGAAAACCGTTCGCAACAAGAAGAATTTTGTGATTTAGTAACGCCGGATATGAATCTTGTACCTAGATCTAAACGAAAAAGACAACTTATACAGAATAGCAATGTAGACAATGATTCCAAGTGTTTAAAACACAATGTAATTAAATCAGAAACAGAGCAAGATGGCATTCCATTGGTAAGGATTTACATGTAACAACATTAACTTATTTTGTAAATATACTGTAACGTTTTTTTTTTACAATTTTAGTTACATCCTACTGCTTTGCATATGCAATTTCAAGCCGAGTTGCATCTTCTTGATTCTTTCAATGAATCATTACGACAAGTTATGGATGTTGAAAAGTGTTTATATAATGTTAAACAGGATCACGAAAGACAAGCGTCGTTGCAGCATAATCAGCCATGCGAACAATCAAAATCACATTTCTTTAAAGCAACAGGCGAAAGAAATATCGATGACATGGAGCATTCTACAGAAATTAGCAAGTCGCATAAACATGTTGCAACTGATAAAAGTATGAGATTTAAATATTATTGTGAAATTATCAATTACTTACTACTTAAACAATATTTTAAATAGAACTTACTTTGCTTCGAGGAGGAGACATTAAATAAGTTCTGTTTAGAACATTTTTTCAAAATAATGAATAGTTCAGAATTAATGGAATTATTCCAAATGTCATTAACGTTGAAATATTCTTTCGAATTTCAGAGCACTGTACAACAACTCGAACTATGACAAATTATTTTGATAGTCAAAGTAAAATAAATAAGCCAGCAGTGAAAGCAGTGGAGGTTCAAACACAGACCGTGAATGATATGGCGACTCAAACTGATATACGTCCATCTCGACGAAATGTACAAAGTAGATGTTCGGAGATATGTGGCATTTCATATGAAAGAGGATTTCCTGGAGATAGCGAAGTTCCACAACTTTCGTTAGATTCAGCAGAACAGTTTGAAGACTTAGATCAAATAGAAGAAATATCATTGCCTAGCAAGTTAAGAACGATGTCAGAGATAAGTTTACATGAAACTACATCGTCCATACGAACAGAGACTGGTACAGAGATTAGTATTTCAACTAGAGACATAACTTGTTCATTTAATAAATATTTAGATTTAGAGGCAAGTATAACAAAGTACTGTGCCGAGCACGAAAGAATTGTAGCGGGAAGGGAACGGGGCAAGAAGTCTGACCATTCAGATTGCCTTTCCATTCCTCTTGCCCTGTTCCCTTCCCACCACGATTCTTTTGTGCTCCGCACAGTAATTGATATTTCTGTATCTATACAGATAAAGAATTGATCAGATAATTTAGTATATTATGCACTTACAGATCGCACAGTTAATAAAAGATGAGAAACAGAGATATGATAAAATTGAGTTGCTGTTCAAATCCCGTGAGAAGACTTTAAATGATCGGACAAAAAAATTGGTGAAACTAGAGGAGCAGAAGCGTGCATTAAGAGATACTGGTCAAGATAGCCGTGTTAGTTCTGTGAAAAAGAAACAAAGAGCTTTACTTTTAAAATTGCAACAGGAAAAAGACGAAATGAATAGGTACATGACTAATATAAGTTTATGCTTTGATGACCATCTGGAATAACTATGTATCTTTTTTCAGATTAAAAGAACTTCACAAAATTGCAAGTCAAGAACGTAAACTTATGTTACAGAAGCAAAGAAATATGTTTAATCCTCAAATGTCCACAAAGAATATTTTAACGAAATTGAAAAGAAGTGCTGATAGTCAGTCTCCGAGAAGATTATCTGGTCCGATGAAAGGCTACGATATACGAAGCAATAGTTCCATGAGTTCTTTAGTTGATTCCGACAAGTCTCAACACGATCGATCTCAAACCGATGCACGCTTACAAATGTCAGAGAGCGAGTTACACTTCTCTAAACTTGATCTACCAAAGAGTAATAAGTTTACACATTTTACCGAAGAATCAAATGCTTCGTTTTTAAGATTTGATAAACCTAATGAGGTTATTCAGGGCAGTATCTCTCAAGAAAAGTGTCCTTATAAACAACCTAAAGATGGGAACAAGGCAAAATATGAAATAAAGTCGAGAAAATTTGAAGAAAAGATGCCTAGAGCAGATGTTATAAGATTGAAATTATATCAGCACTCTATTGACCCAAAATTGGTGAGAGGTCATTCGATGAACACATCTGGAAAATATCTTTTCGAGACGGCAAAATCTCCTGACGTTTCAGAGTTGTTGCAAAAGAGTTTAAATAATTCTATTTCTGAGCATGCTAAGTCGGAGTCTGACACTCTCGTAGAGGAGTTATCGAAAAAATCAAAGCTTTCTCAAGTGGCGGATAATCATTTTCAAAGTTTGGTTTCCCCGAGAGAAAGAGAATCTTTGTCAAAAGTTACTACCATAAATAGCGAAATTGTTCCAGAAGAAATAAGTTCTGTCGGCCAAGATACGGTATCGAAGATATCAAAATCATCCCAAATTTCGGAAGATCTTTTGCAATCACATTCGAAAAGTTCTAAAAGAAGTAATAAATCCATTCCAACCGATATATCTAAAAAGTCTCAATACAGTTCCGAATCAAAATCGAACGTAAAACGTAGAAGCTCAAAATGTCAAAAAAATAAGTCATCATCCAGTATTCTTACAGAAAATATATTGCGTTCTAAATCCAGTTCTCAAGTATCAGAAGAATTTAATAAACATCACAACAAGAGGACGAAAGTGGAGAAAGATTCCATTCAATCTGATGAAAATGCAATTCTGGATTGTATAGATCACGACGAAAGTTTGAGTTGTCAACAAATTAAACATTCCAAACTTACGAAAGATAAGAATTCGAAATTAACGAACGATAGAATAGACGATTACGAAAGTAAGGAGAATATATTATGCCAGAAAATATTTGACAAAAGTGCGGAAGCCTATGAAAATTCATTCAATAGTGAAGATAAAAGCACACATAATTTGGAGCACCCTGTGAGATCTCAAGTCAGTAATTTCACTGTTTCTCATCATGGTAGTGAAGAAAGTGAGAAAAATTATTCTAAATCTGTGGTTATTAGATCGCAAGATCACAATATGAAAACCTCGAGGAAACTCGAACAGTAAGTACAGAAATACTTCGAATACTCATTTACATTCTATCTAAATTATTTATGTTGTAAATTTACCACATCGAAGTTAATATTAATAACACTACGAATTACTACACGCGCATGCAAAAACTCTAATAATAAACTGTGTATTCATACTGTGAAGTGAAGCATTGTAAAAATAGACTCTGCACCGGCGATCTGCATTCCGGCGTTATTGCGGTATTTCACAGTAGCGAAGACTATTCGGTTGCATTGCCATGATTTAAGCGAGTTTTTCGAACAATTTAAAATCGTTACGATCATTGCCCTCATTTGTTTATAATCGTTCAGTTACTATGGACAGCGGATTTCTATTATCAGATACAATAACGTTTTTTAGAATCTTGAACGCACGTGAAGCCGCACTTACGTCACGGAAGAACTGTGTGGAAGAATGGATGGCATGGCATGCGAAATTAAGGACCGAAGAAGAGCGTGTTGCACGAATGGAACAAGCTGCCCTCAAACTTGTAACTGCAACGTCCAATGTTTTTTCTCAGCAAGGTACTTTTGATGTTTGTCTACTCAAACCCAGGATTTAAATATGTGAATTACGTTTTCTCTATAACAGCAATATTCAATTCAAACAAATTTAATATTATAATATAATATTTTTGACTTTGATAATTGTCAGAAAGAAGCGTTTGTCCTTTTATGGACACGACTGTTTCATCTGACACGAGTGACATAGAAGGAAGAATAGAATTACTTACTGAAAAATTAGCGGAACGGCGAGTGGAAATGTCACGTTTAAAAAGAGAAGCCCGGAAACAGACAAAACAAAAGCTGAGAGCTTTAGAAGCCAATTTATTAAATCAGATTAAGGTCAGTGACACTAATATATATTTTTAAAAGTATTATATTTTTCAGATGTTATGTTTCAAAGATAGTAATTTTCTTTCCCCCACATACAGAAATATGATACAACCATTCACGAAATGCGTAAAAAGCTGGAATCGAAAAAGGGAACAAGCAAGGACAGTGATAATAAATTAGCAATAGAGTCGAAATCTTTAGCAAATTTCAAAGTACCTGAGATCCCTCTGAAGAGAATACAAGATATATTTAAAAATAGCGACTTGTTAAGGTCTAGATCAGAATCCGATTTGTTGTATACGAAAAAACCAACGACGGAACAAGTAAAAAATATTAATCTATCGAGGAATGAGAGCATTGAAATCGAATATAATAAAAATAATTCAGAAAATGTGACCACGTCCTTTAGGAGCGTGAGATCCTCGGAACAATTGAGCTCAGCAAAAATAAATACTGTTCATCGTAGTGTTCAATCTGTGCTTGACGAAAGCATATCGGAACACATTGAATCTGATAAGATTGGTTCGGCATCCTCGGTTACATCCGATGATGTTTGTTCAGACCGAAATACTTCTTACGAAAACAAAATGTATTTGGAT
Organism: Lasioglossum oenotherae; assembly: GCA_028455765.1. Taxonomy (NCBI): domain Eukaryota; kingdom Metazoa; phylum Arthropoda; class Insecta; order Hymenoptera; family Halictidae; genus Lasioglossum; species Lasioglossum oenotherae. The sequence continues at coordinate 8,839,779 of CM052298.1, read as the reverse complement.
GAGATACAAAGAAAACGAATTTCCCTAGAAGGGAAAAAGAGCAGCATTTCAGAAGATATTGGAACTGAAGTTAATACAATGAAGTCAGAAGAAGAGATAATGACACAATCGGAAACGAAACTGTCTAAAGATGAAGTTACAAGTCAATCTGATTTGGGAGAGTATAAATCAGATTTTCAGACAATTTCTGAGCAGTCTCGAGCAAAAAGTATTTCTTCGCAATTCGGTACTGGTAAAGAACGTGCAAAATCTATTGTCAAAGACACTAAAAAAGGAACAGACAGTGAAAGTATTGTTGAAAAATTCGACTGTTCTCGAAGAATGGACTTCTCACGTTTAAATAATAAGAATTCGTACGAGGACATAAATTGTCTTGAAAATGAGCTGAAAATACTTTCAGAAATGATGTCACGCTTTAGTAAAAGATCAACCGACGATTCGAAGAATAACAAAGAAAAAAGTACCTCGAATGATGTATCGGATATACTTTCGAAATCTGACAAAACCAGCGAAATTCAAGATATAGAAACACTAAAGAACGATGAAAGTAAGAGTGAAAAATTAAGTCGTTTAGAAACTAGTCCACACCATTCACAGTGCTTAACTAACTCTTTCAAATTGAATAAAGTAAGTACTTTAAATGACAACAAAAGTATTGTGGAAGTTGATAATGTAATGTCTGTGATAATGCCACAAAATCATATGTCCCTTTCGAAGTCTCAACAAGAAATTGATTATAAAGCAAGGAGTAAAGAAATTTTAAATGAAATTGAGAAATCTATAATATCAGAGCACATTAAAGTCACTGATGATGATTCGAATCGTTCGAATACGTCGATTGATAACAAGTTAAGTGGGTATGAAACAAATGAAAAAAGCTCATTCACGTCTTCGGAGAAGCACAGCAGATCTTTAGCTGAAGATTATTTGAAAGCTGTACAGGCTAGCGAAAGTATAAGCACAGCAGAGAATGTTTCTGAACCAATGTATTCTCACAGAGAAGATGCAAATACTGAAAAAGGATTTGCTGATGCCTATAATTCGAAAAGTCAACAGTTGTCGGAATTAAGTAAGAATTCAATATCTTCGAAATCTACGACGGCTTCAGAAAAATCTAGTTTGCTTATACAGGATAAATCATTGGATTTGTACACAGATATCGATCGTTGTTTGTCAGTACACGATGGTATTACTACACAAAGCCATTCAGAACGTAACACTGACGTGACTCCGGGAAGATTTTCGCAGGACATTGTGAAACAATTAACCGTTACAGAATCTTCTACTAGATTATTGAAAAAACCAACTTCTCCGCAATTTGTAAGCACGATTGAGAAGACTAAAATAATTGAGGAGGTAATAAATTACACGAAGGACGGAGAGCTAAGTACAAGTAGCGCATGTTCAATTTCGAAAGGAGATCGTTCTGAATTAATGACGGATAAGCGCAAAAATGAGAATAATTTGCTAGGAATAGGTGGAGATGTAGAATTTAAAGAAATTTCTTTGAAATCTGTTAGAACAGCTAAGCAAGATATATCCGACAATGGCATCAGTTTTATTAACAAAGAAGCTAGCAAAGATGAAAATCAAATAAAGGCGTTGTCTATGGAGAAAACTTCTATTGACAAACATAATTGGACAATATCCGATTCATTTGATATTCAACAGGATGTTGTTAATTCTGAATGGGAAAAATCTCAAAGTCGGAACAAACAATCGTTTAATGATGATTCGAATGAATTAATTAACACAAAAGATTCATCTCAATCAAACGATAACATTGAAAGCCAGGATTTTGAAGCAAAAATAGAGAGTGACGATGAAAATGTATCCGCCTTTCTTCCGAAAGGTGAATCTACAAATATTGATATGTATGGGACAAAATTCGATGAAACGATATCAGATTTTCATATTCATAAGACCAATAATAAAACTGATGATACGTTCTTTATGGATACAGATCAAAATCAAGAAGAGACTATTCACACTATAGAAACCGATGATTTCCAGAAAGCTATTCACGATTCCGTGACTAAAATATTGGATAAAGTCGAGAAAAGTATAGATAATAATTTAATAAAAGAGAAAGTCGAAAATCATCCCTATATTAGTGATAGTAAAAGTGAAATAAAAGGAACTACAACCGAGGAATTTAAATTTGTTTCGCATATTCCTGAATTAGAAAACAAGCTGATAAGAGATGCTAAAGAACAACTTTGTATTACTGAAGAAACGTTGGATATTGATAATGATAATGCGGAGGAAGATAAAGTAACATCATTTAATGATCACAATGAATCTGTTGCTGATTTTAATTTACATGGAGGAAATAAACACGATGAAGATGAGCAGCATATCGACAGCAGAGCTCAGGAAGTTATAATAACAGAACTAGAGCCTGGAAGCACAGAAGATGACACTTTATCAGATCTAGAGATTGATGCTAAAATAGAATTTGCCGAGGAAGAACATTTAGAAGCAAGTAAATGCGAGGATAAAGTCGAAATACACGAAGTACACGAAGAAAAATTATTGGATCCAACAGTAGAACCAGAAAGTTCTGATGGTGAGCAGCTTGATAATTTGATAGAAGTAACGGAGAGTAGACTGGCCACTATAGTGAAACAAGCTTCTGTTTCCGAAATAGAAAAAGCATGGCACGAAGTAACGGAAACGCAAATCAATGAACCATCCGAATGTAAAATAGATAGTGAAAAGAATGAAGATCGTTTTGAAGCTGTATGTAATCTTAAAGTAGTAGATAATTCTGAAGCGAACGTATCCAATGTGCCTGTAGAGTTAATAAATAAAACATTCAATATTCTGAAGGATCCAGAATATGAAGATATTTCCGAGGAAAGTCTTGAAGTATCTGAAATCTTTGACAAGAGTGAATGTCAGAAATCTGCTACTGTACAAAAGCCATTTCCTATACCGGAACGATATGAGGCGGTACAAAAATCGGATGAAGTGTTACGAATACTCGATGAGATCACGCAAAAGTCGTCTCCCATTTCTGATCACAACGAAGAACAGTTTCAGGGTTGCGAACAGGTCTTGGAAAGTAAGAGAAAACAAGAAGACAACATTTCTGGGAATGATATTGCTTTACCTTCAAAAACGAATGATCAAACCGATGAAGATATTGATAAGAAGAATGGGCAATTATTTGGAAATGATTTGGAGAGCCCGACGTTCTTCACAATAGCAACAGAAGATGCATCATCTGAATCAAGCGAAGACAAGGATACTCCTAAGGGTGTTTCAGAGATCGACATGGATTCTCCTAGAGATTCAAATGATTCGACGTTGTTTATTGACGTATTAAATGACGATTTACTGAATAATGTTGGTGTCAAAAGTGAAAATGGTGATTCCAAGAATACATATCATGCTGCACCTATTGTTGCTACGTCTGAGAAGGATATAGAAGTTATGATTGACAAATTAAAAGGTATTTAACTTCTACAAAATATTTACATTTTCTACTTTATTATTAAATTTGGACAGCATACAGTCTGGATACAGTTCACTTCTGAGTTTAACTCATGTAAACTTTTCTTCATTTAGTCATTAGGGATTTGTTTATATGTATGTTGTAAATATTTTTCATCTGTAATGTGTACGTGTAAGTGAAATCATATGGTTTTTAAAAATAATGTTATTTGAATTTGTTACAAAATGAATATTTGAAACCATAAAGAAATTTGATTTTATTTGATGTTACTTATGTTTTTTAGAACGTTAATTATGCTATATGTATGTCTATATATAATAAAATCTATTATATATTTCGAATATTACAGAGACATGTTCTAATTTTATAATGGCTGTATAATTTTGCGCAGAACATTACCTCGTATAGCCAAGTGTTGTTTATTTTCAGAAAAGCAAAATCGAGATAATAATTACTTAAAGGTAATACAACACGAAACTTTGAATAAAATGAACATTGACTTGTTTTCCTGTACAAATCAGTGTCGCATGTGTGCTTGACCTTTGATTATTAATGTCTGTATGCACAAGGAAAGCCTGTAAATATTGTGCAACACAACACATGTGTAAAATACTTTTACCTTTTATTTCCTTCAAGTTTTTGACAAATGAAATTTTTCATTATGTACAAATGTGACTTGGAATGTTCAATTTCATCACAGCTTTATAATATTTTATTAATGCATTTAAAAAATCTAAAAATATACATATATTTTGTAAATTTTATTTTAATTCTCAAAGCACTTAATCAAATTAATATGTGAATTCATAGTGTAATGTAAAGATTCGTGTTGCTTTTCCTGGACAATTTATTGACAGAGTTCTTTTTAGATTCATACTATAATATATATTCATTTTATACAGCATCCCTGGAGCAACCAGGTCTGGAAGTTGCAGAATTGGAAGCAAAACTACTTCGCATTGAACAACTTCAAATTGAATTAGAAGTAAAAACTGATTTTTTTATTATGTTACTATAACTGTTCATATAAAACTGTCATTTCATATCTGTGTTCTACTTTAGATTAAAAAATTGGAGGCTGAGGAAGTATCTTACTATGTTAGAGAAATACCTAACAAACCACCCCCACCGTATACTCCACCTGGCGGCACAAGAATTTCTGCATCGCTTGGCTCACCTTCTCCTCCTCCAGCTGTGATTCCCTCAAATATAGAAGAACTTACAGCATTTACTGAAAAAGCAACAGCATTGATATTCAGAGCAAAGGAAGCAGGAGACGATATTATGAGTTTGGAGGCCCCTCCAGAGATCTACGAGTTAACCAAAGAAAACGATGAGACTGTGAAGAAGGACAGAAGAATTTATAATACATTCCTCTTCGATCTGTGCAAAGAAACGATCGCTGAGGTTTACCAAGCCGAATACGAAAAACCGGGTCCCAGTTGGACGAAGCCAAATGTAAAAACGAAGCCTACCATGAAAATCCCGAAAAATATAGACGAACTCAACGAGTACGTCAACAAAGAGGTAGCTACTTTATTTGGTTTCAAGACGAAACTGCAAAGAGAAAACATGGTCATGCGTTGGAGTAGAAAACGAAGAGACAGGGTTGACGAATTATTGGCTAGAGAAGCTCAAGCCGAGGAAGACGAATGGACCAAATTCCATCACGATGAACTTGCTGTAAAAAATGATCTTACAGTAGCCATACTCGATACCCTGATAATGGAAACTGTGAATATAGTGAAAGTGGCTTATGCGAAGAAAAGAAAAGTAATGATTTAGTTTGTTCTTTTCATTGCGATAATCGTTGCTATGATACTCTGGTACATAGATCATATTATATCTTAAAATAATTAGAAATGGCATACTTCTGTTCGAAAATTTTACAAGCTGGCCTCAACTGCCATACTTTACCGGTATTTAAACAGTGGTTCTTACCTACTTTTGTCTGGTTCAAGATTCATAGGCTGGTTCCTATTTATTTCACTGGCAAATCGTTTGTGTGAGGAAAATATAAGTGATCACTTAATTTTAATTGAATTCAAGAGGTGTACGAGGTCCATTTTTTAAAGTATAGAATTGTAGATGATATTTATAATCGGTAGCCACGATACATGTAGATAATTCAATAATCAAATGCCCTAATTGTATAACGTTTTAAGGTTAAGACTATTATTATTAGTAAGGTACACCATATAAGGACATTACGAGTTATATTTGCATATAGATAAATGGTAAAGTAGCATATTTAATGTAAGAATCCCGTTGATGTTTTCTTGAAAGAGAAATGTAATTATTGGTCTGATAATTACAAGCATTTTGTTCGAATAATGTACAAAATACTATTATTTGCACAAACAGTATACAGAATGAATGAAGAAATGTCATATGTTCACAGATTCTTCGATGCTGAAAACTTCTATATGTACATTTTTATTTAAAAATACAAATATTATTTATTTAAAAAAAGAATAGTTATAATTATTTGGCGTATTTTTATTTTTGCAATTAGCGGCATACTAATCAAATCTGATCACTTTGGAAAGATTTGCTGTAGTCATTCATAAAACTGTCTGAATTTAGTTGATTTTACATTAAATTAATTATTACTGCTTCAATAAGTAAAAAGAACAAATTTCTCTCTCTCATACATATTATGCATACATATTAATACAAAACTAAATCTAAATAATAAAAAAACAATGATCGCTAATAATTTTACGGATTTCGTAATAAAAAAGACGCGATGTTATTCGAACAAATTGCTCTGTGAATTATGGTGTATAATAGTTGCGTTTTTGAAGTCGTCGGCTGTGGAACGTAATTAATATGTTTTTATTATAGCAATAGATCTTGACCATTTCAGATCGCTTCCATGTAATTTTTGCCCCTTTAACACTGAACCTATCGAGCCTTAAAAGTAACTGGTACATGTTCCCTTATAGAAACGACAAGCTTAATTTTATTTATACTTTGTGTGGCCCCTATTGTAATGCGTGCTCGACTAAAGATATCTATACAACCACCCCTTATGAAATCATTTTTATTATTTCAATAATTGCAAAATAAAAAATCTGGAACCGGTCATTTTGACCGATGGTGGTAGGTTTAGCGTTAATGTCGCAAGAACGTCATACATGATTGGAAGGAGGTAGCTACCGAGTAGTGCTGAATGGTCAAAATCTATTACTCAACTACAGACCTTCACACGTTTATGCTCAACTATTTTTAATGAGATTAACAAAATTTTAAACAAAAGACTGATAACTTAGGGCCATTTTGATCTAAATCACAAACATTTTAAAGAAAGTTGTATGTACGTGGTAGCCGGCAGGAGAAAGTCGGTTTCGAAATTGGTGTTGAAACAGCTCTCGGATGTTGATTACATGCAACAGAGTTACTTCGGATTTCAATTATAACCTCTTTATCATTATAAGGATTAATACATGAATATAAAAGCATACTTGTGTTATCAATCAATACGCGTTAAGAAACTGATAATCAGTTATTGTATATTTGAATTTCTTTCGGTTAGGAATCTATTGACACCAGTTCTGATTGAACTTTATGTTTATGGTTGTGATGTCGAACTAAGTGGGCTAAACAACATGTTAATTGTATGAAACTGCAAAAGTAACAAAATGAATATGTCTTTAGCTTTAACCCTTTGCGAGCAACGTGCATCAAAATTAAACCGTCCAAGGACACGGGACGTAATATTAGAAATACACTCGTTGAACTGATGACAAATTGTTGTTTCGTCAATTGTTATTGTTCGCGTCGTTTTTTCTGGACGCATATATGATTTCATACACGAGTTTATTGTCTGCAAAGGGTTGAATATATATGATTATATATGAGATAGCCTTTTTAAGGCTGGACCTACACTGATTTTTTGCCGCGTGTCAAAAAGATTTTTATAGAGGTAGCTTGTATTTGTGTATTCAAAGGAAGAGGCATAAAAAAGAAAAAAGTGCTGCGCTGCTGTCTTCTTCTTTTCAATGCACAAACACGAACTGTGTTTATAAATATCTTCGTTGTCCGACAGAAAACCGTTGTGTAGTCGGTAGCTTTAGATTTTGAAGTGTGTAGTGAGTATTCATTTTACTCTACGTATATGACCTCCGAATTTTTGTGTGATTTAAGATTGTACATACGACTTCGCTCAAACTTTAGTGCGCATACGCTGTATCTTTATTACAAACCGTTTAGTTGATTTATCAATTAGTAATGTTAAACCATAATGATTTAAGTCTGTCCGTATGTTACAAAAGAAACAAGTTTTATTTTGTACTTTACATTGTTGTTCGAATCCCCTTTTTATTTCGCGGTCAGCTCACAAGGCAGAGACTGATTGCATTTGTAGTTGTTATACGTAAGCATTGTTCACGTATGTAGAGTTGAATATGTACTTAACTAAGGTATATTTTATAATAAATTTTTTGAAAATTTTATAGTCTCGTTTTATGTAATATGTAGCATTTCATATTCCAGTTATTTTCTTTTTAATAGTTTCAGGTTTCACATATATTATATGGCGATGCAACACTTTTATACTTCATACTTTATAATTGATATACGACAGTCGGGCACAATATTAAAAGTGGATACTCGTTTCGTATTTGATACACGCATTTTCGGTATTCTATATATGATGTAATGTAAATAGTTCTACAATAATTGTGGCGGATACCGATAATGTAGAATCCTGTATTGTCAAGATGTCGATAATGTGAATCTCTGTTTTAATACTGACTAATTGTAAACTTTGTTAAATAGTTTTGGACCCGTTGTTAATGTTCATTCTTTTGTTTATCGTTTCCTATCAACGAATTGCCTTTGTAAGACCAGATCCAAATTATTTGAGAACGTTCCCCACATAAGTAATGTTACGTGGTAATCAGTGGTAATGTCACCGACGAGACTGCCAACCCCTGTGTTATTCAGCGGGACCGGTAACCGGGCGCGGGGATAATCCCCTGACATTACCACGTAACATTACTTATGTGGGGAACGTTCTCAAATAATTTGGATCTGTTCTTACAAAGGCAATTCGTTGATAGGAAACGATAAACAAAAGAACGTAGAACTTACAGTGATCTGAAATACCACATCGCTAAAAGTTCTACCACCGACGAGACTGCCATGGGAGTTCGTGTCACTCGAAAATTTCGGTGTCCTCTTACGCCCTCTAAGATATATTCTGACTGGAGTGAGAAACAGAAGGCCATCGACATGATCTCGTCGGTGCAGAAGGCTACTGAGGAGATTCTCGTCGGTGAGAAGGCAAATCGTCACGGAACCATATATTGATCATCATGAATTGTTACATTCTGTACCGAGCAGATATTTCAGACGATGTTGGTTTCAATATTAAAAGCAAAACTCAAGGATAAAGAATTCCTAGAAATATATTATTGAATCATAATTTTAGGAAAATCAGCAATTCTTATTTCAAATTTTATACGAGACACCTCAGTTTATAATTTCAAAACATTTCATAAACGAGAATTATTACCTTTCACTTTTTTATACATAAATGTTCCAAGAATCGATCTGGACAGAAATATTTTGAAAAGACTTTACTGTAAAAAATTAGATGGCAAGGTGTTCAAGGGAGTGTTCGTCCACATCGTTGGCAAAAGGAATTATTATAAACATTAATTAGCTAGAATTAATAAATGTCTCATAGTATTATTTTGAATAAATTAATGCGTGCGAATGTTCATGGTTTAAAAGTTATTCTAAATCTCGAGTTTGATTGTCTATTTTTACGAAAAATTTAGATAGCAAGGTGGTCAAGGGAGTGCTCGTTAACATCAGTAGCAAAAGGAATTGTTATAAACATTAAACAGCCAGAAATAATAAATTTATCTGTGAATTGTATTAAATAAATGAATGCGTGCGAATGTTATGATTTAAAAGTTATTCTCAATCTCGAGTTGTATTGTCTATTTTTACGAAAAATTTAGATGGCAAGGTGGTCAAGGGAGTGCTCGTTAACATCGTTAGCAAAAGAAATTGTTATAAATATTAAACAGCCAGAAATAATAAATTTATCTGTGAATTGTATCGAATAAATTAATGCGTGCGAATGTTATAGTTTAAAAGTTATTCCGTATCACGAAAACTATTAGCCACTTTGACTAAAAAATTAGGTGGTCAGATAGCCAAGGAATTACTTGTGGACATCGCTGTAAAATAGAATGGTTATAAACATTAATCAGCTGGAAATAATAAATTTTTCAATAATTGTCACGGCGATCGACATCGATCGATATTTGGCGGAGTGGGGGGCGCCGCTCGAGCTCGGCGGCTCGGCGAGAGCTCTCAGTCAGTCAGTCAGTCGGGCCGGGGGGAGCGGCGTGAGCGGACGTGCTTCGGGACCAGGAACGCGCCAAGAGGACCGGAGGGACCAGAGGTGGACCATGGGTGGACCATGGGTCATCTACAGTTACCCTGGCGTACCTCCAAGTGTTCATTCAAGGAACAGCAGTAAGTTTGTGTGATTAATAATATTTTTCAAAGCTTCTTTGTCTTTTCAAACTTGTCGTTCATACTTCTGAAATTTTCATCGAGATTTTCGATGAAGACTATTGTCCTTCTCTTCAAATTCTTCAAAGTCTTCTTCAAATTAATCAATTTTATTTTTTATAAAAATTACATTTTGAGCGCCCCACTCGTATGCAGGATTATAATTGCTCTTGTGAGCTGCTTCGTTGGTTGTTTTCGCACTCGTGTGCGGGGATATAGTTATTCTCACGAGCTGTTTCGCTGGTTGTATTCGCACTTCTGTGCGGGGTTGCAATTGCTCTCACGAACTGGTTCTCTGATTATATTCGCACTCATGTGCAGGATTACAATTGTTCTTATAAATTGGTTCGCTGGTTGTATTCGCACTCATGTGCACAATTACAAATATTCTTGTGAATTCGTTTGCTGGTTACATTCGCACTCGCGTGCGTGATTTAATTCCGTATTCAAGTGCATTGTTTCTAAATACGATTAGTCTGTTTCAGCTAGATTACAACAGCCGCTTGCTAACGAAGACGACACGCCGAATAAAGAGGAAGAAGACTGCAGTGTATTTTTACATTAGTTATATTTGATCTACATATTAAGATTGTATATCTTCGTTGTAAATATGTCGAGTAATTATTACCGTAACGTTACTTTGCTCGACTCGTATTTTTGACTCCTTCACAGCCTTCTGCTGTGTCGGACCTTGCTTGTATGTACCAGACCGGTTGGGGCCGGTACTCGGCGTCGATACATTGAGACGGGTGGTTCATTGAGACGTGTTCACTCGTATTGCCATTCTCTCTGTTCGCAATTCTACCCGAGTCACCACAGCGCTTTGCGTTGCCTGGTGGCAGGTAGTTGGCAGAGAAATTCTCTGTTCGTCATCCTACCCGAGTCACCTCAACGCACTGCGTTCCCTGGGGGGTCAGGTAGTTGGCAGAGAAATGGTACCCCGTTTGAACACTTCTCGTGTCCTTCTCTCTTGGTGAGGACACGTCGGGTATCGGCTCTGGCCGGAGTTGGGCTGCAAGCATTGTACGCGCCGCGTCACCTTCGAACCAGAGCCTTCTGCTCTGGTTCGCTCTTGTTTCTCACTTTGAAAGAATCAGAGCCTTCTGCCTGATTCGCCTTTAATCCCCCGTGGATCGGAGACTTCTTCTCCGATTCACACCTTTTGCCCCGCAATAATTACTCGACATACTTGCGTAATTTAGTATAAGTTCATCGTTGTAAGAAAGGGAGCCAGAAGGAATATTGCATTCGTTCTGACTCCCTTTCGGGTCTCTCGTGCAGCAACCTCCTCGTGGTGAGACCTGGGAATCGGTATTATCCTTCATTTGTAAAACCTTCTAGTGTCTTATGAATAAAGGATAATATCGAGCTAATAGCTGCACATTGCACATTTATAATTTTCGACAAGAATTGTATAGTAGAAGTTAAGACTTGCGAGATATAAAACTTTATTTCATTAAATTGTATAGGAATTTACTTTCAGGTAGCTTCCTATCGGCCAAGGGTACATCAATGCTTTCTTCGTTTACCCTTGGCCCATCTTCAGTTCGTTATTTCGAAATTCTTATTCAGACATTGATCACAACAATTTTTATTTTTGTATTTCGAATTGTTCGCTTCGGAACTTTCACAAGTCCGTCTTCTAAAACTTTTCACATTTTGTCTGAAATTGGTATTCCTCCAATCGGAGGTCCCCCAGGGGCTCACTCACGGATGGGGCCGTGAGTGAGTACGGGGTGTAGCGTCCCCGGGGCACCCGAATCGCCTATAGGCCGCACTCGTGTGCGGGGTTAGCTTGGCTCTCGTGAGCTGGTGGTAGGTTGACTCTCGTGAGCAGGTTAAATTCGCACTCGTGTGAGGGGTTCGTTTGGTTCTCGTGAACTGGTTTTAGGTTTGCTCTCGTGAGCGGGTATTAGGTTTGCACTCGTGTGCAGGGTTACTGCAGGGTTAATGCAAGGCTCTGTAAGCAGGCCTCCCGGACAGACATCGCGCTGCCGAATAATGTAAATTACCCCTCGGAAACGCAAAAGTAGGCCACTTTTACGACCTTGCCCGCTAGATTGATCTTTTATCTAGCGATTGTGACTACGTAAGCGTCTCAAATGTGCATTAGTGAGACGAATAACGTTAGGAGCCGGACCCTTGCAGAGTTGCAATCCGCCTAGGCACACATACACGCTTCCCGAGCGATGAGCTGTGCCAACACTCTCACTCGAGCACACCAACGCAGCATCATTGTCAGCCGGCAACACTGTTTTACCGATACAGTGACTGAACCACCGGGTGCAACTGACGACAGGAAACCATTAGGTCCATGCAAGAAACAGACTTCAGCGCTCTCTAGCGGAGAAATGCCGGAGATGTAGTTCGGGGGACCGTCCCTTCGGAGTGTATGCTTCGGCTCCCGACGAACTGTCGGTTTAAATACGTTTGTTTTAACATAATAAACATTGCATTGACATATGTGTCCCCGCTAGCGGGCGAGATTACCACCGTTTCTATAAGGAACTCACTTTTCCCGATATTTAAGAAAATATGTGTCTCTTGACAGTGGCAGCACTATCGCGCCGCCCAATGCTTCTCACGGCTCCGCTACATGCTGCCGGATAATGCAAATTACCCCTCGGAAACGCAAAAGTAGGCCACTTTTACGATCTTGCCCGCTAGATTGATCTTTTATCTAGCGATTGTGACTGCGTAGGGGCCCCAAATGTGCATTAGCGAGACGAATACCGTCGGGAGCCGGACCCTTGCAATCTCGTGTACGTATACAGTGTCTGGCGGTGTGTGAGTGCGCTACCACACTCTCGCTCGACCGAGGTCTACTCCCTTTAGTATCTCGTCGGTGGTAATTATAGGTTTTATCCCTACTGGTGACTGATAGGGAAGGCGACCTACGACGCGTTATTCACCCGAAAGATTGCAATTGAATCAGAATCACTGCTGCTAGTATATTTAATAACAATAACTTTATTGGTAGTTATAAAGGCACGTAATTGCCTACGAATTACAACGGAAGTCTATACGCGTACACTTAGCAACGGCTAAGGAAGAGCACTTGTCTACGCAAGGAGAATCAGAAGGTGAATAATGGCGCCTAGGCGGGAACGCTCTAGGCAGCGACGAAGAGTCGTCTAGAGGGGCTACTCACTATGCCGCTCGCATGCGGCTATTGCCAGGCGACACGAGCGCCGTGGCAATGCGCGGAAACGCATATTGCCCCTACATAATGTGTTTATGCACGCCCTCTATCGTAGAAATGGAAATTGTAGATTGTAGATTGACTAGCGAGTTACTAAAATCGTCGATAGATACCGTGATTAGTTCCGGAAACAGATGGATTTAAATTTGGTCCACAATCCACCACAATCTCCCACAATCTCCCACCTACATAGCAGAAATTTGCTTACTGGGATCTTATTGTATAAAGTTTTATATTTATTTAATATAATACAACTACCTCATGATAGTAGTGCTAGACTAGTAGTACTAATTCATATGTGTATAGATATTTGTATCATGGAGAATGCATATTTTATACGTATATTTGAATGGTTTGGTTTATGACGTTTTAATACGTGTTTTTGTTTTCGTACCTTTTCTGAAACAACTAAAATATGTATTCTGTCTTATATTGTTTTACTGTAAATGCATCCTAAAAATACGTAGATATGTAACATAAACGATTGAAATCAGAAATATAATTTATTAGGTCTAAGAAAATGTGCTGTTTCCTTCACTTCCTGCTATCGCAATAAATAGTAATAGACTTCAATTGCTATCACACGTGATTATTAGTGGTTGTGAATGAAGTGTAGTCTTACACTTTATACCCCTATATTATGTAATAAGCAAGCAAGGTCACGTTTGGTCACGTTGCAAATGTGTGGATGTCAGCCAGACCCACACTCTGTTAAAAGATCTCTGGATGAGTTGTCTGAGTTGTCTTAGTGATTTATTGATAAAGAGTACGTTGTGCATAGTTGATCAAAGATTTTACGTCGAAGAGGATTGATTCGCAAATTATCAGAAAATGACAGCGAAAAAAATTACGTCATTATCGAAAGAGGAATTTAAAAATTTCATAGAATCTATTGATGTAATTTTATCCGATTGTGATGGTAAGTAATCAAATGTTTATAATACTAGTCATAAATCATTTATTTTGTATTATACTGTTTTTGTACACGCTACTAGTTCAGTTGATAAAAACAATATCAATATAAGAGAGTTTATGATTATGTGTATAATGTTATAAATGATGTTTTAATCTCAGTAAACCTTAGGCGTACTATGGAGAGAAACCGAAGTAATAAAAAGATCACCTGAGACTGTGAATAAATTTAAACAGTTAGGTAAAAAGTTCTTTTATATAACAAACAACAATACGAAAACCAGGCCTGAATTTGTGGAGAAATGTAAAAATCTTAAATACGAAGCAACAGCGGTAAATCAAATTTAATCTAATATTATTAATATAATTTTAATGTTTTTTACTATTTACTAATGATAATGTCTTAATATAATTGTAGGAAGAAATAGTGTGCACTTCCTTCTTGGCTGCTGTATACCTCAAAGAAAAAAAATTCGATAAGAAGGCATATGTAGTTGGAAGTTTGGGTATCGCCAAAGAACTAGAAGCTGTAGGGATAAAACATTGCGGCATTGGAGTAAGTATTCTAACAAAGAATTGCGTTATTGTTTTATATTATTATGTTATGTTATGTTATCACAGCCTGATTGTATGGATGGCGATGACGTAGAGATGGTCACAAATTTTAAGCCTGATCCGGAAGTGGGGGCAGTGATTGTAGGATTTGATAAAGATTTTAGTTTTCCGAAGCTTATGAAAACTGCTACTTATTTACAAAATCCAGATGTTCATTTCATAGGAACAAATGGCGATACGGAGAGGCCTTCGCCAAACACTAACAGATTCCCAGGTTAAACAATTACTTTAATCAACTGAAATTAATCTTAGATGTTTTTTTTGAATATACGACTTCTTTCTAAAAAGTCAGAACTAATTGTATTTTATCGCAGTGCAACGTGTAACATAGTGTTTGTATTGTATAGGTACTGGATGCTTTATAAGAATAATAGAATCAGCGTGCAACAGAAATGCGGTGATACTTGGAAAACCAGAACCCTTTGTGATCGACTACATAATTAAGAAGTATAATTTGAATCCTCAACGGACATTAATGATCGGTGACAAGTAAATGTTACATTTTATGTTTAAAATGATTATGTTGATTGGATATCTAACATACTGTAATTGTTATATTTCAGTCGCGATACTGATATTCTCCTTGGAAAACGTTGCGGATTTAAAACATTGCTGGTACTAACGGGAATTACAACGCAAAACGATGTTGACGCTATGAATACAGCCAGTGCAAATTCGAAAGATTTGATAGTTCCAGACTATTATGCGGATGAGTTAGGTGATGTGCTAAAACTGATCGATTCATCTTGATAATTCTGACGGCTTTAGAAAAGCTATAGCATACTTTATCATTATTATATATCAACGAAAAATGTAATATACATAAAAATTTGGCTTATCTATGTTAAATTATACTTTCAATTGACGATGTCGATCACAGTTTTGATCTAATAATTCAATCTGATTGAATATTTATTACAACATAGATAATATTCATCATCGCAAAAAGTTCATGTTTCAACGACTGACGTCGTAATATTCGGTAAACTGTGAATTCATTAATTAAAAGAAAATTATAAAGAAATATCGAAACTTTTAATATTCAACTTATTGTGTTAGAAACAGAATAATATAGTACAAATATATATAGAAATATTTTTGAACGATGATTTTTTCTGCTCTTCTATTTTTATAATTCTCTCTAAATGCTTTCAACATTTGCCAACGAAAAACAGTATAAGGGAGTCCGGAGTTGGCGATTAAGTTATTATGTAGATAAATTGTAAAAATCAGTGTCGTTGTGTAGTGATAATTGCTTTATAGTTTTGGTGATTATGGTTACATAATTCACAATATAAGTCAGTGGTGAAGATAATGACGATAAATATAATTTGTATAACTATATATTTATCGATATGTGTAAAAATTATGCTAATAAACGATGAAGAAATCATAATTTGGTACATTATTAATTCATACTGAAAACCTGATCGATTTTTAGAGTTGTTCTCTTTTGATTAAATGTAGCATACATATATGTAGTATACGTGTAAATAACAACAAATAACAAGGCTCTAATTTTGCAGTAGATTTTTATTGTCGCACCTAATACGCATTATCTGCTATCTGCATTTGCTAAACACTTTTTTAGGGGTTAAAACATATTCCGCATCTCTCGTTAACGGTTTCATTCAAAATCGAATTAGCTATATATAATTCTTTTTTCGCTTTTAGTTCCTTTTGTTTAGTTATAATTGGATTGAATTATGATTTAACTCTAGAGGGACCAAACTGCTCTATTTGCTATTTAATTACTATTTTTCTCTTCCAAGATATACAATGCAAATTATTGATTTCAGAGTTTCCTAGTTACACTCACTTTTAATAAACCGAATATAAAATGAAATGTTTTATTGATACTTTTATTGTATGCTATATATGGCTCGTGCCACTTTTCTTGAAATTCTATGAATGTCTAGTATTGGTCCTTCTAGTGTTAAAACGTCTGTTTAATAGTCTTATACACGTTACGTCATTTGTACTTCAAACATGTTTTCTCACAAGCATACATTTGGCGAGTATTTGTTTTGAATATACTGTGTAATGTTTGTCAACAACACTCGATATAACGCAACCATTTCTTCCCTTTCACGAAGCTCGTATGTATTGATATAACAAAATTTTCACCTTCGAGGAAAATATTGAAGTTGAATTCTTTTCAAAAATAGTCGACTAGCTTGAACACTGTGTTTACATAGTGAGGGCTGATACTAGTGCGCAATTCACCAAAAGTACGGAATCAACCCTCTTAATGATACTTATATATTTACCCCAAAAATGTAAGAATTAGTCTCAATTCATACAAAGCAGTATAGAACGCCTGAAACTGTTTTATTTAGGAAACTGATGCCTGTACTATGTCGAAGAAGTTGCTAAATGATGATGTAGTAATGAATGCATTAAAAAATAATGTTTGTATTTTTTCAAGATGACGGAAAGAATGACAACGATCCATTCACGTCGATCATCTATATCGTTTATGACATTTTTGTTTTCAATTTCCGAAAGAATCTTTTTAAATAAACTCACATAAAAAGTCTCGTATAAAAAGAAAACTTCGCATTTTACTGTTTTTTGAACAATTAAATGTAACGGATCGGATAACCATGGTTTCAATATTTCTCACATTGTCAATCGTATACTATACTTTCGGTAAAGTTTGATTTCATACTTTTGGCTGGCATTCATCGCGTATGGGGGCGATAATAAGTTTGTCTTTTTTTTATTTCGTTACTTTAAACTTTTATGTTTTTTTTCAGGCGATTAGGGTCCAACCACGGCTGTCTCTAGTACAGACCGGAACATGTCCATATACATATGCCGAAAATGTTATTATTAGACAGCTGATTTTATGCATTTATGACGAAAATGAGTAGGTGTAATTTAAAACAGTAACAACATTAGAAGAATCTGCAAATACTATTATATTATTTTCAATCTATTAAACATATTAAAGAAAATTTTCTATTCCGCTCCTGTTTGTTGCAATTCAGGTAGACAATTTTTATTTTGCATAAAGATCCGCTGTCTAGATATTACAATTACGAAAATCGTTCCCACATACACACGTCGGTGCTTTAATATACCATTACAAAAGTCTGTCTGATGAGAACTTGTCGATCATAATTAACACTGAACCTACCACGAGGGGTCAAATGTCCCATTTTAGGTTTCTTATTTGACAATGATTGAACTTGTAAAGGTGTTTTCATGGGAATTTATTGAATATATTTTTTGACTCCAGTATATATATATATATATATATATATATATATATATATATATATATATTATAGTTAAAATCGCACAAAATATAAATAAATTTAATCTTGAGAAATTTTCTGGTACTCGCCCACCCCTAGCAGAAGCTATCTTCGATTACAGCAAATGATGCAGAGTAAAATAAATGCAAGTGGTATCAGCGGGTATCACGAATTTTCCCGAACCCGGGGAAAATAGCCGGCCCGACCCGAACCCGAATTTCCGGGTACCCGCCCACCCCTAGCTTCTGCGTTTTAGATTATTATCCCTGATCATACTTAATTTTAAAACGGGGAATCTACCGGAAAGCGAGGTTACGATATGCAATGCTAAGACACACTGTGTTTTCCTAATGAAATAAATGCATAGCAGTTTGTCTTAGGATAGCGTACCTTAGACCACACACAATCCACTTTTCATTTGTCCCTAGAAAACATTTTTCAAACCATTCGCGCGAAATCAGCAAAACACAGTCAACCACGAGTACATTGTAAACAAATGGTCGAGCTACCAGACTTTCTCAGGATTCTTATCGCAGTGTTCTTCAGCGAAAACTTTGGCCGTTCTCATTAGACAGAAACAGAGATTCGTTCGAGGTTTGGTTCCGGCGGCGGTCAATAAAGAATATTATGGCAGTAAAGAACTGACGCCTCGTCCAGTGCAAACTACATCCACTCTCTATGGTTCACGCCATTCTTGCTCGATAAGATATAGCGCACTCGTAAAATTCCTTAAATGACCTTAGTAGCTCATATTTCGCTGCGACGATCTTTGCAGAGACATCTGACACAAGGTGTCCGATAAGGTTGCCCATAGACTTTGCCACAAAACTCGAACTCTTCGGACAGGACTCCACGTGATTTAGGTTTTCTTCACTCTCATATGAGAATATGAGCTTTTACATAAGGTTCGCTGTATAGATAGATGGCGAGAAATCCTGGTTAAATTGGTACAGAGAATTCTTTACGAACATCAGAAGAATTTAAACATCATCGAATTGTTTCACTTCACCGTATGTCAAAAAATAGATATCCATATGTTAATTCTCGAAATCACCCAGGGACCTTTCCACTTATAAATCTGTTTATTCTCGATTAATTGTGTAAAAGTTCTGTAACTATTTACGTTTTGCTTTTTTTTACGGCGAAAATGGTGCTAATTATAATATGCATGAGAAGAAAAACCGAAGCAAAATCTAGAAAACCGTTTTCACAAAAACTTATGTCGCAGTGAAGAGCGCTTCATTGTCACTGACCCGCGTTGTGAATGCGAGCTAAATTGATAAGAGAAACTGGAAAACGTCCTTAGAGTCAAGGTGACCGGTATGTTCCGACTTTACAATTTCTCAAGATGTCGTTTTGGGACTACTGTGTAACCCGATTTCGAAATATTTATCACTAGACTGCGGATTTTTATACACTTATGAAGAAATTAGCTGGGTTGAAATATAAGACAGTAAAAGATGAGAAAAATTGTAATATCGCTTTTAACGCAACAAAATCATTAAGGGATGAAATCAATTTTCATTTGACTCCTGCTTCCCACAATCAATGCAGAACATTTCTATTTTACATAAAAATTCGCAGTCTATTTATCACTGCGTATTTAGCCACCATTTACTATTTACTATTTACTATATTTGCGACGTTATATCGTTATATCTTGTCAAGAAAGTCACATAGTGGTTCTCAGAATGATTTGAACGTTGTGAATGGTCCTGCACACGAGAACCATAGCTGGACCCGTAAATAGAGTCTCGATGTTCAATGACTCACGTAACTGTTTAAACACCTTTTCAATTAGAATGACCTTTTTTTCCTAAATGGTCTAAACGACCTTAGTTTCTCTGTGAAGCTAGAAGAATTAGTTCAGTATTATAGTTTTCTATAATATCAACATTAACCAATTTCGATGAAACCTCTAGCATATAACTGGGTCGCTTATGTCCAGAACTAATTTTCTTACTGATCCAGGTTTCCAAGAAATCTAAAAATATTCTGGAATGCTTATTGAAGTCCCCTATTTATAAATACAGGCTGTTTGCGAAATCGTAGTACAACCGGGCAGGGGGTGATTCTGCATGCAAAAATAAGGAGAAACATCGAGTTTAAAGTTCTGCCAGGTTCGCGTGCTTTAGTTTAGTATACATATGGCACAAAGTATAATTGGTTGATCATGGTCAGACGCGTCAGACGATTCCTATACTCCATCCCACAGGAGAACGAACTCGTCCTGCGCAGCCCTTTGAGCTAATCTAGATGGTGGGGGCGCAGCGAGCCTAGCATCTCTCACTCCACTACCCACTCCTCGTTTTCTTGAACCAATTAGGGCGAAGATGCGCAGCGAAGAACGCAAACTGGTCGTTATGCAAGTCCATTCTCGTGTGGAATAGAGAATATGCAATAGCACGTGTATTCGCTGCTCTTTCAAACTCGATTTTCTCGAAAACGAGCTGCCTTTTTTCGACTTATTTTGTATGTAGAATCACCCCCTGTCCGGTTGTACTACGATTTCGCAATCACCCTGTACAGTAAATCCTCTATAGACGCGACAGCCTCGGGGGGATTTGGTCGCATCTATCGTATAGGGTAGCGATTTTTTATCTCCAAAGGCCGAGCCGAACGTAGAGAAGGACAGCGCGTGTAAATAGAGACAAAGAAATTAAGGTATGTATTAGGGTGTTTAAATTGGGGTTTTATGATACTTGATGTATCATTCTCATTAGTACAATACAGAGATTTCTCGCTTAACACCGTTGTTTACCCTGTACTAAGTTAGAGGGGGATATTCTTGGTCACATCTATCGTATAGAAATTGTTGCGCCTATAGAGGATATACTGTATATGCATAGTCGTTGGAAAGAAAGAGATTGAAGAGTGAAATTTTGCTCCTGACATAGACGACCCAGGTCACTCACCGAGGGGTAAAAGAAAAAGATATACTAAACTAATCGTTGCGGCTCCAGATAGAAAATGAAGTCGTTTGGCTCGCGTTTAAACAAGTTATTCCGATTTAAAGGGTGTTTGATTAATCATGCGAGTCACTGTGTGTCTCCACCGGTTGCGTTGCCTCATTATGTCGTTACCTTCTACGGTAATCGTTGTGTTCGTATAGAACATC
The DNA here is from genome assembly GCA_028455765.1 of Lasioglossum oenotherae. Classification (NCBI taxonomy): domain Eukaryota; kingdom Metazoa; phylum Arthropoda; class Insecta; order Hymenoptera; family Halictidae; genus Lasioglossum; species Lasioglossum oenotherae. The sequence goes on along the minus strand of CM052298.1, from coordinate 8,818,672 downwards.
ATCCCTCGCAATCCTTGCAGCCCTCCCATCCGGAGCAATGGGATAATTCGGATTACGCACATGCTCGCTTAAAGTATTGTAGATTGGTCGACCATGAAGACGGACGTTCCCCCGAGTTACCTCGACGGGATTAGGCTTTTTGCTTCCGTTCGATCACCGCCGGTCTCACGTGCCGTTCGAGTTCGCGTTGTGATAGTTTATGCGCTCGCTGCGCGACAGGTAGGCGCACCAATAGAAGACGTTAATCGCCAAAAAGAACAACGGGAAGACGACGCGACTGGCACGATCAATCTTCGAAACCGAATTGTATCTCGGCGTTCTTCTGCGGCGTCTTCTGCCGGATGTTTTCCGCTCCGGCGTCGGTGGTCGCGGGGGTGGACTGCAGGCCACGCATGACATCTGCCAATTAGCTACCCCAGGATCCTTGTTTGGGTGTGGGATCGCCGACAGTGGTATCACCTCGATCCTACCGTCCTCATTCATCGTAAAATTCCGACTCGAATGTCCTCTGGCCGCTGGTACACTCGAGGCTTTTCTATGGACCTGTGGCGCCTGCAACTGAAGCAGAAGAAAGTCGCTTAACACCAAACCTACCACGGTCGAATTTCCGGTTTTATATTTTCCAATTATTGAAATTATGAAAATTCATTTAAGGCGGAGTGGGGTAAGTCCGTCTACGGGGCAAGTCCGTTAATTGGTTATTTTTATTATAATATGAACGAAATTTATCTAGCTTGTGTTTATTAATGTAGTATAAGTTAGTATGAACTATTCTACATAGATGTCGGCCAAGAATAAAGGTGTTTTCCTCGCTTAAATCAAACAATGCCAAACAGTCACGTGCGAGGTACACGTACAACTCTGAGTTGTACTTATGTTGTTATTTCAGCTAAGTACAACTAATATTCATGTAGGTTTACATTAAATAAACCGTTTTTATTGTATTTTTTAAAATTTATTGAGAAAAACATTCAGATGATCTTGCCCCGTAAATATTACTACACGGGGCAAGTCCGTACTATCACGGTGGGGTAAGTCCGTACTGTATGGGTAACTATAAAACTAAATAATATATTTAATGCGCAATAACAAGCATTTTATAGCAGGCTTGATAATAATTCTTTCCTTGCCCGCAGCACTCGAAACAATAAGGTTCGAAAGCATTTCTAAACTTTGTTTTAATATTACTGTATCCCCTTTCATATTTCAGCATAAAAGTACTTGTTTGCTGAAAAATTGTTAACTATAAAACTAAACAATATAATTTAATGCAACAAGAAGCATTTTATAGCAGGTTTGTTAATCTATCTTTTCTTGCTCCATAGCACTTGAAACAAGGTTCGAAAGCATTTTTAACTCTCAGAGACGGACTTGCCCCATTTTCGAGGTAAGTGCATCCTAGTTGACACTTTGTACAATATCCTATCAAAATGATAATTTTCAAGCAAAATTAGAATCCTATATACATGATACTAATTCATCTGTAACTGTGGCGAGAGTTTGATACCAAGAACGTTAAGTTTTTGCATACCAGACTGAAAATATATCAGTTTAAAGTCCAACTTTGCAAAAACTGGAGCAGACTTACCCCACTCCACCTTATGGAAAATAATGGAACAATTGGAATAAATCTCGATAAATGTAGAGTTGCCATTTTTACGAGGCAATATTTACCAGATACCTTCAACGCTTGGTAGGTTTAGTGTTAATATAGGTATGCATTTTTTTCTAAATTGGCCATAGTCTAAATAAATAGAAGAAACTTTTGAGAAATTTTGCATTTACTGCTTCAATAGGTTCGTAGAAAGTTGAAAACTAAAATAGCAATTCCGATGATTGAAGATTCATCTCGCTCGTTTTTAAAGTCTAGTCTAGATAGTGCGCTGATATGTAAAATTCTTTTCCATATTTCCGAATTATTTTACTCCTGGTAATATGATCGCGCGCGGATCTAATGAATTTTATTCTAGGAGAATGAAGCAGAGCTGCGAAACCATCCGTATTCAAATTTCGCAAACTCAGTGGCTCATGCGATATTTTAAGATCGCGCTCGGAGAACTGAAATCGAATCGTTGAAGACTTGCTTCTTAAGGATTTGCGCAAGACTGCCATCCTCTATCTTGGCATCGTTCCACGGTCATATCGGGTAACTTGATTTCTATTATGAATTCAAAAATTGAAATCGTTGCTCTGCCAATACGACGTTTCACGGAGACGCATTCCCCGTGACAATATAAGACGAAAATGAGGAAATAAAAACTGTGATTTCGGCCTCGTTTTTTAGTTACTAACAACTAAAGATTTGCCTAATATGCTACAACCCGACCGACAGTGGTGTACGTCACGTATCTGTCACTTGATACAATTGTCGCGCGCGCCTATGACGTACGTAACGTGTACACCCCTGTTGGTTGGTTTGCCGTATTTTAGGGATATTTTAAATTAAGTTAATAACTAGAAAACGAAGCTAAAATCGCAATTTTCTCATTCTTCAGTTTCGTCTTATATTGTCATGAGTAGACTGCGGAGTGTATGCATTTATGACAAGAAGGAGTAGGTGTAATTTAAAATAGCAAAAATATTTGGAAAATTTAAACATACTATTATATTATTTTCAACCTACTAAACATAATAAGGAAGAAAATAAATTTCTATTTCACTAAAATCTGCTGCAATTCAGGCAAGATATTTTTCTTTTGCATAAAGATCCGCAGTCTAGTCGTGAGGAACCACCCTGTAAATTTCCTCCCACCTGTGGTCGCAGACCCTGTCTAACTCTCCAATTACATTGAAACAAAGCAACTTTGAAACCAATTAAAATATTCAAGATCAAAACATGTACATACTAAATAATTTATTTTTTAGATAGAACTGTCATTATACAGGGTGAACATTATAAAGCGTTACGGACGAATATCTCCAAAAATATTGATTATACGCAAAAATGTTTGAGATGAAAGATGTTCAGTACTATTATTAGCATTATCGAGATTAGCAGCATTATCGAGAAATGAGAACGCGTATCCCGCACGCTTGTAATCCTGGAAAAACTGTCCTAAGGGACATAAGCAACAAGACCGGACGAAATATTTCGAGGTTTATTGTTGACATGGTTTACAGGACAAACATTACCTGTTCCTTCTCCAGTGGCCGCGTATTCGGTTCGTCCTCCTCGCTGGAACTCTCGCTTTCGATCAGGTCGGAGCTGAAATAACACTCCCCGGAGCCGTACTTCGTAAAGTAATGGACCACCGCGAATTGTATAATAGTGGCGAATATGAACGCGAACGAAAGAAAAACGAAGAAATCTAGGGCAGTGGGGTAAGGAACTTTCGGCAGATCGGTTCGTGCCTCCAATCCCAAAAATGTCATCGTCAACACGGTCGTTATTCCTTAAACAAACGCGGACAAGCTCTCTTTCATGTCGTTCTTCTACACAGAAGATCATTTGTCAGCTAGTTGTGTCACAGAAAGAGTTTCAACAACAGACTCGAACGAAATCTCTAACGTTGAACTTGAAACGTTCAATGGAAAATGTTCACGTTAAATTGAAAATATACATGGAAGCCTGAAAGAGGCACATGGTATAGTGTTCAAGGGACTATTTTCGTCAAAGAACTAGACATCTCTTGCACGAGTCGCATTGTATATTCATTGCTCTAAATACGTAAGTTCAAAAGTACAGTAATGTCTCGATGTATGTATATGTAAACACTTTATAAATTAATATTAACAACTAGAATAAATCGTTACTGATTTGTAGAAATTATGTGTAAAACCCGTTACAGCATGACCTTACACCTTGGATCTACACCTTAGTTTAGTGTAAAATTGAAATTGATCGACTTTTTCAAGGTCAAATTTTTCAACGATTGTATCGCGTTCTACTCATCGAGAGGAACAACCTTCTCACAAGAACTCATCTCGAAAATGAACCGTTCAAAGATTCGAACATGTTTGTTGTATCATTTTAACCTTCACTCTACGTACATACATTCTAATGTTGACTCTATACTGGGGTGTAGTCACACCACCTGTCAGTGTTGGGGAATAAATTAAATTATTTAAATAAAAATTAAAATAACAAGTTATTTATTATTTCAACAAGTCTAAATGAATTATTTAAAATAATAAAGTTAATTGTTATTTACAAACACAATTTCAATTATTATTTTTATTGACAAATAACAAATTAAATTTTATTTTTTTATAGGCAGCTAGGCCCTTCAAAGATTGCTATAGCAGACAAAAAACGCGCACGTGTTTATTATTGTATATGTATACAAAATACAAGAAATAAGAGAAGACCAAAAACTATTTATTTGATTTCTATCTCAATCCAAATAATAAATAATCTTTTATTTTCAAATGAGAAATAATAAATAGATCACTTTTGGAATTATTTAAATTACTTTTATTGAAATAAAAAGTTTAGTTATTATTTGCAATTAAAATCACACGTTTATTTATTATTTAAAATAAAATTTGCCCAACACTGCAGCCTGCATGTTTGTAGTGCAAAATGCAAAGAAAAGACTCGGACTGAAAAATTGATTTCAATACAGAAAAATTCTCTGTAAACAAAAATAATCAATTTAATAATTTCAATGCTTTTTTGTGAAACATGTCGGCAGCTTTTCATGTACGTCCTAATTAGTTCGGGGTGCGTTTACATTCCTATATGCAGAGTGAAGGGTTAATCGGAAAAATGTTGGCGAAGGTTTCCGCAAAAGAAATATAATTCAAAACAACGAAGATTTGTCATCGGATTAGTGGGGATAAATTTTACGCAAATATCGTGCACGTCTCTTTCACATGTATCGAGAGATTACTGTACGTGTAAAACGACTCGGAGTGCAGAATTGAGGCTACGTTAAAATCTTAGGATAATATAGTAAAGATCTGGTGTAATGTCACTGATTTAAAATCGATGACAGACTTACCGAGTGATACGCGATCGGCGGTGGCTTCCCGATTCAACCAAAATGATACCCAGGAGAGGACCACCAGCAGAACGCAGGGTCCGTACACTTGTATGAGGAAATTACCCATGTGCCTTTGCAAATGAAAGTATACCAGCAGCATCGAGTAGTCGGCTAAAACCAGATAATACTTCACGTTTATCCGAGATCTGTGACACATTTCTTTATCATCTAGACCGGGCTTTCAAAGGGTGCCTGGTGGCGTCCAAGGGTGTCCCAAATCTACCAGGAAACGTCGACTACTCTCTTAGCTTCGGGCTTATCTCGCGTTGTCCCTTTGAGAAAGCAGAGGTAGCAACATAGTTTTAAATGTAGTGTTGAAAATTATCACCGGACTGCGAATGTTTATATAAACTCGCGATTCTTGGGACGATAAAACGATTCGGAGTGGAATTTACCAGAGTATGTTTATGCTTGATTATAAGAAGAGCATTACACTTGTTTAACCTACTTAGAATAATTTAACTAGAATTAATCATTTGCTACGAAATTGAAAACACTTCTAAAAATGTTCATTTCTAAAACATTTACAATTCCCCGTTTTTCCCATCTTTCAACTTGTGTGATTTCGTGTTTCTCACTAATTATAAACAGTTCTACCGTAAAGTGCAATTTTTCAGCTTCGATCGAAGCTCTCCCTAAAGCTGAAAAATTCCTACGGAAACGCATAAAAAAATCAATTCGAACTACAAAGATATAAGTGATTTAATTGACCCCGAAAATTCTCATAATATCAAAGCACAATTCAATTAATAAAACCGAAACTAGAAAGTTAAAATTGAAGATAGTGTATTTTACAAATCCTAATAAAATTCGAGCCTGTCTCAATAAAAATGAATTTCCAAATCCGGTTAAAAGTTAGTCTTTGTCGATACATGAGCGACATGGTTAAGCGCGAATCCTTTGACGCAGAATCTGTTCTCTAAGCAAAAAGGAATGTTCTCAGCACTTGAAAAAATCCTCGCCGGCGAACGGTTTAAAGCAGCGTAGGTAGTACCGGTGAGAATGTAAGTTGTTTCGCCCTGTGTATAACGAGAGCGTCTGTTTGTTTATCCAATCGGGAAGGAGAAACGTGACGAGGCGCGTCTCTGTCGCGTAATCACGTTGACGTTTAAAAACACGACGAGGTTTCCGGTCGTGCAATCACAATTGGTCGGCGCGACACTTGTTTGCTGGTGGAGTGTTAATCGATGCTAATCCAATTAGAAAGTCGAAGTCTCCGCGACGGAACGTCTTCGCTCCTGCTTCGGTGTGGCGAGGACGAAAGGGGACGAGGGGCTACAATGGAAATGCAAGTGGAACGAGTTTTCCGGCGAAGGATGCTGCAATTAGTCGTCGTTTCGCTCTCGCTGGCAACGTCGAACGTCACGAGTCTTGGCTCGTTTCTTGGCCACCCCTCGTTTTCCCGCTTCGAATTCTGCCGCGCCACCTCCGGGCTCCTTCATCCCTCCCGATGCCACTTCCGGTCTGCATCATTCCTCGATATTCCCTTGCAGAATCCCCGGGACCGGACGAACTTTCGAGCCGTCTCACTTTGCAGTCGTTATAGGATCATTCCTCCCTTTTCGCACACCTTTTTCGCCCCGATCCGAATAAGCCCTCGCCCTCATCGGCGGCTTCTTTTGTCTCAAACGACTTTTCACGCTGCACGCTTCCTTCGTTCTCTTCAGACGCCTCTTTAGTCCGTCTCGTCGCTAATGCGATATCGTTTCCAATTCACCGGGCGTCCTAGTCTCGCCGCATGCACCGACGAATCCCTTTCGCGTTCCCTTCAAATGTTGCATACGCTCTGCGCATTCAAGAGCTGCTTTTACAGAGAGATGTACGGATCGTGAATCGCGCATCGCGTACGTACCGCGATACGAGAATCGCCAATCTGACCTGCGTACTGTTCGGTCGTCAGATGATGCTGAAGAACACGGTCTCACTGTATTCTGCCTTCCTTTTCAACGCACGCGTTGTCGTTATTGCCCGAAGCCAATGACGAAGTACCGTATTCAAGGTAAACAAGCCGATTTCAATGAAATTCTTGCGAGAGGTAGTTCCTAGGAAAATATTCGATACATGTTTCTCTTGATCGCTAACCGTTTAGACCAGTGGTTCTTCAACTTATGTAGTCCGGGGCCCCCCTCTTGAACAATATTTTTTTTTGAGGACCCCATCCCAACCCTAGGCATTTTACGTAGTTCTTGAGACTTATTTTGAAACATGAAAATGTGAAAACATGAAACATTTTGAACATGAAAATGATTTGAATGAGCTTTTTTTTTAGCAAAAATATCTGTTAATCTGTTAATTGTTTCGCGGACCCCCAGGGGCCCCGGACTACAGTTTAAGAACCACTGGTTTAAACTAAAGGGGAGAAAACAGCCCTTAAAGTTAAGGGTCCGTATCGTGCAATCAGAAGAAGAGTAACATGAGTCAAAAAAAGGAAATTTGACTGGAGAGCCGTTTGAAAATTACCTAAAATTGCCAAAGATTATACAGTTAAAATAAGGACTTCAATGCGTATTCCAGAATCCTTTTAGATTCTTGAAAGCCTAGAACAGTGAAGAAATTTGCTCGTGGTAGATGCAAGAAAAGCATCGCCAATTTGAAAATTCAAATTTTTCCTCTATTTGGTTGTTTATCAATAGTGTCGACATATTTTTCGATGCAAATGACACGGAATTTCGATCTACGATGACTCGCTGCGATTAAGAACAAGCATAATCGGTATGCAGCCCGGCGAGAAGTCGGGATAGGATTTCATTACGATTGTCATTCCGGTCCTTCGTTTCTCGTGCATTACGCGAGCAGATATTAATCTTGCTCGTTGCACCGCACGATCTCTGTAGACACGGCCAAGGAATATTCCGTTCCCGGAATACGAAGTGAAATCAAACCGTCTCGTTCCATCGCGGAGCAATTCGGTCATTTACAAGGTTCTTCAACCGGAACTGCTGGATGTTTTTAAGTTATACTATACAGCGATGAATTTTGGATAACCATGACTGTCATTTGTCGTCTGTGAGCCATTAGATTTTGCTTGGCAATCTACGAGGCAAATTAAGTGAGATATTTAAGAAAATTTCTTAAGCTACGAATTTCGAAGAGTCGACGGTATTATACACATTATACCGATCATGTGTGGTAAAAAATTATACCTTTCTCTCGTCTGTATATAATCAATTGCAACAATTCAACTTTGCAGCACATTCATTAAATATTATCTGATTTTATATTACAAAAGATTTGTAAAATAGAATGTTTGCGTGGAATGCGAAACTAAAGACATTGGGGCCATTGCCGTTCTGTGCACGTTTGAATTAATAATTCTTAAATGTGTTAAATAATTCTTAAATATTTGTTTGCGACCTAGAAAAATTCCATTCTACATATGTGATCCTTTTCATTTCGTGGACATGAAATTGATATAATACCTCATACAATACTTGAATGTTTAGTAATTGATTAGTAGACTGCGGATCTTTATGCAAAATAAAAAATGTTTGCACTGATTGCAGGACACAGAAGCCAAATAAAAATTGTATTCTTCTTTTAATCATCCTATTAAACTGGAACTAACACGTTGATGTCCTTAAATATCTTTTACATGTCCACTGCTTCAAGTTGTACGTACCCATTTTTGTCACACATGCATAAAATCCGCAGTCTATTGATTAGATACCAACATATATATATAATAATGTAAACAATATTGTGAATGTACAGCATTGATTCCGTTAATATTCTGCTATCTCATTTTGTTTCTAACACTATAATACAAGGCAAGACTGATTCCCATCGGTCAATTAGTTAAGAGCTAACGTTGGACAAACTCGTTTAGAAAACTACCAAATCTATGTTTCGTTAAAAAAGAATCCTGTGGCGATTTTTACTGAAATACTCTGCTTCCCGCAACAATAGTTTTGATTACTTTCGATTTTCAGTATTTCGCGCGCGTACCTTGGGGAAAACTGAAAGCGTGAAATCAGTATAACAAACGAATCGTTCCTTTCGAATTGACGTGAAACTCGGTCGCGCGGCGACGGGACGCGACGACGACGGTAAGTCATGGAGCGTCGATCTAGAGAAGCAAAGTTACCGAACTTACCTTGAGGAAGGGTCGGCGATGCAGAATAATTCGCAGTCGGATTGGCAACTAAATCGAATTGGGATAATTTCATGTCCTCGGCGATTGCTACTTGTCGCGCGCTGTTCCATTTGTAGATCACGTCCCGCTTCGTGTAACCGACTGCAATCAAGAGAATATTTCTTACTCGGCTGTCGCAGAGGAGTCGTGTCGTAAAACGGAACGAATTCGCTCGCGAATAAGCGCTACTTTTCTCCTTTGGCAGAAGGTTACTCATGGGGGCAGTACGTATCTATTACGGATCCCAAATCTCTATTTCTACCGCTCTCTTTTTCTCTCTTTTTTCACCTCAGAACACGTTCTCCCAAAAGAGGGGTAGTTACGTAGCTGTCCCAGAGGTGCAAGAGCTCAATCTTTCCGTCACGATGAACATCATCGATAACGATGGCCTACATGAATTTTTCCACAAAGAACATTACACCTTTCAAGAACGATATTCGTACACCATACAAGGAGAGGTCACAGTGGTAGTGGTAGTGGTAGAGCAAAAATAAGCAGACCCATGTCTGAGCGTTTTTGATCATTATTAGATTCCGAATGTTTATGCAAAATAAAAAGTTTGTGCATCAATTGCATGACGGATAACGAACAAAAATGTAACGAACCCATAAATGTATTAACCCATAAGAGTTTCAGTTAATAAATAATATATCTATAATCTACGTATCTTATATTATACCATAATATAAAAAGTATATTATACTTATACACTTTTATCGTGGTGTACACTTACAGCTTCCAAATTGTAATGGACATCTCTGCGTATCCATTGGGAAATTTTCAAGGTTCATCGGACATCCAGCCTTGATGGTGAGTCTGAAATCAAACGTCATGCGTCACTGGGATTATTGCATCAGGTCGTTAGGTATGAAACTTGAAACAGAAAACCCAATACTTTTGACTACTATTTTTAACTACTCCTGACATTTGCCAATTTTCATACTTAACGACCTGATAAGAATGATGATATAGAAATGATAATATCATTTCTATATCCTTAACAATTTTAATGTTGGCTAAGAGGCCGAAAAATAGAGTGAAACGTGGCAAAAACAATGGAACCGTCTAAATCAGGGGTCGGCAAACTTCTTTTGAAAAGGGCCGGAACGTAAAATTTTTAGGCTAGGGGGCCGGGTAGCGAGCTCGAAGATATTTAGGTCATCTACTCATAGAGCAACGAAAAAAAACCGGTTCAAAATGTTTTTTATTTTACGTAATTTTATTTATTTTACGTAATTTTATTTATTTTTTTCGTGTTTATTAACTTCACGGGCCTGATTAAAAAAGAATAATTTAAATAAGAATAATTTTCATGTAGAAAAAAAGTCAGGGCAATTAATTTTATCATTTTCATGGTTGGTGGACATTTAGAAATCGATATCAATTGAAACAATATCAAAATTAGAAAGTTGATTTTTTCGCAAAATGTCGCGTACTTTTTCAATCGAGCCCGATTTGGATTTGGCCCGCGGACCGTAGTTTGCCGACCCCTGGTCTAAACCATTATAAATGCCGTTATGCTGATCGATGAAGTGAAAACGAAGATCTCTAGACCCGAATGCAACGTTTTCGGACAATAGGGGAAGTTTCAGCTTGAAAGAACGAAAGCTGTGATGCTAGTAAAAATACAGCAGTCCCTTGCGGTTTCAGAAGAGAGCCCCGAGACTGTTTACAAGTAATTCAAATAAAATCCATCGACCTTCCCCGGTATCTTCCGAAGAAATCTTTGATTGTCCGCGAGCCTCGGCGAGGGTCTCCGCAACTTTAAGTCCCTGCTCAAAGCGGTCATTAGAACAGAGGCTGATCACTTCGAGGAGTTTCCACTGCAACGTCTGAACAATTGTTCTTTATACTGCGCCACTCGGCTCTGATTCTCCCCCTTCGTTAAAATATTGTAAATAAATCGTCGATCTTTATGCAGCTATACGTATTTTTTAATAAACTGGAAGCCGGTTAAAAGTGAAAGAGAAAGTTTTTCGTGGGACCACAGATCTTCTACATAATTTGTTTTTAAACACGAAATGGAGACATTAATTGTAATCACGAATATTCTGAATATTAACGAGGAATCTGCGAAACTTTTTATTTCGCATAATAAAATTATGAGAGCCATATATAGTGCGAAAAATATATTTATTTTCAGTGTGATAAGCAATGAAATCTACAGTGTTGCATATTGTCAATATAAATATTGCAGATGTTTCATAAACAAAATATTCGGTATAGCTAGGGATTTATCTAAAAATTGATTGTTTTGAGACACGTCAATTTGTGCAAATGACTTGAATAATTCTTTTCAATTGTAATTAATAATATTCGAATAGGACATCCTGTGCAAAAGTGACGTAGGTAGAAAAGACATTTTAATTTTTGTTAATTTAAGGTCAGATTGTCTCGCTGTCCGTTGATTATGTCCGAACTGCGAGCAAATTCTCTGCTATTGTACCGCTCGATGATGAACAGGTGGGGGTCGAATATCTTAATAATTTCCGAGATGATCGGGTTTAGCACGCATCCGTCATTAGGCTTACCGCATCGCGCCGAACACCGTCGCAGGATAGGGGATGTCAATCGTCTCCGTTGGAGAACCATGTCGAGCAAATGGATGAGCCTAATGAATGCGCGATCGATTTCAGTGCAGACTGTTCAGCTGAATCGATATCCGAATGAGAGATCAATTAAATTGTAACGGCGTGTTTGCTGCTTTTATTAACGCGAATAAATGGCTGCTATTTGCCCGAAATTACACGGGAAATGTTTACGCTGGCAAGCATTCGGACCACGCGAGTGTGAAACGTAATTATACATATAGAAAACACGTTTCCGCGGAGCCGGTGGTCTCGATTAAACAATTATTTTTCATTTAGCACTTTAGCGCTTTTAACAAGGTCACCACGAATTTTCATCCTCCTAACTAAAGCAGGAAGAGCTTATCGACGTACAGTCGCCGCGGAAAGTATGTTGACACGTCTCAGAAATGTAAAATGTCTAAAAAAAAAAAAATCAATAATTTAGGAATTAATCTAAAATACATGTCATGTATATATTATTTAATATAGTACAAACTAGTATGCGTAGCACCAAAGATGACATAAAGTTTATACTAATGACAGAATAAATTAAATAACTTTTTTATCGATTGCGGAAAGTATGTTGACAGCATCGAAAATTCGTAATTGAGTGTGTTCTTAACAATAAAACGACATAATTAATATGAAGTTTGATACCCTTTGTTTCTTATGACCTCTTCAAGTCTTCTGCGCATACTTACAAACAATTTATCAATAACACTTTCGTCAACACTATTCCAAGCACTCAGTTGTGCTTGTTTGAAAAGTGATTTATTATTCCGAAATTTTTCACTTGCACTTCGATCTAAAGTGATCCAACAGGTCAATTAAATTCAAATCGGGACTTTGAGCTTGACTAATCGTCGTGGATGTTCATTTTTATTATCGAACCTTGTAATTTCTGTGGCAAAATATTTACATAGCCTGCTACTGTTAATATTCCGTTTATAAAATGTAACTTGCCAACACCATCTGCAGAAAAACAATCCCAAAAGCATACTGATCCTCCACCATGCTTTGCTGTAGGCGTTATCACCGTTGATTTAAAGCATTCACCTTGCTTTCTCCATACACATTTTCTTCTATTACAACATCGAAGTGCAAATTTTGACTCGTCGCTAAATATATCGTTCCTCCAGAAATCTGGTGAATTGTTTCTAAACACAATATTATAATATAATTCGATTAATTCCTAAATAATCGATCTAGATTAGAAAATATGACTACGTTGAGTGTCTTGATAAGAGGCTACATTGTAATTATGAGAAGCTGCACTGTTACGTGCTTTTTTCGTTGGAATTTATTCCCGCTTTTTCCATATGCATTAAATTTTCCGTGGTCTACATTTGAAACGAGGATCGGATACGGTTTATTGCTCTATTATACTCTCACGAAAGGATGTTGCATATGAATTTAAATACGAGATAGGCATTCTATTTTCAAACATTTTATTACGATATAAGCAGTGTTATGCATCGTCGCTGAGAAATTTAGAACGCCTATCGATACACGAACAAACCAAGGTTTTCTACGCATGTATCACGCAGTTACTTCATTTTGTAATTTGGATCGATTGTTTATTCGTGCACCGAAATATGTATTCAACTACCAGTATCTCGCAACGCGAGTTGCATTCTTCGAACGCCTATAACAAAGTGAATCTTACGATCTCAAATATTTGGTGTGCAAATAAGTTCCTTCCCCTCTTTTTCTACGATCATACACTGAGAAAAAAATCCTGTCGATACACAAAAAATATATGTTGATTCAATAAGATGTACTATTGAATAGTGCCAATATCATATGAACTTATTTTAATATTTAATACTATTGCATTTCAATAGCAAAACTCGCTTCCGCCAATCATATAAGCCAATAGCTTGACCATCAATGTTTTCAAAAAAATAAGATATGGCCTCAAACCAATTCCAGTATAAAAAATCAATACATTTCTCAAATTTTTTTAACAACATATCTGATTGAAGGAAAAAAAGAAATATTACGAATAATAATATACGGTATTGAATCAAATACTATTTTCAATCATTTCATGATAGACAATTCAAATGCATCACGATTTGCTTCTAAATTTCATACTATTGAAAAGAATACATTGATATTCATCGAAGTAAAAAATTACAATAACACGCGTGTTATTGAAGTAACTACTTTTTCTTCTCAGTATAACTTCTGACTGAATTCGAATTACTTCCCGATTTTGGTGCCATCAGAAAGAACGTTCTTTTAGTTTTAAGAAGAGTCGTGATGAGCGCTCTAAGAGTTTCCAGTCCTATGCTACAATTTCAAGCAATATGGCGTGCGAGAAGCATCATTTGCGTCACTGCTTACTCTTTGCATTCCCAATTTAGGAAATCAGCTGTTGAAGCTACTGAAATGATTTGTGCGGCTCTGGGAGAGAACGCTGTATCTTACAGAACATGAAAAAAGTGGTACCAAAGATTTAAAGCCGGTAATTTTTATTTGGAAGACGACGATCGTTCAGGTGCACCGAGAAAGTTTGATGACGGTCAGTACGTAAAATGTAATAAAATCATGAATTTGGAAAAAAGGGGAAAGAACTTATTTGCACACTTGGAGAAAATGCAAATGACTAAAAATCAACATTATTTTTTAATGAAACACCGGAACCTTTAATGTCTGGCCGAGTTGACGCGCTGTCAGCGAACAATTCAACTTCGGCGAGTTAAGGGGCGCGAAACACGACGCGATCCGTGACTAATCGGATCCATCATTCTGACACCTTCGATCGGTCAATTTGCAGCAGGAGAACCTGTCGCACTTACCAGCAACCATATCGCTGCTCAGATTAACTTCGAAATCCGCTGAACGAGTCGTTTTCACGGCGCGGCGCGACGTCGGATCGTGAGCATTTCTAGCTGGTCGAAAGATTTATCGATGTATTTTCCGCGAGGTAGGATGCCGAACGCGTTCAAGCAACTTTCCCCTTTCAGATAAATGTCTGAACACTTTATTGTACGATCGCGATTTTTTGTCGAACAGTTTCTGCTCTATTGGAAATGGTTTTCGTAAGGTCTGATCGTTGGCGGTCACAGAAAAGATGAAAAATTTCGAAAGATCTCGACAAATTTTAGAACTATGGCTCTCGAAAATTTTCAAAAAATACTAGCACATAAAACATGACAGAGTTTAGTACGATTTTAATTTCTTTCAGTTCTAAATAGGCTATCACCACGGAAAATGTGATTTTATTTGATTCGAATTTCTTCGAATTCATCTACGAAAATTCTACGAAAATTCTACAAAAATTCTACAAAAATTGCACAAACATCCGTGGTCTAGTAATTACAGTGTAGTATGTCAATACAAAACGTATTTTTTAAATTTTCAATACAGGCTCACGTAAAAATGTTGTAAAACGCAACTTTTAGTATTTTTTCTACAATTCCGATCAATTGCAGTTTTTGAAAAAAATCTTTTCACATTCTGCAGTAGACTAATTGCTCTAGCTTCCCAAAAAGATTCAAATCGTATAGTAGAATATTTAAAAGTTATCGTCTTTTTTAGAGCGTTCGAATATTAATTCGAGAGAGAGAGAGAGAGAGAGAGAGAGAGAGAGAGAGAGAGAGAGAGTCACTGTATATAGGTTGTCAAGAAATTATGCGTGCACCTTAAGAAAGTTTGGTGCAAACGTGACCTTGACCGACTTTTACAAGGTCAATTCTTTAAATGATTGTATCGTGTTCTACTTACTGAGGGGAACAAACTACTCTATTATATACTATTATAACGTCACCGAGGCTAAAGGATAAGTGTTTGAAGATCACTCGTGGTCCTCCAAGAGAAATACATGCAGATTAATTGCGCCGATAATTAAATCGGGTACGCAAAGGTTTAATTAAATGACTTCCAATAGGTTTCGCAGATACTTCTTCCCGCGAACAAAAGGATATTCCATTTTGTTTCAGTGTGCATCAACTGGAAGTGTATCACGCGAAACGGAAGTAATCCGTCGGCAAAATTTATATCCCCTCAAATAAGATATCGACTCCCATCGTATTAAGACTAAATCGAGATAGAAGCTCGAAGCTAATGTCTACTTCGATGCCGCATCAGGTCTAATATACTGCGATCACATTCTTGGCTTTCGTTCTGAAACGTAAGCAGTTTAGTTAGGATTATCTTCCGCGCATTATGTCAGACCTTTTAGCTGTTTGTGGATGGTGCTCGGAATCTCTTCGACAACGTATACAATACATATACATCGGTTCAGGACTAATTCTTTCCCAGAGATATATTTCAGTTTTACGTCTTCATCCGAAGCTGTGTTTCTCGCGATCAAATAATCTACTCCCAGTCTGCATATTAAATGTCAAATATGAAACAGAAAATTCACTTATTCGTAAAGTGGTTATTGATATAATGATTACTTAAGAGAAATACATATATTTCAAGTAAAAATTTTGTGTAATTAGACTGTGGATTTTATGTATTTATAACAAAAACGAGTAGACGTAATTCAAAACAATAAAAAGATTAAAAGAATTTAACAATGTTGAAATACTATTTTGATCATATCAAAATTATTATAAAGCAAAATCAGTTTTTACTTAGCTTCTATAGATTGCAATTGATGTATAAACATTTTATTCTGCATAAAAATCCGCTGTCTAGTAATTCATAGTACATAGTTCATAGTCTAGTAAGTCATAGTAAAAAACTATGTAGCCCTGGTAGAAAATGTCCAAAGCTGTGTTCCTTGGAAATAATCTACCGTCAATCTGTATAACTTTTACTAAATTGTCAAATAGCTATTCAACCGCGATAAATGCAGCAAAATATTAAATGTCAAATGCAACAGAAAATTCGCTTATTCGTAAAGTGGTTATTGATATATACAGGGTGTGGCTGGACGGGTGATTCAATCGAGCAGGGAGTGATACTACATGTAAAAAATAAGTCGACGAAAAGGAATGACATTTTTTTGTTCCACGCTTTGTTTTCAAGAAAATCGAGTTTAAAGTTCCGTGAGGTTCGCGTGCCTTAGTACAGAGAAAGTAGAATTGGGTGATCATGGTCAGACGCGTCAGATAGTAGGGGTAGTAGCTTATGTGTGTTTTACTTCCATGCAATACTATTAAGAAGTTCAAATTTAAGCACACATCCGCGGACTAATTATTAGTTTTAATGACAATAGCAACTCTGCCACGGTATATGTCTAACGAAAGTTTCGAATAATATGACTTGCACAAGCAGAATTATAACACGAGACTCGCGGTGAATGGCGGAAGTATTCGAACGACAGGATTCCGGAGATTCCAGGAAGACGACTGTTATTTTAGCGTAATCTTCTCATTCACGTCGACGAAAGGTGTTCCAAACGATCACTAAAATGATCTCTATCCCCGACGATATTGGTTCTTCCAGTTTCGTTGTCTAATATTACTTTATAGCTAGATCTTCCATCTTTCATAATTACAATCATTAGTCTTCCAAAACAGTGTAACGTTTTAACTTGAAATATTCTTATTATTTCGAATGATACGAGAAACTGCGTGACAAAAAAATTGTTTGTTTCAGTGGGACAACTATTACGACTAAACCGTGGATTTTTATATTATATTAAAAGCCACGTAGACGTTCAGCTCTTCTCTGAATAATTTCGAAGAGATGAAAATAATGCAAAAAGATTTTTAAATTCTTTAAATGTCTTTACTGTTTTGCATTTGATTTGCCCATTTTTAAACATTTTTCCTCAAGATTATATTTTCCAATATTTCAAGAACATTGTTGTTTTATCTTTATGGGAAGTATTAAAATGGGAAGTAAAAAAATATATATAGCCATTCTTTTCTAATTGTAGAAAATGTAGAAATTGTAGAAAAGAATGGTGACTATGTATAGAGTGAGACACCTAACGTTGCCACTTCAAATGTCTTCATTGTTTTTAAAGATACGTCAATGTCTGAAGGACAAAGTTGAATAGTTCAGTGGGGCTCACGCGATACCAAAAATATGTTTGTTTTTATGTGATTTTTTTTTAGAGATATCAAGGTCATCTTCATTTTTTAAATGGCGCGAGGTATTTTTTAATACATCAATCAATGCAGCTGGACGTTCGTTATTTATTTTGATGCATAAAATAAATTGCAAAATTTGTACCGAACAGACAAACAGACAGACAAGAAAGCGAGTTAATAAAAACGTGGTAAAAAATTGAAATAAAAAATGAGCGTATCGCGATGACAGTTAGGTTGTTCGTGATGATTCTGAAGGAAGTTTTGGACCCTAGCTCAAAACGAACTGGGAGAAACAGTGTGAAATGTCGGACGCTGACACACGGATTGGCCAGAACACGCGAAAACATAGAAACCGCGAGAAGGCCGACAAAGAAAATGCCGTTCTTTCCTCACGCCCTGGTGAACAAGGTGTTCCGTTGCTTTTGATGTTCCAACGAGCCCTTTCCAACTTCCAAAACGTTTCCGGGTTCCGGCGTAGCAATTAAGGCGAAAGTTCGCCGCTATAAACGTCGTTTAATCTTCCGACAGACAGCGGCGCGGCACGAGATACGTTTGTAACTGGCACCAGATTCACCCGCCGAACTTTCGGAACGACGACGACGCTGACAGTAAGCAGTTATCATCGAACAATCATAATTATTAGACCGTGGATCTCTATGTAAATTCCTCGGTTCATTTTAGAAAAGTCAGAGCAGCAGAAACATCTATTTCATCAGCTAAAAGGTTCCTTCACACGAAAATCAAGCAACAATTCTAACTACTTTTGTCCGTGTGAAAGTTCTCGTGTATCTTACAAATTGACTAATATATTCTTGGTAGAATAAAAATAAACTAGTTTTCAAAAATCGTACATGACAATTAACCTATATAGTATCTAAATAACAACAAATTATTTTACACTTTTTAAGTTGCTGATGTACAACAAAAAAATTCGCAATTTTAGCTAATTTTCAAATGGCTCTCCTGTAAAATTTCCTTTTTTCCGACTTGTGTTACTTTTCTTTTGGATCAATTTGGATACAAGTTTGCAGTAACATTTTGAAGACTGTTATCAAGTTCTCGACAAAGCGGGTTTTTAACTCGTCAATTTTTCCCTTTTTCTACCAACAAAGGAAGCTAAAAATTTGGATAGAAAATTATATATTCGAGTTCAAATAGCTGTAACTTTGCTAAAAATTCATTTTTTCAAAGTCGGTTTCGACAGCGACTAGTTTTGTTCATAGATTTGTTTAAATTTAGAAAAATTTGGGCTTTGCGGGAAATGGCCAAAAAAACAAAAGAATTTTTAGAAAGAAATTGATAGTGTGTGCAAATGCTGTCTACACATTATGTAGTTAGTAATACGCATATTGATGCAAACCGATTTTTTGAAGAACGTTTCTCTGTGAACATTTTTTTCAAAAAGTTGAGCCGATTAAACTCCTCTCGAATAAAATGGTAACCGATCCATGGCGGAAGATCAGCCACCGACGCGTCAAGCGTCGCTTCGGCTTAACAAACGAAATAGAGAAAAAGATCAGCATCTATATCGAGTAGATTGAACATGTTCCGGAGGTTCGTTCGAATAATACGCAGTATGTTTCGCGTATGGAGCAGAGCGCGAGGCGGGAATAATTTTCACCGTTCATCAGAATGGATTTCATTGTTGACCGTACGCGCGGTTGAAGAGGAGCGTGACATTTGAATCGTGCTGCAACACGTCGGGAATTATTCGTTTACCGATGCCTCTGAAAAGGGGTTAGACAGTGAAAAAAATTGCGGCGAGACGCGTGCTGCGTATCTATTTTTTGCAGTTTCAAATTCCATATCGAACAGGACACGCGTCGCCTTTCGCTGTTATCTGTCGATTGTTGGCTCCTTTATCGATCCTTCAACACGAGGTTCGGTCAAACATAAATGAGATTGTTTTAAACATTTTTTTACCCAATCGATAGATTTGCTAATTTGTCAAAATTATTTTTATACGCCACTTCATTTTTGAAGACTTTCCATTCCAACTGTAGAAAAGCTTTGGATGGCGCATAAAATAAGTGATAAAGTTAATTTTCAGTTAAATGTATGGGTTAGCTTTGGGTGAATATTAGGTTGTTGCATATGAAATGTCCGATTTTAGAATGCAACTCTTATAAAATATTTTGATCAAGAAATGCTATTACAGTCTGCATATAGTCTATAGGTTTATTAAATATATAAAACTTTGAGGTACAAAGCTAATCCCCCCCCCCCTCCTTAACAGTAAACGCACCATGACCGTTTCTAGATGTTTATTTCACAATTAATGAAATAATAAAGATGCCTTCATGAGAAATGATTTAATAAATATCTTTATTAGAGCACCTGTTATAATAAGAACCGCGCAAAGTCTGAATAAATTAATTCTTGTCATTTTTGTATAGGCAACCACGTGCCCGTTACTTTTATAGCTCGGTACGTTTAGTGTTAATACCCTATGTTCAATTTTAACGTAGATGTATAATTTAACTTTTAAATAAAGTTTATTTCAACGTCAATCAATGCTACTGTCGTGTATTCCTTTTAGCCGAGTATCCCAGCAGACATGTCTGGAAAAATAACTTATTGACAATAGCGTTATGTGATTTTTAGTAAAAATGTGGCGATTAATTAACGTACTAGTCGTTGACGGTAAAAAGAACTACAAAATCAAGATAATAATCAATCAATACAATCAAGTAACTTGAAATTTGTAGATGGAATACATTGGGTATGCAAGATTGCGTTTGTTTAATATCACTGCTATCAATCGGACATTTCATATGCAACAACCTAATAGTTTTATGCGTATCGAAGAAACCACGTAAAATATTTTAGATTTTCATTGAATTTTTAACATGGATCAGACAGCACGATTTTTATGCCCGTATTGCGTGCAGCTAATTCATAATGTAACGGGGTTAACGTCCATCTCTTCAGTCACAAATCAACTCGTATTAGGGAGTAAGACAAGCGCATATACAAGGGTGAAGTGGAGAGTCGAGCATATCTACCCAACCCAGCAGATATATCAGCTGGATCGTTCGAAATTGAATCTGACCACAGGTCCTCATCCATACGCGGAACACTGTAATTAATTGCAAAATTTTAGCGCAGATATTGCGAATAAATTTTTGCTGCTGTTCAAATATTGAAATGGGAATGCGGGCGTTATGTGACGGGGATATTGTTCATTTTTGGCTTCCGCTGTTACGAACCTGTAATTACAGTATTATAAATGTAATCGCTCAAATAATCTCGCAACATTTTCAAAAAGCATACAACGCCGTCAACGCGTTTCACTTTCTTACACAATTATTAACCCTTTGCACTCGGTTGTCCCCTCTGAGGCACCACTAAATATTGCTGTGCCATTATTCAAACTATTGTTTATATTATTAAATATATTGGTATCTAATCAATTACTAAACATTTAGATATTGTATGAGCTATTATACCAATTTCATATCCATAAAATTTGAAAAATCATACGGAATGAAAATATTCTAGATCGGAAGAAATGTTTAATTTTCAAGTTAAAATAGCTCCGAGTGCAAAGAGTTAAAATTGAAATAATTTGAAATTATTTTCAATTTTCTTAGTTATAAATAAAAAATGCTTACCAGATATTAAGGAATCAAATTATGCGACAATTTTCAATTTCTAAAATAATTTTTGACAAATTTTTGTCCTATCCGTTTTCGCACTTATTGACCACTGTGGGTCGATACGATTCTCTGGCAGACTTGATTAATTTGATCGAATATTTTCTGCCAGGTAGTGCCTTACGATGGAAGACAAACATACAGGGATTACAGGGAGAGGGAGATGATTATTAAAGTGGGATAATACTTCGAGTCTGTTCAAACAGTTCGCCGAAGGTTTGCCTAATGGCTGGCCGGCTGCAGCAATCGCGAATTGAATCGGTCGAACGGTGATTTGCTTGATTAAATGCCGTTGTAAGTTCAGGTAACCCGAATAATCGTCAGAATAAACATCGCGGGGCAGGTCGGACGAGCGGAGATATTGGAAACTGTCTGCTGGCACGGTGGCTCCTCGGTGGAAGCCCTGTTGTACGCACGGGGCCGAGGGAAACGTTGCAGTAACCCTAGCATTTTGAGATCCTCGATTCCGTCCAAGAGGGTATAAATCATCTCGAGCGTGAAGTGTACACATGCTCCGCGTTACGAAGCCCCTTCACATTTGCCAACCTCCTTCTGGATAGCCGGAGCCGTGCTCGCAGGCTCCCAGGGTTCTATTTGCGAACTTGTTCCACGGCTCAAAGGAAAATTTCTACCCATCACCTACTTTTTGGGAATCGCGGCCTGAACTACGCCATTTACTTCGAAGCATCCCCATCAACCGTATTTCCACCAGTAGACATTTTCTGGCCGGTTTGAGGACTCGTGGAACACACGTCGGAAGCTTTATTTGCGCACGCTAATGCTCAAAGCTTCCGGTTCACCCGTTCGAGCCTGAACCATTTCCTTACTAAATACTTTTCATTGTGTTAAGTGCATCGTTTATTTTAAAAGTGGCGAAGGCCTGTTCACATTCTGAGATTTTGCAGAGACAATGTGTTTCGACACAAACTTTATTAGTCACCCGTCTATACTACAGTGGCCGAAATTTCTATAAAGTCACTGTGTTTTGTGCCCGTGCGAAATCAATACGGGCCGGTTTATGTACTTCTTTAAGGCCTGGTTTACGTTGTATTTTTGTCCAGAAGAATTTAAAAGTTGTTGCACACGTCTTGTTGTTACTGGGAGCCCCAATTCAGCTCGAAATTGTGCTGCATTTTTCCTTTCCTTAGCTGCAGACCTCATTAATATTGAATGTTGTCTCTTTAACTATTTTTTATTACCACCTTTAAGATGATTTTTTCCGTAATTTTCACGTAAATTGATATAATTATTAATCTCAGTATATGAACGATTAGTTTTCTTAGCAATTGCGCGATTAGAGCAGCCCATATCTTTATAAGCATCGATTGATGCTTTTTCTTCACTTGTTAGTACTTTTCCTCTCGGCATTCTCATACACGTCAATCAAATTATGACAAACAGGATTTCTGTGAGTTCTAAAACTAATACTTTTAGAATATTGGCAGTTTTCCGTAGTTCTCTGCTCAGAATACAGAGAAACACTAAGTGACTTTATAGAAACTTCGCACTTGTGTTCTGCACCACACAGAAAAAATTTAAAAAAACGTAAATAGTAAACATAGCGGTCTAGAGTACGCAGTCCCTCTACCCGAGTGTCTACAAGGCACAAGACCAGATACGATAAATCAACAAAAATGGTGATATTTTTAAAATATCTATGAAAACGAAGATGACTTTATAGAAATTTCGACCACTGTACATGAATATTCTCAATGACAAAACTTTATTTCTCAATGCATACGAACAGACAGCGCGTAAACGTTTACTCCCTCGACATTTATACTGTTCCCTACTCTTATCAACTACCTGAGATTCGTGGAGAAGGGGCTATAGCAATTTCTTGTTATTGTTTACTTTAACCGCCGCCCGAGGTATACAAATTCCTAGGCTCGTCCTTGCATGCCACCACATGCGTAATGACTTTCGCTAGACGGTTAATCGCTTTATGTTTACAATCGTATTTCTTTTTTCTCTTCCCGAACCTCTTGACTCTTTGTAGCCTGGCGGCCCCGGATCCACCTTTCGGTTTCTCCGTGCTCGCTAGAAACCTTAATGCGAGATATTCTCCAAATCGAGGTTTTTTGCAACAAACGCTATCGTGTAATCGCCGGTGTCAACGAGATTCGGGTGCACTTCTTATGCATTATACACGATTTCGTACCAATCGACTAGCAGTAGCCGTCCTCCATTAATCCCTTAAAAAAGTTAAAAAGGAAATTAATTGTAACAATCGTAGACATTGTTCGAGCACTTTCGTCGGCCATTGTCCACGGGGATCCGCGATGCATATTATCGGGACAAAGAAATGTTGATAAAAAAAAAAAATTAAACCGACTTCAAAAAAACGCACTAAAAAGTATAAAATAATTTCCATTTAATATATGTGAATACACACGAACTTAAATACAATACAATCTTTCGGAGGCGGCGCAAATATATTATTTAAATATAAATATATTAGTATTTAGAACAATTTAAGGATTTTCGTAATTTCCAGTGTCGAAAATTTTCAATTTTGCGCCGCCTCCGAAAAGATCGTATTGTATTTAAGTTCATGTGTATACACATATACTAAATGGAAATTATGTTATACTTGTTAGTGCGTTTTTTTAAAGTCGGTTTAATTTTTTCTTAAAAATTTTTTTTTTTATTTCACACTTTTTTTTATCTCTGTCAGCCGTCACATTCCAAATCGTAATTTATAAATATCTGAAAGCCGCAATCGATAACGGTAACGATGTCGCGTCGTTACTTTTCCATAATTTCTAGCATTCAGCGGAGTTCACGACGG
Organism: Lasioglossum oenotherae; assembly: GCA_028455765.1. Classification (NCBI taxonomy): domain Eukaryota; kingdom Metazoa; phylum Arthropoda; class Insecta; order Hymenoptera; family Halictidae; genus Lasioglossum; species Lasioglossum oenotherae. The sequence continues at coordinate 8,794,539 of CM052298.1, read as the reverse complement.
TATCACCACCCTACATTTTTGCAAATAAAATCGTAATTAAGAAAGAAATGTAAATTTTTTTTGCATGAGACCATCCCGGGAACATACTCTACAAGATGCAAAAGGTTTCGTTCCGATTGGTCCATCCATCTCGGCGTAATCGGTGAACATACATAGAAAAAAAAGGAACATACAGATCGAATTGAGTAAGCTCCACCTTTTTCGAAGTCGGTTAAAAACCGCGGGACACTCGTGCACGAACGGCTGTACATCGGCTGGTAAAGCGGGGAGAGGTTTGTTGGGTCGCGTTTATTATGATGTATTCTTTAGCGGGTCTCTCGCGGGCCGGTCTCTCTCTCTCTCGTTTGCATGAAAATAACGAACCCGATTAGCATACAGACACGATGAAATCCTAAAACTACTTTGGCCCGGGGAACGGGTCGAATCACGTAGGTTTCCCCCTGTACCACGTAGGCAGAATCTAAAATCATGGATTTTCCGGGGCGAATCCTCCGGGCTGCTGGATCCCGGAGAACGCAGCAGATTATCTGTGACGGATAGCACCGCGTTTTAGGTCTATTCCGTCTGGAAATGAGCGGATAGTACTCTACCACCAAGGGTACATCCGACTACTTACCCGGCCACCCGTGAAATCGTGCCGTGATTTCACGAGCTCGTCGCGCGAACGATCAAAATCCTGCAGGTGTTTCCACTACGATGTTCCTGTGCACACCATAATACTACGAATTACGTTCTGAGGTTGTGTACACCGGCGGAATACTTTACGCGATGATAAAACTTCGATTTCCCAGCGTAATTCATATCTCCAATCATTTTGGCTCGAGAGAAGCTCGACTTAATTTTGTAACCTTTTTTTCCAAGGAACGTTTACCAACATATTTGTTATATTCTCCAGATCAAAATGAGACCAATCACGACACAATTCGGGTCATATTTGTTTGGTTAAGTCACAATACAGGAGAACCTCGATTATTCGAACTGGTAATACTTGATTTCTCCATTATTCGAATATGTGTTTCATGTGTGTATTAATTTTTAGATTAAACTTGTCTAGCACTGTCGTTAAATAACTGTTCTATTATCCGTACACGCATGTTTCATAGTTCGATAAGAGAAATAAACTCTCGTTGATAACTGTTACGAGTGATCGAAATGAACTTCTCTCATCGATAACTGTTATGCGAGATCGAAACAGTCCTTCTTCATCGATAATAGTCATCGAGGAGGATCCAATTTTTTGAACACTGATAAATGTTATCTGTAGCCAAAAAGTATAAATTTTTTAATCATTCTTCTTCTTTATTGAAAAAAACGGCATTGCACTGTTTTGTCCATCAGCCATTTTCTTTTTAATCATTTTGTTTTTCGAATGTTTTTCTTTATATTTCGAGTACATTATCTTAAATTTTAATAATAATCAACTTTTTATTAATGATTTTTTTTCGTAGAAGATTTTAGAATAACTGTTATTTTTGGTCCCTGGCAGGAAGAAATTTGGATCAGTGAATTAATAGAGTTTTAGAGTTATTAGAGTTTAGAGTGAGTTATTAGAGTTTCTTATAATGTTGATAGCGAAGAGTGAAAAGTTTTGATTATCAACGTTTGCACTACGCGTATTCCGGATAGATTTCGAAACCAGTAAAAGGAAACGTGAAAGAAAAATCCTCACTTACGAAGTCCGAGTCATTACTTTGGGCTGCATCTGGCATCGGTCCCAAGTGTTTGAGTTTTAATATTCTTAATGATATGTATGCTCGTGGAAAGTCTGTGCTGCTGCCATGCGTTCGCGTGCCAATCAATTTTATAATGTTTCTATGGTACGCGATACTGGTCGCAAGATCGATACAACGTACGAAATCATTCATTTTGTATCGGTAGACGATGCACTTTGCTAACAAACTTTGCTTTAAGTAGGTCATCTCAAAAGTTTCGAGGATCGAAGGACTGAGAGAGGCTCCACCCGCAAAACTATTTATTTAATTTCCTCGAGGAATGTGTCCGTTGGTGCACGAGGTCGCCATCTTTCGCTTTTCGATATTTCCACGGAAAATTAACAGAGAGATTCATTCCCCTTCATATATCGAGCGAAATGCATTATCTTTAATTAAATAGACTCGCAGTACGATATAATATTTAAGGAAATTATTTTCAGAGAAAGTATACTCCGGAAGTTCTCCGAGTTTTTCCAAATCTTCAATAATATCTTTTTCGTAACAGCAACCGTACCAGGTACAAATGTATCGGATATACAGTGGGTGTACAAAGTGCAAAGTATTCGTACACCTTTTAAAGACTAATAACTTTTTTATAATTGTACTAAACGACCTGATTTTTTTATAATCAATTAGAAACATTGGTTTACGAAATGATATGCAAAAAAGATTGTCCAAAATTTATAATTTACAAGGTTACGTGCAAAAATAAAAATGTTGAGCATGTGTATAACTAACATAGATCTACAAAATAAATATTTTAAATTTTCATTGAGGGTCCAAATATAAAGAAGATTTAAAAAATGCCTTTTATATTTTTGCATGTAGCCTTGTGAATTATAATTTTTGGAAAATCTTGTTTGCATATCATTTCGTAAACCAATGCTTCTAATTGATTATAACAAATCTGGGCGTTTGGTACAGTTATAAAAAAGTTATTAGTTTTTACAAAGTGTACGAATACTTTGTGCACCCACTGTATATTGTGTTTTATAAAAATGACAAGACTGAATTTATTGTAAATTGATATGTAAATTTTTAGAATAATACGTGCTCAAATAAAGAAATGTATTGAATAATTTCTAACGGAAGCATCTCTATAATTTCAATAACTAAAAAATAGACAATGTGAAAGCAGTCATTTGACCGGCCACGGTATGGTTAGCGTTTTAATCACAATTTTTTATGGATTAATTTATAAATTGTCAGGAGTTCTGCAATATGTTCAGGATTGTCCCATAAAAGTCTCGCTACACTCTTCGCGGTCTATTTGTTGTACACAGCGGTGCAAAAGAAAGAAGCACCCAGCCATATTTAGTAGAAAAGCGTAAAAAGATCAAATAAGAACACAGTTAACTTTTAAAAAAGGATTCCGCTGTCTAATAAAATAGCAGAACTATTTTATTAGACAGCGGAATCCTTTTTTAAAAGTTAACTGTGTTCTTATTTGATCTTTTTACGCTTTTCTATTAAATATGGCTGGGTGCTTCTTTCTTCTGCACAGAAGTGTATAGTGTATATTACGCCGCCAGCACTGGCGATACCGAAAAACACTCGTTACGTTTCATAAAAACGTAACGGAGACCTAGTGTGTAAACATTTTTGCGCGATAAACGGACAGACGAGTTCTCGGTCGAGCTGACGAAGTCAAAGTTTACAGCTGAAAGATGGTCGACCCATTTATGCACCGATGCTGCTATATGGACGCGTATCTGTGCGCGCGGAGCGAGCAAGGTCGATTCACATGTGATCAGGAATGTGTAAAATCCATAAAAAAGGCGTAATAAACTTTCACATTCATCATTTTATTACGGACGTAGAGTCGACTAGTAGGTTGTTGCCGATGAAATGTCCGATTTCAAAATGCCACTGCTAGAATGCGTTTTGATCAAGAAATACTACTATAATTCACTAAATTAACGTTTCTCTTGCAACAGTAGTTCTCATAAGTAAAACGCAACTAGTTTAATTAAACCGAGTATTAACAGTTACTGGTAATTGCTGTTTTATTAACACTAACTGTGCCGAGCACAAAATGCGACTGCTATACATTGTTTTATAAAAATGACAACAGTGAATTTATTTAAATTATTATAACGATACGTGCTTGAATGAAGAAATTCATTTAATCATTTCTAATGGAATTATCCTTCAATGATTATCAAGTAAAAAATCTGACACCGGTCGTGATACGGTTAGTGTTAATTATTATAATAATATAATAATGTGTAAACAGGGTGTCCTAAATATGTTGTACTTCCTTTTAAGTCTCTTATTCATTTATATCAGAAACGCATAAAATCCGCAGTCTAATGTTGGTTTGTAAAATTTTAAGAAATGTTTGCTTTCCATTTTCAACGAATTTGTACTACAAGAAAACACGCTGTTACGTAAAAGTGTTTGCAACGAACACAGATTTGCAGGTATTTATTTAAAGACGGCGTAGAGAGGGACTTAATCGCACGGCCTTCTGTTCTAAGATTTCACCGAGAGGAAAAATACTTAACTATGTTGAATCTCTGCAAAGTAGGAGCTAGTTGGATCAATATTTGCGGAGAGCTGTAGTAGCAGCTAATAAAGTGCTGTGTAAATAGTGCGACGTGATCGACATTTAATAGTTACCAATCGGCCACGAGACCGTGCGAGGAGAGTTTCCACAGAAATTCGATTTTCACGGTCGGACTAAGAGCGCTGGTGCGATTACTCGTTTCATAAATGTCCTCGAGCAAAGTTTTAATGCCGGCGATCATTTTAAATCAATCGTTTTCCAACGCGATTGTACAAATAACCGAATTGATAATATTAGATCAACATTAAACACGGACGCTAATTTTGTATTTTTACTTTATCGAAACATATACGATATGATATGAAAGAAAACCTTATATCCATTGTTGTACATAAGAATATTAATCCTACATTATAAAATACTGATGTAAAGCATAGGTACTTACTTTTTCAGAATCTTCACGATGTCATTTGCGCAAATTCGTCTTAACCCTTTGCACTTCGAATTATTTTTCAATTTTATTGCCAACAATTCTCTACTATTTTACCACGTTTTTATTAGCTCGCTTTCTCGTTTGTTTGTTGAGTGTTTTATTTGAAATTTACTTCAAAGAACAGTTTCTTGACCGCTACTTATTTTAGACAATTTTGTTTACTAATTATATTAAATACAGCGTCCTTCTCAGGTACAGTTACTCGAATTAATATTCGGACGCTCTAAAAAAGACGATAACTTTTTTAATATTGTACTATACGATTTAAACTTTTTGGGATGCTGGAGCAATTAGTTTACTACAGGATATGAAAAAAATTTTCTTCAAAAATAGCAATTGATCGGAATTATAGAAAAAATACTAAAAGTTGCATTTTACAACATTTTTATGTGGGCAAATTTCAACAAAAATTGATGAAATTCCAACAAAAACATCCTGTAAACAGGAGCCAAGTTCCTAAATACCTCTTGCAATACTGAAAAAAGCGTTTGTAAAAAGTAGTTTAAAAGAACGCTATTTAATTTTTAAAGAGTTACATGGATGGCTAAACTATTCAAACTTGGCCGTTACGTTTTAAACCAATGGCCATAAAAGGTGTTAGCTCTCCATGTAACTCTTTAAAAATTAAATAGCGTTCTTTTAAACTAATTTTTACAAACGCTTTTTTCAGTATTGCAAGAGGTATTTCTAAGCTAACGAACTTGGCCGCATTTTGTTTGATCTCGCAACTTTTTACGGCCATAGGAACTTGGCCCCTGTTTACAGGATGTTTTTGTTGGGATAAAATTAATAATTGAGCAAATCTAAGGGGGTTTTCGAACCTCCACTTTGAGGGATAACGTCATCCCCTAAACCTGTTTATCCGCCGATTAAAAAATACGCGTGTGAAATATTTTTCGCGAAACTATGAATTTACCAAGTTACATAAAAATCGGTGATTGGCAATTAGGTCATGCTTTCATTCTATTGAATGTTTCAGTTTGCCGAGACTGCATTGAATGTGTTAAATGGTTCGCCGTCTACTTTCCCGGTACGGGTAGGTCGAACAAGTAAATGCGAGTTTTTGAACTGGCAGCGGCGGCGGCGTTCGAGTTTCAAGAATCTGTGGCGAACTGGCTTGAAACGGTTTCACTATTTCATTCAACGGCACAAAGAGTATCCATTCGATGGAGTAGGTGCTCCTGTCGCGGAGAGTGCCGGAATATGACGGCTAAGTTCCTTGGGGTTGGTCGGGCGAAAGGTTCGACGATTCGGCCATTTCGAATTGTCCGACAAGACAAATAGAAATACACGGGAGCAGAGGCTCGAGCGATGTACGTTTCCCCTTTGTTAAGCCATTCCCTTTCTCTTGACCTAGTCTACTGGATCGGCTCTATTGTGCGCGCCAGAATTAACCCTTGAGCTCAAGGTGGTTCTATACACGTGCGCACCGGTACGCCTCACTCCGTGGTCTTGTTAAGAATCATGTGTCCGACACGAATCGTTCTTCAAAAAGTATATCCCGCCTGAGAACTATACATCGCGAGCCTCCCGAGGTTAAAACCTTCGAAAGTACATATTGGCTTGCTCGGAAAATTTGAAGGCAGCACATTCTAATTTCGGTATACAGGGTGTTCCAACAATGTTGGTGAACTTAGACAGGGGTGGTTCCTTAGGTCATTTCAAGTAACCTTTTCCTTAACGAATATTTCTGTTCTGTCTTTGTTAAAGCTAAACCTACCGAGCCTTAATAGTAACTGGTACATGTTTCCTGATAAAAATGACAAGGTTGATTTTATTTAAACTTTGAGCAGCTCCTATTGTAATATGTGCTCCACTAAAGATATCTATACAATCATTTTCTATGACATTATTTCTATTATATCATAATCGTAAAATAAAAAATCTGAAACCGGTCATTTTGGTTTAGTGTTATGTAACACGTTCCGTGCCGGGCCGTTTTTGTTCGACAATTAAACAAACTTATATGCTTTGTTCTATACTGAATTTCTTATAATGTCTCATTCTTTTGGTGGAAATATATTTTACAGAGTTAAACATGTTATAAAAGATATATGTTTTTAGCGCATTAAATGAATAAAATCAGCGTGTATGTACCCCACCAGTGGTATACGCGGTCTGAATGGATAGTTTAATGTGTACCATCGGTGGTACACGTGGCACGAAACGCGTGCTAAAGAGTTATTAATGAATTACACGGACCAATTAAAGCCCGGCTACTAGATTGATAATAAAATTTATAAGGTATAAAAATTATTGTTGTGTAATAACTAGACTGCGGATCTTTATGCATAATAAAAGATGTTCGCCTTGGCTGCAAGATACAGGAGCCAAATAAAAACTTTTTTATTGTCTTAATTATTGTATTAAGCTGAAACTAATACACTGATGTCCTTAAATCCTTTAAATATGACCACTGCTTTAAATTGTTCGTACCCATTTTTATCGTAAATGCATAAAAACTGTGGAAACTTTAACGTTTTCACTTGAGGTCTCTCGTAATTTTAATAAGATATTCTTGCATAATAAGCAATCATTACTTTGGCATCTTTTCACCCAAAGACTGTCCGGTGTCGTAACGCTGCGGAGCAGCAAACTTTATTTTAAAATCTCCGTTAGTACGGAAACATAAAAGCTTTTTAGGAGACAATGAAAGTTAGTATAATGAGGTAGCACAGATTAATTCGGTCACTTGTTCGATTATTCTTCATGATTATTATTCTTCATGAGCTGGTTGCTATAGGTATACATGCCATTCATGTACATTTCGGTGACAATCGGGAGACATTCCTTTCATACCTCATTCATAAAGAATTTGATGCGCATCGATTTGTAATTATCATCGATTATAGAAATTAATAAGAAATATCTGATTATTTCTAGTTACGTTTTCGTTATAAATACTTTCATTTTCAGTTGCAGTCGTATTTAAAACTACAATTCAATAATAATTCAAGTATTGAAAATTTCGTCTGAATTTCCTTTGATGTACAATCTTCTGTTAATTATAATTGGTAGACTGCGAATCTTTCTGCAAAATAAAAATTGTCTGCATCGATTGCGAGAACCAGGGTCCAAGTAGAAATGTATTTTTTCTATTAAGAATTTTAGTAGGCTGTTCTGCAACTTGGGTAACCAGAAATCTTGCCTTTCTCCTATGTAATCCAGTAGATTTGGGCGAGAAAATGCCAAAAATTCAAGTTCCGATTCTAGAAGATTAGTGGTTCAAAAGTTATGAGTGTTTAAAGTCGAGCGATTTACAGTGCTTTTGAGGTAAGAGTACTACATAGCTCAGCTTCGAACATTCATAACTTTTGAACCATTGATCTTCTAGGAACGAAACTTCGATTTTTGGCATTGTCTCGTCCAAATCTACTGGATTACATAAGAGAAATGCAAAATTTCTGATTACTCAAGTTACGGTTTAAACTTTTAGCATGCTGATAATAACATATTATTTATTGCTGTCATAAATGTATAAAACGCGCGGTCTAATAATTACATAGGACTTTGTAGGTACATTTTGAGAAATGCTAACTAATATTTTGTTATTGTTCTCAGGATTTGTTTGTTCTTTCTTTTGTAATATTTATGAGGTATAAGTGCATGAAGCTCCCCAGTCTAATTACGACTAAATTGATTGTTTCTAGAGGAATGCAGACAACTTCCGTGCCAACACATTTTCTGAACACTGTCCAAGCAGAGCGGACACAGGGAGAATTCATCATTCCCTCTTGAATCTCAGTTGCAGTGTTTTGCCAGCATGAATGGGACAAGCATGCTTAACATAAATGCAAGTCGAAGGAAGTGGCCGCCGTTTGCAATATCATGGTCGATGAGACACCAGTCGATTGCTGGACGATCGCTTGGAAAGATAGTAAAACAGTCAACTTGGGTAACATCGTAAATGGTTCAAATTCGCTGGAACTTATGGCTGAGGAAGCTTGCGGCTATTTTCCACGAAACCATTCTCCACTTCTGATTTATACTACTCGCTTGACTCACTTTTCTTTTTATTTCTATTGCCGTTTTTCACAGGCAGAGTTCGAGAGTGCAAGCTTTCACACATTGCTAATGTAACTCTTTCGTTTTTAAACGTTCCGCGGACTCGAGGAAGTTCCATTGCGGAGTTTAAGAAATGAGACAAGAGATTGAAGAGCAAAAATCCGCGAAGCTGTTTCGGAGTTCGAGTATGAATATTCAGTCTTAGAAACCGAGATCCGCGGTGTTTTAGTCCAGCTATAATTTCTCGACAAACCGCGCGCGGGTCCCAGAGATTGCATTGTCTTAATGAATTATTCACGTACCTTGAGCTGTAAAGAACTCTGCCATCTTGATAGAGCCTCACGAATTTATTCGGGCTGGTTATAGTGTGCAGATAGCTGTGCTTGCCGTTGTAGAAGTAGGTGTCCGGCTTCCAGATTCTCGCGAGCATCGATATACTAAGCGCGAGCGTTTCCTTGCCACCTTGGAACGCCAGTCGTCGGTCCACCCATGACTGACGGAAGTAGCAATCCATCGAGTATGTCTGAAAAGAATATTGAATGGTTTAGAACAGGCCAGATCCGGCCCACAAGGTTAATATTGTGCTTTACGTGACAATATTAAGATTAAAATAATCAGATAATCATTAAAAATAAATCAAATAACATAAAATAAAAAAATTATGTAAAAATATCATTTCCTAGTAAGAAAATCTTGAACCTGTCTTTTTTGTTGCTCTAGGAGTAGTATTACCCATGTAAATATTTATCTTCGAGTTTGCTGCTCGGCCCGCCGAGTCTGAAAACTTTACGATCTTACCAAAAAAAGTTTTCCGACCCCTGGTTTAGAAGAACCATTCGAGTACAGATGATTCGTTGTTAGAGCCACTTGTTTAAGGGGAGAACCTTGTGTAAAATGAAATTTTTCAGCATTTCTTTTTCTTGCTTAAATCGATAGAAAGTTTTCCGAGCTTGATTTTTAATTTTTTATTTAAAATATTGTTATTAACCCTTTGCACTCGAGTGGCGACTCAGAGGCGCCGCTAATAATTCTTATATCATTATTCGAAATATTTGTTGCATTATTAAATTCGTATTCAATAAATTACTAAAGGAATTGAATATTTTCAGAAACTGCTGAAAGTATTGTATGAGGTATTATATCAGTTTTATGTCGAACGGGAAAATCATATAAAATGAAAATATAAATATAAAATATAAAAGAAGAATGTGATGCTGAGCGTTTTTGCATAAACTAACGAATCCATGTTGATTGTTTTGTTTCCTATCATTTTTGTGCATCGTACGCTGCACGGCGCATTTATAGGATGCCATTTTCAAGCCGCCATTGCACCATTGTTATCAACAATTAAAATTTAGAAAAAATATTTTTTTTACATCATAACATTAATAAATGACACCTCAAATTTTTTAAATCAATCTACGCATTACATTTTTCGAAAAAAATTCTTGAGAAACAGGCCATTTACATAAGGTTTCCCCCTTAAGTTGGCGATCTCGGTTTGAAAAGGAATTTCATTTTTAAATGACAATCTATTATTTAACTATACTTGTCTTCAAATATTTCTGTACTTGAAATTCTTTCGCCGACATTTCTGTGAGATTTTTCTGATTCAAATGATACCGAACACGACGACACAGTTTGGATCGTATTTACTTATTTAATTTATGACACAGTAGAATGAATTAAACAACCAAATGTGATGCAAATAGTGTTGTGTTTGGTCTCATTTTAATCAGGAAACTGCCACAAATACGGCGGAAGAAGTTACATAAAAATATAATTGAAAGAAGTGTCGTGAGATTGTATTATTTCAGCCACTCGGAATCACCAGGGGAAATCTAGCCGTCGAAACAAATTTTTTCGTCGTTCCGATTTCTATAGAATAACCAACGGAAATTGCGATTGGCATAAAGACCCGCGGTCGTTACATTTTCTTAATACCGCGTGAAAGTTCGCAAGAGATGGAATTTCCGCGAAGATAGTCCTCGACGCTGAGCGGAAGCAGCGAGCATGCGAGAATTGCCAGAAACGAAATGGAATTTGGAACGTGCTCCGATAAGATCGTCGGACGAGACTTTCGTTAGTCGTCGAATTTACGCGTCGAGGTGTTTTTGCGAGGCGAACAATAGCGAGCGAGGAAAATATACGGACCATATCGACTTCTGAGATCGGACCCATGCTGCGCACCATGATGTCGACCTCAACGGTGGCCGGTGGCCCGCCGAAGTCTGGCCTGACGCTGTTGTCGTAACCGCGAAGCAGATTGTCCAGTAGCTCGCTGATGTTGCCGTGATTGTTGCTCTGTGTCCGTTGTCTTGTCGAGGTTTTTGCCCCTGTGACTGCTCTGGAACATAAACAAGCTGGTCCATCTACAGGGTGTTTTGTAAATGGTGGGCAAAACTTTAGAACTAATTCCTAATGCCTTGAAGAAGAAACAAAAGTTATATCAACATAGGTCCGGAAAGATTAAATAGACAAGAACAGGTGTGGATCTAGGGACGATGAAAATACCTTCGCTGAATGCGGAAAGCGGGACAGCGAAGGTATGTGATCGTCGTTTATATGGTTTGAGGAAGGGTCCTTAGGTCCTGGGCGGTGGGGTTTTAGTGGGTATAGGCGAAGGCGAAAGGCCATATAATTCCTTCAAACATCATCTTAGAAGGAAGCCGAGTTCCACACTACCCTCTCCGACCACCATCGGGGGAGAGGGTGTGCATAAGAGCATTTCCCCACCGCCCTTAAACAAAAAAAAAAAGGTCCGGAAAGATTAGCTTCTGAAGGCCCGTCTAAACTAATCGCCGGTCTATGTTTACGTTATCGAGGTGTTTATTCTTTATTCTTGTTTATACTTTATGCTTTATAATTTATACTTTATTTCATGTATACACGAACACTTTACCGTACGTGTGTCAAGAACGTTGAAACATACTGCGGTGAACACATATCAAACATTCTCTCTGAGACGATGTGACGAGAATTGTGGCACAAAAACTTTAATAACACAGAACCTAATCATTTCTGGGCCTATTTAGGAATCTATTCCCAAAGTTTTGCCCACCATTTACGAAACTCCCTGTATAACGCACGAAGACGCGCGAGTACTATCCACTAGATGAGGGGAGGGAGCACGAATTGAAAAAGTTGCCTCTCTCTACCAGTACAGGATTAATCACGTGACCGTGGATGGGGAAGGTAGAGTGGGGACACAAGTGACTGCGAGACCTCCTGTACAGGGTGAAACACCTAAGATAAGCCACCTGAATAGCTTCTGTATTTTTTGAGACAGGAAGAAATATTTCTACCAAAAGTTGTTTGGTTCCAAGGAGCCCATTTTGTGGTGCACATAACTTTTTTCAGGTGGACGTGCTTAGGAGATTTGTAGGTCAACCTTGCTTTTTTTAAACGGAACCAAATATTTCTAAACTTATACGTTTGTAGGCCTCCGCGAGACAATTTCAACGACATAGTGATCCAAGATCATTTAATTGAGATGAAAGACAAATGAAAATACTCGAACTTACCTCGTACATTTCATATATTCTTTCACAAGTGCGAGCAAATTATTAAGGGTAGAAAAAATTAGGCTGCTCTTTACTTTATGGGACTGAAAATTTGTGCCTTCGTAGTTGGTTGGTGATTAGGTCGGGGGAGGGGGGCAAGATAAGCGACTCACGGTCGTTGCTACGAACCAATATGGCGGTGCCCTTACCTGTAAAAAACACTGCAGATTACTCAACTTTAAGCAAGCATAACTTCTGAACCATTGATCCAACAGGATTGAAACTTCGACCTGCAGCTGTCCCGGGTACAGATCTACTGGATTACATACCACGTAATGGGCCCCTCGAAACGAAACAACCTTTAAGCTCGTATCATTAAACTCCACTTCCTCGAAAACGAGGCGTCGAACGAGAAACTGCCATTCCTTCTTTTCGATTTATTTTAACACGTAGAATCACCCCCTGCCCGGTTGTATTACCATATCCACTTGCCCTTTATATTACATTGATTTTCTCCATTGCGACAATTTGACAGCAAGAGACGAACGAAGGTTAAACAGATCTCGAAAAATTGCTTCCCGCATAAATGTCAATGAGACGTGTTCGGGTTGTTTACATCCTCTTATTGGAATATTTCGACGGAGGTGACCTAGAAAATTCGAATAACTGGAATTTCGAAAATATTCTTGCGATTAGTTCCGTATTCCGTCTACAGTATCCGGAACGCCTTATCGTCGAACGGAAACGTTACGTGACCCAGTTGGTTCCGGTTCCAATCATCCTCTTAATTAATAGCGACAAATAATTTTGGCCCGTGAAACGTTCCGGGTATCGAGTGCTTTCGTGTTTTTAATTGGCACTCGTGGATCAACAATGAATTGTTTAAGCCCGGTCCGATTTCACAGGGTCGATTTTAGCGTACGGAACACGGCCAGCTGCTGATCGTGGTTCGGATACTCGTGCCCGTGGTATGTCATACGCCTTCGATCCATTTGCACGGTACCCGACCCCTTGTATGCTTGTGTAAACCCATCCAATGCCCCGCGACAAGCTTTACTTCCATTTGGTCTGTCGTTTAGATGTCTGTACTATCTGCAACCGTAATGTAGCTATGCACACGTATCCGGCATTCATGAATCGACTTGAAATGGTAATAGTGTTATTACGACGTTATCGCGCGCCGATCAGTAATCTTAACTCTTTGCATTCGGAACTATGTATTTCCACTCGGAAACCAGACACTCCTTCCGACCTACAGTATTTCCATTCTATACGATTCTTTACATTTCTCATTCTATACGATTCTTTAAATTACTTATATAATACTGAAATTGTTTAGTAATCCATTAACCATTCCATCTCAGTCATTATTAGATCATATCTTTAGGTACCATTTTTTTTTCATTTCATGCATATGAAACTGATGCACTTTTTGTTCGTTCGATTTTTAAATAATACTAATGATGAAAATTGTTGTCTATTTCACATTCTGAAATTATTAAAACCTATGCCCTACAATATCGTGTTTGACTCGTGACAAAAATTCTGAACAGATCGGACACTCTTAAAAAGACGATAACATGTTTAATATTCGATCATACGATTTGAAATTTTTTAGAAACTTAGAAAAACAGGTTTGCTACACAACGTGACAACAATTTTTGAAAAAAAATGCAAATTGTCGGAATTGCAGAGAAAATACTAAAAGTTGTATGTTGCAACGTTTTTTTTATGTGGGCTTGTATGGAAAATGTAGAAAACACGTTTCGTAGATCTGTATCAATTAAACATATTCGGAAAATTTCGTAAAAATCGGTCGACGTTGCAATGCGCTGCAAACGCTTAAAGATTGCGAAGATTTCAGTTTTCACGATTTTCAGCCTATATCTGAAATAAATCTAAGGTTTCCATCCACATCCACTGACTTTGATGAATTTTTCAGGATATGTATAATTGACACAGATCTATAAAACGTATTTTTTAAATTTTCAATATGGGTCCACATTAACAAGTTGTAAAATGCAACTTCTAGTACTTTCTATACAATTCCGACCAATTGCAATTTTTTAAAAAACTTCTTTTGATAATTTGTAGTAAATTAATTGCTCTAATAACTTCTCAATAAAAGTTAAAATCGTATGGTCCAATATTTAAAAAGTTCTCGTTTTTTTTGAGAGCGTCCGAATATTAATGGGAGTCACTGTATGTTAATAATTTCGTTTAAAACGAAATAAAATTCTATTTTGTTCTAGTCATGGTCTAATCAAAAGTTCCAATCACCGAGACCGTAAAATAAATCGTAGGGCAAGGAGTTAATAGCTTAACCATTATGCTAATAATTATTTAATGTGAAACTATTAATAATGTAACTATTTATGAATTTAGATGAAATTTTACAATCTCGCTGCGTTTCTATTTATCATTTCGGTACAAATAAGTATTAAATATAATTTAATTGAATCATTGTATTTTCGAAATAATCTCGCAACACCGACAGAAAGAAATGAATGTGCTAAAACTGTAGTATATATTTTCGATTACAAATTTGAAGGCACGCAGTGATAAATAATTTTTTTTCATACTCTAGACGAGGAATATAACATATCCTTTTTTTGTATTTTGTAACAGATTTCGCTCGAGTAGCATTCATCCCCGTCGGAGCATTTCCAGAGTTAATCATGAATATTCATATCGGCAAATTATAAAGCCGTGCAATTTATTGGACTCGAGTTGTACCAAATGCGAGAACTGAAATCTTTCTTTCGCGTATCACGTTTTATTCGCAACGTGCAGCTACATATTTCGCCACGAAACCTTTGTAATTGCAGTCAGTCACAAACTTCTACAGTCTGTCACGCTTGATATGCTTCAAAAATGCATAAGCTTCAGGTGCTTTGCGGATACTATAATTTATTCGTTACTTAGGATCATATAAAAGCAGCAATATCAATTAGAACACAAAATTACGAACTAATCTATATATTATTTGTAATTCTTCTACTAACAAACAAATTTTGTTCAGTTCAACGCGTCAAGGAAAATTCGTCCATTCCTAAGAAAAGTGACATAAGTCGAAAAAAAGACATTTTGCAGGAGAGTCATTTGAAAATGAGCTAAAATTGCCAATTTTTTTATTATACATAACCAACTTAGAAATGTAAAATAATTCGTTGTAATTCAGATACTGGGTTAATTGTCATGTACATTAGTTTATAAAGTTAGTAAATAGTTATAAAGTACACCACACACAATTTATATATTTATTATTACTTGTTTAAAAATACATATATTTGGAATTGTGTCACTTTTCTTATGAATGAACGAATTGTTTCTACATTTTCCCGAAGTTGTATATTGTCCGCATGTTTATTTACTTGTTTAAATTTCCGCAAAGTGATCCGAACTCTTGATTTTTGTATGAAATCCTTGGGTCACATACTGTGGTAAAAATGAGTATATATATAAGTATTTAACGCAGGATATATTCTAAAAGAATTTAAGACCTTCAATGTGTTAGACTCAGCTTCCCAAAATGTTCAAAGGAAGCAAGGATATTCAATTTTTGCAATTGCAATTGCAATTTTTGGAAAAATTTCTTTTCACATCCTGCAGTAAACTGATTGCACTAGCTTTCCAAAAAGTTCAAATCGTATAGTATTAAAATAGTTATCATCTTTTCTAGAGCGTCCTTAAACTTTTGTTCACTGCTGTAATTTCTGATCTCCGAGAAACATTCCATTCGAGCTAGTGGTCCTAAATTTCGTTTCCCTCGAAAGAAGACCGTTCATTGCGTGAACAAAATAAATCCAAAATAAAAGGCAGAAGCGTCCGAGCACGAACGCCTGGAGTTTTCCTGTTCCACGTGCTCGTTTCTCTTCCAAGAGAACAAACACGTGCGATGTGTTGTTCCTCTTGATATCAAGCATGTTCTATTTCGTTCGACTGAACGCGCCCGCGAACAGGACATCCCCGAAAGATTCGTGCTTTTGCAAATCGAAGCGTGGAGCACTTTTGTTCGAATGTTAAAACAGCTCACCCCTTTCTTTCTCATTGTTTTTCAGCAGCGGATTCGACGGTGTTTTATTTATGTTTCACGGTACAAGTATGATGTGTACACGTGCTGGAGTGCACACTCCGGGCCGGCCTGGAAATTGGAACGGTAGAGAATTTCGACAGGGGAGCGAAAATTGCGGTGCCGGATACTTTTTTTTTTCTCTTTTCCCGCTTTTTTTCTGTAAAGGGAAATAAAGCGGTATTTTAATGACCGTTCTCCGTTCTTTTAGGTCACGATGAAAACAGCTGCTTGATCGGACACGTTGTCTGCCCAATGCCGCTGCCTAGTCTATTTTCCGGGCGCGCCTATACCGTCGCGGCTTTTGTTTGCTGACAGCGGTGGCTTTCGATCTTCTCGATTCTTTCCCGTGTCCTTTTCACCGAGTGGATAGTCCAATAGTTTCTTTGGACGATACACATACCTACTCGCGCGCTTCCAGGACAAATGCTCGTGCTCTGGCAATGTGCTACTCGTAAGAGATCAGCTGACCTGCTTGCGAAGACGCTACGCGAGACGCGTTTTCACTTTTTAAATGGGGCTCGTCGATTCCCCTCCATTTCTCTTCTGGCCACTTTCCTTCCGGAAAGTCAGAAACCATTTTCTATTAGGCTTATCGACGAATTTACTTTAGTAGGACCTCGAGCAACCGGCTTCAGCGGGCCGAGGAAACCCGGATAAGCGAGATCTGAGAGGAAAAAATTGGAAATGCAATTTACATTTACAATAGATATTTTATTCGATGGTAAATGTAATTTTTTGAAGTGAAATCACACTTCTTTAGGCGCGTTACGAACACAATTGCTGGGCAGTGAATAAGTCTTATCCGTCACGTTCCGAGGTGAAACGCAATTCGGGTAAACTCGGGGGAGCCGAGTGTGTGTATGTATAATATAATACAGTGTTTCTCAACCTTTTTTAGTTGTCAGCACACTAAAAATATGTGGAATTATTTGCGGCACACCTGAATATAAAAAATGTAAAAGTTGTACGATAAAAAAGAAACAAAAGAGATTATTTATTTACAAAATTTATTCAATGAGAGGGCTGAGCCTGTTTTCTTGAACAAATTAAATCAAATCGAGGTTCCAAAGTTGAGGTAATTACAAATACTATTTCAAAGTAACGAAACCCATGAAATTTTAATCATTTGTCAAAAACCTTTGCGGCACATTTGACAATCTCTCGTGACACACAGATTGAGAAACACTGGTGTAATATATACATTTATTTCTTCTTATTTTGTTAAATTTGCATTAA
The DNA here is from genome assembly GCA_028455765.1 of Lasioglossum oenotherae. Lineage (NCBI taxonomy): Eukaryota > Metazoa > Arthropoda > Insecta > Hymenoptera > Halictidae > Lasioglossum > Lasioglossum oenotherae. Next base: position 8,777,006 of record CM052298.1, on the reverse strand, counting down.
TAAGTGCTTCGTACAGTACTTGTAACGTGAAAACAAAATAAATAGTGCGGATGATCTATCGGTAACGAGACACTACTGTATGTATTCAGAGCTGGAGAAAATAGTATTTTATTATAAATAGTAAATAATCCTATTTATTTTTTAAAGTATGTGCACCACTTTGAAAATAAAATATCTTACTGGATGCAGTCATTTTTTTCAAATAAAATAATTTATTTGAGGCAGTAATTTGTGAAAATAGTATTTTATTTGAAGAATATTGGAAATATTTGTATTTTGTCTCTCCCTCTCTTTATTTTTATATTCAATTTGAAATATTATTGCCGAAAAGAATGGTTCGAATTCAATACATGTATGAGTGTAAATCGTTTCTTAACGATAAGATAGACATAAACCGCATATGTCTATGCGGTTTCTCAGAGTATTATAACAATGCAAAAAGTAATATATTTTATTTCGTATTTCAGATTGTTAAAATAGAAATATTTTATTTTGTAGATCAAATTGTTGAAATAGTAATATTTTATTTTGAGATTTAGATTGATTAAATAGAAATATTTTACTTTCGAAATTGTACGTCTTATTCAAAATACTATTTTCTTTAAGGAAAATAAAATCTGAAATATTAAATAGTATTTGAAATATTTGTTTCGCCAAATATAATGTCCACCTCTGTATGTGTTTAACAACATTGTTCTGGCTGCTTCAGAAAGAGACTATATTTAAGCGATTAAGTAATTTCTGGAAGTTAAACAAACAATTTTCGTCATGAGTCCCACATACCCAACCTGTGCATCGGATTGTTAATGAAACAAACAGTAAATTATCTTTGATATACATAGAACGTCCGTTCGTTCGGCTATGAATTATTGATTTATTCAAATAGGAGCTAGTCCCGAAGGGCCGGACGAGTTTAAAATCTGATAAATGTTACAGTTTCATTTGCTCGCCGTTCTAAATCACATAAGTAGATACGTACTCAAAATGCCTTAATTACAAAAGTCAAACGAGAAAATTAGACAAGGTTTAGTTAATATCGGACTCGTATCGATAACGACTCGGTTAATATTCGGCATAAATGTAAACCCTTAAGATTTAATGAACAAACTGAGAAACTTAAATTCCAACTACCCCCCTTCATGCAAATATCTCAATTAGTACCTAACCCAAATATGCAAGTTTGTAAATGCATATTCGCATCCATTGAACACCGGATAAAACTGTACCGAGCCGAATGCTAATTATGCATAAATCATCGGGTACAAAGTTAAACAAATTATGTAGATATGTTTTGTATGTAACGAAGCAATTCTCAATGCAAAATAGGTACAAGCCTCCGCCGAGACTTTAAATAAATCTCGAAATTAAACATTTTTTTTTTGAATAGGTGCATTCTTGTTGTTCTTCTAAAGTAATATAAAATAGTCATTCTCCGTATAAATCTAGTGTTGATAACGTTTTTTATGGTTTTTATCGCAATATCTTCTATCACAAATTTTCGATTTTTTTAAATTTCTCGATGTTTAATCTGTCATATTGTCTGAAAGAAAAGTGGGACGACAATGAAGGACTCGTTCTAAACCATCCATCTTTCACCAAAATGTTTCTGCATGATATAACGAGTGAGAAAATGAAGACATGTTTTTCCTTGAAAATGCAACAATTTAAAGCGTCTCTGAAAATGTTGAAAAACATCTTCGAAAAAACTGAAAGATGTGGATTGTGAAAGCAGGCGCTTCAAGATTGGAAATAATACCAGGTTTATTACATTCATGTTTTACAAAATGAGACCTACGCGCAAAAAACAAAATTAAATTCCACATAAATGCATCTTTACAGTTTCAGTAATAGTAAATTAAAAAAGGTGGAACTCTTCAAAACTGACGTAGTTTTACTGTTAATAACAAAAGGCAACGTGCTGATAAGAAACAACGAGGAGCGAAGGTAAACAACGAAGGAAAAGAGAGAAGCGCGGTTGAGCGTTACAAATAAAACAGAGGCTGCGAGAAAAGTGAACGAAATTAGGTTGGGTGTTGCAAATAGAAATGCAGGAATCGTGTGCAGCTAAGTGCATCGCAGCGCATATAGCGATTGTCCCTGCTCGGTGTAAGAAAATCGTAAACCAGCGAGGGAAAAGCGGTGAAATATTATTATCACGAGTGCTCCAATCCGTCGAAGCCTCATTAAAAAGTCAGCGTAACTCCTGAGGAGCTCTCCTCGAACTGATTAAGTTGTAGGTGAAGCTGCTCTCCAGGACTACAGTGCGAGCCAAAGCGAATTCTCCGGCATCCGTTCGCCGGGGGAACCATAAATGTACCCATAGAATATTCGACGAAGGACAAACGTCCGAATACAGATACGTCTGTACCCCCTCCCCCCCCGTTTTGATTCGGAACCTCTTGTCAGACAATTAACCCAATTCGATTCGGTTGCTGAATAACCCTCCCTTCTTTGCTGTTCTTGTCATAATTGTTGATTCGCCCACTGCTCCGCTCCGACGGACTTAATTGAGAGCTTTAAAACGACAAAAACAATCGCACCGTTAACTTGCTTTCAGCATTTACATGAAAATGGAAACCGCGTCGCGCACGTTTTATTTCGCAGTCCGGACTGACAGCCTTCCGAACTTGACTCTCATATTCTGTGATATCCGTTTTTTTTTATTACCGAACAATTTCGAGAGCAACTTCACGAGTAGATTCGTCTAAGTGGCATGTAACAAGCCCATAACTTTTCTCCATAAAAGATCCTAAGATGAGGTTTCATCCATTTTCGTTTTACAATTTAAACCAACAAGTCAGGTTTCATCTATAATGTAAAGAAATCCATCTTACAGCACAAACAGAAAAAATGTAATCGTTTTACAGTATACAAGGTGCCCCAAATTGTTGTATCTACTTGAAAGCGGTCATTCCTGAGATTACTTGTAATAACTTTATCATTTTACCACGTTTTTTATTCACTCGCTTTCTTTCGATGAGCTAGACTTGAAATCTTAAACGTAGCTTAGAACTGGATGACAATCCAATATTATCTCGCTTTCTTGTAAGTGAGTTATATATTTAAAATTGATAACTAAGAAGGATCTGGCATTAATTTGTTTTAATACTGGAATAAAAATCTGACAAAATTAATTTTGCTTGCTTTTTTATTTTATTTTTCAGGAGAATAAAAATGAAACAGATTGATATATTATTGGTAGGTAGGTGTAACAATTTTCTATTTCAGATCATGATCAGGTGAAGTGAAACTGAAATAAACCTGAAATTTTTTTTGGATGAATGAAACACATGTCTGTTATCTCATCAAAATGTTTTAAATCGATTGACAAATTTCACACCCACAAGACTAAAAAACGGAAAATGTTTAAATAAAGAAAAATGTTTAATATACCACGTTTTTGAGACGGACTAGAAAGTGTAAAATAATTTTTCCTAGCCCCATACAGATGCCTAACCTCATACAGATAGCCCTGAAAATTTGTGATTGTGATTTTTGAATAGCTATGAAAATACTTGTAAGATTTAAAATTATTAATTATTGGGGTCCTTCGTTTTGAAGTAGAATAGGAAAATTGAGAAAATTTTCGTTGATGAACATAACGAGAACAATGTAACTCTTTGCTTTATACTCCTATTTATTAACGAGCAAAATTATGTTGCCCCCAATATTTTTATAGCAAGTTTTTTATAGGCCATCAATGGCAAATGAACGACATCTTCGTGGCTTACGGTACATAGCAAATTTTACGAGGTACTTTTACGATCATCGAATGTGAAGAGACACACTCGCAACATTTAATTCCAGTTTAATTTATGCTGTTTTGGTAAACGCAACTAGGCAATGATATTTAAATCGACGCAACTTATTAAAAACAAACTCGATACTTCGAAAAGCGCGAGAGCGAGCTGTGTGAATGAAGATCCAATTAAAAGCATTAAAAGTAATCTCATGGAAGATTAATTAACTCTTCCCGCTGGAAAAATAAATTAGTTTATATTTTATTCCGTAAATTTTCGGTTGATACGATCGGAGCGGAATATTTCCAATGTTGCCTGTTTTTCGAAGATAATTCTGTATTAACATTTTCGGAATGGACCTCGCAGTATCTTTTATCGATATCTTTTATTTATATTATTCTTCGGTTATCTGTATTTATTGTTACACAAGCTTGCATACTTTAATGCTAATGGCCAAAGCAGTCTCCTAACAATTGAAGAAAACAATATCATTTATTTAATCAACAAGTTGCGTCGGCTGATATATTTTCAATTTGTTTTCGAGTGATGTACAGGGTGTCTGAAAGATCACTAGACCATTTCGAATCAGAAATATAAATGTGAATTTAAAAAAAAGTAAAAAATTGAAAATCGTCTAGTGACTCCTGAGCAACCTTGTATAAATAGAAAACTGGATTTGATGTTTACTTACAAGAGAGATGCATAAGAAGTGATTAAATTGGCGAGGGCCAGTAGGACTCGTTGCTTCATGATGTCCTGGGATTGATCCTCGCCTGAAACGTGTCCTGGCTCGTTCATCAATTCGTTTCAAACATCCAACGTTGCCACAATTGCTGATTCTGAAACAGAGAATAATATGGACATGTAAATCTCAAGTTTCGGTGGTCCAATAAAATTTCTTTGTTGCTTCCGTAAAATGTATAAACGTTAATGCCGTGCAATATTCATGGGAAAGGAGATGTTTAATAAGGAATCAAAGGTTGAATCAAAGGCTTCATTTACACAGTAATTCCAGAGATTTGTACCGTGTGTCCATATTCAATTAATTCTTGAGGACAACGTCAGTGGTGATTTTTCACATTTGAAGTGTTTGCATCTTATAATGAAAACATACTTTTAATTGTTGAATTTTTATAGTGGATGCTCTTGAATGAAAAATAAGTTAAATCTGGTCAGTGGTAAATGAACAGTGAAATCATATGAGATATCCATTTTATGGCTAAAATGAAATTGTGAAAAAATGTTTATGAAATCTACTGAACACATCATGGATACACCTGTACACTAAGCATTTACTTATTTTATGTATTTTATGTATTCAGAAACAAAGCAATGAACAAAGCAGGCTGTGAAGAGAGTACAAAGGCTACTGCAATTGAAAAATAATAAGGTTTGTTAATTAAGTGCTAAAGCGGTTAGATAACCCCCTGTTTATCATTGTAAATATTAGAGAGTTTATATTCGTGGTAAATTAGAATATATTATTATCGAACAAAACGAAATAGATATAGAAATAACATTTTGTTGCTGCAAATTAGAAGCGAAAGACCGTCAAGGTGCGAAAGAACAAACAAGTTGATTAATTTATGAATTGTTTAACTGCATTTAGCACGTAACAGCACGGTGATATACATACGTTCCGATCGTCGTCGTCGTCTCTGTTATTTGGGGTACAATGCGAGCGATGAAACTTCGTTCCGCCGGTCATCAATGATGATTTATATCGACGAGTAAAAATGTAGGTCGAAATTCCACTCGAAATTTCGTGGTGAACGATGTGCAAGAACCGAGGAAAAAAGCGAGTAGGAATACAGATCGAAAGTTCGTTAGCGGCCCGATGAATGATATGCTGATGGTCCGATGAGCTCTCAAGCGACAACTAGTAAAGTAAATGCTTGGATGCGAAGGGAATAAATAAAACGACGCGTTCGGCGGCCGTAAAAATCGAGTCACGCGTTAACGTGCTCGAAGGAAAAATGATTTCACGATCCGCCGAAAAATTCGCAGCGTTATTTCGACATTCGTTTAATACGCTGCGATGAAATTATATTACTAAGGAAACTACTAAGGAAAAAACATGTCCATTTTTTGAAGCAATTGCAAAAAGTAATAACACGGTCAGTATTTGTTGGCACCACCTTTTTTGCAATAACTGGTTTCATTTTTCTCGGCATACTCCCAATTAACCGGTCAATTAATTATCGCTTGTAGGTAACAAGTTCCTTTACAAATTCCTTCTTTGATCATTTCCATGGATTCGCGACTGGGTTGAGGTCTGGAAAATTCTCATGCCAATAGAGAACCTTGACTCATTTTCCTGTAATGAGTATAGGATCCTTTACGGCAAGATGCAAAATCATGCATGAAAATAATTAGAAGAAATGTTTCCATTTGAGGATTCGTTTCATTTAGTGTACGATCGTACTTTGATATTACTTGTCCTAACAATTTGAGCACCCACTGTATTTACGTCACGATGCAACATTAGAACAAAATAAAAATCTATTTATTTGGGAACGGAAGAACGTACTGAAGAAGCGTTCAAAGTTTCGATGAAATCGGTGACCCGAAGGTTGTGCGCTCTCCTTGTAAGTGAGCACTATTGTCAAACAGTCCCGATGGCGCGGCGTTTCGATTATGTGGTAGATCGACGATAATTAATACTATTTTATGTGCGTGGTTCGACGAACGTGCGGGTACGGCCAATCGACTGCCGCAGAAAGGAATCGAATTAGGGGACTAATTCGTTCGTGACGGGTGTTCCTTTGTGCTGGAATCCAGCGTTCCCGGCAAACTCGGTCCCGGTGTCATTCAACGGGACACAAAACACCGCATACTCTTCACTCTGCCTCGTTCCTCTCCGCTCTACTCTGCTCTGATCCTCTTTGCTCCGCTCTGCTTCTCTTCGCTCTGCTCTGCTTTGCTCCTCATCGCTCTACTTTGCGTCTCATCGGCTCTGGTTTGCTCCTCATCGCTCTACTTTGCTCTGTCGTGCTTCTCATCGGCTCTGCTTTGCTCCTTGTCGTTCTACTTTGCTCTGTTGTGCTCCTCGTCGCTCTACTTTGCTCCTCACTGCTCTACTTTGCTCCACATCGCTCTTCTTTGCTCCTCGTCGGCTCAGCCTTGCACTCATCGCTCTACTTTGCGTCTCATCGGCTCTGCTTTGCTCCTCATCGCTCTACTTTGCTCTGTCGTGCTTCTCATCGGCTCTGCTTTGCTCCTTGTCGTTCTACTTTGCTCTGTTGTGCTCCTCGTCGCTCTACTTTGCTCCTCACTGCTCTACTTTGCTCCACATCGCTCTTCTTTGCTCCTCGTCGGCTCAGCCTTGCACTCATCGCTCTAGTTTGCTCTGTTTTTCTCCTCATCGGCTTTGCACTGATACTCTACGTTCTGCTCTGCTCCACCTGGCCCCGCTCGGCTCGTCGCAGCCGCGAGGATGGATGCCGCGAAACGAGCAGGCCGCAATTCCGACAAACAACCTCGGGCTCGCAAACACCTAACCGCCCCTGCTCGCGGGCCGGTGCTCACGCAAAACCTCCCCACGAGAAACGTACTTCCGAGGATGCGTTTGACTTGCAATTTAATTTGCCGCGGTTCACGGCGATAATCAGGTCGCTTTCATCCGAACGCCGCGCCGCGCCGCCGTTCTTCGTTAAACGCAGAGACGCCGGCGACAGCCCTTCGAAAATTCTCTGCCGCGTCAAACCATTCCCTATCAACCGATTCGCCAGGCAATCAGCCTTCACAGAAACACACACGCTCTCTCTCTCTCTTTCTCTCTCTCTCTCTCTCTCGGTTCTGGTAAGTTGCTTCGAGCACGACCGTCGCGAGATTGCGGCAAAGCGTTTTCGAAAAGAAGAGGCGCAGCTGATCCTAGACTGCCGAATCGCTCCAAGTTCCAGCAAAGCATCTGCCAGCCGGATTATCTCACGAGAGAACTTCGCTAACCTGACACACCCGATTTTCTTTTCAACTCCGCAGACTCGCGAGCAACCCCGGTAAAAGGATCAGGCGAATTCTGTTAGCGCTCGTTTTTACGCTTCCCTCGGTTTCCGTGTGTCTTGGAAACTAAGTCGGTGGCCGCGAATGTTTTTTGACGTTGAGTTCCAGACCGTGGCCGGCTCGCGATTCCTTAGGCTGGTAAATAACATCGTGCTAACGTTGTAACAATGTTTGACGACGGATTCCTACGTTGGCTTATCGTAAACGCGTCTTAACTCTTTGGATGGACGTTTTATTATGTTGCGGATTTCACCATGACATCTGGCGATGACTCAGATTTTTTGGTGGTTTCCATAAGCTTTTTGAAAATTTTTAGGCAACTATCATAGTCAACCCCTATTAACAAGTCTCTCGCCCCTCAATGTTAAAATATTCCAAGTCAGTTCAGCGCATATACGTCGTCTCTAAGGAGTTAATGAAGCGTGTTGAAAATTGTTTATTTAAATGGCATTTATTTAAATGTTGACACAGTTTTTCGTGTTATGTCATTCCGAGAAATTGTTCATTTAATGTTGCCAAAAATTTCTTCGTTTTCCACCAGATCTTCCGACGTTGTGCAACTTTATAAGTATCCAGGTCCAGGTATTATGATTTTTTTTATAATTAACAAAGCATACAATTTAAAATGCTTCCACAGTTTTGCGACATGGAAAAAGGTAAAACTATTCCCGATAGAATTGCTCAAGATAAACATCTTGTTACATATCTAATCCGATAAATTTCGAAAATTTGAAAGACCCCCTAAAAGCATCCAGTCGTGTTTCGGTGAAAAAATCTGAAAATCGTAGGACGTAGTTCGTTCCGAAGTTTAACGACGAAAACGTGCGAGTCCTGGAACAGATCAGGATATGATCTATATTTTCCATATTCTGTTCAGTACCATGTTCCTGTTGCGTTCGGATCAATTTCCACTGCCGCGACTCGCTTATCGACACCGTAACAAGCGTGACAAACGCGACAAGCGCGATTAACGTTTTTTGAGAAGTTTGAGAAGTTTGTTTCACGTGTTTCATAACAGCGGATTGTTGGTGATCGGGAAAAAAAACAGAATTAGAAAACCTCGTTCGCATAAAAGATCAGTACAACGGATGCTCCAGACGAGATGAGTGTTGTGCGTTGGGGAAAGTCAGTTTTATTCGGAGAAAATCGAAATTGAAGGTAACGAAGTTGGACATTTTACTCTTTGAATGGGGAGAAAATAAAAGACGGCGATGCCAAGCAACGATGTCGCGTTACATATTAATTTGTTGGCGGTTTCAGTTGACCTCGATATGTTCTGATTAAATTTCTGGTTTTCGGGAATCCTGGCCTTGTCGCGTGCCGCTCGTTTTAGACAGTTCTTTTTCTGCATTTAGTAATGATAAACCTTGTCACACTTGGGTCCTCCAGATTTTCGAATTCGTCGGAACATCTACAGGTAACCAGGAATCTCATTTCTTCACGGCTTATGGTAGGAACTGTTATTATGTAGTTCACGATTCGGTGCAGATTAGGTGAACGTAATTGGATGAACACAACATGGCTCATCCGTCTAATCCACGGCTAATGAATCGTGTCGTTGACGCGGTGGTGCATCTGGGCGAGGGCAAAGGATCTACTGCTCGAGATGTCCTCGACTTTCTACGGTATTCTTCGAAGAGCGCGCAGAGAAACCTGACAATGCAGGTAACATTATAATTTTCGTAACAATTCACTTATTAGAGAACCCCTTATAGAACAATCATTAGTAAATTGCGGATTTTATGCATCTATGATGAAAATGGTAAGCACAATTTAAAACAGTGGGCATATTAAAAAGATTTCAGCTTAATCACATAATTAAAAGAAGCACATTTTTATTTCGCTCCTGTGTCTTGCAATCAATGCAAACATTTTGTATTTTGCATAAAGATCCGCAGTCCAATCATTCTCTATTTATCAATTTTTCTGAAATACACTGTCGAGATGAGAGGATATTTTTTTCAAAATGTCTCGAAATATTTTTGATTCGACCTTCTTAATGAATTAAAGGGAAAAGTTGCTCTCTCTCTCTCTCCCCCCCCTCTCTCTCTCTCTCTCTCTGCCAGTACCGGGAACCAAAGATTGGCAAAAATTTAATCAACGATTGACGAATTTTCTACTTTAATCGTTAATCGCAATTAACAATTAATCTCTTAGTATAGTCGTTAATTGCGGTAAACGATCAAGTACTTATTCATCGTTAATTGGGAATACCGGTTAAATTTCTACTTTAGTCGTTATTTGCGATTAACGATTACATTCCTTTCAATTCTAATAGTCAATCGGATAATTGATTAATGATTAACTGCTGAAATTTCAAAATGAAATGCGGAATCAAAAGTATATGAGCACTGGAAAAAATGTAAACTAAGTTTAGGTGTATTGTCATTTGGTCTATAATACAAACTCTGTTTACGTGTTTTTATGTTTTTTTCGATGATTTCTTTTTATAATCAACGATTGACGATTAACTTGATCAATCGATTGAATCAACCTCCGATTTTTCGATGATTTCTTTTTTAAATCAACGATTGACGATTAACTTGATCAATCGATTGAATCAACCTCCGATTTTTCGATGATTTCTATTTTAAATCAACGATAGACGATTAACTTCACCAATCGATTGAATCAATCGTCGATTTTTAAATGATTACCTTTTTTAATCATACACATTAATCAATGAATCTTGATTAAAATTTTAATCGATTATTGCCCAATTTTGCCGGACACACACGACAGAAACGAAACGCGTCACGTGACCGGGCCGCAGCGGAAGCGTAGGGAATGGCGTAGTGGAAGGAGAAGGTAGAGTGGGGACAGATGTCTACAATACAGTTTATCAAATATGAAAATCAAGATTTCTTTGGGATTGCGCACAGTAGGAAAACGGCCGACTTAGGAGTGCAAAATTTAAGAAGTCAAACATGGAGTAGGGGTTTGATACCATTTCTTACGTAAACACGCATATCTGTAGAAGGTAAAATCGACAATTTTACTTCTCAAATTAATTACAGTAGGACCTCGATTAACCGGATCCCGATTGTAAACAAATACGCGTTTAAATACATATAATTATTAGACTGCGGATCTTTATGCAAAATAAAAACTTTCTACCTGTATTGCAACAAGCTGGGATGAAAGAAATATTTATATTTCTGCTAAACATATTCAGTAGGTTGAATGTTAAATATAATATGGTAGTACAATTTAAATTCTTCAAATGTTTTATTGTCAGAAATTAGATCTACTCATTTTTATCATAAATGCATAAAATCCGCAGTCTACTTGTTTTACAGTAATCACAAATAATTACATTATGAAGGGAAATGAATTTTCAAAAGTTGAATATTAATTTTGGAATACAATGTACATTTTAATTATTTCTCTCGGGTCTCGATTATCCATCGGGCATTAATTTGTCCGGGCTGTTTGTCTCCCGATCAAGCCGGTTAATCGAGGTCCTACTGTATTGTTAGTCGTGGCAAAGGTTGAAAGTAATCGAAATAAAGGATTCTTTTCACATGTTACTTGTTGTTCAGAACGTTGATATTGATTCTAATTATAATAGCCGCGTGCAGAAGCATTAGGAAGATATAAAAATGAAAGGAAACCATTTTTCGGAAATGTTTAAATAACGTTTCTCAAGGAGGTTTTCAGAAAATCATTTCTTAAGTTTGTTGTAGGAAATACTACTGATATTTTAATGAATTATCGATTATATTGGTCGCGTTTGGAATTTTGCACTCCTAAATTGTCCGTTTTCATCCCGGGGATCGTTTTTCAGCAGGAACAAAATTATTCCCTTATTCATCGCATGTGTGGAAAGTTCCAATTTGTTTTTTAATGTTCGGGTTACAGTGGTAGAACCGCGAATTCTCACTCCACGGATTTCATTAATTATACGGCGCATTGCTCGCAAAAATCGCTCGCTAATCTGCAAGGTTCTCACTTCAAGGTTGCATGCAGTTGTCAAAGTATTCCAAGTGTTCGAGGAACTTGTGAACGATCTAGTAATCGATGAAACGCAGCGGCGCGGCGCGGCTGGCATTCTCGGTACACGGTTTTTCGAACATTCTCTTTCTTGTGAACATTTTCATAGACGATACAGGCTATTACCTCCGGGAGACAGTATTGGAGGCAAACTTTGGTCAGTCGTGTTTTTTTTACTGTAACGCTTCAACAAGAAATTCAGAAGAAATTAACACGCTACTGGCGTTATTTTAGTATCTTCTATTATTTAAAGTTACGTTATGTTGTAATGAAATTTTGAATCAACTGAGTTTATGTGTTATTTGAACACTGGTCTTGCTCGAGAAGTTTGTTCCTCTCGATGAGTAGGGTATGATACAATCGTAACAAAATTTGACCGTGAAAAGATCGGTCAAGGTAAATTTTGCACGTAACATTTGTAATAGGTCTTGCAAAGGGTGAACTTTACTTTACCGGACTCAAAATTTGTGCCTTTCTCCCATAAATTATGATGTATTTGGAATGTAATCCAGTAGATTTGTACCCGGGACGGCTGCAGATCGAAGTTTCGATCCTGTAGGATCAATCGTTCAGGAGTTATGTTTGCTTAACATTGAGCAATCTGCAGTGTTTTTGACAGGTAAGGGCGCCGCCCTTTAAAAAAAAAATTTTTTGGGGAGCCCCATTTTACCATTCAACTTTGTCCTCAAGACATGTAATCATTAAAATTTAATGTATCTTGGAAAACAACAGAGATAGTTTTGGGGTGAAAACGTTAGGTGACTCACCGTGTATAAACAATTGCGTGCAAACAATGAATACGAAACAGTCTGCAGATTCCTTTGAGCGAAATGTCCCGAAAAAGGCCTAAAATGGCACTCTGACGGAGAATGGCCCGTTAACGTGTACCGCGGAGAGCCCGTGCCGGAGAATTTTCACAGAGAGACTATATTTCAGGTTCACCGAGCTTTGAAGCACGCTGTAAACGCTGGTCTTCTGCGGCACAGAAGCGGTCGTTACAAGGCACTGTTCACGTTAAATCCGGCACCGGTTAAGCAGCCGGTGAATGAGACTAACGATGAAAAATCGGTCGGTGGATCGACAACTCTCGACGTGGAGCACCAGCCGTCCAAGAAGGTCAGCCCGGATCGTAAAGAGAACGCGAGGTATTCACACGCTACTCACCCTTGTCTAATTACCAGCGGTGTGCGAGAACCCGAAATATCGAGTCGGTTCGGGAACACGAAATTTTTTCGAGATCGGGACGGTACTCGAAAATTTCAAGATTCTCGAATTTATCGGGATTCCCGAAAAAATAGGGATTCTCGACTTTGATTAATAATAATATAGATTGTCCCGCACATCTAAGGCAAATCAATTTCTATGTACCTGAACGTGTTTTGAGAACGAGAGCAGGATTTCAAACAATGAAATCCAAATCCTCATATGGAATAATAAATCCATTAAATCGCATTATTGCTTGCTGTAACATATTTTACAACAATATCGGTTTTTTTAATGGCACGTTACAAGCATTCAAAACAAAATTGCGCGATACTATTTGTTAATCATACCTGTACTTGTTTAGTTTCGCGCGGTCCATTTTTATGTAAATTTTAATTAAGACTTAGGTTAAGATTTTAGGTTAAGACTTTTTTTTGTCATGTCTTCCTTTGTTTTTATCAGTTATACTGAAAAAAAACTGTATACATTTATATAAAAGGACCTCGGTCCGTATATAATAATAATAATTTATCGGGATTCGCGAAAATTTCGAGAATCCAGTAATCATTTATATTCGGTTTAATAAATACATTCATACTTTCGGATTTTTTATTCTAGATGTTTTCGAAATTTAAAGAATGTTGTCCATCGCGAATTCTTTTCAAGAGTGTCTTATGTCATATTCTCGAAATTTTCGGGAATCTCGGAATTTTCGGGAATCTCGAAATTTTCGGGAACCCGACCCGTCCGACTCATCCCGACCATCGGGTTCCCGATATTTCGGGTTCTCGTACACCCCTACTAATTACACTGCAACGCATTCGGGAACTTTACACGCGACGCGGCACTGCGATCCAATTAATATCCCAAGCGATAATACGGTTACGCAAGTTTCTGTCCTCTTAAAACGATGCTAACTACCGGGGACGAGATTAACATTGTCGGAGTTGGCAGTGCCGCGCAGAACCAGCCTAAATGTGAGGACCACGCTTTAGTCAATGCTTCTCTACAACGTTCGATCACATCATAGTCGTTCGACTTTTTCTGTCGGATCGAGAGTTGTAACGTTTGGAAAAATTGACCCTTTGCACTCGGAGCTATATCGAAAATTAAACATTTCTTCCGACCTAGAATGTTGTTCATTTCTTGGATATCAAATTGATATAGTACAGTTAGCTCCCAATGTATTTAATAATGTAAATAATATTTTGAATGACGCTGCAACAACTTTTAGTGGTGACTCTGAGCCACCACTCGAGTGCTAAGGGTTAACGTACAAAATTATACATTCATATTTTTGGTTTTTCATGAATCAAACTGTTACCATTACATTCGTCTCGTTTTTCCGATTAAAATGACGCCAAACACGATATAGTTACGATCAAGTTAAGAATTCGTGTATCTCTGCCGTAAATGTGAATGTCCGAAAAATCGCTTGTTATACAAGTAATTATGTTATTATTAGACTGCGGATCTTTATGCAAAATAAAAATTTTCTGCATCAATTCTAAAAAACCCAGGAAAAAGTTCTGTCATTCTTTAATAATTGTAGTTGGTTGAAAATAATACATTGCTGTTTCTAAATTCTCTTCGCCTCTAATCTTTTTCAAATTGGACTTACCCATTTTTGTTATAAATGCATAAAATCCGCAGTCTAGTTATTATAAATGTTTGGTGTAATTTTAATCTGAAAACTGAGACGAATACGTACGGTAAAAGTTTCATCGACGAAACACCAAAAGTAAGAAATTTTGATTTTTGACTTTCAAAGGCGGAGCTGGCACGTGTCGTTCGATGTGTTTACCCTTGTTTCTTTTTCAATCGCTATCCTTCTCTACGTTTGACACACTACAAAGAATGTAGTACCTCTTCCGAAACTGTCGCTCGACAGACCCGAAGATACGACAGTTACGGAGGGAACACTGTACGAAGCAAATGTCGTGTCGAATTTCTTGAAATAATTAATTCTCGTGCATTGTAGAAAAGATATTTTAATTAAAAGTACGAATAGATATCGAATAAATATTTCCAAGTATTCCTCTATGTGTAACTGAGAAACGAAATAGACCTTGAAACACTGTTGGCTTAAACAAAGGTGTTTCAACGACTATTTCCACTACTTTGTGCGCGAAACGTGCCCGCCTCAGGCGGTGTACGGGCACAAACGGATTACGTAGAATGAAAAGGTCACTTCGCGCTTTCATGAACTTGTTTAGAGGGAAACGTAAGAAGCCACGGCACGGAAGGAAGCACAAACGCAGCCGTAGCCGTAGTCGTATACGAAGACGAAGACACCGGAGCGAATCCAGCAATAGCCCGATGGAAGACACGGGACCGATTCGAAAGTACAAGCACAAAGACAATGGGCAGAGAGATCAATCACCGCGACGTAGGATCTCCGATGGCACCACGAAAGCTGATATCGGGAGCTCATCTTCGAATCGCAAAAGAGGTAAGACTCGGGCGAAAGACGAGGACTACTCTTCGGATCTGTCGGACAGTGATTACGAAGATAGGAAACCTAAAGGTAAATATACGAAATATTCAGCAGAAAATGTTTCACATCAACCAATACGCTATTTTTCCTCAGCAAAGAAAAACACCGCGTTACGTCAAGAATGTAAATCCAGCGAAAGCGGAAAGGTGAGCAGAAGGTCCTGTTCGCGAAATCGAAGTCCGCAACGACAAAAATCGCAACAGCTGCAGCCTAAGCGATCTCACGAGGATGTGAAACGCAACAAAACAGATGCCGAAGATCACAGGACTGACGATCAAAACGATTTACCCCAGCAGGATATGGAGAACGAGCACGCGCCTGATAACAGCGCGAGCGGCAGCACATTGTAAAATTCCTCGTCCTTACGAAACACAGATTATTCATTAAAATCCTTCGTGTACCTCGAGCGTTGTATATGAACTATTGTACTGTGAGGATTGTTTTAGGTTCCTTTGTATAATTACACCATTACTGAATACAGTACATTGTTGTTTCTTTACCCGTTGTCAATAGAAACGTTCTTTTACCACGCTTATATTAGCTTGCCGTGTTGTTGTATGCGTCAAATCTTGTAATCGAATTTTAAACCACTTCCCGATGGGTTAGAGACTTGATATTTTCTTTTTGAAGCGAGGTAAGTCACTTGTACTCACCGTGCGCCGGCGGGTACGTGTTAATATTAACCGTCACACAACGCCGCGCGACACTCGGTAATACGCCATCGCCTTCAGCAATCCCCACTCCGCGCGCCAGCGCTCCCTACTCCACTACGCGTTCCCACTCCGACCCATCCCCACTCCACTGACCCATTTCGCACCGAAGGAGTACGGTCAGTGTGGTGTTCCGTTCATTGGGTTCCATTTCGAACAATTTCGGACTCCATCAAGAGACGTCGTCTCTCGGAGTCATTCCCTCATTCTATCTCGCGTATTTCCATATCTTGCATTTCAGAGTTTGTAAAAGGAGAATATGAAACGAAACAGGTCGCACGAAAAGCAGTAGTACAACTCAACGATAAGCCAAACGGCCGTAAATTTTTCGAAAATTCGATTGTGTAGCTCTACAACAAGCCGGACGTTCGAGAAAAATAGGTGGTTCACTAAATACACGTATATACGCAGATATGCTTTCTCATTACTAGACTGTGGATCTTTATGCAAACTAAAAATGTTTTGCATTGATTGCGGGAAGTAGGAATAACATAAAAATTGATTTCATCCCTTAATGACTTTGTTATAATAAAAGCAACAATACAACATTCTTGAATTTTAAAAATCTTTTACTGTTTTTACCACGTTTTTTTATTTCACCCAATTAATTTCTTCATAGATGCATAAAGATCCGCAGTCTACTTATTGCATCGTTTTTATTTATTCATTGTAGATTCATACATAAAATGTTTGTATTGTACACGTACATAACTTATATTCTAAACATTTATAACAGGAATGTTGACTGACCCAGAGAGTCTGGCTGTAAAATCTAACTTCCTCGAAAAGTTCGATTTCTTTCAACAACAAAGGTGATTTACCCCCTTATGAACGTTTCGAAACCAAGGAGATGCATTGCTCAACGTGTATCTGCTACAGCGTAAAATAAGCAGGCGTGGCATTTCGGTTATCGGACAATATCATGAGCTCGTTCCAGCAGATACATTCCCTCGCATTAGGTGTTACGGACGACATAAAAATTGTCTGAGGAGCTGATGTGATATACGGCTTGCGAAGAGGATGACGAGGAGGTCGCATGCTCCGCGTCGAAGGGAAGTTTCCGGCAGCGGTGGAAACGCCATTGGCTAAACCGATAAACAGCGGAAAGCTTTAGCCGATGCGACTACGTTGAAAAATATTTTGCTTCGAGGCTTCCGGCGGGTCCGAGTTAGAAAAATTCTCGTAAAAGACGGTGTCCGCGATCGTATAGCCGCCACCGCACCGGTCCGGGTGTTAAAACTGCGACCACCCGAGGAAAAAAAAGACAACGCGATCGCGTCCGCTGAAAACGAATTTCCATTTTCCATTCGACCCTATCTGCGACACGTTTATTAGTACACGACCCCTTTGTGCTCTTCATCCGGCTATTTTTTATTGATCATCCCGTAAGATTCGTCGAGAGACTCGTCGATCCTGCGTTACGCTCGTCTCAGACGTGTCGCGACATCGAGTCAATGCATTTCCTATGCTGCACGTGTTTCCTATCTTCTTACACCCTTATCGTTCGCTGGCACACGTATAGTAGAGGTTGTTCTTCGAGTACCAGACATGTATTTCCCCGAATATACTTAAAAAATATGGTAGAATATTCCAAGTTTCGCTGTAGTGAAATTCGGTGAAAAAGGTTCACTGATAAAAATTATTTAATATTAGATGATTACGTAAGCTCGTGCCCGATTTAAAAATAAAATTCAATGGTTAAATTTTAAAGAATACAGTCATAATACTTCATCAATCAATTATATACTCACCATTCTTTTCTACAGCTAGAAAACAATGGTGACTGTATAATTTTTTTTGCATTCCGCCGTGTTTGCGACATCTATGAAAATGTGTGGTATTATTTTCTGCTTGTGTGTGTGTGTGAAATTTTACAATCGATTTTAAACATTTTGATGAGATTATAACAGAGAGACATGTAGTAAATTTCAGACGGTATTGCGACCGCGTCATATCGGAAACAAACTCCGCGCCGCGGTAAAATGTGAAAGATAAAGGTTCGACGGAGAATCTTGGTGCACAACTGTTCTTTCGCTTGGTAAACAAACATTATAGTATAATAATTAGGGGGGTGTGTGTGTAGGGATCTCTAGCTCATCGGGAAGTTAGTTTAAAATCAATTGCAGAATTAGTACCGAACAGACAAACAGACAGACAAGAAAGCGAGCTAATAAAAATGTGGTAAAATATTTTTGAGTGTCCTTTCTGTCTGCGGCGCGGAAGCTGAAAGTTGCATGGATTAGACCATTTCTTGGTTTAAAGATGCTGGCATCAAAAGTTGTCATACTTTGCGACAACGTAACACGGATGGTTGACACCCAATATTTCAAGTTAAGCATCCGCCGTCACATCGCTTGAATAGAACGGCTGACAGTGAATTTTTCATGGCAATTAGCTCCAGGCAAAAGGATTTTAGCCATCCCAAGTTAAAACGTGTTCGACGATGATCCCTTGAAATTTTATAGAACGCAAAAATGCTATTATCTCGAGGGTCTCGCGAAGGTAAAGGTTTGAAATGCGCGTGTTAGTAGGACGGTTTCGCGAAACGCATTTATTAACCGGCCCGTTTTCCACGATCGGCATATTCCGTGTACGTTGTACACGCATTGTTCCACGGGCAGGTAAAAACAACTTTCCAGAACTCGCGGAGGCTGTTCGCGGCACAAGCCGACCTATGATTATTCGCCAGAAAAATTTCCTGGCCGTGCTAATATCGTGAACTCGCAAATACCGAAGCCATTGTTCGGCTCACGAAATAAAACCACGACGACGACGACGGCGGTGCAAGTGTCGGTAAAATTGCTCTGTGATAATCCCGCCTCCAACGAGCGTAATTTTTCCGCCGCGTTGAATTGTGTATACGGAAAAAGAAAAGCTGGAAAACGAAGAGCTATTGCAACTCGGTAGACCATTAAGGGGCGTCGCGAAGATAAGAATATCGTCCGATCGACCTCTGCCGCCTATCCAGACCTCCTTTATTTGTTGATCAACAACGGCTGCCTTCGTCACTCCTCCTCCTCCTCCTCCTCCTTCTCCTTTCTTTCTTCTCTTCGCGAGTTACCTTCGCGCGACTTCGAAAGCTTCTACCGAGCCGGCTTTTTACGCTTTATCCGATTCCCTTATTTTTTTTTTTCATTTTCGTTTTCGTGTTGCCCGCCGCTGCGACTCTTCGGTTAAACATCTTTCAAAGTAGCACATTCACCAACCCCTTTCAACGTTCTCAGGAGAAAATTAGATCGTGTGTGCGTCGGCGCTCACCAACTTGCCCGTCACTTCTTTCACATTTTTCTCACTATTTCCACTTTTACGTTTCACTTAATTCATTCACGGGGACAAACGTTTCAAATTCAACCTTTTATGTCGCGAGATGTATGTATTTATTAAAAATGTGGCGTTATAAATGAAATATAATGTGTAAAATAAATTTAACGTGTAAAATGAAAATGGGTGAATTGTCATCCTAGTCTCTTTTATGCAGCTATTTTTGAAGAGCGTATGAGGATTAAACCAGTAACAGGATTAAATGAATATAAGAATGTGCATGTATTATTTTTACCTTGTTGAAATTATTAAGGGAAGAACGACCATTTTATTCGACTTATATTTCATACAACCGATACGAACAATTTTTATTTTGCATAAATATCCGCAGTCTACATATTACAAATCATGAAAGAATGATCCAGAAGTGAAGGATTTCTCGCCCCTTTTGGCTCCCTCGATCTTGGCTCTAATTTTTGTGCCAAGTGATAGTTTATGTCGAGAAATATCTTATGTCACAATATCACGGATCAAATTAATGCGTCATATCACAATGCAGAACGCAGGGCTCCTTAGGCCAGTTTGACGACCTCAAAAACTGTTTCCACGTTTCTTCGACCTACAATAACGAATTTTTGAAAAAGAATTTGCAAAATTTATAAGGACCTATATTTTTATTTTTACGCAGCATGAATTGTTAAAATTTTATAAAAACTTTGAAGATGTGCGAGAATTAACAGTAAACAGTAATCCAAAGCTTTTGAAATCGGCGATGAACCTTCCCTAATTTCACGGAATATTTTTATTTTCGTGTTAATTTTACAAATTTTGAAATCGGCAAGGCGGTGACGCGAACTTTCCGTAATTTTACAACTTTATCGAGATGTCTGGAATCTCAGGACCGATATTTTTATTTTCTTGAAGCATTGATTATTAATTTAAAAAATTTTGGAATCGGCAAGCCTGTGGCGCGAAAAAAAACCTTCCCTAATTTTACAACTTTATCGAGATCTCTGGCATCGTGTGTTAAAAACGATCGATCGGAAGCGGGAGATTTCACGCACGGCGTTGAGAACACTAGATAACAGCGCGGAAGCGCGCTTTCGGCTCATTGTGTTTGTAAAAAAGCTACGTGAAAGCGTCGTCGATCAGTTTTGAATCGGGGAAAACTATCGGTAATATCGTAAAGCGCAGAGACTTTCTATAAATCCTCGGTATCGTGGCTTTCGCACGACCAGATTTATCACCGCTGTTAAACTGATAGCTGCGGTCACGTTGCTATCAAACACAGCTTGTGTTCACACAACGCCTCTTTAGCACTGTTGCTCCCGGTTACTGCCCCGTTCAATCCATTCACGCTAATTAAGTGCTATCCTCTCGCGTAACTTTTTATTCCAGCAAACTGCCGCTTAAGGGGACATTACACTTTCCCAGGTCAGAAAAATCGAATTTTTAGAAAATATCCTATATTGGAAAGTATCGTATTTCAATAATATTCTCTGAACACTTCGGTGGAAAATTCAAAATACTTTCGAAGTTATAGACGATTATAAAAGGCATAGCTAATTGAACGTAAGTAGATTTTATATGTGAAAATTCGATTGTCAAAACTTTAAACGCGTTTTTCTCAAAACAACAAAAACAACGTAAAAATAATTCAACCGATCGATCTGAAATTTTAATATGTTCTTCTACACAGCCATAGCCCCAGTATGGATTAGAATAAATAGGATTGGTTAATTTTTTCCTCAATTTTTAACGTTTTTTTTTAAGAAGAAAATGCGATTTTTGAGACCACCAACTTTGGAGGTCCACCACATTTTGTGAATTTTTGCTCGAACAAAATAATCGTGGCCTATACAGGGGCCACAGTCTTTTTCTAAGGATAATTATTTTTTTTCATTCACGCCAGCAGATCAAAATTTTTAAAATGACTTCCGAGAGGCTGCAAGAAACCCCTGTAAAACATCATTTATAAAATTATATAAATTTTTTTTCGTATTTGAAGACAAGATATATGTCAAAAAAATTACGGACTCAAAACATGTTTTTCCATTACTTTATCAGTCCCAGAAAAATTATTTAAATCTTCGACCGAGAAAGTCTAATGTCCCCTTAAAAGATTTTGCTCTCACATTTCTTAAAATTTTCCAAGTACGAGAACTAATAGCATTCTTATATTTTTCTGTCCCGGAGAACCGTTCCAGCAGTAGGAGATTGCATAAAGTTATTTATTTACTTATTAATGATTTAAATCAGATGGTTTACTAAGTAAATACAATATTGTTACATGTACCTCAGAAATTACATAGTTCCAAAATTTTTAAAGAGCATTGTTTAACAAAATTATTAATCCTTAATTCTACAATGTAATTGCTTAAGAAGGACGCCATCCCTTTTTCTGTTTCGGGATTCACTCTTCAGGGATGACGTCTGTGCACCGTACTGACGAATGCGTCAGAATTTATGGTCACGAGGCCAGATTGTTAGGTACGACACTATGAAAAAGTCTACTTAATCGACATATTATGGAAACATTTGTAACATTGCATAGCGACGTTCAGAAGAAAAAAACCGAGAATCAGGTGTCGTTCTTGAGGACAAGAAACAACAAGAAAGTAATATTTTTTAAAATTCGAGTAACTGAAAAATAAAAGTTTGGGATCGGCGAGTTTTACGCGTGCCGGTGATTCCAGTGGTAAGGGATGAATCACAAGGGTTAATAGAACATTTTCCGGGGCGAATTGATGACTGAAACTTAAGCGAAGAGTACTTCCGTTGGAGGCCCCCGAGACCCTGGAATTAAACATGAAGTTGCTGGAGGAGCTGCTAAGTGGCCAATAAAAATCTCGTTACGAATAGAGTCCCAAAATTCGTGTCCCATCGTCCCTAAAAAAAAAAAGATAACGTTCAGACATGTTTTTTGTTAGGCGTTAGGCAAGCAGCCCTGACGACGTGGCGGAAGTTTCGTGGTGCCGTGCCGGTGGCTTTATTTCATTTGAAATTAAGAATTCACGTAGACGTCTCTCGAGAAACGGTGGCCGTCGTTGAATTAAAGTTTGAATGTCCCCGTTGGAACTGTGAGACGTCCTCGTCTCTATTCATTTTTAACCGGTTTTCAGCTAAACAAGATTAAATTGAATGCGGCGTAACACTTTTTTCCCCGTGTCTCAATCCCCTCTCTCATTAGTCCACTAAAGGAGTTTCGCAACATATGTACTCTTTCATTTTACCTCCTTTCAACTGGTGATTAATTAGCTCAATCAATCGCGTGAATACGAATTACGAGATTATAGAGGCTGCACTGATTCCAGATTTTTAGCTGGCAACAGACGCAGAAGATTTCTATTTTGCATGAAGATTCGCGATCTATTTAGGAGGATTTGAAACGCGTATAATTGAAAATGGTACTTGCCAGTCTTACCAGATTCTAGAGGCTGCACTGATTATAGATTTTTAACTCGGAACAGACGCAGAAGATTTCTATTTTGCGTGAAGATTCGCGATTTATTTAGGACGATTTGAAACAGAGTTGTGCTAACTCAATTACATCGTAACTGAATTACATAATTCAAACCTTTCAATTAATTCAATTTCTAAAGTATTTTAGTCAGATGTGTAATTGAAATACAATATAATTGAAATACGATATAATTAAAATACAGCTCTCCAAATTATAGCCCAGAACGTTTTGAAGGAGTTTTATATATTTTTATGTTTTTCTTTCTATTTCATGTTTATGGTTGAAATTTAAAAAATGTGTAACGCAGATGTTATTTCTATTCAGATATTATAAATTTATAAATAATAAATTCCTTCTGTTTGAAACCTACACATGAATTTTTCAACCTCTTCTCACCTATTACTTTATCATTCTTTAATTTCTAATTTTAAATTAATTACATCGTAATTCGTAATTAATATAATTTAATTACAAAGTATTTTACAATTGTACTGTAATTGCAATTACGAATTACATTGTAATCTAATTACAATGTATTTTATAATTGTACGCAATTGCAATTACGAATTACATGGTAATTTAATTGAATGAAGATCTGAATTATAAATTACAATATAACTGAATTACAATGTGATTCAATTACCTCGTAATTATAATTCTTGGAGTAATTCAATTTTAATTCTGCACAACTCTGATTTGAAACGTGTATAACTGAGGAACGATTGAACAAAAATTGATTCCAGTATTAGGTTGTAATGAGCTCGTAACGAAATGTTTGTATATGCGTGAAACGTTTAGCAAGATAGGCTCGTTGCATATGGTTTTGTTCAACTTCGTTCTCTTTAATTTCGCACACCGAGACAACATTTCAGGTGGGTCAACGAGAAATTTCATTGCACGCTCGTGAACACAAGATGCATCGTTTGGCCACAACGATCCTCCAGAAAACGAAATCTACCGTCCCCGGCAAGATCTCTCTCCCTCTCCTCGTGAAAATGTCGCGGTAAATAATGATACCGACTTTCTTCGCGCTTTTCAAAGGAGACAGTTCCAGTTTATCGCGATGCTCGAGTAGCTTTTGTGTTTTCGCAATACCCCGTCACACGATACACCGACGAAATCAGGGAAACCGACATCGTCCGTGCATGTCGCGAGGATGTCGACATTTAGCTACTTACAATTATGTTTCGTCGACAAAGATGAGCATTCGCATTTTGCTAAGTAAGTAACACCTCCCTTTATGGATGTTTTGGAGGTATATAAAAACGCAACAAAATTTTTGAAAATTTGACAAGATATAATCCTTACTAAATTAATGCAATTACCAAAGTTTGGGTTCGATTCACTGCACCGTTTAAGAATTACAGCAACTTAAAGTTTGCACATTTTAACACGTCTTCGTATGGAGAATTCATAAAATTCCACTTCGAACCCTATTTAAACCTTGAAAAAACGCAACTATAAACTCCAGTGTTTTTTTATATGTAGTAAAAATTATGTAATTAATTATGTTCAAAATATATAAGGATTCACTAAAAAGTTACAGAGCAAAAAAATTATAAACTGTTACAAAACGTCAAATTTATCGTGTTGTCTCTCACTAGCATGGAAACGCGACAAGTGTAGACCACTGAATATAGCTACAGAGGGTACAGTATTCGCAAAAGTTTAATGCAAAATATACTCATGAACGGCTTTCATTGCCATGTATTGATGGACTTCAAATTTCTTGTACTCTTGTCTCCCATTGTACCTCCAGAACATCCTTAAGGACATTCCTAGTGATTTTTGTGCCCCAGTAATGGAGCTCCTTCTTCACTTTAATGTACGTAATGTTAACGGCTTAATTTGTTTATTAAGAAGGCAGGAGAAGTTTCTTTTTATATTTTTATTGTGTTGAAGTAGGTATCTAAATGATCATAAAACTTTTCTCTATGCAATTTAAAGCAGTACAAAGAATGTACAATCATGTGAACAACAGTCCTTCGGCGATTGAGATCGAAGAAAAATGGTCTCATTTTTACCTTTTGCGCGAAATCTTTTTTCAAATCCAGAGATTATAAAAATATGAGAATGATTAACAATTTCGTTTGCCTCTCGCCAACGAGAATAAATTCTCATTGAATTGTACAAATTTATTCAGGGCAAAATCTCATTGGGACAAAATACCGTAGTAATAGCTACATATACCCTAGTTTGGTTACGTTAAATTTCGGAAGTATGCGAATTTTCAATTGGAGATAATATTTCTCGTTAATGTATAAAGTTTAAACAGAGATTACAGAGATTGCAAAGATTGCTTTCTGAAGCATTAAAAAGTACAACTATTCCGAGCACCGCACCGGGAAAGAGTTTCCGAGAAAGAGACTTTCGTTGCCGAGGGCTGAGGGCTACACGAATGTACGCGGAATAACTCGTGGATGTTTATTTCGTTACAATTCTGGGAACTTTGTCCGTTAGAAGAAATTCATCGCGGCGAAATCTTACAAGGCGGGATGGGTGTTCCGATGTCGTTTAATTGAACTGCATGGAAACTGAAAGTTCGGCGAGGGCAACGTCGATGTGTTGCGAGCGAAAAGTGCGCTTTAAAACTGATCGCCGAAGGGGCCGAGTAGGGCATCCCGACCTAATTCTTCACAATACAGAAAGATCTCTCAATGGAGAATACAACTTTGATAATAAAACTTTCTAATTATTGGCGTAACTCACACCGTCGTCTCGTTTAGCAGAATGCGGCCGGTTTGTAAGTATACATCCAGTCAGTCAAAAAGAGCATCCATACATCCTGTGAAATGAAGCAACTTTTTCAAAAGTCGACCAAACGACCTCATGAACATGGAAGTACTCACTGCGTGATGTGTAAACAAATTTATTTAACGCTTTGCACTCGGAGCTATTTCAACTCGAACATTAAACGTTTCTTCCGACCTAGAAAAATTCGATTCTGTATCATTTTTTTCATTTTATGGATATGAAATTGATATAATACCTCATACAATGCTTACAGTGATTTTTTATAATTGTACCAAACGACCTGATTTTTTATAGGAAGCCCAATGAAGTCCACAGAAGCCCGTCTGTTTCTTCTAGTTCCTGTACTTTTTTCAGGCACGCTTCTAGGCTCGTTTGTACGAAGGTACTTCCATAGCTTATGTAGGAAGCCCAGACCTGATTTTTTATAATCACTTAGAAGCATTGGTTTACGAAATGATAGTCAAAAATGATTTTCCAAAACTTATAATTTACAAGGTTACATGCAAAAATATAAAAGGCATTTTTTAAAACATTTTTATTTGGGTCCTTAAAGACAATTCAAAATATATGTTTTATAGTAGTTACACGCATGCTGAAAATTTCATCGAAATCGATTAATATACACGCGAGCTACAAGCGGTTGAAAATGGTGAAAATCGTAGTTTTACACGACTTTCGATCAGTTTCTGCTCAATCAATTAATTAGTTTTTCCTGGGTCGATCGATTTCGATGCAATTTTCAACGCGTGTATAAATAACAGATCTACAGAATATATATTTTAAATTTCCATTAAGGACGCAAATAAAAGTTTTAAAAAATGCCTTTTTTATTTTTGCACGTAACCTTGTCAATTATAATTTTTGGAAAATCTGTTTTTCCTGTCATTTCGTAAACCAATGCTTCTAATTGATTATAACAAATCTGGGCGTTTGGTACAATTATAGAAAAGTTATTCTATTTTAAGGGCGTACGAATATTTTTTACACTCACTGTAAATGTTTAGTAATTGATTAGATACCAATATATTTAATGATCTAAACAATACTTTGAATTTATAGCGGTGACTCTCTGACTCCTCATTGGAGTGCTAATAGTTAAAATTATAATTGACAGAAATTGTGAAGAGTCACGATTGATAAGAATGTAATCACAATTTATAAATCGGTTACGGTTGCCATAACCTACAAGTCGTTACAGAAAATCAAAGCTTTCAAATATATAAATATACATAGAATAAAAACTACGATTTGACCTGAAATGTATTTAAATGAATAGATTCATCTATCTTGGAATAAAAACAAAGAACTTATGATCAATGTAAAATGGAAGTACCATAACAGCGAGTAACAATCACTGTGAGTTCACAAAATCTGCGTTCTAATTATACCTGTACGATAGAACGGTCTTTTATTAATTGATCATAACGGGGACAATGTATTTAATTTTCCTTACAGTGCACAATCAGTGCTTCGATATTAATTAATTATTACAAATTACAGACGGGATTTGCGATTATAATAGTAATAATATGACTGTGATTGAATTATAATAATCCTGAGATTAATTTGTTCTTCTACAAGATATAAAGTGTTATTAAACCGCGCCGCTCCAGCACCGCCCGTAGTCGAATTAATAAAATATTTTACATGTCCTCCAGTCATTTTTTACTGCGGCGACGATATGTAACGGGAGAAGATGCCGCGAATTTATTTCTCCCTGGCGAATTACTGTCACCGCATTGAAGGACGATAAGTCTCCCTGGGAATTCCCTGGTAGCACCTAAGTGACACTCTTTTTCGCATAACGAAACGTCTTTACTACTGACACGATAAATCAGCGCCAGTTTACAACGAACTAAACAGCCTTCTTTCTTCTCCGAGGCTCGCCTCACCGTCATCAATATATCATCAACGTCGCCAATGAGCAATCCCCTACCTCTAACAATTTTTTGGCTATTTTTAAGGGCTACCAAAAATCTCTATCACCCGAATTAGGGTTTAGACACATTTTACTTTAGCAAGATGCCAAGTAATAATTTTAAATAACGTACGATTTCAAAGACTTCATTATTCTTGTTTCACAAGTAACGTGAAAAAATTGATTTTCATTTGACGTTTGAAAAAAATAAATTATTCTCAAATAATATTTCACGATAGTAATTAAATAATAAATAATTTCACTTGGAGATGTAATAGAAGATTTTTGATTTAAGAATATCTCAGTAATTATTCATTCCAAGTCCCGCTTTGTACTTTTCTACGCGAATTTCATAATTTATCCGGATTTGAGAAAAAATATTAGACGTTCCATTTAAAAAACTAAAGGTGACGCTCATATCTCGATCAAAAAGCAAACTAATAAAAAACAGATTAGAGCACTGTATGTCCGCCAGGAAACCAAGCAACTTTTTTTGGAAACATTTTTTCGTACAACAAAACCTCACGAGTTATTTGAGATCGTCACTTTACGAGGCTCACCCTGTATACGTTTTACCGATTGTGAGATTTCGCTTCGGTAAATTCAAACAATTTAAAGACATTCACTCGGACTGCACGAGCTTCTTGGGTATGAAGTTTTGATACTCCATTCAAGATGGCGGAGTAAGCGTTCAGCTATTCAGGCGACTTCAACCGGTACTTTCACCATTTCTAAGATGAAGTATCAGAGGCGGCAGTGAGATTTGTATACTTGTTGCGAAAGCAGGCTTTCCCTGGTAAAGAAGAATCTTAAGCAATCGACAAATTCAGAAATTTATAGGGTGTACACTATTTGCAACGCTTTATTTATCGCAAATCTTCTCTTTCGAATAATGATGTTATAAGAAGTCATTATAGTGAAATTGCTGTCGTTATTAAATAATTTATTAAGCAGTTCCCAATGATTAATTTTCGAATTTCAATCGATTCTTAGGCAATGGAGAGTGGCTTCCTTAATTAAATACAAACAAGAAATTCAGACAAGAAATCGCAACAGCATGCGTGGATCATTCTATGTATGCGACAAAGTTACTCCAACTTAAATCAAGCTAGAAATAGTTGTATAGTTTAATGGTAGTTGGGACATGCTATCCGTTAGGACGCACAATGTTACATACCAAATTATTTAGATATCAAAGATTCTAAATAATTAAAGTGCTACGAGACAGAGAAACCTTTTCTTTCTTAAGAAAATATTAGATTATATATTAGTTTTCGATAATTTACGTTTATAACTACAATAATTAAAATATTTTAATTGAAATATTATTATTATATTGGCTTGGCAAGAAAGTAATTTCGGTATTTGAAGGTGAAATAAAACCCAATTTTTCTATTCAAGCAATTAACTTTAATCAGTAAAATATTTTCCATCTTACACGATGATCTTTTGCCATCAAAATTTTCCCAAAATTGGGTTTTACTGACGCAATATATACTATATATATTATTATTATTTATTTTAATTAAAATATTTTAATTATCGTAGGGTATATACTACATGCAGAATGTTAAACAATTTCGAACACAGTCTAGAGCTCAAAAGTTTTCAGCATTGACGAAGAGGAGAAATTCCTTTTTTTCATTGTTCGCGCTGAGAGAAGTTATTGAAATTTCATTAGTAAATGTATTTCGAACTATAAAAGGTTTTTCGTAACTTCGACAACCGCCAACAGCTTCAACGATTTCACAACAAAAATTTCATTAATCTTGGAAAGTCTCGCAATCAGAGTTTAACGAATTTTGAAGTGGTACGCACGAGAAGAAAACAAAAAACGACTGGCCGCGCTTCCACGTGATTTAATAATCAAATATTGAATTAGGAAAGCTCAACCGCCATTTCACTTTTTTATTCTCTGTCGAGAACAATTGACGAGTAAATTTGATCTAATTCTTGATGGTCCGCTGGCATGAAATTTTTCAATAATTGCTACGTCCATCAATTTCGGTCGTTAATATTTTTTAATCACCACTCATTGTATTCTAATTATTCATCTTTTATTTTATATTCAGAAATAAAATATTAATAAAGTAATATAAAATATTAACAGATTATCCACTAGCGATTAATTAACAGTTTTTAACACTAACTTTACGGAACCCGTCAAAACGACGTTAAATATTTTTAATTTACGATGATTGACGAAGAATTATCAACAAATTCATCGCTTTGGGTATACATTATTTAAAAAATGGCTAAAAGTTTGAATAGACACATTCCTCTTATTCTTATAAAACAATGTAACATGGTCACGTTTAGTGCTCCATAAGCCTAGTGTTAAAGATCTACGATCGACAGGTAGGGATTTTGTAATAAGTTTTCTTTAGATTTAATAGGTTTCAGTAGTGAAAATATTAGAATTATAAAATTCACGAAAAAATGACAGAATCCAAACAAAAACGTTAAAAAAAATAACTCGACTGATATATGTACAACAATGAAATGTTCAGAAAACAAAATTAATCACGATGTTTCTAAAAAGTATCAGCAATATTATCGACTCACATTGAAAAATCGGTAAACTCCCTAGTCATTGGAATTCATCGAAAATATCAGAGTTAACAAGCGCGCGATATAAAAAATTCGAAAAATTGACCAAACTCACCGATTACGCTCGATCTTCTCATATTCGAGCCTCCATTGACGTCTCTCAAACGATCCCTTCATCACGACGAGGACACAACGAACGCCATTAAAATTGACAGTCTCTCGATCAGTCGCATCTTGAAGTCACAAAGAATACAAAAAGGAAACTGGGGTTGCGAACGGTTCCGGGGGGTCGCGGAATTGATTATCACCGGAGAGATATCGTGGGCAGCCGTTCACACAGAACTTCGAAAAACATAAGTAACTTCGTTTACAACCTGATATATTTCTCTATAAAATATTCGAAAGATCGATAACCACTGTCCATTAGAATGGTCTCGTAAACTCCAATTTTCTAGCTATTTATATTAGAATTAATAAGATTAACGTTGATTTCAATGAGGTAGTTTCGAAAGTGTGTGAAAGAAAATTGCGACGTGGGAATGGGAATGGACCTAGCCACGACTGCTATAAAATCGCGAAAAATTCTGTTTCCACCAGTAAAACTTGAGGAACGAAAACTGGGGTGGTTTGGGAGTCGCAAAAGTAATTATCACACCGAACTTTGAACTTTCCGAAGACACGAGGAAGCACTGTCCGTTAAAAACCTCGTCCCACAAAAAAACGTCCCATAAATTTCAATTTTCTAGCAGCACACCTATCCGTTATTTATATTAAAATGGCCAAAATACATAAAATGAACAATAAGCTGGTAGGAGGATCAGGTTTGAAAATGGAGAAAATTTGAATGGGTCTATTCATGCTATAAAATCGTGAAGAATTTCTTTTCCACTACTAAAATTTGGGGATGGAAACAGGGGTTGTGGGAGGTTTTCGGGCTCGCGGAATTGATTGTCAACCGGAGGATATCGTGGATTGTCGTTCACACCGAACTTCGAACTTTCCGAAGACACGAGGAAGCACTGTCCATTAAAAACGTCCCGTAAATTCCAATTTTCTAGCAGACAATCTATCAGATATTCATATTAAAATTAACAATAAAGCTGATAGGAGGATTAACGTTGATTTTAATGAGGTAGCCTCAAAATTTGAATGGGCCTGTCCGCGCAAAAAAATCGTGAAAAATTTCTTTTCCACCACTAAAATTTAGGGAAAGAGAACAAGGGGTTGCGGGGGGTCGCGGAATTGAATATCACCGGAGGATATGGTGGATTGTCGTTCACACCGAACTTCGAACTTTCAGAAGACACGAGAAGCACGTGGCGAAGCCACGACGCGTACTGACTGCCTCGTACAGGACAGCTGACGAAGGGTGGCAACTCCGCACTTGCCACCCTGCGCTTTCCCTCTTTCTCCCGAACCTTGATCCTCTTCTTCTACCCCCGTCCTCTCTATCACTAGCCGAACCCCTCCCCGCCATTTTTCGGAAGATAATCAAACACATATTTCACCGGAAACTATTTCTTTCCGGCGAGTGCGGCACGGCGCGCCGACAACCGGCCACCTGGTATAGAATGTGTTAAATATTTCACAGGTAAAACGCTTTCGCACCTCTCTCACACCGGATGTTCGTTACGTATCTTTTAAGATTTCTTTCCATGGATTCTTTTTCTCGGCGCGAGTAAGAACTGTGGGATAGTATAAAAGTCGCGACAACGAAATTAATGGGCCATTCGATCGGCGCCTTTTTAAAAAGGGTTTGGCAGCATATGAGCCTTTTTTGAGAGCCTTCAAGGTGCTAATTGAGTTAACGTGCTCATGAATATCTAATTTGGGATGCAGGGAAAGACAGTGGAATTTTTAATAGTAATAGTAGCGGGTCTTGTCTTGAGTTGATTGCATGGTGTTATTTCATGAATTTTAGAGAAGCGTTAAAGCTGATTTTGTTCTTTTCAAACAGGTACATTAGGTTATTTGTATGTGGGGCATGAAGGAAACTATACATAAGTGACTTAGTTTGTAACCTAATATCTTTTTATAGAATATTCAGATTATCGAGAAGTTCATTACAAACGTCCATCTAAATTCCAATTTTCTAGCAGCCAACCTGTTGGCTGGTTTATATTAGGATTAACAATAAGATGATTAGTGGAATACCGTTCGCTTCAATGAGGTAGGTACGAAAATGTGTAAGAGAAAATTGCCACGTAGAAATCTGAATGGATCTAACCATAGCTGCCTTAAAATTATTGAAAGGGTCCACCATGCCAGGTCTAAAACAATACAAGGTAGGCAAGCATGTTTATCATATACTCGACTCGTTTCTGTATGAGTTCAACAAAACAGTGAACATGGTTTTGAAAATTGCACAAAACTTTTCCTATTAACCTCTGGCGTTCTTTGACGAGCCAGACTCGTGACGAAGGTTTTTAACAAAGTCTAACAAATATGAATGTTGCGCGTTTCATTTTAGGTGAAATAAAATTTGATTCGTTTCTAATCAATATTTAATCACTAAAATAAATGTACCCGTACAAAAAATATACGTTTTCTTTTCCCTTCTACGACATTTTTGTGCATAAGGACGATCTAATCACTGTAACTGCAAAAGAAAAGGTACGGCATATTAGATTTAACTTCAACGCTGCAGCATTTTGAAAAAAGGAGCCCACAATTTGTGTTTAACCCTAAGAAAAACTGTCTCTTACACTGTATAGAACGGCCTTCTACTTAAGGTTATGCGACTTGAATAATATTTGTCGTAAGAACAAAATATATTATAATATTAATTATTTAATAATATAGTAATTAATAATATAGTAATATTTGTTGTAAGATGCTATACTCCGCCATTTTGGAAAAAGAAAGAGAGGCTCGCACTTCGTGCTTAATTATCGAGAAAATTGTGGTCGTATACAATGCATAAACATAATAAAATTACTAAAATGAACAAACTCGATATTGAAATCGAATGGGACTTTCTTGAATGAAAGAGTACACGACTTGAATAATATTTGCCGTCGTAAACGGATAAGCTCCACTATTTTGGAAATAGAAAAAGGCTTGTACTTGGTGCTTAATTGACGAGAAAATTGTGGTCGTATGCAATGCATAAACATAATAAAATTACTAAAATGAAGAAACTCGATATTGAAACCGAATGGGACTTTCTTGAATGAAAGATTGCGCGATTTGCATAATATTTGTCGACGTAAACGGATACGCTCCGCCATTTTAGAAAAAAAGGCTTGCACTTGGTGTTTAATTGCATGTCGTATTATATAAAATTGTGGTCGTATACAGAAATAAGGAAACAACGTTTTTGAATGGAAGGTTACGCGACTTGAATAACATTTGTCGTCGTAAAAGGATACCCTCTCCGCCATTATAGAAAAGGAAGAAGGCTCGCGCAATTTGTACTGAATCGGCAGCTTACGAGAACGGAACAGTGAATTATTCATTGACAGATCAAGCAAAGCGAGATCCGGTAAGGAGCTCGCGAGGAATTTTATTAAAAATCGCGCGACCCTGCGAGAGTGTCATAACATCCGCGCGCGCGAAGTAATCGAAGTCGGTACAGCTTGAATTCATTGCAGAGGTAGGAAGAGATTTCCTGGTGGGAGATCCATTGTTGACAGTGCATTAGCAGTCTCCTGCGGTGCCACCGCACTCCATTCAACCCGGGAGTTTTCTCGATACCCACTCGACAATGGGATTATCGATACCAGGCCTTGAACGGAAGTTATTAGGATCGGACAAACCTCGCCGGAAGTGAGGATCGCGAGGAATAACAAAAAAATGAGAGAAAGAAAAAAAGAGTAAGAAAAACCGAAAAAAGAGAAAACAGTCTCGATTTTGAGATCGCCGGCGTTCCGACTGAAAATCGAGACGATCTTCAACCAGTGAACTTTTATTCGTTTTATTCGTTGGCAAAAAGCATCCGCCGTATAAATCTTAGGTTCGGTAGAATCTCTCATTATCGGAATTTCTGTCATTCACATCCTCCGCTATTCGAAGGTCCCCTCGTCTGAACGTTCTAATACCCATGTGTAAGGAGCTGGGATATTTTCTATTTATACTGGGTGTCCCAGTAATCCTCCTGAAAGATCATCAATTTGTAATAGCCGACAAAATTAATCCGAAATTCATTTGTACGTGTACAGACCCATTCGACCTATTTTCGAAAAAAAGAAAATTCAAATATGTGGGTACTATTACAACGTTTAAAACACGTGTATAGATATAGGCCCTTGTAGTTTACAAGCCTGGTTCAGTCCTCCCGAGATCACCCTTCCATTAAATTACATAAAAGACATAAAATTTTTGGTTACATATTTTATTCAATGTTTCTTATTATGAATGACGTTGATCGAGTGGATGGTACAAAATGTTCCTACAATTGAGTACAATTTTTAAAATGGATTTTAAAGTGTTTAGGAGTGGATGCCACAGAGTAAAGTGTTGTTGTTTATAGAATCAGTAAGGTAATCAATCACACTTCCCCTAATTTTGCTACACCGTGTTTCGTCGTCAATAAAAAAAAAGGACCTGCTACCAATGTCGAAAAGAAATCCATACGGGACGACAGTTTTATAGCAACGTTAACTTTTTATTCAATCCCAGAACTACTGGGAACTTTGGAATTTTAAAACTACTTTCTCACGACAAACTCTTATGAGGACATTAAAAGCTAATTGCCGGGCCAGGCGTGTACCTACTTCAGCACTCGATAGTTCATAGCGCGGTTATCGCCTACTAAAATCGCTGATATCCTTTTTTTTCTCTACTTTCGCCTGAATAACCCTCTTATCATTACCCTTTTGTGGCGCCCATTTCCCGGTCGCTTTAATTAAATCGTTAAATATCGTGGCCAAGCAATCTTGCACGGTATTTGTTCGAGGAATAGTTCTAAGTGGAAGTTCCTCCAGAACCAACCTAATCCATCGCGACTGACCAATCATTTTACAGGATACGTCGTTCATTCATATGAAACGTGACACAACTTGAAATATATTTCTAAAACAAATATAACAATAAATATATAAATTATGGGTGTACTTTTATCATTTTACTAAAGTTTTATGATTGTACTAAATTACTTTACATTTCTAAAGAGTTGGTGATATATGTATAATATAAAAACAAATTGACAATTTTAGATAATTTTCAAATGGTTATTCTGTGGAATTTCCTTTCTGACATCCTTCTTAATAATTTTTCTTCAATCTATTCAAGCAGATTGAAACTTCAATTGTGGTTTCATTCTTAATCTGAAAATATTCATATCAATATTCAAAAATATTGGTAATGATTAGACAGCTGATCTTTATACAAAACGAAAATTTTCTATTCAAATTGCCAGTTTTTCGTCGTCGATAACAGTTATCGAGGAGAACCTATTTTTTTGGACACTAATAACTAGACTGCGGATCTTCATGCAAAATAAAAAATGTTTGCATTCACTGCAGGTCGCAGGAAGCAAATGAAAATTGTGTTCTTCTTTTAAATATCCTATTAAGCTGAAACTATCGCATTAATATCCTTAAACATTTTTATCATGTCCACTGCTTTAAATTGTACGTGCCGATTTTTGTCATAAATGCATAAAATCCGCAATCTACTAATGACTGTTATTTGTAACCAAAAAGTATAAAAGTCGATATTTTTTAATCATTTTGTTCTTCGAATTTTTTCTTTACGTTTTGTGTACATCATCTTAAATGTCAATAATAATCAACTTTTTATTGATGATTTTTATCGTAGAAAATTTTAGAATAACTCTTATTTTTAGTCCCTGGAATTTCTGAATTCGTCTAATGTTTTTTCTGTTTCAAATTACACCTACTCATTTCTGTCCTAAAATCTACTGCTGTCCTAAAATCTACTGAAGTATACTGTATACTTCTTCAATCGAGTGTTCTCATATCCGCGCTTTTTATCCAAGGTAATTGCCAGCGAGATCACGAGGAATCGGTAATTAAATCCGGAAATCGATCTTACGTCCGCTCTCCCTGTTGTATTCCGTGATCGGTCTCGAAGAAATAGAACCCTGGTCCACTTTCATCTTATTTTTCTTCTTCGCTGGTAACTGAGCGGTGGATTTAACTGCGAAACCACAAAACGTAATTTAGGATTCCGTCACGTCTCAAGTAACTTCGCCAGACTGACAATTTCTTCAGCAGTATTCGATTGTTAAAAGCTTCCCGTTTCCGAGTATTTCTCGAATCGAATGATTTCTCAATTAAGTTGCGGTAGATACGAAATTCCAACGACTATTATCGGACGTATTACCGATTACATACTAGGTTCATTGACCTAGTTGTTTGACAAATCGTTATTTTAACCGTAATGAAAGCAAGGGCTGGTTGCCCGGCTTCGTTAGCTGTAAAATATTGGCGATGTGTCGTTTCCTTCGCGTAAATTTTAATCGTCATTTATTATTTATTATTGTCTATGTCTTCAAGGATGATACTGATTAATCGCTCTTCCGTTAACGAAATAAATCGATAATAATTTTTATGAAAAAATGTCAAACTATGCGAGCGCCACATAATCGAAATACATTTTCTAACCTTATCACAATTAAACTCGAGCGAAAACTGTCAAGCCAGATTAATAGTACTGAAGAGGAATCCATTAATTAAAATAGGATTCTAACATTTTAATATCGTCATTAGACTGCGAATGTTTATGCATTTTTCAATTTCTGTCGACAACTTTTAAGAAAGCGGAATTAAATGAAATCCTATTTTAACCCTTTGCACTCGGAGCTATTTTGACTCGAAAATTAAACATTTCTTCCGACCTAAAATAATTCGATTTTATATGTTACTGCGACCATTAGCTCGAATAGATCAACAATATTTACATTTAGTGGGCTTATGTAAGCTGTAATTAACACTGGAAGTGGCGATATCAAGTAGTAAATATATTGATTTATTGATTTATTCGATACTATTCCTAGTATCTGTGGTTGCAAGCAAAAACGCCGCACGTCACAAGTACAAATAATTTGAGTTTATGCATTCATTGACCTTTGTGGTATACGATTGACGTATTTACCAGAAAAAAAGTCATGAAAACAAATTCGAAAGGCTCGAGAAACTAATACAATTTAACCAAAATTTTACAAAAATTGTTCGGTATGAAGGGTACAATCATATAGTCTAATTTTTTTGAGGAATAGAATGATGGGGAGGGTGGATTTCAAAGTAAAATTAAGTTTTTTAAATGGGATATCCTACTTCTTACAGTATAGATCGAT
Organism: Lasioglossum oenotherae; assembly: GCA_028455765.1. Classification (NCBI taxonomy): domain Eukaryota; kingdom Metazoa; phylum Arthropoda; class Insecta; order Hymenoptera; family Halictidae; genus Lasioglossum; species Lasioglossum oenotherae. The sequence continues at coordinate 8,739,654 of CM052298.1, read as the reverse complement.
AGAGTATCAAATTCTGAGTATAATAGTGTTGACCTTCATATGTCCTAAACCTAATAGTTAATAAGATATTATCCAAAGAAGAAAGAAAATTGTTTCGATAATATCTCGTAAACTATTAGATTTAGAACATAGCCATAGAACACAGCCATAGAATATACTGACACAAAGTTGGACCCTTAAAACCTGGGACACCCTGTATATTATTGTAAAAATCGTACAAAATATAAATAAATATCTTGTTATTTTTATAATACTATATACACATCAGTCACGTGTGATGGTCAGTATTAAATTAAAGTAAGTTAAATCGCTGAATAAAAGATAGAATTCGTTTAGAACTGAATCCGAAGCATTAGCGAAGCGTGTCTGCAAGCGTGGCGTCACGCGGATTCACTATGCGATCTGTGAGCCATCGGGGCGTCCATTAAACCGGATATAAAGGGTTCATAAAAGCATGAGGTATGTCCACGTGTGTGCCAGAGGGAAGGTTCGCGAGCCAGCTAGCCGGTGTTTCTCGATCATCCACGCGTTCGGTGTCCTCTATCGGTGATCGAATCAGAGAAAAAGAGGGAGAGAGAGAGAGAGAGAGAGAGAGAGAGAGAGAGAGAGTCGCGAGAATCGGGTGAACCACGATGAAAAACAAGGATGAGAAGGGGACGGCGCGCGGCGAGTTAAACGGAGAAACTCCGCATGAAGAGTACTCGAAGATGGCACCGTCAGCAATATTCAGGATCTTCTTTGTCCTACGGTCCTCTCCCTCTTGTCATCTCTTTCCCTTCCTCGGGTCCCCCTTTTCCCGATTTTTCGCTCTTCCTCTGGCTGCCGCCCCTACACTTTGACTTCGACCTCCAACGCAGCCCACCGCCCTCCTCTTCCGCCTTACATCCCCGATAACCTATATTTCGACAGTGCGGCCGCGGAACTTCAAGGAAAGAATTCCTCTCTTAACCTGCATAGAGTAACGCCAGTCGTTGATTCCCGTCACCGGTGGAATGAACTTGGAAATTTCTTAGGAATTTGCTTCGGGTACGCGTCCCTCCACCCACCTCAACCAACGTAGGTAATACCCGGCGTAACTATTCTCGCCGATGGAACAATTTTACTCATGAAATTCGTCCGATCCACCCACGCGAATCGGCCAAGGCTCGCGCACAACCGGCGAACTTGCGCCGACCGTTTCCAACGATACTTAATGAAAAATGAAATTTTATAACTTAATGAAATTGTGGCACGTCATTTGGGGTACTCTGGGAAGTCGAATCTGAGTTTTTTCGACCTCGAGGACCCTGTGCTAACTTGGGGAGGGGGAAAAACCACGATTTTTGTTACCTGTTTTTGGTATTTCTCCTATAACTCCAAAACTATTGGGTCCTACGAACTTTTCTCCTTTTCATTTTTAAAAAGAGCATTAAATTTCCTTAAAATTTCACTGTTCCAACGTATTTTTTGACTCAATAGATATCCGGAGACAGGTGTTCAAAATTAGGAAATGTTTCTCAAAATGACATTTTGAGCCACACATGTGACATTTAGCAGGAAATTGCAAGTTTTTGGCTCATAATTTTAGTTTTTCAACACATCTACATATAATCTACATACTATGTATACCCCTTACATTGTAAGGCCCAAAATGTCATTATAAGAAACATTTCCTAATTTTGAACACCTGTCTTTGGGTACCTATTGGGTAAAAAAATACGTTGGACCAGTGAAATTTCAAGGAAATTTAATGCTCGCTTCAAAGATGAAAAGGAAAAGTTCGTAGGATCCATAGTTTTTGAGTTATAGGAGAAATACCAAAAACACACACACACAGGTAACAAAAATCGTGGTTTTTTCCTCCTGCCCAAGTTAGCACAGAGTCCTCGAGGTCGAAAACTCAGATTCGACTCCCCAGAGTACCCCCAAATGACGTGCCACAATTTCATTAAGTTCGGAATACTTTTCAGGTAAAAGTACCTGGCGACTAGACTACGAGTTCTGTCAGTTTTATTGTTTCCCATCTAATTCCATGAGCGACTTTCGCGCATTTCTACATTGCCATCATCGCAAAAAGGAATCAATTTAATTTATGATATAGAAGACAGCAGTATTAAGTAAAACGTAGGTAAAATTAAATAGTGTTTGTTAAAAAATTAAGATAAATCTCTTCAACTATGGACGTGGCAGCCATTTTCTCCGAAAAAGTCCACTTCTGCAAAATGCCATTTGTGGTACCAAGATGATACCTTCGTGAAGAGTGTCATCCGATAGACATTTCTTAAATTTTATATTAACGTAGACAAAAACAGTTAGAGCCTGCCGGAGCTGACTTTCAGAAAATCAATTTTTGAAAAAGTTACAGCTATTTAGGAACATATTATTTCTGATCAACAGTTGGAGCTTGTCTTACCAACAGTATATATTCCCTGAAATAATTTGAACTATTATCAAGTTTGTAATTTTGTAATTACCATAATACTCCAATTACACTGCGGATGTTTATGCAATTTCTGATTTTTATTGAAAAATTTTAAGAAAGTAGAATGGAATAAAATTGTTCATCCAAAATAAATAAAAATTGTACTAACTTCTATCAAATTTTCTATCATAGTTCTTTCTGAAAAATTTCATGATCCGCAAATGCATGAAGATTCGCAGTCTAACTCCAACAAAACCCGATAGTGTACGACGACCCTAGACGGAATAATGCTTTTAGGCACGGAAAGTGAAGTGGTACTGGCCTGCACAAATAAACCTGCTGTTGGTAAGGGACAAGAAAAAGGTATAGGCAGGCCGAATACGAAGCCGAGTTTAATTTGCAATATTCCTCCATGTTTGCTTGGCCCGCGTTGCTCACGAAAGTCTTCTACTTTCCAGGAAACTCTCAATCCCGGGTTGCTTCATCATCTGGCGAAATGAATCCGTGAACGTTTGACAGAAAACTGCCTCGGCAAACTGTGCCCCCCTCCCCCGTGATTTCAAATGCATTGGTGTAACATGTGGTTGCTGCTGCGAATCAAGAAGAAGTCGATCAAAGGAAGTATTAAAGAGGAGGAGACAACGTGAAGAAATTAACCTTCATGCGCTCTTCGTGTCGATCTGACACGTTTCTCACGTAAAAGCTGATGTTGTTCTGCCATTTGAAAAATCTAAAGATTAAGCAAGGTGGATGTCTAGACTGCGGATCTTTATGCATTTGTGGCTTCTAAGAATGTTCAAAACATGCTGGAATATTAAACTCGACAGAATTTAGTACGATTTTGATTTATTTTGGATCTACAAATGCAATTACCAATGAAAATAGAATTTGATTTGGTAACACTTTCCTGAAATTTGTCTCTAAAAATTGAAAATTGCATAAACATCCGTAGTCTATAGATTACATTTAAAAAAGTATATGTACTTGTAACTTAGGAATAAAAAGAACATCTTTAACGTTATCAATATGAAATTGTGTAATAAATAAAAGCAACTTGCAGTAACCATGTCCTCTATGAGCCATCATCAAAATAAAGTAAGTCTAACAGTACTCACACAGAATATGGCAATAATCAACTAATATTTAAAAACGACTAATAGTCTTTTTGAATGTTAGTTATAGCAAAATAGTCATTAGTCAAAACTTTTTGATTAGTTAGTGGTAACTAATTAATAATATTAATGTATGTTAATCGCACAATAGTGACTGATGACTAGAGTTTGATTACTGATCATCAACTACTAATTCATTAATAAGCAATAGCTAACGATTACTTAGAGCTGTGACTAAATATTTGTCATTTAGTTATCACTAACTAATCAAAAAGTTTTGACTAATGACTATTTGCTATGACTAACATTCGAAAAGACTATTAGCCATTTTTAAATAATAGTTGATTATTGCCCTACTCTGTACTCGCAGAACAAATTGTTTTCTTTTTCAGTCCTTTTAATTGGACACCAATTTCCCTTCTGTTGCGAAAGTTTATTGTTTGAGCTTCTTTTAAATTCTATTTGTAATTGTTATTTATCAGTATGAAACGACATTTTTTTAAACAGACTTATAAGATCGACTGACCGATAGTGGGGACATCCGCCTTAGTAGAAATATCATTTTCCATTGACAAACCCTAGGATCATAAATTTGATAGCTGGAGATTCGTCTCGAGATTTTGATATCTTGTACGCGACCATATTTTTCCCTCTCTTTTCGGGTTTATCTCGCAGGTAGTCTACCACCTCCGAAACCACCTCCCACACACGCCCCGCGAGCACATGTACCTCGATCGTAAGTCGAGAACGCAGTCTAGCGAAATAGAGATAATTCTGCGAGGATTGCTCGCGCGGAGCGCGTCTCGGGATTTTCGATATCAAGCTTGCTAGCTGGTTTCTTATCTTCGAACTCCACTTTCATCGAAAAGCTGCTAATAAAATATTAAAAGATTCCCGATACGAAATGTTATTTCGAAATCGTTTCCACAGGCAGTGCTGGACAATAGTGTTCACACACCATTGAAAACGAAATAACTTCTTTAACCTTTGAATGGCGCCCCGGCGCCTTTCGTGTCCCCAAGAAAATTTTCTGTGTACCTATGGAGTGATTATAAATTGTAGTAATTCCTATTAGTAAGAGATAAGGCGAGTATAATATTCCGGAGGCGGGTGAAATGATTTTCTCATTATATCCAGCTCAATCCACGATTCAAGTCGATTTGATTCCTACGTGGAAGTGTCCTTTCCGGAAGTCCCGGAAATTGCGAGCTGCATCAACGGAGATATGATGTGAAACGTCATTGCAGGTGGAGCAGGATCCATCCCCTCGAGTTCTTCAAGTCGATTCTCGTTCGACAGTCTTGACTCTGGCAGCATGCCAGGAAACTGGCTTGTTACGCGCAGGAGGATGTCGCAGGATGCATTGCACAATGCATCCACTCTTACCCTTCTCGATCCTCTTAACGAACATTTAATTATTCGCCGAATTTCCCGACTGATTTAATCCGGTAAAAATAAGAAGAAAATTGGAAATATTAGGTCATCCGATAAGTTCGTGCCGTTTCTCGAGCGGTTGCATATGTTGATTTTGTAAACATACCTTTAAGTTCGTTTTAGATATTTTCAGAACATCTGACATCTCCTCAACTGATAAACTTCGTGATTTCTGTACAAGGTCTCGAATTTTATCTTCGTCTGACTGAGGAGGACGCCCGGAACGTTCCTCGTCTTTTAAACAACAATTCCCATCTGTAAAACGATGAAACCACTTTCTACTGAACTTCCTTTCCGAAATTCATACAACATGAGATGCCGGAAATGGATACGAATTTCACTCATGATGTTTCACTGCTAGAAATCACTGTGTTCACTATTTCACGATCTTATACCCACGAAAACATTCTCTAGACTCTAGACTGTTCCCGAACAGCTACGCTTAACACTAAAGCATCACCGGTCAAAATGACCGGTTTCAGATTTTTCATTTTAGGATTATTGATATAATCAAAATAATTTCATAAGAAGTGATTGCACAAAGTCTCAATAAAATCAATTTTGTCATTTTTATAAGGGAACATGTAGGTACCTACCAGTTACTTTTAAGGCTCGGCGCATTCGTCCCTTACCGCCGTAAAGTTTATAAATCGACGCATGAAATGTATACACAACAGTTGGCACGAACTTATGGGATGACCTAATACTTCGGCAAATTTTTCGGATACCTGTCTACATATGTTTCTTTTCGTAGTGCGAGATACCATGGGAAATAAGAACGATCATTGCTGAGCTGCGAGTTTATTGAAACGTCCGTCGCGTCGAGAAATTGCAGGGATTCGCCATGACGAATAAATGCGATTCGTTTTGATGGATCACTCGAGATCCATGCCATTTGCACGATCACGCGCAGTAATCTTCCCCTTTAAGAAACACGTGTTCGGAATGTGATACTCTATTTGGATGTACCGTCGCCATTTCTTCTGGACCGTCACCTTGTCTTTTAACACGTCTGCTGTCATAGACACTGTAGTCGTTCCAGATGTTCGTACATTCGAATATTTTACTGTCAAGGGGCTCGATTAACTCTCAAATGTCTTCATTTATGTATGTAAGAATTAACTGGAATTGTTGGGAAAACATATATTTCAGTTCAAATGTCTATAACTTTAAAAAAAATTGATTTTTGATCAGTTTCTTCCGTTCGCAAGGAAAGAAAAAATATACGAATCGAAAATTCGTTTCTCTCAAGAACTAAATAATAGAATTACGAATGTTACTGCAAAATTGCATCCAAATTGGTCCAGTACTGTGTTCCCAATAGAATATTCAATCGTTCGAGACGGCAAATTAAAGCAAATTAAACCACGAAATCACGATTTCTCTGGGGTCGAAGAGCCACATTGTCACACGTGCATAAAATTTCCGATAATAATATTTTCTGTATTTGGAACTGCAAATATCGTGAAGTCGATTGCGCGAAATTTACAGGCGAGATGATTCTAAAAATCATTGACGAGCGTTACAGCGAACGTGTGGTTGTAGAACAGTGATCAATTTGCAGCTCGAGAGCTCTTGCTTGCGAAACGATTGACACGCGATCAATGTGTGCCCTTCGAAAGTCTCGATCGGATGTGATCTGAGATGTTCAAGGTTGTCGGAGCTTTACATTATTTTACCACGATATTGTTACGTCAGAAAAATATTTTCAAAACATTTTTCGCATTTTCTGTTAAACAGCTCTTACACTAGAGACATTTATGACAAAAACGAATAACTGGAATACGCACTGTGAAAAGTATCATATACTACGCAAAAACGGTGAAAATCGTTGAACTTTAAACATGCATAAATCTTGAACCAGTGGATGCCTAACATTAAAACTTGAATTTTCGGCAGTTTCTCGTAAAAATCTGCAAGATTCAATAAAAAAAAGTTAAAAATTTCTGGTTACCTCAGGTGAAGCTTTATTGTATCTGTTTACCCTCATTTTTCAGTTATACCAAAGTTTCAGATTCTTTTCGTTATTCATTACTACTAAGAGTTTGAAATATATTAATTTATTAACTTCTTTGAGATATCATCCACTTTTATTCGTTGTTTTATTTGGTGTAACTATTTATTTATCTTATGCAGTCAAGATTTGACACATTCTACCGTTCCAGGTAATTCTATTGATCGCTCTGTGATCCAATAGAAACTATTCCGTTCGCTAGTTCACTTTTTCCATATGGTATCCCTTGGCGGTACCAATAATGTGTAATTGCTGACATTGTTCTGTTATCTGGTTTCGAACGCAATCAGTGGTGCATAGAGCATGCGGGACACGACATTGGGTCGCGTGCGACACGCTAGTGCAGCCAGTTTAATCATTAAATATTAAAATTATGTAATCTGCTGAGAGAAACACGGACCGAAGGCCGACTTCGATTCAATAAAAATATCATAAGAAACTGCTCTTGCCTTTTTAATAAAAAAGTTAAGCCTTCAGCATTACGTACATTAATGTGAAAGTGGAGGATTCTCGAGAAAGAATATTATAGATAAAATAAGAAGATTTGTGGCAAACGTTAAATCGAAAAGTAATGAAAAGAATAGTAACAAAAATAAAAAACAAAGTAAAGTGAAGTGCACGAAAAGATCTACTTACGGAACTGAAAACTTAAGACAAACAAACAAAGAATGGAGATTTTGAAAAATGAAAAGGGAGAAGAATTGTGAAATGTTGTAGAGTTCACAATGCGCTTAATCTAAAACAGCTTCAAACGAAAGATATTAAATATTACTTAAATATTTGTTAAGAAAATGTATCTAATTATTTATGTGATATTATGTACTACGGCGTTAAAATTAATAAAAGGTTTATTCATTTAAAATGTAGTAAATAAATAAATTATTTGTCACTGTACTCAGGATTTATTTAAATTACTGCCTAGATAGGTAGTTTATTACCGTACACTCGTATATTTCGAATTCTAATCCACAGTAATGGGTACGTTGTAATTAGTACATGGCTCTTTTGCGTCTGCAGTATGTAATACAAACAGAATGTTATCGTTTTTATTTTTTAATAGTTTCTGATGTTGCATTAGGTTTCGAGGGCGATCAATTTTTGTTTGTATTCAGAACACATGAGTTTTCCATAAAATGCATACACATATTTTTACTTCATGATTATGAAAATAATGATACCGCAGTAATCGGTACAGTTACCCTACGTTGACATTGATTCGGTGCGATTACTCCCAATAGATGCTTAGATTAGGTACCTCCAATACACTTTCTAGGACACCCAGTATGTTGTACTGTATCTTACGCGAGATAACAAGTTCGTTAGCCCTCGGCTGAAGGGATTTTAACAGTAAGTGGAGATTCTCATCGTTTCCTCTATCCCGTTTAACTTTACACGCGCAGAAGAGAAGTATAGTGTTGTAACAAGCATCCTACACGCTACATGTACAAAGCCGATACTGAAGTTTGGACTTCTGAAGTTCTAAATCAATTTGAACCGTACTTACTAGACAGCGGATTTGACGCGTTTATGATAAAAATGGCTAGCTGTCATTTAAAACAGTAGAATCGTTCGAAGAATTTAAAAGTACAGTTATATCATTTTCAACCTATTAAGCATGTTAAGAAAGAACATAAGTTTCTATTTCACTGCAGTTCGTTGCAAGTTGGACAGAACAATTTTATTTTGCGAAAGGTTAACTATCTAGTAAGGCCGCTATTACACGAGCTATTAACCAAGTTACGCCACCAGTGTCTCAGCACATTTAATGAATCGGCAACTGGTGGTAACACCAGTATGTGAACGTCAATTGTTTATGTTTTAAAACATATACAAACAAACAAACAAATGCTTTTTATATACTACATGCAAACTAATGCCCCGTTGGTGTCCGCGCCACCAAATGTTGCCCGGCCGGTTGCCGATGCCGTACACCAGATCGGCAACAATTTTTGGTGGCTCCATCAAGTGTCCTCGTGTAATAGGCTCCATATGATTCAATGCCCCACGACGTGAAGAGACACTGGTAGCCTCGTCTAATAGCGGCCTCAATGTCGTCAATTGTTCACGTTTTCGCGAAGCTGGTGGCGCAACTTGGTGGTTTTGTTTATAATTGCACACGACACACGGAGCGACGGTTATTTTTAATTTGCCATTAATTAGGCCGCTATTAGACTAGGCCACTAGTGGCGCAACTTGCTGCGCCACCAGCGTCTCTTCACGTCGTGGGGCATTGAATCATATGGAGCCTATTACACGAGGACATTTGGTGGCGGACACCAAAAATTGTTGCCGATCTGGTGGCCGGCAACAGCCACCGGCCGGGCAACATTTGGTGGCGCGGACACCAACGGGGCATTAGTTTGCATGTAGTATATAAAAAGCATTTGTTTGTTTGTTTGTATATGTTTTAAAACATAAACAATTGACGTTCACATACTGGTGTTACCACCAGTTGCCGATTCATTAAATGTGCTGAGTAATAGCGGCCTAATGCGACCTTCATGCTAATGATAATTCGTGCAACCATTAACCATTAACTGCGGCGCACTCTCACAAGGTCTCATCAAGCACTCGCTCAACAGGTTCTGGTTAAGACAAAAATTACAATTTGTTAACAAACTTTCAAGACTCCGCTTCAATTTAGATTCCAAGGTGAAGTCAATGCTTGCATGTTTGTCCTCGGTAGAACCATTTATGTTACGGAAATTTTCCCAATTACGAAATTAAGTTCTGATTAAAATGAAGAATCCCGTATTTACCTTCAACGCGTGTTGAGTTCAATAAATCTACTGGAATCTCGTGCCAAGTAGCAGCTAAAGCCTCTCGTAAAGGTCTGTAAAAGTAACTAGTCGATTCTTTTTGCCATTCAGTCCAACTCCTCTGATGAAACTTGTGCAAGTGAAACCTATTAAGGGGGAACTATACCCTACTGAAGTAACTAGAAAGGAACTAGAATCTTACTAGATTTTTGGTGGAAACATGGGTTTGCGGGAATCGATTTTTTGTCTTTATTTGAGCATATTTTGGGCTGGGTGAGAACTCATTCTGTAGAGGAAGGTTAACTACAGGGTGACCATCTCATGATGTAACAAGATTATGTTTATATCTAATAATATGAGTGCCCAAAGTAGAGAAAAAGTCTAGAAAAATAACCACAGATTTCAATGTATTTTCCTGTCTCAAAGAGACTTTTTTGGCTGCTATGATGAGATGACCACCCTGTGATGAACCTTCCTCTATCATATGAACCTTTGTGCAGCTCAAAATATGCTCGTATAAGGACAAAAAATCGATTCCCGTGATTTCATTCACATTAGCATAGATTTCCCCATGAAGACAGAGGTCCTCTCTGATGCAGAGCTAGTCTAGAGCCAATTTTAGATGAGTTCATTTAGACGAGATGGCGCCTAATTAGGAGGACTGTCGATCAGTACTGCGATATTGTGCAACATTTCACTGCTGCACTGCTATCAACGTGGAATTATAGCAAAACTGACACAGACGAGGTAGATATTCTAATCGGTGGCACTAATAAGACAGCGACCTGCCCTGTATAACGGCATTCGCGACGAGCTGAATAGAATATGGAAATAGCAAGCAACTCCATCTCGTGTTCGTTAGGCAGTTGCGTGTTTATCAATTGTTTATCAATGTTACCAAAATTTTTTTTTGCACAGACGTTGATAACATTGATAAATAGTTCTTTTCCAGTTACAATCCGAGGGTATAGTTCCCCCTTAAGCAGCAGGTCTTTAGAAACTGGAGAAATCTGTTCGGAACATTTAACCATATCGCACTCGATCTACTTTCAATTATTAGCACCTGTTACTCCGCGATAAGTCTTCAAGTTATTCATCATCGAATACACAGTATGGTAACTATGTATAATACGTTGCAGATGGTATTCGTGCGACCATGACACAGGAAAACCTGCATAATTGTTGTGCGTTGGTAGAAACGATGTTGCATTGCATAAAAAGTGAAGTCGTATAATTCCAGCATGATGTCAACGATTGAACTTGAGGAAGTCATAACTACACTCTGGATTTTATGTGTTTATGGTAAGAATGGATGGGAGTGCAATACAACACTGCGAAATTAGAATTAGAATTAGAAGAATTTTAGAACAGTATTACATTATTTTCGACATATTAACATGCACCTACCGTTCGCGAACATCAGCGATTGATAAGATTGATTGATAAGAGTTTTGTTTGGATTGTTGCATATCAAATTTCCGAGGTAGATATTACGTTTAGGGTTCCTAAGTCCATTGACCTTATCTGAAAACAATTTTCTGTATACAGTATACATGTCGCCGGCCTCAGATGAATGGTTGCGTAACATGAAATCGTGACTCATGACAAAAATATATGATCTGAACCTATAAAACAGTGGCCGCTGGCAGAGGTGGGTGTCAGTGTTGTGAATGAATCCTGTGTACCATGGACAAGTGGTCTGGAAAAATAGCTCTGGTGACGGGATCGAGCAGTGGGATCGGCGCCGAGACCGCTAAATCCCTCGTTAAACACGGTGTTAAGGTGGTTGGCCTCGCAAGAAGAACCGAGAAACTGGAAGAATTAGTCAGAGACTTGGGCACAGACATGTTCCATCCCATGCAATGCGACGTTACGGAAGAGGATGACATACTGAGAGCGTTCAAATGGACTGAAGAGAATCTGGGCGGCGTTGACATACTGGTGAACAATGCCGGGGTCTTTTATATGTCCATGGTCATTGGTAAGGCCGCTATTAGTCGAGGCCACTGGTGGCGCAACCAAGTTGCACGTTGCACAGTGGGACCAAAGCCCGAAAAGCTGGCCAAAACCCCTAAACGTAATTCAATTTCTCCAAAAATTGGTATCCCATGGTTTTCGGGTCCGCTGATTACAAATCTGAACTCAAAATTCGAAAAAACAAAATGGCGGATCCAATATGGCGAACGCATACGTTAAAAAATTGTTGGTTCTGTTCAAAAATTAGTATACTATGGTTTTCGGGTCCGCTGATTACAAATCTGGACTCAAAATTCGGAAAAACAAAATGGCGGATCCAATATGGCGAACGTATACGTTAAAAAATTGTTGGTTCTGTTAAAAAATGAAGTTGCTGATATATCTTTGAAAACTTTTGATGCAGCCTAATTTCCGGATGCTCGGAAACTCATTTGAGTTGCATACGATAATGCATCATCTGTAAAATTTGCCCGAATATCTGCTGTCTTTCTTCGCTTTGATCTTTCGCTGGAGGTTTCAAATTCTAAAGAAGGACGGCCAATGATGTTCGCATGATTGTCGCTATCTGCAGGTATACGGAATGCAACAGATACATTAAGCCACGTAGCAAACTTTCTAAAAAGAAATCTTCCATTCTCTTTACACTGCCATTTTATCTTAATTTTAGAAATTAAAATCCCTAATGCGCGCTTTGTTTCATGATTTACATCAATTAATTTCCCGTGCTGTTCGCATATCTGATTCTGAAGGTGTTCAGATATTATAGTAATATTACTATTCAAGTAACACTTAATTATTTGAAAAATCTGTTTTCTCGTCAATCGGATTTCGCTATCACGAGACCCTGAAAGTAAATAATAGAAATCAATATTTGAGACATTTTGTCTACGAATTAATTAAAAAGTTAATTAATTACTTGTATAAATTAATTTACTTAGACCTGTCTGTCCCTTAAAGGTCGCTTCCTCTCTAGCTCTCTTATTAAAACGTTTATATCTCGGTAATAAATTAACGCAAAATAATGTTATTATATTGTTTTGAAATTGTCTGAATGTCAGCTATAAGAATATATGAAAAAATAACCTTTTTTTTCAAAAATTGACTCGTGACCTTCGCAGGACGTTTCAAGGTCACTAATAAGTCAAACGCATACCATCGTCAAATGTGTTCCTTCAAACCGTAAAATTTTTATTTGAAACATTTTTTAGTATCATTCATACTTTCCGAGATATTTTGGTGAAAGCTAATAAAATGCTTACACTGAGTTATATAAAATGGTGGTACGTGAGAAATGGCAGTAATTGGCAGTTAAGATTTTAGATTTTGCAAGATAATAGTATAATCTAAGACCCTATGTAAGTTATTTACTGGAGGTGTGTGGAGGTTGTAACTTATCACTACATCTTTAAAATGTATGCGTCAAATTGTACGTTCCCCTTCCGTGTAACTTTTAACCGGTTAACATTAACAATTCAGCACTAAAAACGATTGAACTTACCTCCACAAACTGTATCCATTATGTAGTATAAAAATCAGTAGCTTCCAATATAACTTATACACTTTGCACTTATATTTCGTACGTACGCTCACGCGCGTGAAAAATGCCTGTCTAACGAGAGCGAAGTTTCGACTACGACTGCAACTCAGGTAAAAAAATGCAAGCATTTTCCCGTTTACCCTACTACGGAGTCACTATTAGAGTACTCATCCCAATGGGTAAAAACGTCCTAGCTCATAATTCATTTTTGGGGTTTTGGCCATGTTTTCGGGCTTTGGTCCCACTGTGCGTCGTGGGGCATTGAATCATATGGAGCCTATTACACGAGGACACTTGGTGGAACCACCAAAAATTGTTGCCGATCTGGTGGACGGCATCGGCAACCGGCCCACAGTGGGCCGGATTGGGGTAAAGTGTGACATTTACCCTTAAAATGAACTTTCTCGTATTGATATCTAATATATGAAAATGGCATCCCAAATGTCCATAGACCTAGGAAATGAGGAACATAGTATAATTTAATAAATATTAAAGTTGTAATAAGCATTGAAAGTTGGACGTTTTAAGAGGCGTATTTTTCACGAGAAAAATTGCATCTCTTCGATGCGATGCCCTGACGTTGTTATTTAATATTTTCTTTCGCTTTTTTTTCAAATTGAAGAGCAGATTTTTACGATAAGAAATCGTATCATATATTATTAATTAGTTGGCATAATATATTAAAAGTCAATGCTGAAGTAAAAGTAGAAAATTTAAAAAATTCTTTATATTCGGTAAGGGAGATCTTTAAAGTCCCAGGATGTCCCAGGGTCTAACAAATTGGAATATTTTTAGTAGACCTTCCTCTAAATAATCGTGAAAGAATTAATTCCCTAGTCGAACCTATTCTCAAATTATTACTGTTTAAAGCTATCAATGTTCGTATAGCGAGCGGAGTCGAAGCGAAGCGAAACATAATTTATAGACGGGCGACGTGAGGTAGCGACGTAAGAGGAGCGCGCGAAAAGACGAATCGCCCTTAACAACCGTTGTTTATGTCACGTTCGCGGATAGTAACGAATTATTATAAATAGAGAGTTCACGGAGGGAGTCGGCCTTTATTCCCTAACGTTATCGCTACAAGTGTTTATATATATTATTATTATTTATATATATTATTATATTATTATTATTATAATTGTAACACTAATGGCAATAATAATAATAATAATAATAATAGTAACATTGATGTATTTTTTCTTAACTAATCATTAATGTGTCATCACTACATTGTCTAGTCCAAGTTTCGCATCCATACCTTTTACGAATCAAAAGTTACAAGGCAATGTCACACTTTACCCCAATCCGGCCCATTGTGCGGCCGGGCAACATTTGGTGGCGCCGCCACCAGCCGGGGCATTGATTTGAATGTAGCCTATTAGACAAAGCCACCAAAGTTGCGCCACCAGAATCACGAAAATATGAACAATTGACGACATTGACGTTCAAATTACCACCACATTTATCGTAAAATGTTTATCGGAACGCTTGGTGATACCACCTGAACCCATTCATAAAAGCTGTTCAATTCGGTGGCGCAACCAAGTGTCCTCGTGTAATAGCGGCCTAAGGTCTGCCTTCTTAGCCTATTTACCATTTGATATAGAAAAAGGATTCTATTGCTCTGCTATGCTATTTAACACTAAACGTATCAAGTTACAAAAGTAATAAGCACGTATTGCCTTGTAAAAATTACTAGATTTAATTTATTTAGACTTTCCGCGATTCTTATTGTAATATCAGCTATGATAAAGATAGTTGTTAAATCATTTCTTACGAAAGCGTGTCTTGATAATTTTAATAATTGTAAAATAAAAAATCTAGAACCGGTCATTTGAAGACTAGAACCGCCCCATTAGAGTAAATTGTTTTGTCTTAGGTATACAGTAAAAGCGCGTTTACTGTCAGGGTTCGCCTGTGCGACTACTGTCAAGTGCAAACTACATGGATTTATGACAAAAATTGGTAGGCGTAATTTACAATAGTAAAAATATTAGAAGAATTTTAAAATACTGTTATACTATTTTCAACCTATTAAACATACTAAGAAGAAGAAAATTTTGATTTTACATAAAGATCCGCTGTCTACTTATAACGTATGCATCACGATGCAACGTTAAAACACGAGACATAAAAGAGAGGTTGGTGAGGGATGCAAGCGTTTGAGGATCCCCAACCGTGCCCAACAATTCTCACAAATATTGTTCTTTATTTTCTTTTTCAAATGTGCACTTCTATATAACGATTAAAATATTTCAACTATTAGATAGTAAAGTAATAGCCTGATTAATAAAGTAGTTCAACATGTACGTAATACTTGATAGAAGGAGAATATCTTGTTGCAGTAACCCACAATCATGCTTAACCACATGTAGAACACGAAGAATATAACAGAAACTGGTACCTATCGCAATCCAATTCGCTTCCTAGGAAATTTATAAGTTACTCGAAATATTTTGCACACGAAATTTTATGAACACTTGTACGTCCATTTTAATGCACTGTCTTAAGAACGTTCAAATTATATAAATTATGCAATATTTAACAAGGAATTATTATTACCAATGCAGGCTATTATTCCCAATTGAAATTACGTTTATCTAGTAGTAAATTATCAAGTCTTTATTATGTATGAACTATTGTTGAGGTTGTCTCAGCTCTTACCAACGTGAACATGAATAATGCAAACTCGTGATGGTATACAAACATATTTTTCTATTATTTTCATATTTATCTAACAACAGTACGAATGATAATTGTTTTAACTTGCATAATACAGTGATTAAGTTCCCATAAAGTCTTTCTAAAAATAATACCTACGAGACAGGATAAAATGCATAATGCGATAGAGTTTTTCAGCAATGTATAATTACTTAAATTGAAGGTTTGATGGAAATATGGAATATTCCTCGAATATGACTTGCAGATATTTACTGTCTTTATAAAAAGAAAAATTAAATCGACTTTGAATCGACTAAAAAGATGTACTAAAAGGTATGAAATAATTTCCATTTCATTTATGTGAATACACACGAACTTAAATACGATACAATCTTTTCAGAGGCGGCGCAAAATGGAAAATTTTCGGCACTCGGAATTACGAAAATCCTTAAATTTTTCTACATGTTTTCACATATTAATATTAATGTATCTTCTCTTGCCACTTACTGATTTCCAAGTTCACCATATTCCAATGAAATCATAATCAGCAACATCTGTCATGTGGAAAATTTTCAATTTTACGCCGCCTCCGAAAAGATTGTATTGTATTTAAGTTCGTGTGTATTCACATGAATATTAGTGCATTTTTTTAGTGCGTTTTTTCAAGGTCGGTTTAATTTTTCGGTTAAAAACAGAGATTGATTAGAAATTTAATAGAATGACAATATTATACATTATTTAAAAAGCTTTCTATCGCAATATCTGTTGATATTACTTTGCAAATTAGCCAATAATTAAATTTCTCTTACAGATACGCCGACCGAAGAATACCGGAAGGTAATAGACACTAACCTAATTGCACCAGCAATATGCGCGAGAGAATTTGCAAAATCAATTAAAAAGCGCGACGCGTGCGGCCACATACTGAATATAAACAGGCGAGTACTTTCGTAAACTTGTGTATCTCGTAAAAATTGTTTAATCGAAATAAAATATTGTCTCAAGGTCTACAACGAAACAGTACTTTTTTCAAGGAGCTAATAAAATAAGTTACAAATTAGAATGTTAGTATACCACCATAATTACTAGACTGCGGATTTTATGCGCTTATGACAAAAATGCGTGGGCGAAATTTCAAACGGTAAAAAGATGAAAAGAATTTAAGAACATCTATATGTTGTTTTTAACTTACTAAAATGATCAAAGCGAGAATGATATTTGTATGTGGCACTGGGGGGCTGACAATTGATGAAGACAATTTTTATTTTGCATAAAAATGCGCAGTCTAATAATTCCATATATAATTTACAGCATAGCGGGACAGTATCCTGAAGCATTCAACGTTCCACTTGGAATGTACAGCGCTAGCAAATCTGGTCTGACATCTTTGGGCGCGGAACTTCGTACCGAAGCAATGTTATCCAAACTCAAAATGAGAGTCACGGTAAAATTTCATTACTGTTCAAGCTTTACAAGAAGACATTCCATTGTGTTCGGAGAAGTCTGGAGAATTATTCTACGCAAAGATCATTTCTATAGTGGTCACGCCTGAAGCAGAAAAAATTTCTTAAAGTTGAAAATTTGGCTTCTCTTTCAAGATTTAATCTCTCACTCTGAGAACTCCGTCGGTCTGAGAACTTAAAATCAGAGTCGGGCATTAATCGATTAAAATTTTGATCATGATTGATTGATTAATGTGCACGATTAAAAAAATCGACGATTGATTCAATCGATTGATAAAAGATTGAATATCGGCGACGCCGATACTCTTTGTACAGATCACAGACGTGTTATCACGTGACGCAATGTCGCTTGCGCGGTGCCACGGACGTGTTATCCCGCGACGCAATACCGTTCGCGCGGTGCTACAGACGACATATATCTCGCGTGCTTCATTAATACATGGGCTTTTTCGAAAAAATGTTACCCTGAAAGCAATGTTTCCGGCTGGAAATGGACAGGGAAAGAATAAAATTGTTTTCAGGGTAACATTTTTTCGAAAAAGCCCATATAATAATAAAGCACGCAGAGAAGAAAGAAAATTGTTTCGATAATATCTCGTTAACTATTTGCTTTAGGACATATGATGGTTAACACTTTTATACTCAGAATTTGATACTCTATCGATCAACGGTATAAAAAATAGGACATTCCATTTTTAAAAAAACAAGGTGACCTTGGAATGTCCTCCACCACTCCACTCACAAGAAAACAATTAATACTACCTAATGTAGCCCGTCATATCAAACAACTTTTGTAGGAACACTTTTTTGATAACGACAACATCTTCCGAGATATGTATCCTGCTGATCTGATCTGATATTCATATACCGCATAAAAAAAATCGCACAAAACAAATCGCATAAAAAAAAATCGCATAAAAGAAGACCGCACAAAAGCAGGTGTATTTCACTGTACAAAGATTTACAATTTCATGGAATTCACTAAAATGTACGTGATTGTCTATCAAACTATGTTTATGTTTTGCAGAATATCAGTCCAGGAGCCGTGCGTACAGACATGATCAAACAAGCGATGCAGTGCGGCTACGATATTATAGACAAGATACCGATGTTAAGAGATAAAGATATTGCTGATGCAGTGATCTACGCTCTATCAGCACCCCAAGTTGCAGAGGTACGACGTAATGGTGTTATTTCTGTTAATGGAATTATTTCTTGAACAAATTAAAGTTCCAGTCTAAAGTCCACGCAATGATTGCTCTTTTTAGATCTACGAACTGACACTTATACCTCAAGGTGTACCGATGGGAGTTCCACAGTCCAGCTAAACAACAACTTTTTGTATCACAGATCGATATGAAGTATAACGAAAGCTAAAAAGCATAACAAGAACAATGCATGAATTTTAATATGTAATACAAAAAATTGCATCATTAACAAATGAGAAGGATATCTGTTATGTCCCCTATTTATCCTTTAATATGTCGTTTTTTGTTTCAACATTTTTGGCCGATTTTTCAAGATCGTTTTTCCGAAATTTCTTCTAGCTGCAAAATTAAAGTACGAAATTATGAGAGTAGACTCATTTTTCCAGGATTTCAAGGCAGCAGGATGCGCGTTCTCATTGCTGGATAATACAAAAATGGGGGTTTTCAGTAGTCAAAAACACTAGACAATAGATCGATCTAGGGTGCTAAAAGTCCTAGGGTGTAAAAGTCCTATTTTTCAAAAGTCCTGTAATTTGCATTATTCGGAAGCATACAACTGCGCACGAACAGTTATTCGAATTAATATTCGGACGCTCTAAAAAAGACGATAACTTCTTAAATCTTGTACTATACGATTTGAACTTTATTGGGACCTACAAAATGTACTTTTTAAATTTTCAATGTAGGCCCACATAAATAGTTGTAAAATTCAACTTTTAGTATTTTGTCTACAATTCTGATCAATTGCTGTGTTTGAAAATAATATTTGTCACATCCTGTAGTAAATTAATTGCGAATATTAATTCGAGTAACTGTAGCTATTTTGACAGTTTTTATTAGATTTGATTTTGATGTTGCCGAATAATGCAAATTACGGCTCCTAAACGTAAAAATAGGACTTTCGAGGGCGATCGCGGCCTAGATTGATATTTTATCTAACGCGTTTGACTACTGAAAAATCCCATCTTTGTATAATCGAGAAATGGGAACGCGCATCCCGCACCCTTGCAATTCTGGAAACGAGTCTACCGAC
This sequence comes from Lasioglossum oenotherae, assembly GCA_028455765.1. Lineage (NCBI taxonomy): Eukaryota > Metazoa > Arthropoda > Insecta > Hymenoptera > Halictidae > Lasioglossum > Lasioglossum oenotherae. Next base: position 8,720,055 of record CM052298.1, on the reverse strand, counting down.
TTAACCCTCGTACTCCAGCGACTTCCAGGCCTATGTCGGAGTCAATTAGACACATACTTACTAAGGGTGTGCGAGAACCCGAAATATCGGGAACCCGATGGTCGGGACGAGTCGAGAAGAGGTCGAGTCGGGTCGGGTCGGGTTCCCGAAAATTTCGAGATTCCCGAAGGAATCGGGTTCTCGAAAATTTCGAGAATATGACATAAGAGACACTCTTGAAAAGAATTCGTGATGGACAACATTCTTTCAATTTCAAAAACATCTAGAATAAAAAATCCGAAACTATGAATGTATTCATGAAAATGAATATAAATGATTACTGGGTTATCGAAATTTTCGGGAATACCGATAAATTCGAGAATCTCAAAATTTTCGGGTACCCGTCCCGATCCCGAAAAAATTTCGTGTTCCCGACCTGACCCGATATTTCGGGTCCTCGCACACCCCTAATACTTACCATGTACTACTGCTGAAATATGCTCCGACGACATCGGGGAGAAGAATTCGATCTGTTCTACCTGAAACATAAAGAAAGATCTGTCATACATAATTAACAAAAATTTGATACATACTTACCCTGTTAATCAGTTGTAACACTCTGCAACGTTATCCTTGATAAGAACCTACGGCCACAGGAACTTGGCTCCTGGTTACAGGATGTTTTTGTTGGGATAGAAATAATACACACGATATCAGTTACATACTTACCCTGAGATGGATGAACCCAAATAGTGTAGTACCGAAGAAGACATCCTTGGAATCTGAAACAAATAGAATAACAAAAATTAATATAACGGAGAGAACAATGAGTATGAGCCAAGAACAGGAGTGGACAGTGCCCGAGAAGTAAGACTTATTGTTATTGTGTGGGGCCTTGACTGCTCTTAAGGACATAGGAGGGAGAGGAAAGGGCTAATGGGGTCCTGGACATGCGGTTTTTTTAGTGATGTATACGTAAACGTATTTTTTCCGCACGTCTTTAGAAAACAACAGAAAAGGCCTATGCCGGAATAATTTCTGAGTCACGCCGATATTTCATTAATACATATTCAATCACAGCACTAGGTGAACGTTAGATTCGACTATGAACTACAGCACGAGACAATAAGGAGAGGCGAGTGTATAAAATAGCAGCAAGTCGCACAATTACACAGTACCGTGCAAGATGGAACAGTGGGCTAACAAAGTGGCAATCGTGACCGGTGCCAGCAGTGGGATTGGGAGCGCAGTTGTCAAGTCCCTTTTGGCTCATGCTGTCAAAGTGGTCGGACTTGCAAGAAGGATCGACAAACTGCAGGAATTGGCCGAGCAACTCGGCAAAGACAAATTCTACCCTGTGCAATGTGACCTCGTGAAAGAGGATGACATTTTGAGAGCCTTCAAGTGGGTCGAAGATAATTTTGGAGGCGCCAATATCCTTATAAACAATGCTGGGGTCATCACCGGGATTCCGATCATTGGTGAGGATCATCATTAGCGAACTACGGATTTTTATGCAAAATGAAAATTTTCTAATTGGAAGTATACTGTAACGCACAGAAATGAAATAGTAATGTACTTTTTCTTTTAACACTAACTGTACCGGGTACAAAATGTATCGGATATATATATTTTTTTAGAAAATTACAAGACTGAATTTATGTAGATATTTCATAATCTTTAAAATAATGCGTGCTCTAATAAAGAAATTTATTAAATAATTTCTAGCGGAAGCATCTTTATAATTTCAATAAACAAACAATAAACAATGTGAAAGCGGTCATTTAACCGGTCGCGGTACGGTTGGTGTTAATAATTCTAATGTATTCACAGTATTAATATTTTACTGGTTCAGCTTTCTCAAAAATGCATCAAATCCGCAGTCTAATACATAATACAAATTTTTCACGTAACACCATTCTCCAATGCACGCATTTTTTCTTTTGAATTCAATCAGTTGAAAACATAATGTAACGATATTCGCAAATTCTTCTAATCCTTTTACAGTTTCGTATTTCACTTGCCCGTTTTGGTCATAAATGCATAAAATCCGTGGTCCTACTATCGTTCTTCTAATTAGTTTGAAATTAGTTGTAAATTTAAATTTTGTTAGCTAAAACTCTATTTCTGAACAATCGAATTTTGATACAACATTATCAGAATTTACAATGACATTAAATTTTTGATGGTCGCCATTTGTTTCTATAAGTTTTAAACTGAATCTGAGGTGTTGAACATTAGAACCACAGGATCTAAGAAAGAGTACGGGCCCGAGGCTTTGTCTTAGATCAAGGTTTTACTGTGCTAAGTTTCTGTATTCATATTTTGTTCGAAATTGTGCCAGAAGAGTCATAAAGTATACATATTGCTGTGACAGGATCGTCCACCGACAAGTACCGAACTGTAATCGATACTAATTTGCTTGCCCCCGCAATCTGTGCACGAGAATTCACCAAATCGATCAAGGAACGCAAGACACGTGGTCATATAGTCAACATGAATAGGTGAGTCCCAGGTTTTAAGGGTCCAACTTTGTAACTTTTTTTATAACTTTACATTAGTTCTGTTCACAAAAATCGATTTCTTGAAAAAACCAGAGGTCGTAGACAAATTTTGAGACCAGATTTGAATTCAGCGTGAAAAAATCTACAGGAAATGATATATAGCAGAAATTTAAAAAATTTTTTTCTGCCTGTGGTAACGCAGAAACCACATTTTCTGGAAATTGTGAAAGTTTAACGAATTTTCTCAAGGTTAAAAACCGTTCGTACCGTAATCTCCCTATTTTTTCCATATTCTGCAAAGTTTTAGGTTTACTTTAAAAAAAAACTCATCGCTCTACCTCATTTCTATCGAAAGTTATTCCTTTTTGAAGCGAGGTAAGTCACTTTTCCCCACTGTGCGCCGGCGGGAACGTGTTAAAATTTTTTTTCTCCTAGACGCACAGTTTTTTTTTATTAAATTGTTTTTTAATATTTCATTGTCATCCAGTTCTAAGCTATGTTTAAAGTTTGAAGTCTCTAGCTCATCGGGAAATGATTTAAAATTCAATTACAACAAGTACATGAAAGAAAAACATAAAAATATATCACACTTCTTCAAAGTTCTGGACTATAATTTGGAGAGCTGTATTTCAATTATATTGTATTTCAATTACACATCTTATTAAAATACTTAGTAATTGAATTAATTGAAAGGTTTGAATGATGTAATTAAATTACGACGTAGTTGAATTACTATATTATTGATATACAATGTAATTTAATTCTGTAATTGAATAAAAAACATGAAATAAAAAACAATATTGACTTTGGGATCCAATGTCAAGGTCAATTTTGCGGTACATTTTTCTAACAGATCGCTACCGATCCAGAAGTATATAATTTTGAAACACCCTGTACGTACAAGTCTTCCTATAATCACAATACTGTATGCAAATGCAAGTTAAGGGGGAACTATACCCTACTGAAGTAACTAGAAAGAAACTAGAATCTTACTAGATTTTTGGTGGAAACATGGGTTTGCGGGAATCGATTTTTTGTCTTCATTTGAGCATATTTTGGGCTGGGTGAGGACTCATTCTGTAGAGGAAGGTTAACTACAGGGTGGCCATCTCATGATGTAACAAGATTATGTTTATATCTAATAATATGAGTGCCCAAAGTAGAGAAAAAGTCTAGAAAAATAACCGCAGATTTCAATGTATTTTCCTGTCTCAAAGAAACTTTTTTGACTGATATGATGAGATGAGCACCCTGTGATGAACCTTCCTCTATCAAATGAACCTTTGTGCAGCTCAAAATATGCTCGTATAAGGACAAAAAATCGATTCCCGTGATTTCATTCACATTAGCATAGATTTCCCCATGAAGACAGAGGTCCTCTCTGATGCAGAGCTAGTCTAGAGCCAATTTTAGATCAGTTCATTTAGACGAGATGGCGCCTAATTAGGAGGACTGTCGATTAGTGCTGAGAGATTGTGCAACATTTCGCTGCTGCACTGGGATCATAGCAAAACTGACACAGACGAGGTAGATATTCTAATCGGTGGCACTAATAAAAGAGCGACCTGCCCTGTATAACGGCATTCGCGACGAGCTGAATAGAATATGGAAATAGTAAGCAACTCCATCTCGTGTTCGTTAGGCAGTTGCGTGTTTAACAATTGTTTATCAATGTTACCAAAATTTTTTTTTGCACAGACGTTGATAACATTGATAAATAGTTCCTTTCCAGTTACAATCTGAGGGTATAGTTCCCCCTTAAATGACATGAACTGCACAAAAATACCTCTATGAGTCGCGCGAATCGCACGATCCACGCGATTTTCCAACTTCGCTTCCGATCGCACGCGATTAGAATCGCGGCGATTTCAGAGTGCCGCTCTTCATTCATTTTTATTGGAAATCACGTGGAGGGGGAATCGCATGCGACTGGAATCGCGTCGACCGAATTGACGGTCGACCCGTGTGTGGACGGCCTAAATCGACTCAATTTACAGCATACTCGGACATTATGCGGAAGCTATTCAAATACCAGTCGGTTTCTACAGCGCTAGTAAATACGGAATGACTGCATTGACAGCGGAGCTTCGCCACGAGTTCATCATTGCCAAACTTGACATCAGAGTTACGGTAAGAGTTAAAGAATTAATTAAATAAAATACTGGCCGAGTATTAAATCGGTTTATCCGTTGACAGAGCGTTAGCCCTGGAGCTGTACTCACAGATTTACTTCAAAATGCAATGAGGTGGGATGATGAAACTGCGCGGAGAATGAATACATTACGTAACGAACACATTGCCGATGCAGTGATCTATGCTTTGGGAACACCAAAAGGTGCAGAGGTACTAAACTTTTTCTATCAATTACTATACGCGTTCTAATGCAGCGATTATTAATGAGTGTCTTTTACAGGTTTACGAGCTCACAGTCATACCACAAAATGCACCAATCGAACTTCCACTTGGGGATTAGTAGATTTTATTTTTGACCAAGGACTAAAGCACCACGTCAAAATAGTCAAAAAATACAGAACATGTAAAATGTTCAGTATTGTAGTCGTATTCTAAATAGTTTATATTATACAGAGCGTTAACCTGAGTATGCCAACAAAAGTATATCCCACGAGAGAGTAACCCCGTTCCGCGCAGCTTAGAAGATGGTGGGGGTGCAGCGAGCCTCTCATCTTCCACTCTACTACCCACTCCCCACTTTCTTAAACCAATTAGTGCGAAGATGCGCAAAGACGAACGAAAACTGGTCTTTCCGCAGGGTTACTCTCTCGTGGGATATATTTTAGTTGATGATTTCACTAGACTCCAGATCTCTATGCAGAAGAAAAAGTTTGTGCATCACAATAGCCAGTCACGGGAGCTATTGTAACATGAAATACGATAATATATAATATAAATATGAATTTATATTTATTACTAATAATTTCAATGTAGTGAAAATAATATATCAATACTTTGAAAGTCTTCTCACTACTTTAAATTGTACCTGCTCAGTTTTGTCATGAATGTATAAAATCTGGTGGAGTCCTTTTATGATCTAAGACGAAAGTCAAAAATTCGATTAAACGACCTGAATCAACGGCTTTGATTTCAAATTATGGACACAGTTAACACTAACCGTACCGAGCAGAAAATACGACTACTATACATTGTTTTATGTTTTATAACAATATGAGCTTGAATGAAGAAATTCATTTAATAATTTCTAATGGAATGATCCTTGTAACTTCAATAATTATAAAGTAAAAAATGTGGCACCGGTCATTTGACCGGTCGTGGTACGGGTAGTGTTAAAAGATCGAGCAAAGTGCGCCTATCAGTCGGCAACCTGTTGTGCAACAGTGTCAGTAAGTACGTACAAACGGTATGTACACAGGGGTGGACAAATGAAAGTTTGAGAAATAATTTGAAGTTGCAAAATATGAAAGAAAACCTTATATCCATTTGTAACGCGACGAGGAACGAGACAACCCCAGGGGCGCCAATCCCCCTCGGCACTACCCTGAGATGAAGAAAAGAATCACGCCGCGACCGAATGTTCTAGAAGGCTATACGATAGATGCGACCAAATCCCCCGAGGATGTCGCGTCTAGACATTTATCTATAATCCATTATAGAGGATTTACTGTAATGTGTACATTTTTACTATGTCCCTCGGGTCTCGATTATCCATCGGGCCTTAATTTGTTCGGGCTGTTTGTCTCCCGATTAAGCTGTTTAATCGAGGTCCTACTGTATTTAGAGAATATGTTGGTCGCATATTCGCATTTCTGAATTTCATTCGCACGTGTTCGACTTCGCTTTGTCTCGATCTTATCGTTCTTCGCTTTGTCTCGCGATGAAGGGACGAACGAAGAGAATAGGTATACATATAACGCCTCTTCTTCTCTTGTTCAAGTTCACACCTACTTTTGATATTCAAGCTATCAGTGGCGCACCCAGTCTTCTTTTTTACTATTAGCAAGACTTGTAAGAAGACTTTTTTAGATACTACTACATAGAATAATGCAAATTACGCCTCCTAAACGAAAAAAATCTAGATCGATCTTTTGTCTAGCTTTTTGACTACTGAAAAATTCCACCTTTGTATTATCGAGAAATGAGAACGCATATCCTGCGCACTTGCAAACCTGGTAACGGGTCTACCGCCTTAATTTTGGCGATGCAGCGAAAACCGGTTTTTGCAGCGAGACGATGGTCGTTGACCACTTCTTGGATACGCAAAGATGGAAAAATGCTACACAACGGTTATATTAAAACAGTTCACGCAAAATCACTTTTTTATCAAGAGATACAAAATCTTGTTGACAGAGCAGCATTTGTGTTGTCTTAAAATTTATGAAAATAAATTCTGCCATCAAAAGAAGTTTCCATTTAACAATTGACTATTTGCTCAAACATTGAATATCGCTGTTTTGAAAAACATTTTAATTTCAATGCGAGGCTTGAAAAAGTTCCAAAAATAAGTGCTCTAAACTGTTATACGAAGAGGTTCTAGAGATGGAAACAGTTCTAAAGAACTTTTATTCTGGATAAATATATACAAGGTGAGTCAGTTAAAGTGTAACAGACACATATGTCGGAAATGAAGCATTTTGGAGAAAAATGTTTGACACGAAAGTTGTATGGTTTCAAGGGGGACATGATATTGTGTCATTGAGACAGTACCCCCTGCATTGGTATTACTCAAGGTGTACCGCGTGAAAGTTGTATGATCGTATTTACACCTCTTTGTGTGCGCGTGTATCGTTGTGAATCCAATGATAAAAAATTAACACGATTTGGAAAGTTTTTTCTGTACGTTATGATAAAATGTGGTAAGGATTTACTGTCACTTTCAAGCCTTATAACTTGACAAATATTTAAGGAAAAAATATTTTATACAAGAAATTGAATATGACCTTCATATGATTTTCAAACGACTATCCAAGGTCAAAATCATGACACCCCCTTTTATGTCTCCCTTGAAACCGTACAACATTTTTCTGAAACATTTTTCTCCAAAATTCTTCATTTCCGAGATATACGTCTGTTACACTTTAACTGACTCACCCTGTAGAAATATTTCATAAATTATTTGTCTTACTTATAGAAACACATGCACACACGGTAATCTCTAAGTGTGACATCCTGTGATTTCGTTTCCCGTACTACAAAGTCCACATACCAATTCTGTAACAGCGAATCTGAATAAAACCGATGCAATCGAAAAATCAAACAAGCGTCGAGCACCGTAATTAACATGCAGACTGCGGATCTTCATGCAATCTTCATGCAAAATAAAAATGTTCTGCATCAGTTGTGAAGACTAATGATGTAATGTGCCGACACTGCTCAATGCATTTATTTTCATTGTTTGAAAATGTGCAGCTACTCACTTTTATCATGAATGCATAACATCCGCAGTCTAGCAATTAATCACACTTTGTTCTGGTAGATTAGATATGAATATATGTAGACAGCGGATTTTATGCATTTATGAGTAAAATGGGTAGGTGTAATTTAAAACGGTCAAAAGATTAATAGAATTTAACAATACTATAATATTATTTTCAACCTACTAAAAATATTAACCCTTTGTAGTCGGAGCAATTTTAACTACTTCTTCCGACCTAGAATAATTTTACGGATATGAAAATGATATAATCTAATGTACAGGGTGTCCCAGGTTTTAAGGTCCAAACTTTGTCAGTATATTCTATGACACTAAATAAGAAAAAAATGTAAACATAAGTCACATAGAGCTTTATTAAAAAGTTATAACAAAAAGACGGTACACAAGTAATATCTGTAGTTGCCAGGAAGAACGCCGCATGTCGCACATTTTCACTTTCGAGATGTAGCCGTTTAAAGTTTTGATCACTGATGCTTCGACATAGGACATCGGTTAAATCGTATTAGTTTTTCGAGTTTGTTTTCATGACTTTTGTTCTGGTAAATACGTCAATCCTATATGTACTACGAAGGTCAATAAATGCACAAATTAATTTTTTTTTTTAATTGTGACGTGCGACGTTTTTCCTTGCAACCACAGGTATTAGGAATAGTGCCGAATAAATCAATAAATCAATGTATTTACTACTTGATATCGGTACTTCCGGAGTTAATTACAGTTTACATAAGCCCACTAAATGTAAATATTACATTTTAATAAATTAAGGTACGATTAATAAATTTAGTGTTTGCGATCAATAAATATAGTATTTGCATGGACGATGGACACTGCACTATCGATGGACAATATAATATCGACCTACATTATCAACCGTATTCTATTGGAACATTTGTAACGTCCAACCGTCCAATTCAGGAACGAGATTGTCATGCCACTAGTGCAAAATTTCGAAAGCTCGAGGTGCTGTATTGTTGTTTCTGACAGGCCGAATTGTTATTTCTCTTCGCCGAATATTACAAATTATTCCTCCATAACGTAAAAAAATGCATTTTGGGCACCGTACCCGCCTATAGCTGACTTTTAGGAATCATAATTGACCACTTTTGAACTACTCATTGCAATGCTGAAGCGTAATTTCGAAAAATCGTGAACCTTATAATTGCATATACGTATATGCGAATTTAGCGAGGTGTGCGGGCACACGCATGGCCGCGCCGGCCCCCTTAATGATTTAATAACTGAAAAAACAGATACAAAAAAACGACGTAACAACGTGCCTCCTACGACCGCTACACCTTTTTTTAACTCTCCGTTTTGCCACGCCACGCCACTCCTCCACGCTCCCTGTTTCCCGCGCGAAACAACCGCCACGCCACCTCTTCCCTAGATTCTTCTTTAAACATGCTTAAACAATCATAATGCATTAATACTGGATATCACTGTATTCAGGAAAGTCTACCGAATCTTTTGCTGTGAAGAACAATTCAATATCTTGTATAATAACATCACAATATTTGTTTAAAGTTGAAAAATATGTTTTTTTTTCAAAGCCATGTTTTTCAAAAACTGTGCGTATAGGAGAAAAATTAAGGACAGATTCGGAATCAGCGCAAAAAAACTCTATAAGAAGGACCCAACAGCATATTAAAATCAAATTTGTTGTTGGACAGTGTTATTATATTGCATATAAGTATTAGAAAATTTTTGAAGATGAATTGCAATTAGCCAAAACCCTTAGCCATAATTTTTTAAAAAGATTGATTGTTTGTTTTATTGATTGTCCAATAATTACTAGGTACCAACGTATTTAACAATGTAAATACGTGAATAATGGTACAGTTATTTCACTACGGTTTGTTGCAATTTTCAGTACAAAATGTTTATTATGCATAAAGATCCGCTATCTATAGCAATTGTTTATTCAGCAGGGACCAACAATAGGCAATGCTAGCATTAATCGCAGGTCCTGGCAGATTAAATAGAATTTCTGGTCGCCCGGTACGCGAAGAACGCGAGCAAGTCAGTCATCCGCATAATCTAACTACGTATCAGCATGCTCGATGCTGGTTGGATGTTGGGACCATTACAGAAGACAATTGTGTGCCGTGTATATAAAGCCGCTCGAGGACGGGCCGAGTTGAACAGTCAGCAATAAGGTATCGTTCAGGATGGATCGTTGGGCTGGCAAGGTTGCAGTGGTGACGGGCGCGAGTGTCGGCATCGGCTTCGCGATCACGAAAGCTCTCGTCGAAAAGTCCGTCAAAGTGGTCGGCCTCGCGAGAAGGAAGGAGAAGCTTCAAGAAATAACCAATCAACTAGGCAAGGATAAATTCTTTGGGGTCGTATGCGACCTCAGGAGCGAAGCCGACATTGTCAAAGCCTTCAATTGGGTCCAGCAGAACCACGGCGGAGCGGATATTCTGATCAACAATGCCGGAATTCTTGACACCTTGCCGATCATTGGTACAGTTCACCATCCCCTATTCACTTAACGTTGATTAGTGAAAAATAATAAAACAAACAATACTGTGCGCTTAAGATCGAAGTGAAAACTACTATGGTGATTGCAATGTCCGTTTCCCGCTCGCTCGCGTAAACTCGGGGACCCGTTTCACCTCGGAGCGTGATGGATCGGACTCATTCACTGCCCAGCAATTGTGTACACGGTGCGCCTAAAGAAGTTCACATTTCAAAAATTGTCTACATCAATTGCAAAGCACAGTAGACATTCAGAAGTGTTTTTCTTTCTTTAATAATTTTAACAAGATGAAAATAGTGTATCAGCATTCTTAAACTCTTTTCAGTCTTCTATCGTTTTAAATTGCACCAGCACATTTTTCTGATAAGTGGATAAACCCTACCGATTGCTGTTGTATCTTTTTAACACTAGATCAAAACTACGTCAAAACGACTGGTCTTTAGAACAAATTGCTATTGGTATAAGTAGCCACGATACAGAATTATTTTGATTCTGTATAAATAAAACAAAAATACAATTCATTATATTACACCTTCAGTTATCGCTGTAAAAGTCATCACATCACTGCGGGAAAAAAGTAACATAAAGTAGAAATTTCAGAATGAAATTGTAAAACCAGTCATTTTGACTGGCGTGGTAGATCTAGTGTTAACGACAGATTCACAGGCTACTAACAACTAATAAATGAATAAATGTTTTTCGTTTTCGAGGCTTTGTTTCCGACAAAATCGAGTTTAAAGTTTAAACATTAAAGATCCGTCGGGTTCGCGTGCTTTAGTATATAGAGGAAGTAGAATTGATTGGCCGTGATCAGACACGTCAGACGATTCCTATCATCTTAAAGTTTTATTCGATATCTCATTTTCGATCCAAATTTTTTCGTTTTATTCGACTTATTTTCTCATATAGTAAATTAAAATGGTTAAGGAAAGAAATGTATCTCCTTTATCTTACAATGAGCGCAAACAATTTTTATTTTACATAAAAAATTGAATTCTAAGGATTATTCTATTAAAATTCGATCGTTTCACAAATACATGACAGCGTTCGAAAGTAACGAATTTATTGTCATCGCTGTACTCTTCACAGATAACTTTCGTTTATTATTTCGTCAAGGATCAAAGTTATAAAATTGATATTTTGTTATAGCCTCGGCCTTGGACGACTACCAGAAAGTATTGGACACCAATGTTATAGCTCCTGTAATATGTGCTCGAGAATATGTCAAATCGGCCATGAAACGGGATATAGCTGGTCACATAATTAACATTAGTAGGTAGGTAATCCCCTAAGTATTAGTAAATGACGTCTAATAACTAAGTTTTGAAAAAATGCATTTGGTTGGGAATTGTGAAAAACAATACTAAAAATTGAAAAAATGTGTTTTGTCAACTGGTATAAATTATATACGCGCCGAACATTTCATTAAACTTGATTAATCGGTTTACGAATTATAAACGATCAAATGTGGTAAAAAGGCCGAAAATCTTGAAAAATTGCAATTTTTACCACTTTTTATCGTTAATAATTCGCAAACCAATTAACTAATTTCAATGAAATTTTCAGAGCGTATATAATTTATACCAGTCGACCAGACACATCTTTTGAATTTTCGGTATCGGCTCAGCTAAAAAAAGTTGTAAAAATCAATTTTTACTATTGTTTTTCACAATTCCGTCCAAATGCATTTTTTCAACATATTTTTTACACATCATTTACTAAACTAATCCTTCTAGCCCTACAGAGAAATTGAAGACGTTTGGTCCATCCATAAAAAAGTTGCTCGGATTTAAAGTGTGTGGAATTAGTTATGCTCCTTACTCTACACGTTACATTATGCTACTGTTAAGCTGGAAGTGTAGTCACGTAACTTTTAAGATAGTGAACTGCAGGGAACTATAATCTGACTAGATGTTTGGTAAAAACATGGGTTTGCGGGCTGTCCTTATTTGAGCATATTTTGAGCTGCACAAAGGTTAATTTGATAGAAGAAGGTTCAGCGCGCCGTGCTGTGCCTCATCATAACAGTAAAGAAAGTCTTTTAGTGACAGAAAAATACATTGTATTCTGCAGGCGTTTTCTCGATTTGTTCTCTACTTTGGACACTCATATTATTAGATATAAACATAATCTCGTTAAATCATGAGCAGAGCACGGTGTATTTAACCTTTCTCTTTAGAATGAGCCATCACCCAGCCCAAAATCTGCTCAAATAAGGACAAAAGACGACTGCCCGCAAACCCATCTTTCGACCCAAAATCTAGTCAGATTTTGTCCCTATATAGTTCCCTGCAGTACCGGGACTTCCACCTTATTATGCTACTATAATACTGTTGATTTTTTACTACCCATAACAAACAAGTTGGTGCACAACAATCGCATTGATTTAATTCTTGAGTAAAATGCTTCGTAACATTTGCATTCCGAAATCCGGTTATCTCGTACACAACAATCAAATGACCATTGAACGCATATATTCAAAGACACTTGTGACTTTCAGCATGGCTGGCCATAATGCAGAGATAGTACCAATCCCGATCGGAATGTACGGTGCTAGTAAGTATGCCCTAACTGCATTGGCTGTTGAACTTCGCCACGAACTCGCTGACACGAACATCAAAGTTACGGTAAGACTTATTGAACAATTCGTCTATGTGGGAAAAAATTTGTCATTGTGATTATGCATTTCGTTCTTCGATTTTTCACGGTTATTATTAAAGGTAGAAATATTTTGCCCTTATAATATAGTTCTCCTAAGGAGAACTATAATTTATCATTTTATACAGAAATGTAATTTTCTAATGCAAAAATATTGACAAAATTTCGAGAAGTGATACATCGGTTCGGATAATCGAGCTACGGCTAAATCGGAAAATGCCATAAATATGTTTGTAAATGTTTCATAAAGAAATGAAAAACAAGGAAGCTTGATTAGTCATTGGATTAGTTATTGTCTTATTTTACATTTTTTTATGTTTAAACAGAATGTTAGCCCTGGAGCAGTGGCGACAAACATGCTGAAAACTTTGGTCAATAATCCTGTCATTTATGAGAGAATGCCTTCATTAAGCAATAATGATGTCTCTGATGCAGTGATGTATGCGTTAGGAACGCCGCCGAATGTGGAGGTATGAATAAAGCCACATCTATTGTTTGTAGATAAAGGATAATACATAAGCAGCAGTACAACATTGGTTTTCTAACGTAACCTTGATTTGCAACATTGTGCAGTTTCTTCGGAGATAATTAACGTTCGAGATAAGAACGGCGAGATTAGAGTCCCAAGTTGCACGAGACACTGTAATTGCAATACAAACATAAACATAAATAATACGAACTGTCTTCTTTGCAGGTCATAGATCTTTTGCTAGCAACACGGGCCAGTAAAAGCAAAACACGTGAAATGGTAGGTACAACAAACCTAGGAAACTAACAAAGTCTCACGAAACTCTGATTTAACAATAGTCGTCTTATTTTCAGGTGGCTGAGGCGACCCAGAATAATAAATAAAAAAAGAAAGAATTAGACAAAACTGAAAATATGTAGAAAAATTAGCCGGTGGAACAATAACATGTTTGATATGTGTATGTACATATTACAACGAAACTTTACGTTTCTAATAGAACGAGACAAATATCAATACAAACTAGAGGGGTGTTGTTGCTCGCTCGCTTCGCGAGCTTCGCGAGTAGGGTTGTCGTAGCTCGCGAGAGGGTTAGTGGTACGGATGTTATTTGGTGTGTGACTCTCCAAGAGTCACACAAAGAACTTCCCGATTAGTTAGTTGTAATATATTATTATCATTATTAAGTGTACGTTTTAAAAAGATTATACGTTTTCAGGGAAATTCAATAGTTTTCTACTTATTAAACTGTTTGCTATATGGCGTCGCATTAAACCAACATCGTAGTCTTGTTGCCCGCTTGGTTCCTTGTTATAGCGTACTAATGTTGCAAAATAAATTGTCTTAATTAGTTTTTCTCAAACGATACAACTCATCATTATCCGGGTTTGCAGAATTGATCTTGGTTTTCTTCGATACTGTTAATTTAAATTATCCCATAATATATAAACCGCTCAATTTTGAAACTCTGCTCAGTTCTACATACAACATTAATAAAGTTCGTTTTTCTGACGTTTTAAACTCCAAACATATTTTCTCGTATGTTTGTCGTGATTCATTATTTAACCTCCGTACATATTCTTCTTCAAATATGCGAATTCTACGGTATCGTTATCGCACTAAATTTTCAGGCGATATGTGTTTTCTTGCATTAGTGTGAAGGATTAGTCGATCAGTTGTACATATTTCGTTTCATTTAGTTTTATTTAGTGTTATGATTATCGCTCTAACAAAGTGGCTCAAGAAAGCCACGACGCGAATCTGCAAGTCATCGGATGGAGACGATGCGATGATTGCATCTGCGAGCTGAGAGTTGTTAGGAGTCTCATGACTCTGCTAAAAATATGTCTGTCACGTTGGTGGAGTAATCGCTGCTTCGAAATTTTTGATTAAGTGATCCAATCCAGAAGGTCAAGGTCTCCGAGGAAAACACACAATCATGCGGCACACACAGTTGGAACAATTAGAACTCGATGTCCATGCGTTCGTTTTTTAATTTAAAAATTGTTGAAGACCCCCTCGTTAAAGTATGCAGAGAAACAAGAAGAATCAAACGAACACAATTTTTGAAGATATCGCACACACATACATATAGTTCCTGAGACTAGAAACATTGAAATTGGGAACTTTATCGGTGGGGCACCAAGATCCTGTTATCTTATCATTAATTTATTGAAATCCGCTTGGTATTACTCCACTGATGCCATTATTTGGCCCTGAGATGATAAGTTAGACTATAAATTATAAAGAGGCAATGAACATGTAATACAATCATTAATTGACCTTGAACTTTACACATTTTATGATAACAATTAGTGGGCGCAACTTGATGCAGCATCGAAAGATTAAAAGAATGTAAAAACATCTCTGTATTAGTGCCAGCTTATTAAAATTAATCAAGTAAGACAGAAATCTAGATTCTTCGAAGAATCGAACGAATGTCACACACACGGAACTTTTTAGAAGTAGATTGCAGCTCCGAGATCCGTCAAGACGGCGGCTACTAAAAACAATTAGGCAAGTAGACTCATTTTTCCAGGATTACAAGGGTGCGGGATTCGGCTTCTCATTTCTCGGTAATACAAACACAGGATTTTTCAGTAGTTAAAAACGCTAGATAAAAGATCGTTCTAGGGCGCTATCTCCCTCAAAAGTCCTATTTTGTCGTTTATGAGGCGTAATTTGCAATACTCGGAAGCATACAACTGCGCATGTAGCTATTTTCATAGCTACTTTTATCTAGCGTTTTTGACTACTGAAAAACCCCGTGTTTGTTTGTATCGAGAAATGAGAAGGCGAATCCCGCACCGTTGCAATCCTGGAAACGAGTCTACCGCCGTAACATTATTAAAAATGTAAACATTCATTGATGTGATACACTAAAAGTGGTACATAGAAGGATCGGTTCGTACAACAAACCCACTAAAACTAACGAAGCCTCGTGAAACTCTGATTTAATAATTGTCTTACTTTCAGATAACTCAAATCATGCAGAAAAAATAAATGAACAAAAAGAATGATATAAAACTCAAAATATGGACTGTGATGCTTTCGATAACGGGAAATCAGACATCCCCGGGATTTTACGGGCAAAATTTTAATATCTTGCTTTCTTAAAAAATTATTTATGAAAATACTTTTTTAATTATTGTAGAACCAAACTTTGAACGTTTATCAAAAGTACAATTAAACATTTGTTGAAAATCCCTTCGTTAAAGTATGCAGTGTATGCAAAAACAATTTTTTGAAGATATCAGACTTAAGACCATCACTGTATTAGTCCTAGCTTATTAAAATTGTTCCGAGTAAAATAATTGGCAAAGTTAATTATTTATCGTTTAATTTAATTTAATGTTTTATCATTGTGGCAACTTGTCATTCGAGGGACACATTAAGTTGCGAGAATGAGGGACGGACAAGTGTTAAGTAGAAAAGAAGTTCTTCTAGAGACACCCGGTATATACGAATCTGTCCTATTCCCCGATCCGATCGGGGTCATCTTAACGTATTCACAAGGTAAGATCGAAGGAAGAAGCGGGAACGAGGACCATTTTAACAGAACATCGAATTGCTTTGTAACTCGTCGACCAGCAAAAATTTAATTGGTTTAAGGTCCGTAGGCGGAAAGCTGGATCGCGATTAAAGGACGTCTATTTGTCTATTTGTAATTGAACACGGAGTACGGAGGTTCCGTTGTTGTCTGCGCATTAGTTCCACATCGATTCTTCATATCTTTATCGGGTAATTGACTCGGGCACAATGCAGGCGAAATGTAGCTGAAAAGATTATTCGTGAAAATTTTAAAGCGGCGCAGTATCCACTGGCGTAGACTGTGACGATTGTCGAGCTTACAATTCAAACATACGTTTCAACAAAAATGATTTAAAACTTCGAAGTGTATAAGTTTAAAGTTATTGTATGCTGTAGTGAATTGTGGTCACGTCAATTAAATGGCGCTCGTAAAGTCTCGCAAAATCAGAACTACTTGTTTTATAACACATTCGATTTTAGTATCATATAAATTATAAAAATTTATTTATTGAAACTTTAATCGTCTTTGTAGTAAATACACTTGTATATCTTTAGTGATTGTAGAATAAGAAAGAAACAGGTCGTTCTGACTCCTCCGGTGGTTCTAGTGAAATATCCCCCACTCGACGTCCCATTTGATATTTCCGAGGTTAAAATATTCGAGATATCCGTATAAAAATCTGTGTTTCAACTTTCAACCTCTTAGAATTTCATTCGCCACTGTGCTCGTAGGATCCACTTTATCTTTTAAAGTATTCTTACTGTTATAAAATAAAAGAACGAGATATAACACATGACATATTTGTATAACACTTGTATCAGTTTTCCTCGGATCCCCCTTTATGTTACCCTAATATCCCAATAAAGAATTTACAGCACTGTATGCGCCCCTGGAATTTACAAGACTCATGTTACAAACCTCACCCTGTAGAATAAATAATTTCCCTTTACTTTTGGTGTTTAAGACAATAATAATAATAGTAATAATATATACTCCCAATAATATTAAACGTCTCCATGAAACTATTTTAATTATTAAAAATTGTTTAAAGTTTTATCTCAGAAAAGCTTCCTCATTTTTTAATTACTTATTTCATCGTTATAATGATAATTGTTATTATTATTGTAGTCACGAAGAAAATCGTACGACAAGGAGTTAAAATGATTCTGGTTAACGATCCGTGAAAATATCGTCTATATGAGCACCTTCTTTCTTGTAATTTATTAGTAACATTCGCAAGACATTGTTCGACAACAATAAGCCAGGTTCAGAGTCTATTCGACGAGAGGAATCGCAAGCAGTCGCTGCAACAGGCATCTCTCGCAGGTAAACAAGCACTCTATCTCGAAACCTTGTTGGTATTCATCGTGAACCAGTTCGTACTGGAGTGTTAAGATGGTGCGATGTACAAACAATTTTCTTAACGGAAAACACAGTGAAATCAATATGAAAATTTATTCGTCTCGGCGAATAATAAATATCTATACCAATTTTTCGTCATTCTGCTTGTATAACTTTGAATATTTTTGAATATTTTTCTGATGGTACATGTATAGTTGTCACTCGTCTTTAAATCCTTAAGCATTCATTTGAATATCTGAATAATTGCTCCATGATAGCTCATACCAAACGATTCTTCAGATATCCACAGTATTGAAATTTGTCAACAAAATCAACCGACATTTTGACCTGACACTTTCTTTCAATATTTATGACAACTAATTGTGACTACCTCTGTTCAAGAAATTATTGTTAATACACTTTTTGATACATACTTTTGTGAAACTTCTATTTATAGTTAATATGATAATCCCTATATTATCGTAAACAGTAAGGTCTTGATCTAAGCCAGACGGAGCTGTGCGATCTTAGTAAATTGCCTGCCCCCTCCACTGGGGAGCATGTCCCGCAAAGAGCCCAGCAGTGTAATGTGTAAGCTTGCCGCTTAATTCAATACAGGGTCGGGTATATCGATGTGAACCAGTGCTAATCCAATTACAAAACTTTCACCAACTTATTTGTGGCATTTTTCTGATTAGAATGTCACTAAACACGATACAATTTGAACTGTATTTAGTGGTTTCATTGACAGTATGCAGTACGTTTTCGACCACGTTCAGCGAGGTCACAAAAATATAGTAATTGGACACGTAGAATTGTAGATAAACCTCCGCGTTCCAGTTGTAAATTTTACGGCAGGAAATCAGGAGAAAATGCTAATTCCGCCTTGTGGATCGCTATTGCATAATAATAGCGCTCCAGATTTCATTTTCAATCTTCTTTACGGCACTAAACGATTTTAATCTTGATACAAATGCAATAACACAGGCAATAACGAGACTCTAGATTTTTATACAAAATATTATGTTATCCTTGTTTCTTATCCTAATAATATTTACTAATCAGCTGCGAATTATACGACAGCATCTTTAAAATAGTCGTTTAAAATAACGACGAGGTTCAACGTTTACAACGCGTTGTATCACGTATTGCATAAATAAATCCTTCAAAGGCAGTATAAGACGAAACGTTCAGGAATAATATATAATGTTCACTCGACCCGCAGAAAAATCGAAAAAACCGGCCACGATGGAAATCGTGATTAACGTTCAAGGTGTTTTTGTAGTCGGTGGTCGTTGGCGTGTATCCAGACGAATCTGTTACACTCCGTGCAATTGAGAAAATTGGAAATTCCGTGCGCACACACTATGTGTCCTTATTTAGATAAAAATGTTAACCGAAGAAAAAACAACTCAATAACAAGCGCGAGATAAGAGTTGTAACTAGATAGTTCCCCGGAGATATTTAATATTAATGGATAAATGGATATGAAAAAGATTGAGTACCCTTGGATATTTGCGTACGCGATGTTAATATGGTTAAATCTTTACCGTAGGCGAGATCGTTGGCTGTAATCCAGTGTTTCGTTTTTTTTCCCCCGGCGGAACAAAACGAAACGCGAATTCATTGTTTCATTTCGTTTCCCTCTAGTCTCTAGAACGAACACTGCAAAAACCGACGATTTTAGAATCGTCTGGCTTCGATCCAGAAACAATAAACGTCGTCGTTCTTATTTGCAGATAAGACGATGTGCAATACAAATTTCTCAACATCTCACTTTCCTATTATTCTGATTTCAGGGGTTCTCCTGCATCTTTTACCTCCTCCACGACGCCGATGGAGATTTCAATTTTCATGAATTTAATGAGAGCCTACAATAAGTATAAGTTTGTATTTATACTAATAAAATCGTAAATTGATATTACATATTGAATGCATTTACATATTCAATATTTTAAGAATCCTTTAAACATGGGTTTTAAATATTAATTTGCAACATGTGCGTATTACTATGGGAGCGTAATTTGTCGCAATGTAGCAACTACTTTTTTAAACAGTAGTAAATGTCTAAGACATATGGGCTAAGAATCATAGTGGTGTAAGTCACATACATGGTATTTCGATTAAAAATTATATTTTTATGTTATAAGTAGACTGCGGATGTTCGTGCAATTTTCAATTTTTGCAGACAAATTTTAAGAAAGTGGAATCATGTAAAATGTTATTTTCACTGGTAGTAGTAATTGTAGATCGGAAATAAATAAAAATCATACTAAATTTTGTGGAATTTTATTTTCTAGCATTTTTTGAAAATTTTTTGAAGCCATAAATGCATAAAGATCCGCAGTCTAGTTATAAGATATATGTATATACAGGGTGTCCCAAAAATGTTGTACTCTCTTGAAAGGGGCGAATCCTAAGGCCATTCCAAGCAACTTTTTCCTTTGCGAAAATGTTCTCCGCAGCTTTTTTTAGGAGTTATTCACGAAAAACGCGGACCAATCATAGCGAGGCTACAGCGGACAACCATGACATTAGTGACTATGAAAATAAAAGCGTGGAACGCCCACAAAGATTACGCCAATATCTGTAGTTTAGCGCTCCAAGCATTTATTTTTATATTCACTGATATCATGATTTTATTTAAATTTATATTAAATTTTTCTATCTATACCGACACTAATTTTATAACAGAAGGAATTTTGAACTAATTGCTTAAAACTTTTGGGAAAAATATTATTAATCCTTTGCCTGGATTCGGTATTTTATGGAGAACCAGGAAAAAAATTATTTTCTCCTTTTCCGTGCATTTTAATATAAGCGTGGTTTTTACAAAGTTTGTTTATATATTTTTTTAATTACGTTGCACTGGAGTCTACTGTATTACAATTGTCGAGCCGTGAGCCTCTCAATTGCAAAAACCGTTCGCGTCATTCGAAAGGCAGTGTTTTACATAAACGAAGAAGCAGACATAAACATATGCAGAAACCACGGCTAGTAGGGCGTCAGACCGCACTTTGCATTCCGCGGTGCTGTCAGCTTGAAATGCATTTAAATGCATTAATAGAAAGTCGTTCCCCGTGACGTATAAGCCGAAAACGCAAACTTATTCTGCGGACGATGACTGATTACCGAGTTTCGCATTAAAACAGACAATCTCCATGTGCACTCGTGCAAATCGTATTTGTTTCGTTCGCATCCTTAATTGTATACGCATTTCCAAGTAATTATTATTTGACTACAGACGTGTACACTACAATTCATGCTTCGATATGGACGAGTTTGCAGAAATTGAAAGTTCTGGGAGGAAAATAAATTGAACAATGGCTAATTATTTAAATTGGTCATCCCTATACTATTGATCTTTATGGATTTTATGACCAGGGAAAATTAGTAAAATCTAGGACAATATGAAACATGAAGAACAGGTAGAAAATAAAAATTGTTCGTCGTCAGCAGCATCTATAATAATACATAATAACTAAACTGCGAAGTTTTATGCAAAATAAAAATTATCTGCATTAATATCAAGATGCATGGCCATTGATTTCTCGTCTTAATAGTTTCAGTGAGTTGAATAATTAAACTCATTGAATAAATTAAAGAATTAATGAGTAAAACTTTTCTTCGTGAATTCCAAGACACAGAAACCATACAAAAATGACTTTCTGTAATAATTTTAACAAATTGAAAAAATAACATATAGATGTTCTTATAGATGTTATTTTTGTCATAAATGCATAAAATCTGCAGTCTTTTAATAACCAAAGTGTTTAATAGTCCATCATATTTCCTATGCATCAAAGAAATTTTTGTTCCAGTTTCTGTAAAAACAAAGCGCAAAGCAGACACAATACTCCGTATTTATTATTTTTACACGAGCGTTCCGTGATTGTTGGATCACCCTGTAGACACTTCGCTCTTCCATCTGTTCCACCTCGCATTCGATTATCTGTTTTATGACATTATTCATCACGGCCGAAATACAAAAACTATTGTCGAGGTTGTCCGAGCACGCCGTTTAAGCGTGAATTAGACGAATCGCAGTCTCCTACGAGCCGGTGCACAAGAAAGTTTGCTGCATTGTGTTTCAACGTGAGCCCGCGTTCCAACCAACTTGTACCGATCAATTGTTTAACCAGCTGTTGAGAATAGTCATCGCTAATTAGTATACAACTCGAAGACGCGTCGATAAGCATATTACACAACGCATTCGGTGCTTGTGTCGAAACGAATACTATAACGAGTATATATGTGAAATATACCATTAAATACTATACAGTGACGTGTAAACGGTGTACAGAGATTTGCCAGATTGGCAGTGTGAAGAAAAATCGGGTGAGTTGTTAATTAAAAATATAAATGCTCTAAAAATGACGAAATATTGTAATCATTAGACTGCGGATATTTGTGCAAAATAAAAATTGTAAAATACAGAAGTACCTTTCATTCTTCAACAATTTCAAAAGATTGAAATTTACAAATTGACATGGTTATCAGTTTATCTACTTTGTCAGATTACTAAGGGAACAAATTACTAACTACATTGTCCCACGAGAGTCCGGACTCGTTTCGCGCAGCTTGGAAAAGGGTGGGGGCGTGCGCATCTCTCACTCCACTACCCACTCCTCACTTTCTTGAACCAATTAGGGCGAAGATGCGCAAAGACGAACGAAAAATGGTCTTTACACGAGTCCGGACTCTCGTGGGACAATATATACTAGCGCAATGATAATATTTATAAATACCCACAGAAGTGGAATCAATAAGTAGTAAGAGCACTACCACAGAAATAACGGTAGAGGTTAAACTTTGTTAGAAGCTGAAAAGGAATACAGCAGTTCACAGTATACCTTGTCCATCGAGATTAGGGTGACTTTTATTTAGTCTATAGCCGAATTTTTTTCAAAATTTCTTCTACGACGCTCCCCAGGATTGTTTTAAATAATTAAAAAAAATATGTGCGAAGTTTGATCTCGATCGGATAACGGGAAAACAATCCCCAAGGCCCTTAAACATTAAAATAATTAATTAAATGCTCACAAAATCGGTTTCCTCGAATATCTTCTGAATTATTTACCGCACCGAAAATAGGACAAGCTGCGTCTTTTAAGTGTCGGAAAAATTGAAGAATCTTTTCTGAAATTTGGAAATTGAAGTGTGTTTGCATTATCTTTTATCAATAAACATTAGCGAAACACATTTAATTGCATATTATGTATTAGGTCGTAAAGAAAGAAATGCAGGATTTAAACCTATGTTTTTAAAGTGTTATAACTCACATAAAAAACAATTTCATTAAAATTGTTTTGATAAAAACAATAATATGAAAATCAATTTTACAGAAAATTTAATATTGTTTAATTCTATTTCAACCTAAAATTTTTAAGTTGAAATAGAGCCGAATTTTTGTATTCAAGCAATGAACTTTAATGAATAAGAAATTTTCTCTTTTGTTCGATGATCTTTTGCCAAAAAGGATAAATAAGAAAATATTTTATTGATTAAGGTTCATCGCTTGAATAAGAAAATTCGGTTTTATTTCACCTTAAAATACCGAAATTACTTTGTTGCCAACCCAATATTTTAAAAGGCAATAAAAGTCTCATTGGACTTTGTCGAATATTTCCTGCGCCGGATTGTATTTTACGACACGAAAATGTATTGTATAACTCGAACTTCTTATTTGATTCGTAACGTTTCAACCGCAAGCTATCCGTAATGCGATGTAGTAAAAGAGACAATGCGTTTTTATTAGATAATGAAACGCTGCTGTCAATATGCAAGAAAAAGTACACGTTGCGATATAATGATAGTTAGTCGGGAACGTCGATTTACGTGTATCGATATACATATAATAGTCCACCGAAACGAATCACAGTGAAACAAAAAGGGCCTGTTCTCTCAGAATTCTTCGTCTCGAGAAAAGTAAAAGTGAAATAACGGTGACATACTCGGATGACATAACCCAGTTTTTCGGCGCTTAAATAACGTAATGCAGGTCTATCGCATTGTTTTCCACGAAGAATGTCGGTCAGATGAAAATGAGAGATTGATTTAGAGAGAGGGAAAGCTGAAATGCGCATGAATTACGCGTGAAATAATCGTATATTTCAGCGAACACGTAACTATGCAGGATAAATTGGAAATGGAAGTGAGATATCTCATTTTGTGAATCAATAAACTGTAGACTTTATGCGGACAAAAATTTATAGATATTGACAAAGATTATTTCTTGATTTATTACTACCATTGCATTCCAAACAGTACGAGAATCTCATTAGAATTTGTTTAAACGTTTTACCATACCGAGTTCTAAAAAATGAATACATCAAAACGACAATCCAGTAAAGAAATATACTTTTCCATAAGCATTATGTTATGTTTTTATTATACACAATTGTGTTTGATGTATGTAGTACCTGCTTTGGTGTTTCTTGTTTTGTTTGTTTTACTAAATTGTGATTACTGCAAGTACCATGATAATTTGAACAATGATCTGCATACACTGTAAACTGTGTACAATTAGACTCAATTTTATGCTAATGGAAATGTCTGAACCAATTTGTATAAATTTCTTGAATGTCTTGCAACATTCTATGACGTCTAAAATCAAATAAAAAGGCTGTCAGACTTTCTTATATCGCGCATAGTATACTTTCTAAGCTCTAACAGATCTCCTCAGCTACGAATAAACAAGACCGACGGTCATTTAGGTCATTTTTCTTATAAGATTTCAAGGTCATCGGTATTTTTTCAAATGGAACAGTATATTTTTTACGATAGCATGATAGACAATAAGAAAACTAAATTCGGCGGATTCTATCTTTCGGACCATGATATGACTGAGCAAAAATGATCATGTTGGAGCGAGAATAAAATAAGCAACACGGTGTTCGAATGAATAATTGAAATTAGTAGAATACCTTATTAGTGGAAATTGAGCATCTCCTCGGCGTAAAATAATTTGTCTGGCGAGACATACATGAGTAAAAACAAGTTTTCCAGAATCCACAAGAGGAAAACTGCGAAAGATTTCTAGCCGTTTTTACATGCCGTTTCTTTTCTTAATAGCCCATTAAAAGACTGGTCTTCCAACACGGTGGTACTGCTTAACATTATTACGACATAACACGCACGTCTATATTTTAGCAGAAAACGAGAACGTATCGTTCGTTATCCATACATTATTAATAACGAACACTCGCAATTTTTCTCTATAATTAACTCGAATATACATTTCCATTATTTTTGTTGTTTCCTGCCGCAAAAGAAATGATACACACATATACGTACGTCACCGTGTAAAAGTTGTTTACAACAAGGAAATAGTTTCAGCACAATGTGTCTACTTCTGGCACGCGATAGAAGTATGAAGTTGTAAGGATGACCCAGTGGTTAATTACTAATTAAAAAAGCCATTAGGTGGAATACGGTCTATGATAATCCGTTCGCTAACCATTATACGCTTTTTTTATTAACGTAACCGCTTAATGAGAGCCGTGTATATATGATCGACTCGCGAATTTCTTGGACGCGATCCGCGGAACGTTTTTGCGCACTTAATGTGCCGTGGAAACCACCTTGCAAATCGCTCTTCTTATCACGTTTAGCTGACGCTACCTAAAGCAGAACTTGGTTTCGTTGAAGTTTCAAGAAACCGCGTAATTCTGCAATTCTAATTAATCGATCCAACGACTGCCCACATTTGTACGTAGCTTAAATATTGAAAAAGTCAAGGTGAAAACGATGAAAAATGCGAAAACAATACAACCTCATGATGAATTCTTTCTGGACACACTGTGCAAGATGGTCCGGTATGACCTCAAGTTCGTCCCTGGAGAATCGCGATGCGTTCAGTTTACGAATTTCCTCTTACAATTAGCCTTACTGGGCTCAAATCTGGCTATTCCTCCCCTCCTCCAGTCGTGGGAGGTTGAGTGGCCCGAGTAGGCCCGACCTAGTCCGACTTGGCCAAGATTGGTCCAGATCGGTTTCAAGTCCGCCATTGAGGTTTCAAATAAGTTCCCATCTGTCCCCAAACAGAGTTGTGCTAATTCAATTACATTGTAATTCAATTACACAATTGAATTACATTGTATTTCAACTATATAGTAATTCAACTACGTCGTAACTGAATTACATAATTCAAACCTTTCAGTTAATTCAATTGCTAAGTATTTTAATCAGATGTGTAATTGAAATACATTATAATCCAAATTATAGCCCAGAACTATGAAGAAGTGCGATATATTTCTGTTTTTCTTACATATACTTCTTTTTTTGCTATCTATACGGTGTAGTTTCTATTCCTCGTCCTCGTTCATAATACGTAACGCTATTTTATAATTGTACTCCAATTGAAATTACGAATTACATTGTAATTTAATTGAATGAAGATCTGAATTATAAATTACAATATGACTGAATTATTATACAATGTAATTCAATTCCTTTGTAATTATATTAATTCCTGGAGTAATTCAATTGTAATTATGCACAACTCTGTCCCCAAGCTTCCGGGTTATCCAGATTTGTCTGCAGGGTAGGGGTGTGCGGAAACCCGAAATATCGTGTCGGGTCGGGAACACGAAATTTTTTCGGGATCGGGGCGGGTACCCGAAATTTTCGAGATTCTCGAATTTATCGGGATTTATATTCATTTTAATGAATACATTCATAGTTTCGGATTTTTTATTCTAGATGTTTTTGAAATTGAAAGAATTAGAAAAATAAAGAAAAATATTCTCGAAATTTTCGGGAACCCGATTCCTTCGAGAATCTCGAAATTTTCGGGAACCCGACCCGACCCGACTCGACCTCTTCTCGACTCGTCCCGACCATCGGGTTCCCGATATTTCGGGTTCTCGCACACCCCTACTGCAGGAATTCCAATTTCTCCTGAATGTACGAAATTAGTAAATCTAAGGAACTTGGAAGGACACTAACAATTGTAAGACGCAGGAGCTAAATATCAGTTTATATTCTTCATTAATCATTTTAAAAAGTGAGGTAAAAATAATATATTCATACTCTTTAAGTCTTTTAATATTTTCACTGTTTTAAATTGCATCTGCTCATTTTTGTTATAAATGCATAAAATCCGGAGCCCAGCAATAACAAACTTTTAATTCTAACAAGGCTACATTGTGCAATATTGAATAATCGGAATGAATCGGACTGTAGAGGAACAACGAGTCGTCTCGCGTGAAGTTTCTGTATGGAAGGTACGGGACGGAGGGTACGAATCCGGCAAATCAGCGGCAATTAGCGAACCGATTTTCAGGCCGATCCGTTTATGAAAATCGCGGCACCGCACCGCAGCGATTCGAAGTTTAATTGTCCACGCGGGATCGACTGACGCGGACAAATTTTATTTACGTTCCCGTCTAATTATTCAAATCGTATTTGACAAACAGCTACACCGTTCAGCTCGTTTAGGTGAATTATCTCAGCCAACAGTCCATATTCCACTACAATAATCGGTCCCACCAAAGATATGTTTCCTCTTTCCCGTCATCTCCAGAAAGAATAAACTATTTTGCAAGTATGTACAATGAAGACGATCAAGCATATTTTATTGAATTACGACCGCATTAAAAAGGAAGCTTTTCAAGACGTACATGGAATTAGTTCGGTTCCCACTAATTCGTTAATCAAAACATGTACAAAGTATCCGCACACCTTTTAGAAACGAATAACTTCTTCAAAATTGGACCCAACAGCTTAAATTTTTTTAAGACTTTAGAAGGATTAGTTCACTAGCTAATGTGTAAATAATTTTGTTTTAAATTGTTATTGACCGCAATTGTGAAGGAAAAAGGAAAGGTCACGATTTTAATATTTTTCGAAACTTTAGAAGATGCCTTTGGTAGGTCTAAGTAAGTTATATACGTGTCAAAAATTTCGTCGAAATCGATCGAGATTGTTATGAAATATAATTGATTGAAAATAGTAAAAATCGTAAGAATCTGCGATTTAATACTAACGATTTATCTGCGATAGCTTTTTTATGCGTCAACTGATTCCAATGAAACTTTGTACATGTATATAACTTACTTAGATCTACACAATACGTGTTTTAAATATTCATTATAGGCACAGACAAAAAATTTAAAAATCGTGACCTTTACTTTTTCCTTCGCAATTGCGACCAATATCAATTAAAAAAAAAATTATTTACTCATTAGCTAGTAAACTAATCCTCCTAACGTCTGAAAGAAACTCAAGCTCTTGGGTACAATTTTGAAAAAGTGATTCATTTTTGAAATGTGTACAAATACTTTGTACGCCCACTGCAATGAGAATGAATTAAAACAGCATATGTTTGCTATTTACGAATTCTTCTCCGATATAAGAATTATCTGGACAGAAACTCGTAATGTATGAGTAGATAACAATTAGGCCATGGATATGAACGTAACAAATATGATAAAGTATCATTCGTTCAAGGATAAGATATCAGGATCGTTAAAACAGGAAATAAGCTTCTACTGTTCATGAATAATGGTTAGAAAATATTTTGCATAAAGATTTGCAGTCTAGTAATACTGGCGGGATTTCGATCTCTCAGTGGTCGAGCACAACATAAAGTATCTTTTGATCGAAAATGTGCACCTTCCGCGGTGCGTTATGAATGTTTACCGATTCTGGATCTGCAAGGATGATTCTTCTGGTGCGTGCTACATGAAACCGCTGATATCGCTCGAAGTTTTCCCACCGTTCTGTCCCACCTCCTTTTTCCTCCCCCGGAGGAGGAGTACTTTCGTTATGCTCCAGATCCTCCCTTTGCTCCGCGCATTTCCCCCCCCGTGCATAAAATGCAAAGTGATAATAAACCGAGACATCTCAAGTTTCCCCAGTCAGTCGGTTCTCGCGTTCCAAAAGACGAGCCCCGGACAACTGATCTCTTTCGCCGTATTCACCGGGAAGATGGTCCACGGACGTAAGCGCAAAAAATGGACGTCTTCCCGCTAATAACAAGATACCTTTCATCATCGCCGATCTTTCACCCCCTTTACTATCGACGTAAGAACTACTTTTATCTGAAGAAAACCGACGCGCCTTTTCACCGTTCACAACACTCTTTCACCCCTTCCAAATAATCACCGGCGGCTATTTAATGTTTTTTCTCGACGAGAGCCTATTAACACTTTAAAAATACCGAACAGTGATTTCATTTATAACTCAACGAAGAGGATTATCTTACACACAGCTCAGTTATTAATTAGCCTATTAATAGACTTGCGGTAGGTACAGTGTTAATATGTTCTTCTAACAACTGTGTTATACAGTGAGTCCGAAAAGTATTTAAACACTACATTTCCGATACTCGAAAAATTGCTGATATTTCAATTCTGATAATTTCGTAAAAATTAACAGTACGGCCACAAGTCGCCTGACCAATATTTTCGTAAAGCAGTGCGTACAATAGTCATAGAGCTCGTCGATCGCGAATCGGCGATCGCTTCGGACACCGTCGTCGCACGACGGGCGATTCGTCTTTCTTCTTGTTCTGTGGAAGCACGTGCATAAGATCTGGTTGTAAGCACGTGTAGATAGTCTGGTTGTAACCCAAGTGTGAGAAATAAATTGTTATATTAAACAGTGGAAATCAATTATTTCTACGACACGTGGAAACGTCAACCAAGACGACAAATTCATACGTGAGGGCGAAACCATCGAGCCCACAATTTTATACACAGTGTCCATTTTCTTCTAAGGTATTTTTACATTGATTTTACATGATGTAGCAGGTGAAATACAGTTTTCCTCAAAAGTGCTGCAAATTCAAACATCATCATTTTGTCCGATCCATCCTCGTGATAAATGTAAAACATATTTTTCATCGGAGACTGTTTCGGAGAATATTGAAGTTAAATATTTACCGTGCCTGCAATAAATATGTAGAGACGGTGTGTAATGGAAAGGCACATTATTCGAGTTCTATTCAACAGCGCGCACTTCCAATGAATATTCAAATTCGATTTTCTTGGTAACAGAGAATTCTTTTGTTTAGAGCGATATCCAGTACAAGATTGCCGCTGGCTCAGAGGCAATTAACGCACTGGGTCGCACAATTCGTGTATTTTGCATTCGTAAAAGAAAAACTCTTATTGTGAACTCTTAGAAAGTCCAAGATTCAAAAGTTCAGAGTAAAGGTTCAGAAGAAAAGTTCATAATAAAAGTACATAGTAAAAGTTCATAATAAAAGTTTATAGCAAAAAGTTAATAGTAAAAGTTCATACTAAAAGTTCATAGTAAAAGTTCATAGTAAAAGTTCCTAAGAAAAGTTCCTAAGAAAAGTTCATAGAAAAAGTTCATATAAAAAGTTCATAAGTTCAGAAAAAAGTTCACAGTTCACTTCACAGTTTAAGTTCACAATTCAAGTTCAAACACAAAAACAGTGTTCTAAAAAGAAGGTTCGTAGCGTTCTACAATTTAGAATGTCCTTGTACGAGGATCGTACGATTCTCCTCCAAGGATCTTAAAGTTCTGCTTCCTCTTTCTCCTGCAATTCCCTGCCAAAGTTCGGGAAGAGATAATTTCTTTAGTAGAAATAAAAAGGGGATGAATCACCAGTTCGGAGCGTAGTCCAAAATCTGTGAAACGCCTACCAAATCCGTGATTTCATTTCTCTTGTTCAAAAATCTATCCCCAAAAACTCGTGTCGCCTTTCCACTGAGTGTGGTCCTGCGATGCGTTAATTGTCATTGACTGGGGTACGGCTGGTTTGCTTTCCCGATACGAAACAGTCCGTAACTAATTCTAAGGGCCAAGCATGC
This sequence comes from Lasioglossum oenotherae, assembly GCA_028455765.1. Classification (NCBI taxonomy): domain Eukaryota; kingdom Metazoa; phylum Arthropoda; class Insecta; order Hymenoptera; family Halictidae; genus Lasioglossum; species Lasioglossum oenotherae. Next base: position 8,689,405 of record CM052298.1, on the reverse strand, counting down.
CAATAAATAACTCGAAAATGGCAATGTTCCACTCGATCGTAGCCAGTAGCGCGTTAAAACTAGTTGGGGTCTTGGGCAAAGTAGAATTTCGGGGCCCCTAACCCCAACCAAATAACTTTATGAGAAGAACGTAGAATTTGGATCTTGGTTTATGTTCGGGGCCCCCTTTTGCTGGGGTCCCGAGCATTTGCCCAAGTTGCCCATAGCGCCACTGATCGTAGCACAGGCCCAGACACGATGTCTAGACACTTTTTATTGAATACATTCGATCGACTTCTTCGCGTAGAACTGTCCAAAATTTGGTTCCATTATGATCCTGTCTTCTTTAGTCCAATAATCCTTTCACTTAACATTTTCTATTCATTCTTGCAGTTATTTTCGAGATGAACGTCTCCTTGATATCGAAGATGTTGACGCTGATGATACTGTCGGAGTTTTTGGTGACAAGTGTAGTGGCATTCTTCTTCTCGTCATTGGTGTCGAAGTTGACGGCGGAAAGAAATGTCCCGTCGACGGTGAAATTGAAAAGCGAGAATGTGGACATCGAAAACAACGAATTTGGTCCCGACCGACATAGAAAACCTCATATCGTCATTATTCTGGCCGACGACATGGTGAGCTTTAAGCTCTCCGTTCACACTGGAGCAACTTCTAATTAATATTGCACGTGTCTCCCAGTAAGAGACGACAAAACGTGACTCGACGTTGCTTTAGTGTGGACGTAGCTTTATGATTCACTGTAACTTCCACGAAAGTTCAAACTTTCACGCGACTGTACGCCAAAGACTGGAATATGATCTGACATTTCAGGGATGGAACGACGTGAGCTTCCACGGATCGGATCAGATTCGTACGCCAAACATCGACGCTCTCGCATACAACGGGATCATCTTAAACAGTCATTACGTGCCTGCATTGTGCACACCAAGTAGAACCGCTCTAATGACCGGGAAAAATCCTATTCACCTCGGCATGCAACATTCTGTTATTCTCCCGGCTGAGCCGCGAGGGCTGCCTCTAAACGAGAAGCTGTTACCTCAGGCAGGCTAGAAAATTTATATTTACCGTGTCATTCACCATCTAATAGACATCTAGAATCTAGAGCGTCGGAAATGTGAACTGACGATTAAATGTTTATATCGATTGTGTTTCAAAAATACACTATTCCACGAAGCTGAATACGAGATCACAAAAAAGTAGTAGAACCACACGATCTAAGAAACAGCACGGACCAGAGAGGTTTTCTTAGATCAAGGCTTTACTCTATTATAATATAGATTATATTTTACATAAGTTTAACACCTAATAGACATGCAGGTCGTCAGAAACACGTCTTGACTGTTTATATAAATTCCTCTCTGAATTTTGTAATTCTATAGTTTATAATTATAAACGACAGTGATCTTGTTACAGTACTTAAGAGAAGTGGGCTATAGGACTCACGCGGTTGGCAAGTGGCACCTGGGATTTTATAGGAAGACGTATACTCCCACGTTTCGCGGTTTCGAGACCCATTTCGGCTATTGGAACGGTCTCCAGGATTATTTCACGCACGTTACCCAAGAACCGGTAACTATTCGATCAATGTTAACACTCACGCATTTAACCCTTTTGATCACAACCGAAAAATGTGGAACATTCTCAAAAAATCATAAAGTGTATACAATGCATTGAACAACTCCACGGCTGCTGCTGAAATTAGATCAATAATTTCCTAATTGGGGTGTTCCGCAGAGCGAACAATTTGGGGATTTTCGTGGTTTCGACATGCGACGAAACCTTTCCGTCGCCTGGGACACTGCGGGACAATACGCGACTGATCTTTTCACGAACGAGGCGGTGAGATTAATCAAGGAACACGACGCAAATCAACCGATGTTCCTGTACCTGGCTCATCTGGCGCCCCACAAAGGGAATCAAAATCAGTTGCTGCGCGCTCCCGACGAAGAAATTGCCAAGTTCACATATATTGTAGATCCTGAAAGGAGGATTCAAGCTGGTAACTATCTGCTACATGTGCTAGATTACGAGACACCTAACGACTCGCACAGGCAGACCTTCACCACTAGCAAAAAGTTACTTGAACGAATTTTTCCACTTCTCTCTTCTAATCTACTTAAATGTAGAAAGTGTAAATTTTGCTCCAACGTTGCTCCAACTACCTTCAATTGAGTTATTACACTGTTATGGTTCTCTTTGAAAGACTACTCGAGAGCTACACGAGTAATTCAATCGATACGGAACATTTTCATTTCGCGTAAAGATCCTGAAGAAAATGTGCCGCCTGTTTTCAGCCGCTGTGTCAAGATTAGACCAGAGTGTCGGCGAAGTGATGGACGCTTTAAGGACCCGTGGAATGTTAGAAAACAGCATTGTGCTATTCATGAGTGACAACGGAGCACCGAGCGAAGGTTTACTCAGCAATCAGGGCAGCAATTATCCACTCCGAGGCGTAAAAATCGATTTTTACAAAAAAAAGAACCATTGTACACAGGCTGCGTAACTGAACTTTCGATTATTTTATAGATGAAGGATAGCCCGTGGGAAGGAGGGACACGAGGAGTGGCAGCCATTTGGAGTCCTTTGATCAAAGCGTCGAAAAGAGTGTCGAATCAGATGATGTTCATGTCCGACTGGCTTCCTACGTTGTTGTCTGCGGCAGGTTAGTTAACAAATTGTTAAATATATCGAAATTTTGCTTGGCCGATTAGTACTCTTATTAACTGTACTTTATCAAAAAGAAGTTTGAAGATGTTCTTTTAAACAATAATTGCAGAGAAATATGCTAAATCATTATGTAACTCGTTCATCTACGAAGGTACTTTTTGAATAGCTTTACTTTAAAAAGTATTTCATTGTTCGCGCGTTTCCCAGGAGTGAGCGGAAAGTATCTCGGTCACATCGACGGTTTCAATCTGTGGCCGGCTCTGGTGTCGAACAAACAGAGTCCCAGGTCGGAGATCGTGATCAACATTAACGATGTCGACAACTACACCGCGATCAGGCGAGGTGACTTCAAGTACGTGATCGGGCAAACGGAGACCGGCAGCAGCTGGTTAGGCGCGACCGGAGATTCATCCGAAGGAGTTTCTCCGGCGTACAACCCCGACAAAATATTGCACAGCAAAACAGGCATAGCTATCTCCGGCATCATAACCGCTAGACAAGCGATCGAGTTGAGAGAAAGACGAAAACGAAACGTGGACGACACGACTCTGAAAGGAAATTTCCGGGAGAAGATGCTCACCGCGGACGAGATACTGGAATTACGGCGGCGGGCGCAAGTCAAGTGCAACGTCAGAGAAGAAGACAAGGTTTGTGAAGCGAGCTTCTAAGTTAAATCACATCTTCGGTGCTTTCGGTATACCGGGTGATCCCATATCACGTTTCCTTCTACTTCAAAATCTAGTTAATATTCTCCAACGTTTTAATCCGTTTGAATCCACAGATCGCCTGCGATCCTCTAAGAGCACCCTGCCTGTTCAACATAGCGAAGGACCCTTGCGAGATGTTGAACCTCGCCGACAGAAGGCCACTGATCGCGGCGATATTAGAAAAAATCATAATGAAGCACAGGCTGACGGTCGTGCCGCCTAGCAACTTGGACGGTGATCCCAGAGCAAATCCAGCTCTCTGGAACAATACCTGGACCAGCTGGGACGAACCTAATCCCTTAGCACTGAGCTACACGAGCGAATTTCGATCCTATCCAGAACCGGCGATTGCTTTAATGTCCATCATCGTTAGTCTCTTCATACTCGGAGTACTGACGTTAATTGTCTCCAAGTATAGAAAATCAGTACCAAGAAGAACAAAGTCTCTGGATGATCAGAATGGTCATGAAAGGATCGCGTGCACCGAAATCGATCACACGGAGTCGTATCCGGTCCATAGACTGCTAGAAACTAAAGCAAGCATAGTTAAACGCGATAATAGAAACTGACATTTCTCGACGGGATACACGAGGTCTCGATCCGTTTTAATTGTTGCAACGATTCATTATAGACACCGGTCTCAAAGACTCTGATACTCAAAGCCATTTAGTAACAGTTGTAGTTAACTCACTCCTCATTTCGATTGTTTTTATTTTTAGACACCGGGAAAAAATGTGTAAGGAAATGACTGCTATCAGAACAACGAGAACGCGGATGCTTATACATCTGTAATAAGAAATTCAGTAGAGTTAAATGCAAATAAATAAACTTTTTGTTGCTCCATAGTTGTGAAAACTATGGCTATGTATATGCATAAATATTCCATATTCTTACGGTGTCAATCTATTAAATCTCAAGGTAAATGTACCGTCTGTGCCTCACAAGAAGTCTCGCTAAATACTGCCCGTCATTTCTCATCTTTTTTTCACAACTTCAGCCTCGTGTCATCTCGTTCCTCTCAACAAGATAAATTGCGCACGATCCACGTGGTATACCAAAGCATTATACCATTCACCGGATCACTGTAATGCAACGAGAAGTACGGAATCGTACAAGTACCGCTTGCTTCGCCAAGTTTGTTGTACTTGCAACCAGATTTGCTCAATAAAGTGTAATACTTTTGTATTAGTTCATAGGAAACTACCGAAGCCTTGTTTAAATGTCCAATACAACGTACAATCGGTGAACTTGTTCCAATAACAAAACGTTAATAATACTCACCAGTTCATTCTGCTGCTATCCTCGATGAACTGTGTAATTTCTAACTAGCATGGCGGTTTGCAACATAGATTTTCTGTCTTGGGTAACAATGTCTCTACATTTCTAAGGAAACAAAACAATCAATTTAAAGTAATAGCTATAATAATAAACAGAAATGCTACTGAAATTGTACTTACAAAGAAAACCGTGCCTAATCAGAAGACACGGAGTTATCCGTGAATAAAAACACGTCTGATGAAGAAATATTACGTCTTATAATTTATTTATTCGCCGAAGTTCGCATTTTTCTGTACAAAATTTCGTGGAAATAGAAAGTTCGAATCATCATGATCAAAGAACAACGGATAATCACGGCATCTCCGTTCATGGACAAAATGCTAGTCAACGATACGGCTTACTTTGACAGGCCAGTGTTTTCTTTCGAACAGCTTCGTATTTCTCCCCAGATAGCGGAAACTCTAAGGAAACGTTCGCGACAAAAAGTCGACGAGTTGCACGGATAATTTACATGAACGTGTTCGTTCAATGCAACAATCGTCAGAACGTTAAAATAGTAATTATCGGAACAAACATACTCTCCCCTGGATATCGTATTAATACCCAGGAAACATCTTACAATATTTAACATCTTCGTGGCTAATAAAATAACTGACATATACACTTTTCTCCAAGGCAATTCTTCGTTTACAGTGCACCTAGAAAAGGAGGGCTATACAACGATTATGATACAATTAAGTCATCTCCTCGCACAACTCTTCTGCCCCGAAGAGGAGAGACTTCTCCCAGTTTGGAAAGCCTAGAAAAGCGCAGGACTCCGTTGTCGGAGTCGTATACGAGTTCGAATGTTTCATTTCGATCCCTGGTTCCGGCAAGGTCCGCCTTGCTTCTCACAAGCATGGTGACCTCAGGATAATACACTTGGACGAACTGTTGCCTCGCGGTGACCGCGTCTATCGTCTCCGGTCCAGTCTAATTACAGGAATTGTCTTGGCAGTTGGCACTTGGCAGGAATGTATCCAGAAGGCAAGGAGAGTGTCCACTTCACCGTTGTCAGAGTCTCACATGTGCACCACTTTTGGCGTGCTGTAACAAAATGACGTGTAAAGCAAAATTCTAATTTTGCAAAACATTATTAAAACAGATGAAAAGCTTACCTTTTTCCCCACAACCAGTTCAGCAAAACGCTAGATTGACTCTGGACATCCCTAGCTGTAAGCACACCCATTTTGTTTAAATTTATTAAGATACACTCTTGTATTAACACTTTCTAAAACAAACCAAAGCTTTTAAGGCACGCGTGTTCATTGAATTAGTACCTTTCAAAACTAAGCAAAAATTCTATTCCAATACTTCAGCGTACTTGCAACTTAAATGGAACAAGTATTTGTCCCATAATAGATTCTCTGATTATATCTTTATCAAATGTGATAATTAGGTACACACAATACAGGGATTAACGCATTACCTACCAGCCATTATTTCACAGTATTTAGAAATCTGTAATGTATAGCCAACATTCCCTGTCCAATAATAAAATTTTTTTATTAAGAAAAGGATTTCTGAGATCCTTTTTGATAGATTTCCGGTAGGTAAAGTGTTAAGATAATTTGTACGCTCAAAATCAACTACACAAAAAGCAAAACTGTAACAGTGTTTACAGAAAAATGAACAAACTTGAAAACGTTGATCAAATGTCGAATCGACGTTTGATGATACCTACATAGTGTATAATTTGCATTGACGAGTCTGGCAGCTGCTTCGGGGGGCAAAGTACTTAGGACGTCTTTGTGTGCTAGCAAAGACATTTGCTGTGTGTGCCTCAATTCTCGTTCATCCCTCAATCGTACGTCTTTCGCGTGGCTCACCGTGTGTAACTGTGACAGCCTAGAGGGAAAACTAGCTTTTACAGTAAAATAAGGAGCGTACGTGCTACTGGTATGTTACTAACACATTTCTTTAACACCAGCTTATTCACTTTCACACTATCTTCCCATTTGCAAGACTTATTCTGCGATGCGAAGTCCAATCAGCAGTATCAACACTTAATGGAAATGTAGCGAATAAATGTTTATGAAAATCTTCAAAGAATCACATCAATACTCATTGAATTATTATCAGAATTAATACGATGTCCACTTAAGGATTCATATAAAGAATCATATAAGCGAATAACAAAGATTACTATTTTTATAAATGATCAAGATGCGAACAACGTGTTAAATGGACTGTTCGGTGGAACAGTAATTTATTAAGAACTATTCGTACACAAGCAACTGAACCGAAGAGAAACATTTTATTCGCATAACAGAATTTCGAAAGAAATGTTTATCAATCCTTTGTGGCTATAAAATCTGGATGAACTTCAAAAGTTTTTTTTTGTGAAACATTTACTTCTTGGTGGAGAAAATTCATTCGTGGCTTCGAGCAACATTTGTGAATGGTACACAGGGTTTGGGGAAATCTGGGGGGATCAACTGGTCAAGCTTGTTTTGCGGTCTTCTACATGCTAAACAAATTCGGGATTAAATAAACTACAAATTATCTCGATTGTATAGCGTTCAGAAAAATTATTAGTCTCGGTTTCACAGAGAAAATGTACGCACTCTCAAAACCACAATTAATAACTTTCGTACACCCTGTACAACAAGAGGAGATCTACAAAATACTGTTCTATAAAAAATTTGTTACTTCGAAAACGATTACTAAAATATTTTCAATCAATACTTAATTTCGTAGAAAACAGGACAAATTAATATTATTTTAAATAATTGAAATGATAATTACGGGATGTTTGCAAATATCCTCTGAAACTTTCAGCATGTTTATAACTGACATAAATCAACAAAATGTATTTCTGAAATTTTTTTAGAGGTTCAGATAAGAGAGTTGAAGAAAGCGAATTTTCTCATGCTCTTCGCAATTCCGTCAAATTGCAAATTTATCAAAAATTTGTTTGCTCTTCATCTAATACACTAATTCTTCGGACGTCCCAAAAAAGTCTCAAAAATAGATCGTGTTTTGAAGGATGCATAGAGACGTTTTTGACCGACTGCATGCAGATTCATAATCGCGGAGGATATTTCTGAAGACCCTGTACAAGAGCAAACTTGAAAATACGTACTTGAGGGCAAGAGTCTCCTTGTCTTCGCCAATTGGGGCGTCGATAGCCTCTTTTGCTATTTCGACTGGTCCCTCAGACTTCGAAGGTGAGGGATGTTCAATGAGTGGCTCGGAACTTCCGGAAACGGAGGGCTCCTTCGTCAGACTAACATCGGCGCTGCCCCCTTTCCTAAGGTCCTCGTTCACTCTGATTGCGTTGGATAGCCGCAACTGCAGCGTGTCTCTTTCTTCGAGCAACTGCATCAATTCGTGCGTCAGTTCTTCGCATCTGACGTCCCGTTGATGAAGCATGTACAAAGCTAGATCCAATTCCTGCGAAGTGGACGTCCCGCTCTCTTCGCCGGAGGCCTGCGCGCCTCGAATTGCGGAAGCGTCCATAATAGGAATATCTTTCTTCAGCACATTCTGAATCAACTCGTACTCCTTCACTTTGTCCTCCAGAAGAGTTTTCAACGAAATGATCTCCGTCTCCCGAGCTTCCAACGTGTTCTTCAACTCTTTCAGCTGTTTTTCCTCCTCATCGGAGAGGGCGAGCAGTTCCTCTATGCGGACATCCTTCTCATGGATCAGCACTTTCAAATTGTGCAGCTCCGTGTCCTTGGTGATGCTCAACTCTGCCAGCCTGCGCTCCTTCTCTGCTAAGTCAGTGCTCATGTGGACAAGTTCCTCCTCTCTACCGTTAAGCATGTCTTTCAACTTTCGCTCCACTAGGGAACAATCCTCCAGCTCAAGCTTCATGTTTTCAATGTCTTTGTCTCTGAGCTGTAACTCGCCTAGAATATTTCTGTTCTCGATAGATAGCCTCTCCTTGATCTCGCCGATCTCTGCCTCCATCTCCTTCAGCTTCTGCTCCAGGTACTCCTGCGCCTGTAACCGAACCTGCTCCTTCTCTGCGTTCAGCCTCTGTATGGCATTCCTGGTTTCGTCCGAGAGCCTCTCGAACTCTTGCAGACGAGCCACTTCTTGCTGCAACCCAGTGATCATCGATTTAAGTTGCTGAATCTCCTGCTCCTTGGCGTAAAGCTCAGTAGTCAGTCTCTGTACCATTTCGCGCAGCTCGAAGTCGTCCGACTGCGGCTCCATGCTGGCTTGGAGGGATAACTGCGAGTCTTTCTCGGCTATCACGTACTTTAGCTCGTTGATTTCTTGTTCCTTGGCGTGCAAGTCGTTTTGCAACTGGACTATCTCCTCCTGGTCTTCCACGGACCTGCGAACCTTAGTGGAACCAGTTGCCTCTTCTTTGGACACGAGTTCCTGACTCTGCGTCTCGATTCGTTGCATCAGACTGTCAATTTGCTTGTCCTTCTCCTCGGACTGCAACGCGGCCGCTTCCAATGAAGACGTTAGCTCCGACTTTTCGTTGTAGAGGCCGTCTATTCTGTCCTGCATCTCTTGAATTATACTGGGATACGTGTTCTCATTCAGGATGTATTTAAAATGCTCGATTTCGTCTTGTCGTCTGTCCAATTCAGCTTGCATAGAGTCTATCGACTGCCGCAGCTGGTCGCTGTCGTCGCCCATCTTGAACACTGGCAAGCCGTCTATGATTTCGGAAGAGCTCTGATGAGGCTTCTCCTGTTGCGCAGCCGACAACCTGTCTAATTCCATTTGCTTCTCATTCAAGTTCTCTCTAGCCTCGTTCAAAGCAGCCTCAACAGCTTTCAATTCTGCACTCAAACGATTTACCTGCTCAGTCTTTTCGAACAGTTCATCTCTCAAAACGTCAGCCACAGTGTGCAACCGCAACTCCGTACGAAGTTTGTTAATTTCGGCTCTACTACTTTCCAGATTTAGTTTACATTCGGCGGATTCCCGAGTATAGTGCTCCAAAGCGGTATTTTTTTCAACTAGAGTAAGTTTCGCAGCTTCGAACTCCTGCTCTAAGCTCTGAATACGCGAAACATAATCTTGCACCTGATTAGACATCTCTTCAGCATCCTTAAGACGCTTTTGGAGTCCTTCTATGGTGTCCATGTACCCTTTATTTTCAGTTAAGTGTGTACGAACGATTTCCTCGTTCTGAAATTCTTTTTCCAGTAACTGTTCCTTCAACGAGGCCAGATTTAGTTGAAGTAACTCCTGAGCCGACTCGCTTTCCGCTAGATTGCGTCTTAATACATCCAACTCCTGTTCCTTCTCCAACGAACAGGTATTCGCAGATGCTTCCAATGCCGCTTCCAAACGCTTCATTTGTTGCATCTTGTCGTTGAGCTCCTGATGCTGTTGTTGCATAGACTCCTGCAATTTCGCGATCACCTCCTCGTGGTCGATATACTGTTTCTGAAGTGCCTGCTTCAAGTCCGCGACCTCTTGTATCCTGACATTCAACAGCTCGGTCACTTCCGCCATCGACGCGTTCATGCTAAACAATTGCTTCTCTGAAAAGGCCGTTGCGTCAGATAACTTTTCTTTTAGGCTTGTGTTTTCTTGAATAGTTTCCTGTAAATTCTCCCGTAGACCTTTCGCGTTCGACTCGGACGCTTCGAGCTGCACATGCAAGTCAGCGATGTTCATCTCCAGCTTGCTGATCTTCTCAAAAGTCTCCTCTTTCAGGAAGTCGGCGTTCTGCCTCATCGCCGACACCTGATCGTTGGCATCCATCAAGCTCTGCTCGTACTGCTTCCTCAGCAAGTCGTACTCCTCTCGAGATTTGCTCAGCATGCTCTGCAACTCCGAAATCCTTTTGTTCAGATCCTCCACGATTTGGATGGACTCGTTCTCGTCCGCCGTTCTTTTCGACTCCAAGGTCGACAGTTTCACCTTTTGCTCCTCTAGGAAGTGTTGCAATTGCTCGTTCTCGGTGGCCAGTGCTTCCATCTCGTCTTTGAGATCGTCAACTTCGTCTTTGTATTTTTTACAGAGAACTTCCAGGTCTTCGCCGTCGATGGATCGCTTCTGACGATCAACCAGTGTAGTTTCCTCTTGGGGAGCAACAAGACCCTCCTCTCGAGGAGCAGCGCTGTCTTCCACGCCAGCTTCAGTCTTCTGCAAGCATTTGTTCAGAAACTCAACTTTGTCCGACAACTCTTTGTTTCGAATGCGTAGCACCTCCATGTCCATGCATTGTCTTTCTTTCATCTCCATGTACCGCTCGTTCGCAGCGACGAGGATATCCAAACGTTTCATCAACGCATCTTTCTCGGCGAGCATCTTCTTTTGCTCCTCCTTGACTTCGTGCAACGCCTTCTCCAGTTTGTTGATCTGAGACTTCAGCTCTTCCTCTATCGCGGAGTCAAGCTTGTAAAAATCGCTCGTCGACTTTTGGATCTTCAACTGTTGCTGAAGGCTCTCCACCTGTACCTTATACTCTTTTAGTTTCTTTATCATCTTGCCGCTTCTCAGCTGAATGTGCTTGTTCTCTTCCGTCAACCTGTCCTTCTCCTTCTCCAGATCCTTTATTCGATCCTGAAGATCATCCATCTGCGCTCGCAACTGTATCTCCGTGCTAGGAACTAAACTTGTAGAGACCTGCTGTTCACCGATCAATTCAGCGTCTTCCTCATTCCAGCCCCAGGTTTCTTCGTCGACGTTCAGTTTCTCGGAGGATCCAGCATCCCAAGTGTCGAGAGGAACGGCTATTTCCTTAACACTCTCAGCAGCTAGTTTCATGGAGTCTGTCTCTCTGTGAGCCAAGACAGGCTCCTCCAGAGGTGTTGACTCTTTGGTAGACGATTCCGTAATGGTAGGCGTTTTCTCCGCAGCTTTATAGGCGTCTTCCAAACACCGAGTCAGATTTGCTACCATTTCTTTAGCTTCGTCCCTTTCACGTGCCGTTTGCTCGATTTCTATTTGCAAACTTCTCCTGACTTCTGCAGAGTCCTTCATCTCCTCCAACGACCTGGTCAAATCGCTGACCTGCAACTGCAGCAAGTCTTTTTCCTTGGTGATATTCGAAATACGTGTTTCCAAGTCTTGTACCAGTTCAGAATCTGTCGAGTTTCTCAGTTCCCCTTCTAAATTTGCAATTTGTAGCTGGCACGACTCCAACAGAACGTTCTGCTGGTCACGTTCAGCAGTCAGCTTATCAATCGCCTCCGTTGCAGCATCTATGTTCGCGTTTAATGAGTCGAGGTGTCTGTCCTTCGCGATCAGCATATGATCCTGTTTTTCCAGGTTTGCCTGAGCTGTGAACAACTCCTGCTTCGTGGTTTCGAAGTCAGTGACACATTGATAATATTTCTGCGACATCTGGGACCTCTCCTCGATCATCTGCCTCTGCAACTCACTGACCTCTTGGGTGAGATTCGAATATTGCACCTCCTTTTCGCTTAACAGAGCTTGAAGTCTTTGTACTTCCGCGTCGCCCAGGAGATTGGAATCGGAAGCGGACGTAGTTCCAAAAATCTTGGAAGCATCGAACAACTGAGGTACATTGTCTCTTTCATTGGCTGCAAAGTCCCGAGGAGACGCCTCTCGTTTACTTATCGATTTCTCAACGCACGATTCACTCTGGTTTTTATAAGCCTCCAATTCGATCCTTAGATCTTCTACTGTTTTCTCAGTCGCATTTTGATCAGCCTTTAAGGACGTTATTTCCTGCACATAGTTGATTTTCGCATCCTCCAATAATTGTTCTGCTTGCATTCGTTGCTCTTCTTCGGACTTCAGCAATGCAGTTTGAGAGTGCAGTTGCTGTTCTAGCTGATCTGCGTGCTCCTGAATATGTTGCAACTGTTGTTGCACGTTTAACAACTTCGATTCGCTGTCCTCGCATTTCTTCATCAACTCCGAGTTCAAGGAATCAACATCCTCTAATTTTTCCGCGCTTTGCTTGTTCGCTTCCAATGCTTGTTCAGCTGCAGTTAGTTTTTCCTCTAGAGTAGCGTTCGCAGATTCTAAGGCTTCGATCTTCTCTAATAAATCTTTATTTTCTTTTAGAGCTTCATCCAATTTTGCTTTCACTTCTTCGTGAGTTGATGCCAACGCATCATACTGGAACATCAGTTGGTTATAAGGATCCTCCAGGGACCTGTTACGCATAGCTGTTTGATTCATCAGGTCGTTGAACCTGATAGACTCTCTCATGTGAACCAAAGTACCAATCGAATTGGCCAACTCGTTATCTAAATTGTCTATTTCTGCTTCTTGTTCATGTAGCTTCGCCTCCAACGCTTGCACCACCGTTTGACACTGTTCGCAATGATTACAATGTTGAGTGCCAGGAGTCTTTGACTCATCCTCGACAACTTCATCCTCTACGGTTTGAGTGGTAGCCACAGTGGTAGCCGCAGTGGTAGCCGCAGTGGTAGCCGCAGTGGTGTTGATCTCCTTTTGCATTTGTTCCAATAACACTCTTCGATCCTCCGACTCTTTCTCCACGTTTTCCAACTTCTCATTGATCTCCGACTGTTTCGAGGACAGCAGAGCATTCTCGGCTATCAGATTCTTTATTATAGCAAGTTGTTCAACGTATTCTGCCTCCATGACTTGCATTCGCACGCTAAGCTCTCTTGCCTTCTCCTTGACTTCGTCCAACTCCAGTTGTTTGCGTTCGTTCTCTGTAGCAATCTGCTGTTTGTAAGCCTCGTATTCCGAGATCATGTTTTGTTTCATCTCTTGTTCGGTTGCATGCTCCGCCGTTAAAGTGTCCAATTCAGTCTTCACCCTTACAGTTTCTTCTTCCATTTCTGTCATCTGTTGCACGAGCAACGACATCTTTTCTTTAGAATTGGTCAAGTCACTGGTGAGCTTGTCGATATTAATGAAAGCCTCTGCACTCTCGCTCCTTACCCGCATTAGTGTCTCTTCTAAATCTGCTATCAGATTGTCCTTCTCAAGCATCAAAATCTCCACATCCTGAATCTGCTTGTTCTTCGCCTCTTTTTCGTCTTTCTCGGTCATCCATTTTTCTTCGAGTTCCGTGACCCTAGTCTCGAGCTCCTGGCACACCGTTGACTTTTTCTTCAGATTCGCCGCTATTTTCTTCATCCTCTCTAATTGCGATTGGATCTTCTCATCGGAGTTCTTCAATTTCTGCTCCATTTCGGCGACTTTAGCCTCCAAAGTAATTTTAACTTCTTCCGTTACATTTTGACCTACCAGCCTTTCTTTTTCTAGCAGTTCGCTGTGCAATGTTTCACACTCTTGCGTCTTAGATTGTAGATCTGTAATTAAGTTCTCTATTCTTTGGTTCTGTAGTTCCATGTCCTCTGTGTGCTTCTGCTTCAGCTGTTCTGTTAGCTTATATTGATGCTTTAATTCCTCTTGTAAATTATCGACAGAACTAGCCTGGTGGTATGAACTGTTCATCAATTCCTGAATATGTTTTTCATCTTCTTCTTTGTCGTTCTTGAGCTCTGCGACTTCAGCATCCAAGTGTTCCTTTGCTGCTAATAAATTTGAAAGTTCTTGTTGTTTTTCGCTCAATCGTCGTTGCATTTCATCATTCTGTTGAGACAAATCCTTCACTTTCTCCAATAAATTACTATTTTCTTTTGTGGTAGCATTAATCTTATATTGAGTCTCATCGAGAATCATATCTTTATTCTTTAATTGTTCTAATAATTCATTGTACTCTTTCAAAGGTTTAGATTCGTCTACTTTCTCGTTTAAGTCAGTGACCTCTCTTCTCAAAGAAGAGAGTTCTTCTTCTTTACTTCTCAACGCACTATTATAATTCGCGACGTCTTCAGAAGTTGACACTAATAAAGCATCTTTCTCTTGGATCAATATCTTCAAATTGCTCAGCTCATCCTGTAAGCTGTCGATCGCAATCATTTTATTTTGCAATTCTGTGTATTTGGTATGCAACTCTTGATCTTTCTCTTGTATGATTTCTTTCAAGTTTGCAATCTCATTCTCCTTTTCAGATATCGCTGTCTGAAGTGTCTGAATCTTCAATTCGTACGAGGTGGTAATATCTTGCAGATGTTGCTTCAACAAATTATTTTCGGCATCTTTCGCCTGTTTCTCTTCGTGTAATACGCCATTCTCTTTTTGCAATGTATTAAATTCCTCTTCGATCGAGGCTCTCTCCATCGATAATGCGCGAAGTTTCTCATCCATCTCCTTCAATTCAACCTCTAAACTTTCAATTCTCTGTTCGGATGCATGATAATCGCGAATCGCTTTATCCTTCTCTTCTAATTCTGTTTCTTTACTCGCCAGTTTAACTTCCAATTTTCCTATTATACCAGTTTGTTCAACAAGCATCTTCTTTGCTTCTTCAATTTCCTGTTCTAACGAAGCAACAACAGATTTATCCACTGCTTGATCATCGGAGACAGCTTTATTTAATTTTTCAAGAGATTCGACTTGTTCGTTTAGTTGTTGTTTCTCCTTATTTAATCTGTCTAACTTTTCAAGAAATTCTAACCCTTCACTGGCAGGTTCTTCGGGCAATATTTGATTAATTTTCTGGAATAATTCATTCTTCTCTCCCATTACTGTTGCCAAGTCTCCCTTCAATTTCTCATTAAACGTTTCAAGTTCCGACATTCTACCAAAAATCTTCTCATTTTCTTTTAGCAATTCTTTCACTCTGGATGTCAAATGACTTGTTTCGGAATCCTGAGCGGTGGCTTCACGCGATTTCTCTAAGGTGTTGCGTAATTCCTTTATCTCTTTTTCCAAATGAACTTTTTCTTCCAATAGCACATCGATTTGTGTTGTTAGATCAATCTTTGACCTTTCAGAAAGATCTTCTGACCTAACAGTTGATATCTCTGCAGTTAAAGTTTCGATTTTCTTTTGCAAATTAGTATTTTCTAGTGTAATCTCTGATAATTGTGCTCTAAGAGTAGATAATTCCACGGACTGATTATTATTTTCTTCCAATAAACTGTCGACTTTTAATTTCAAATCGTCATCAGATTTCGATTCTTTTCGTTTGGTTTCTATGTATTCCAATTGCTCTTCCAGTTTCGTGAGTTTAATTACTAACTCGTTATTTTCTTGAGTAAGAAGATCAATTTTCGTCGTACTCTCGTTATGCTCTGGAATACGATCAAATGATTCCGTTGATCCCGTGTCAGAAGATCCTTTCTCTTCTATTCGACTCAATTTCATCGTCAAGTCGGTGTTTTCTTGAGTCAATTGGTCGATTTTCTTTAGCAATTCATTCTTGTCTGTATCGTTTATAGTTTCAAACGATTCTGTAGATCCAGCATGCGAATTGCCTACCTCCTGAACTTTGTTCAATTTAATAGCTAATTCGTTATTCTTCTGAATCAGATCCTCGACTTTCTTCAACAAATCACCCTTATCCATTTCCTGTATCGCTTCAAATGACTCGGTAGAGCCAGTGTCGTAAGCTCCTTTCTCTTCCATCTTCGATATTCTGTTATAGAGATCGGTATTTTCTTGTGTCAACACTTCTATCCGCCTAATCAATTCAGCCTGATTCTCCTCCAACGAAGACTTCAATTTATTTTCAGTTTGTAGTTTCTGCAAAGCTTCCAACTGTTCTTCAAAATCAACAACTTTCATTTCTGCGGTCACTCTTAGATTTTCAGACTCTGCATTTTCCGCTTCCAAAGATGAAACTTCCTGCTTCGCCATATGGAGTTCTGTAACACGCATTGCATATAAATCTCCGCGTAACCGATGTCTCGTGTTTAGTAATCTTAATTCATGATTTTATATGCAACATTAATTAAATGAGAAATTAATATAGAGAACAGGATATAATCAATTACCTTGCGTAAGATCCAATTTTTGATTCTCTAATGCGGCAATGGCCTCAATTTGCATTTCAATTTCTTTTGCCTGATCAGAAACTTTACTTTCGAGGTAAACAATCTGTTCTTGCCAATCCCCTGCCGAGGCTGTGCAAATTGTACAACATGCCAATGATGCATATAGCTGACATTATACATAGTAAATCTTAATGAATAGTAAGTGCAAAGCAAGCAACTTGTAAACAAAAAAATATCAGAAAACTTGTATTCACAATTTTAAACACGTTAATTATGGCTAAAGGATTAGTTTTTGACAATTTTGTAATAAGCGCAATCGACAGCTTTAAAACCATACGTTTTGCAAACAATCACTGAAAGCAAGTAAGAATTGGTTTTTTCTTTACTTCATTTGTTAATAATGCACGGCATTAATTACGCAGTGTCCTAAATCAGATAATTTCACATAATACTGCAATATATGAATAATACAATAACGTAATATATGATGAATGGTATTAAAAAAAGAAAAAAATGATTTAATGCATTGTTCATGCTAGTAAGTTGACTATACTAATAATGATATAGTAACATGTATTATGTAAACTTATAACATAAAGTTACGTTCTAAAAAATAATTCTATTTCTACGAAATTAGAGTATAGCAAACTTTGACAAGTAAAGTAGGTACCATGTTATATTAAATTATTAAAATATATCCCATGTAATATAATTGATTAGTACTCCGAACAAAGGTTTAAAGAATTTAGCATATATCTAACTAATTACATAAGAATGCTCCATCACCAGAAAGTAGCATATTTCTAACTGTTTCAAGATCAATATTCCTTTAATAGAATAAGCATCGCGAAAAAAAGTATCAACAGTGTATTTCAAACGACTATTTCGTTTCAAATCAAATCTCAAACAATACAATAGAAGTGCTTTGTATATATTATCAAGTATATGTACATAGAAATTGGAACTTCTCCGCAGCAAGGATAATAGGGCTATGGATAACAAATTGCTTTGAGAATAATATAAACGGACAATGCATTGCACGTACAATTGGTAACAAAACTAGAACAATGGAAACAGCAATGACAGAATTTCTGTCCTGGTTCCTACCTTTAAGCTCGTCAAAGTCTACCAGATTCAGCTGAAGGTTACCTTTCTCCTCCTCTAGCAATGCCACTTGATTCGCCAATCTAACAAGTTCCGCATTTGTGTCTGACACCTAAATCAAAATATTTCTGAATAGAAATAATTTCTTCTTGGTAATTTATATTCTCGGATAATACAAACACTTAAAGAAAAACGCCTTACCATTTTGAAACCCTCTAATTGCTTTTGCAAATTCTTTATTTTACTTTTATGTTGCGCTTTTATTTTGATCATGCTTCTATTTAAGTCCTCCAATTCTTTAGTCAGTTTCACCACCTTTTCATCCTTATTAACTGTGCTTTCATCTGGTAATCTGGCTGCAATATCACTCTTTTCTTCTTCGAGTTTATGTACCAAATTTTCAAGATCAGTAATTTTATTTGCATATTCTTCATTTTTCAGTGTCATATCGGCCAACAATTTTTGCAATTCCACTTTAGACTCTTCTTCAAGAAGTTTATTCGATTGTTTCAACTCCTCCACTAAATTTTCAAGTTCAACTATTCGATTGTCCTTTTCTATTACTGCACCGTTACCGTTACCGTGGGCGGATATATTCACAATTTTATCTTGCAAATCAGCAACACTTTTTTGCAATTCATATTTCTCGTCTTGCAATTGTTTGTGACTATGTTCCAATTTTCCCAATTTATATTGCAAATCATCAACCGACGGATCTCTTTCTATCCCAGCACCAGATTCGAATTTAAATATTCGTTGATTAGCTTCCGCTAATTTTATTTCGTAATCCTGCAGCTGCTGAAGAAGGTTATCATTTTTCGCTTTAAGCGAAGATTCTATAAGGACAAAATTTTCTTGCATTGATTTCATTGCTTCCTTGGTCTCTAGTAATGTATCCATTGTGGAACGGGAAAAATCGGCACTTGCCGATTCGGATAACTTTTGTTTGTTGACTTCTTGTTCATACCTGAATACAAACAACAAAAATTATTAAGTTGTTATTTGTAAATGTTCCTTGATAAATCACAAAATTACGATTTCCGAGAACAAATTTGTAAAATTACCGATCGAGTGATTCTTCTAATTCCGTTATTTTATTATCCCTTTCTTGTAACTGCATTAAAAGATTTTCATTTTTATTTTTTAATGAAGATTCCATAAGTACAAAATGTTTTTGCATTGTTCGCATTTCATCTTTTGTGTCTTCGAGGGTGTCCAGTGTTGTTTTACCTTTTTTCGAAAGGTCTGCAGACATGAGCGTAACTGCCTTTGTTTTAGATTCGATAACGGAATCTTTTTCTTTCAAATTTTCTTGCAGGTCTACGACAGTTGCTTCCAGTTCTGCAATTTTATTATTAAGCTCTGCAATTTTATTCTCCTTTTCTCGAATGTTCTCAATTTGTACTGGTGACATCACCTAAAATCAATATTTTAAACATCACTTTAAACTACATGTTTATTAACAAAAATTTAACTTAATTTTGTATCACTAACCTCTGAAGTGATCATGACTGGCTTAATAGGTGTAACAGATAGCTGATCCTTTTGTACGTTCATCAGCGCTAAATCTGAATGAGAAACATCTTTCTCTTCTAGCTGTTGCCTAATAGCTTCTACCTTTTCTTCCACGGCGCGTTTAGTTTCAGTTCTTTCTTTGTTACGTTGTTCGAACACTTTCCTGTCCTCGGCTAATTTTTTTTGGAGTAAAGTAGACTTTGCTTTTGCAGTTTTTGCTTGACTAATGTCGTCAACAACTTTGTCAGAAGTGTCGGGCAATGTTGCGTCAGAGGTGTGCAAGGTATTTCTAGGTGGCATATTTCCTTCCTTATTCCGACGTGACAATTTAGTTCTTGATTTAATTTTTGAAAGTCTCCTTGCATATTCCTGAATTAAATTGATGTTCACAGAGTATGTTTAGGAGTTTCGTATCGAATGTTTACAAAGAATATGTTCAATTACCTGGACTTCTTCCTGCTTCTTCGAACTTGGCTTGCTTTTCGTCATAATTTCTTCAAGGGATTCTACAGGACTTTTCGGTTCACATGTGTCTTGCGCTTGCATCATAGAATCTGATGATGCCCCTTCTTTTTCTCCCGGTGGCTCTCCTGATGTATCCCACATTGTGAACTGTATAATTAACAACAATAAAAACCACTTCATTATAATTTATATTAAATAACATAGACAGTGAAACTCTTGCAAGTAAGAAATTATGAAGTCAATGGCAGTGAAAGTTCTTATAAAGTGATCAGACAGTGTGTCACCCACTGCTCTCATTTTCATAGACTAATTGGATGAAAGCTCGACTGAGGTAAACTAATTATATTACCCTTGTATATACATACTACCTGTCATAATATACATAGTTTACCTTGTGGCAAATTTAATTCTTATAAGCATTCAAGCAGGAACCTTGGTACTTTTCAAGAACACCATGTACGAAAGATTAAATAAACAAACGATTTTAGGTTAACATATAAAACTATGACTATTTGATACTATTTGATAATCTATCTCATACAGAAATTAACTTATATAGTCTTATTTAGACGTTGTAATAATAACTTATACATTAATGAATTAAAAATGTTTAAACATAATTTATATTGACAATACGGCGAAGCTAACCTCAAAATATTTTTCCTTCGTTAACAGGTATGTATATTATATTTAATCATAAAATAAAGTACCAGCATCTTAAAGAGCACGTACAATTTGAAAAATAGTTTTGAACACGTAGCAAAGTGACGTAATCGTATTGTGAAAAAAAAGTAATGATGTTAATAATTTGCATTAGGAGAAGAAACGTACATTACATTAAATTCAAGAAATTTCTATGGCGGTACAATAGAAAATCACAATTTCATAAAAGGAATTTTCTATTATAGCCTGATTACCTTTATTTATATTCCAGGAATTGTCAAGATGGAAACACGTCACTATTCGTGCACATAATTTGCTAAAGAGCTTTCACCACTTACATACTTCCAAAATTCACTGCAAACACATACATGTTCTTTTTCAGTTTCAACTTTACAATAATTACAATAATTTTACTAATTATTGTACATTAATATTGTGCAATTGGTTACTTTACACTTCCAAATGTAAAGTCTACATCACTCCTTTTACAGCCGGAAACAGTTGGACTTGGACATTCTAAATATGTGAGACATAATATGTAGTTTCAGAACTCGTCGCCAGAGGTCTACGGACAGTCATCAATTTTCACAAGATCTTCGGCAGGATCTAATTGAAATAAGTTTTTTATATTTTACAGAAAATTTCATTATACGAAAATAACTGAAACTAAATCTATATGTGTACATACATGTAACAATTATTTCCATTCTTCTTTCTATTATAGTGGCTACTCGTCTTATTACACGAAAGAATAGATTGTTTGTATTAATTTTCATCATAATAACCACAAATTTTTGTATGCTTCATGTTATCTTATCTGTGGGTAGAGAATTTATAATTTATTTAAAATCCGTGAATATATTCTTCTTTTATTTCAAGCATTCTGCATTAAAACTATACATTTTTTATATACTTATTTATATGTATCGTTGTAAGCAATATTAATAATGTTTAAGTTTAGGTATACGTATGATCAAATTGATAATTAATAATGCCTGCAATTTATTTTCGAATATTTATGCAATTTAATAACAATGGAATAATATAGAATAGAATCTCATTGTAGCTTGCGCTGCATGTATATGAATATACACCACGATACAACAGGTGATAACAGCTGATTCGTATCCAACATATGAAACAGAGCAACACCGTGCACATTTCTATAATTATATGATAAAGATTATATATAGTTTATTAATGAAACACTGACGTTTGAAGTAATTGTCAAATTGCACTAGTTCGCAAAAATGTGTGAACACTTTTTTATTGTTTTTTATATGGATTATGGTAAAGATTATGGTGTGTTCCGTATCACGAAAGAATAAAAAATATAAATTCAATAAGCGCTGCTGTTACGAAACCTTGTAGCAATTTATACATCTGTAAACTATTTGTACATGCGTATGTGTAAACATTGAGCGTACATTTCAAATAAAGTGCGTTGAATTTGTACTGTTTGTTCTTTCGTTAGTAACAAAAACATGGCGTCGAATTTAAATAAATCCGAAGCGGCCATCGAACAATCTCGCAAATGTTGACGGGAAAATTTCTAGCTTACACCATTATGAAGAGGATAATAGGGAAACGTTCTTAGATTTCTTCGTATGATATATTATTATTTGACAATTGTTCGAAATTTGTAGACACCCTGTATAACTGTACAATATATATATGTATGCATGCTGGAGCTGCGAAGTACAGGTTTGGCGCTACGGCGCACTTGCCAGTATCAACGGTCTGCGTTTATCGACTATTGTATGTGCTGTGGCAAATGTGATCCATTGGTTCCAGATACAGGAGTTTACGTGATTTTCTTGTGAACGTTAACCATCGTTAACCATGATGGACGTATGGAGCCAATATAAAGGTAGGAAAGAACATTTCGGTTCCCTCCTATGTTGACATACGAATGAAATCACGCTCGAGCGAGCTGAACTCGAGGCGGCCACTTTGACAGTTGATCCGAGGAGCACCTACAGAATTCGTTGAACCGTCTGTGTTTTCGTTTTCTGCACAGTTCGTCCGGGAGGGTTGATTGCACTTGTTTTCCTCCGTTACGCATTCTTTTATTGTTGTATTCGTACGAAACGGAATCCTGGCGTCGTCGGAACGTATCGACAGACGCTCACCTATTGGCCGTTCACTTTTGGAGGGAAGAAAGCGACCAGTGAAACTAAATAAACGCGTGACCATTGATCGTGACCGATGATTTATTGTTGTCTCGCTATTAAAACGCAGATCGTTGTTATTGGTAAATCGTTATTGCAACCGTGGAAGCAAAACGCTACCTTTGTTTCTTTGTTCTACCTAGAACATCGACTGTCGGTAGATGGAAAATGAACGATGTCAAGTTAATCAATAAAATTCGTGTTTTCATTGAGACATTAATGTGACGCCATACATTGAACTATGCGTAATAACAACAAGGGTAAGTCCTGACAGTGTTCAAGCTTTCGTGGCATTTAAAGGATAAGATGTATCAATAACACTATTAAAGTACCGTCATGTAATCGTTTATTTTTAAACGTGTTATCTTGTCATTGTTATTATACACGAGTAAAGTAAACCCATCGGGTAAACGATAATATATGTTAACTGTAAGCTAATAAAATGTTACAAAGGGGTTTAAGACCACTATTTACAATAATATACATACACATATGTAGGTACGTTACTATTAGAATAACCCACCCTCTTAAAGTTGTTATTTTATGCTTAGTATTTATATATACGATTTTTTATATTTATGTACATTCATTTGTAGCACGTTTATTTTCGAAAAACATGATAAAAATACATTGTGTAAATTAATCGATGTATGGTGCTTGATAAATGGTATTTTTGTTAATTAAAAAATTAAAGGTTCCTTTAGAACTGATTTAGTATATTCATTTACAACAACTATTATCGCTTTTCGAATGAGTCGATAAATAAGTTATATGCAGGTTTGAGGCTTTGTTTTCGAGAAAATCGTTCGCGTGATGTAGTATATGCAGGAAGTAGAATTAGTTGCTCATGATCAGACGCGTCGGACGATTCCTATCGAATAACATACATATATTCGTTGCATTTTCAAACTCGACCTCCTCGAAAACGAAGCATCGGATGAAAAAATTTTATTCTATATTTTCGACTTATTTTCTCATATAGAATCACTCCCTACATGGTTGTACCACCAGTAACAGGACAGCCTGTATTTATACGTATTCGGACGCGCATTAACTCTGTTAATCACTGTTTACACAGATAACCGATACAATCACTGTATATGTGTCACTTAAGTAGAAACAGCAAGTATTGGGCAGACTTATTGTTTGAATTCACAGCGCGCGAACTCGATGAAGTGTGCATCTCATTTTCTTAATTATACGTTCTATGCCTCATGATTAGGCTACCGATTTTTATGCAAAATGAAACTGGTCTGCGTTAATTGCAAGGTATGGGAGCTACATACAGATCTATTTCCCAAATCATTCTAATTAGTTGAATATAACGCATTAGTATCTTTAATGCTGTTTTGCATTTGATCTACACATTTTTGTCATAAATACATAACTTTCCATGTTTGCCTACTTACCATGTTTAAAAAGCTTGTTCACTTACATTTTATTATTATTATAATCTTGACGGTTCATCAACCAAATATAAAACCCGAATTTTTTTCATGTTTCACTCTCCGATTTATTAGAAATTAAACATTAATATCAAGAAAATTACAATATATTTGAAATTAAAGAAGTAGTAAACAGTTAAATCGGTACGATTCCATGGCTGAAATTATGTAAATATAAAAGCCAATGCGAATGTGTCAAATGGCCATGAATGCTTCGATGTAAATGTCAAAATGTTGCGAACCCATCTAATTGTCTGCTGTCAATAATTAAATGATGTTGCATACAGGTTTATATGAATAATGCACAGTATTACCATTTCTACTCGAATTACGTTGAGTCGCTCGACAAGAAATATTTTTCTAGGAAAATTACTAGAATATAAATTAGTTAAATTGGCGAACATGTATTGAGGTTGCATACATCCAGGAATTAATCTCTCGCTCCTAAGAAAAACTGATCAGAAAAAATTATCGTTCAGAAAAACAGCATTTATAATAGTGTCTAAGGAATTGTTGCATACAATTTACATAAATCATCGACGTCACAAATGTTTCCATATAATCTTCCTTCGAAAACAGACCTGTGCACTGTTCGATTTGGTATTCATTTGTGCATAAAAAAAATGTTCATTTAAAAAATGGCCATAAAATTTCAATAATTCGAGAACCAAAATCATCAAAGAGGGCACAGAGGCAAACCTCTATGCTATTCTGCGATACTTCTTGTGGGGGATAAATTGAGGGGAATAGAATTACCCTCTCTCTGTCGTTATCGAATTAGTCACGTGACATTGTGACACGACGAAGACGAAACGTGTCACGTGACCGATCCATGGCGGAAGCAGGAGTTGTTGAGGGGTACTCGCTGTCGTAGGAGGAAGGTAGAGTGGGGGAAACTTGTGAGGCACGGACAGTATAATTTGAAAAATGTATAGGGTTGTGCGGAACGTTCCTTCTGATTTTGGATAGGTGGCATTAGGCGTGTCTGAATATATCAGAATGATTGAAAACAAACGCCATGTGTGCATATTCTGAAAGGTGACATTTCAGCTATCTTCAGAAATAAGATTGGTTAGGATATGTTAGTCAGTTTTGGGAGGAAACAAAGCGCATTATGAACACTTGATGTTTACTTACAGGACAGGAAAAATGCTATACGTATATAAAACTGCGCGGAAGTAGTTTGCAAGGTGATATCAATCTCGGCGAGCAAGAATGCCTAGGTAGATGCACCACCACTGATAAAAATCGAATCAAAACACTGATCGAGAGTAGTTCAGGCTAGACGACACGTGAATTAGCAGAAATGTTAAAAATATCAACAACCATCATCCACGAGCATTTTGTGATGGCTACCTAAATCCTTTCGATGTATGGGTTCCGCTATTACTTATAAAGATGTTAAGTGGAAAAACTCCAAAAGTCGATCTACGCAGAAGCACGTTGGAAAGTTTTTCGACAAAACACCTGAGGAGTTCTGGGAGGATGGAATCTTCCAGTTACGTGAGAGATATGGAGAAAGGTCGTGGAACAAACTGGTGCCTATTGAATAAATACATATATAACGACATTTAAATACGCTGCCTTTCTTCCTCAACGTTAACGGTACCACGACCGGTGAATTGACCAGTTTCACCACTTTCATTTCATAGTTATGGAAACTGCAGAGAAGCAATTTCCATTCGAAATTATCAATTAATAAATTTCTTAAATAAATTCAGCCTTGTAGTTTTTATAAAACATTGTGTACCAGTCTCATTTTGTCCTCGGTATGGTTAGTGTTAAAAATAGACTGGGACATTCCGAGGAACTCAATATTTACATTTGATCATCCTGAACGTATGTATGCTACCGTTAACCGTCTTTTGCGTCTGTGACGACATTCCCAAACTATGGAATCTCCTATCTCAGACTTATCTGCGGTCAAAAGTTTCGTGGCGGTCTAATATTTGCATAAGCCCGCAAAAAATGAAGTGCTGCAAACACAGAGGAGAATGGTGGTGGGGCGATTATTGTCTGAAGCGTAGTCGGCGATGAAACACGACTACGGCCAGTACGTGACACTTGATGGTGCGATGCCGTTCGCAGCCGAACCATTGTGACTCTCAAATCTTACGTTTCTGTTCAATCAGCAGGAACCAGTCTCTCGTGCGATGGCGTTGTTGTTCGAAACGATATTTCGGAGGAAAGGTACGGTATAATAAACGTTGTGATACTAATGCAACAGATAAAGCCGCGAAAATTCAATTCACGAGTTTCGGACCAATTTAAAAAAAAAAAGTCTAAAGTGTTTGAAAGAAAAATTTATCGGTTAACAAAGTGATTTTTGATCAAGTGCAATTATCATATTTCAAAGGAAAATATCTGTTTTTGTTGGAATGAACAGGCTTTACGATGATTGTATTGTATGTTGTCTGAAGTTAATCTAACGTTTCCTAATGAAATTTTAATAATGGAAGTGATCGTGTATTTTTGAGCGATATGTGCAACACGTTTTATTGCGGCACGCTTGAACAGTGCAGCAGTGTCGGCGTGCGCGTGTTAACGTAAAATGTTTTGTCAGTGACGCAAGTACTTCGTTTAATGGAATCGTTCTTAGGATTGCTCTCAGTGAAAAGTACATGACCATGTAATGTTCAGGTAGGACTATCGCGCCACTTGGACTTCACCTGAGTGAGTGAGTGTGTGTGTGTGTGTGTGTGTGTGTGTTGTGTACATCGTAAAGATATTCCGTGGCGATCGTATTCAAAAATTGAGCATATTGAGCAATTATGAATGTATCACTCGGTAGCAGCAACAACAGGACAAAGTAAAGTTGCTTCATGGTCAAGTTGGACGTTGGACGTTGGACAAGATAAAAAAGATATAAACAGATTGCAGACATGAAAAATTGTTCTAATCAGATGGCATTGTTTAGAAATAACAATTCAGTTTCCAGAAACATATTAGGTGAAGTAAAAAGTTCTGAGCGTTTTTCGCTTTATTTATAAACTTATTTATAAACTTCACCTAATATTTTGATCGCAACGTTGATTGCAACGTTTTTTGTATTTTATCTTTTTCCCGCAACTTTGCGTTTTGTTAGGTAATGTATATACCATATACATATATGCATTCGCAAGTCTTCTTCTTGCTCTACAAATCTATCTGCTTCAATTTTTCGAATTGATTATTTTAATCTCGAAATAAAATTGCGGGGAAAAGATAAAATACAAAAAACGCGGGAATTTATTACACCACCCAATAGGTCCTATGAGATGTTAAATATTAGAAGAGATTTTAAATGTTAGAGAAGAGATGTTAAATATTATGAAGGAGTCCTTGCACAAGAAATGAAAAAAAGTTTGCTTTGCAATTTAAATATACGCATTTTACCGAAGTCTGCGAAGAAATATTTCAACATCCAGTTATTAAAATTCATTCAAGTTATGAACACTTTTTATATGTTGTGGACCATTGCGTAATGTTCACTATATCGCGACGCATCGTCAAAATAAGAATTATTATTGATTTCTTACAGAAATAACTGTTATTAATAATTGCTTTATCAGTGCTGGTTTGAAATCATTTACTAGAAACTGTAGCAGTAACTTTCTAATTTGTGAGAGAAAATCAGGTTCGGTGTGTATGTCGTACTAACAAGTGTCCGTCAGGAAATGCCACATTTTCCGCTACAGTACGAGCGAGTGAGAGATATATACTATCAAACGAGAAACCCTTGCTCGGAGTATACACATTGACTGTCAGCCGAAAGCGATGGTTTACGCTCGTGACATAAATTATTTACTAGATTTCATGACGCTATACCGTACTCGGCAGTATAACCACAAGTATTGAATCAATTAATTGGTCGGGTTAAAGGGGATAAAGGATTATGCGAAGGCCTCTTTAAGATTACGTGACTTGTGAACAGTATTTAGAATCGTTTCTAACAGACAAACTCCGTTAAATAATTGATATTTTTTTCATTAACGTCAAGCTCGTCTTAACAGTCCGAAATTATAAATTTATAGAACTATTCGCTCAATTTTACCGTTTAATAGTTACCGTTAAAATGACCAAAAGTTTAATGGACGCATTCAAATCATTCTTGCATCTTTATTATACTAAACTGGAAACACCATGAGTGTTTCTTAGGTTCCTTTAAGTTCTTTAGGTTCTTTGAAGTAACTTTTTCCTTAGCGAAGATTTCCGCCTCGGCGTCGTTAAGGAGTTATTTAAGAAAGACACGGACCAATCAGAGCGCGGCTACAGCGAACGAACTCTGGCTCGGCCAACGGCAACGCCACGCTCAGCGGGACCTGTCGCCGTGCCGATATCCGTTCACTATAGCCGCACTCTGATTGGTCCGTGTTTTTTGTAAATAACTCCTTAACGACGTCGAGGCGGAAATTTTCATTGAGGGAAAGTTACTTCAAATGACAGAAACCATCCCTTTCAAGGTTCTCCAACATTTTTGGGACGTACTGCTGTGTAACATTTCAGAAACAAGTTTACAGGAGTCCGAATTAAATAAAATAAAAACTACTGTAAATTGTAAACATTCGTGGACGCTGTAAACGCATGAAGATACACGGTGTAAATGCAATCCACCGTTGAGACACGATGCAAATGACATGGTGCACGCGTTGGGTAACCCTCCTCTATGCAACAGTTTTTCAGCACTTCTATAATTCGGCCACTCTGAAAGCGGTAATTGCGTGTAATCACCTGTCTGAAAGGGCTGAAGTCGAGTGGTTGTTCAGCGCATTGTCGATCGAATCCGGGCAGTCTTGTGCAACGTCCTGTTGTGCAAACGCCGTCTTTCTTCATTGCACGTTGCTACCTTCGTTTATTAGCAGCTGCGATGTTTCTTGCCGGCTCCGAACTTGTTAATACGCGCCGGGGAAAAAACGAATTTGTCATATCTGTTGTTGTCCATAGGCATATCTTTTGCCTGTGTCGTTCAGCAACGTCGCCACGCTTGATAACAATCACCGCGGACCATTTGCACCGGTACCTACAATACGATACAAATGAAACGTTGGTCGTACGAACATTTCTGCAGCTTCGGGAACAAAAAAGAAGATCAGTTGAATCACTATTATCCAATTAATTAATGTAGAGGCGAGCGTTCAAACACGAGAATTTTCAAGTTATGCAACAGCTACGACGCGAGACGATCAACTACGGGATGGGGAAAAATTCAAAGCCACGCGATAAGGTATAACACATTATCTCCGATAAATAATATTCGATCGAAATTGTAAATATGGTCGTCGAAAGAATTGTTGGAGGGTATATTAAAAATGGAAAATGGTATTATAAGTACATATATAGAAGAATAAACAGATTTCACGGAAATGTTAATAATAAAGTAAAATACTGTCCATCATTATGTGAAAATTCTAAAAACAACAGCAACAAATTCAAACAGCATGACGAAACATTAGAGCACTTTTTAATACTTCGCACGATGAAGATGACACTAAATAAGGTTGCCAGAGCCAGTGTCACATTTCCTCATTACGTAACGTGTGAAAAACATATTAATTTTAAATGAATATTTTCCTTGTGTATACGATTAGTTTTATCATTTTATTTCATTTGGGGTGGTTTACCTCAAACGGGTGAACAGCTGTACTGACTTGATTTATTCAATCGAATATTTTTTGCCAGGGGTAGTAAGAAATAAAATGGTAACAAGGATGTTGTTGTTCAGTTAGAGACATGTCAAAAAGCACAGAGTCGCCAGATCAAGACTTGTGTCCCCACTCTACCTTCCCCTTCTACGACGCTATTCCCCACACTTCCGCCGCGGCCCAGTCACGTGACGCGTTTCACCTCTGTCGTTCATGTATCCGGCGGATACTATCCGGTACTGGTAGAAAGAGCGGGTAGCATTTTCCCCTCAATTCGTGCTCCCTCCCCTCATCTGGCGACACTCTGGTTTTGCAGTCAACTTGGTCAATTTTTATTTAAAATAACAAAAATATTCCCTTTTCAGTGACGGCTGCGAGCGGCGATGGTTGTAAAAATCAAACTCCCCCGACCCTCCTCTCGAGTTTACGAAGCGTCCTCTTCGTAATAGGAACGGTGGTGATCGGATTCGCTTCTTTGTGCAACTCACTAACATGGTAAATTTCATCGAATAAGATATACAATGTTCATCTTTCTGTTCTTAACTGATCGCTGATCGAATGAAACAGCCCGTATCGTTTCGAAAATCCTACAATTTCGATCGAAAAAATTATAATAACAATTTATTTGTTTCTCAGGCATCTGCAGCGATTCTGGGGTGCATCCGGGGATTTCTGGCAAGCACAATGGGACAAAATTCTAGACGAACTGGGCGATGATCCTGTGACACTCTGGGTTTATGGTACACAATATAAACATTTCACGAAGCTATTAAACGTACAAAAACAAATCATGAAATTCAAATTCATTTGACAAAGTATTTTATCATTTTTCAAGTAAATATTAACCGCGATTAGAACCATTTTCTAATTTTTTCAACTTTCGCAAATATCCATTTTCACAAAGAAGTCTAATAATAATATTCTAAGTTGTAAGCTGCCAAAAATTATGTTTTTCATTCAGTTTATTCACTTTGATCACAGCCTTTGATGTAATTTTATTTCTTTAAAGTAATATTTTATGAAATCTCGAGTGGCAGAGATCATAATGAAAAGACAATCATTGATCTCGGAAAGTTGATCGTGGTTGATGGACTTTTTCAGGGTCGCTGGGGCTCACGTTTTTCGTTTACTGGTTCTTCGGCGGTATTTATACAATTTTAGACATAACTAATCGACCGGCCGCTCTGCGACGATACAAAATACAACCTGGAACGAACGAACCTGTCAACAGCAGGGAATTGTGCAAAGTAATCGCTCAAGTAGTGTTCAATCAGATCATTGTTGGAGTTCCTCTGGCGTACGTCAGTTATCGCTTCATGGAATGGCGCGGTTATCCCCCCGTGCGTGAATTGCCGACCTTCCACTGGGTACTCGTTGAAATTGCAATACACATATTATGCGAGGAAATTGGATTTTATTACTCGCACAGGTACGTCGACTTTTCTATATGTATAGACGCTGTAGCAGCATGCAACTGTCACATATTTGTTAAATCTGACAAATCAACGAGGAAGACTTATTTTAACAAATGTTCAAAATGTGGTGTCCATTCAGTTGGTTCACCTTGTTGAGCATTTGTTAAAATACACCCTGTACGACTTCCATTTAATCCTGGTACTCAAGGTCATATGAAGGATACGATACTACAAGTCGTAATTTGTAAAAGCATACAGTACCGTTTAAAGAAGTATTGATGTCCTTGAAAATTGTCTGCTCATCGTAATATTTGCCCTTAAAATGTAATCATACTGTTCTTAGACTCTACATTCTATTGTTATCAGTAGACTGCGGATGTTTATGCAATTTTCAATTTTTGTAGGCAAATTTTAAAAAAGTGGAATTATTTAAAATGTTATTTTCAGTGATAGTAGTCTTTGTAGATCTGAAATAAATAAAAATCGTACTAAATTCTGTGGAATACTATTTTCCAGCATTTTTTGAAAATTTTCAGAAGCCATAAATGCATAAAGATCCGAAGTCTAGTTATCAGTAAGAAATGAGATTGGTGTCCAACTGTACATACAATCGTCCAACTCTATACCATACCAATTTTTATAATATCGTAAGTGAATAGCTCCAAGTAAAGCAGTAATACAATTGTATTTCAGATTTCTCCACAGCCGCTATTTGTACAAGTATATACATAAACAACATCATGAATGGACGGCCCCAATAGCTGTAACGTCGCTATATTGCCATCCTTTAGAACATATTGGCTCAAACCTATTGCCACCGTTTTTGGGAGTATTCATCGTAGGTTCTCACGTGGCTACCGCTTGGCTTTGGTTCTCGCTTGCTATTCTATCTACGTTGAATGCTCACTCAGGTTACCATTTACCATTCTTCCCATCCCCAGAAGCTCATGATTTCCATCACTTAAAGTAAGTATACTTTCCAGTAAATATCGAAGCAGAAGTCTCTTTTACATTCTTATCCCTGTTTCGTCTATCAATGATCATATTATACAGGGTGAGGCATCTAAATAACTCTGCTCCTATTGGAATGCGAAAGAATGCATCAAACTAAATTTACTTGGTCTCAAGATCAAGGTATACAAGATCTGAATTTAATAGATTTTTGTAGAAGACATGCGCACATTAATTTCCCCGAGTGAACTATTTTTCATTGTAGTTGAAAATGCTTTATTAGATGCTATATAAAAAAATATGATTCCATTACAAAAAAAAAAAAAATGATGACGTTAGGTCATGGATCCCTAGATATCGAGTAAATTTATTTCGATGCACTTTTTTCTATTGTCCAATCGATTTGTTTTAGGTTCCCCACCCTGTATACTGTATATTACAGAATTGAATATAAGCAGCGATAAACATGGAAAAATTCTTGCAGTGAGAAAACGATGGATTTCTTTAATATTTTAATAAAATTGTTGTTGTTTGTTTTTGTCAATAGAAAATGCGCTGCCCACTAGAATTTTAGTATAATTGTAAAGATACCGTTGTAATTAGGTGTAGCGATATTAAATACTAAATATGTCTACACTATTAGACTAGAATTTCAACAACACAACATGTACATAAAATGAACAGTGTGAAATTTCGAAAATTTTTATTTTGAGTTGGGCAGAGAACACAGTTTAAGTATTTTATTGTTTCAGATTTAACCAATGTTTTGGAGTCCTGGGAGTACTGGACCGCATTCACGGAACGGACACCCAGTTCCGTAATTCCAGAGCTTATCAGCGTCATTTGATGATGCTTAGCTTGATACCACCAAGGGAAGCATTCCCAGATGAAGTAAAATATAAATCCAAATAAAGGATTTTTAATGGACGTCATAATATGAAATATGAAAGTTCAGTATAATGTTATTCTGAAAATACGTAGAAGATACTTCGTGA
The DNA here is from genome assembly GCA_028455765.1 of Lasioglossum oenotherae. Classification (NCBI taxonomy): domain Eukaryota; kingdom Metazoa; phylum Arthropoda; class Insecta; order Hymenoptera; family Halictidae; genus Lasioglossum; species Lasioglossum oenotherae. Next base: position 8,656,649 of record CM052298.1, on the reverse strand, counting down.
TCTGAAGTATTTCATTTTCATTATTCCTGATTAAGCATGATTGACCAGACAAATATAATCAGCAGATTGCATTCCGAGCTGATGATATTTTTCTCGTGGTTACCTGATTCAACGATCAAATACGCTTTTCTTATGTAGAAACTGCATACTTTTACTCAGTCCATTTTTCCCTTGCAGTTTCAGTTCATTCAGAATACTAAAGTGATGCTACAGCAATTTTATATAATAATTCAGTACAGGTCCGATGTTTAAACGTTTTTTGTATGTGATGTAATATATTTAATATAATTGTACCCAATATGTTATTATTCAGTCAACCGTAAGGTGTAAGAACAATCGTTTTAAAGTTGTATTGACATTATGTGTATCCATTTTCTTTTCGTATTGAGAACTATACAAATATACATGGAATGCTATAAGAATTTTAAAGAACGAAATTTAGATTATTGAAATATCTTTTTTACGACAAAATACACTGTTGGAGAACTTAGAATTATATGAAGTACTTCATCCGGATATATATATATATAATATATACATTCACGTAATATAGCAATATTGTGAAGGCGTTTACTTGGAAAATTATAATTGTATTGAAATTACGACATTATGACAAAACTGTTTACGACAATTACTATTTTTATATTCAGTTCCATAATAAAAGCAATAACTTAACACAAATTGAATCTAAGACGGAATTATGATTATAGTATTGTAATTTGTAATATGTCATTAATAATTATGCACTCTTAATGCTTTATATTTATATGATTAAGTCGACTTTAGAGACATCGATATGTACAATCATCCTTTTCGTATGGTTGAATTTGTTTATACGAAAGAATGTGTTTGTAAGATCACCAAATTGAATTGTTTCTACATTTCTTCTCTTTGCGAGAACATTGTTTCAAACAATATATGGAAATCGATGCTCTATTAGTTATTAGTTATTATATCGAACGACGTTTCTTCAATCGACAGTGTGAAGTTTGCAATTTGTATGAGACTCAAACACTGCTAATTTTATGTAAATATTCACACAAAAAGCTTACTAATAAAACTTTATAATCAAGTGGCGGCAGAGTTTTTGTTTTGTGTATGGGAAGAAAACTCTTAAACAGCTTCAATTATATGTGTTTATATTTTATAACAATATGATTTTTTACATACTTATACAAAAATAGCTGTTACTGTTTTATCACATTTAGGAAAAATAGAAATTTTACGAACAGTAAACAAAAAGGAAGTCCCGCAGGGAATTTCCTCCTTATAAATAACAATCGCGAAAATGTTATAAAATGGTGTAATTGCACAAATCATTGCTTGTATTTGCAACAGCACGAGTCATTCCCAAACATTGCTCACTCTCCATTTAAAATGCATATCATAATTCTTATCAATGTCCAGAGACTCCCACTAATATTCGGACACTCTTAAAACCACCAAAACTTTTTTAATATTGGAATGTACGACTTGAAATTTTTGGAGAAGTTAGAACAGTTGCTACACAACGTGACAAAAATTTTTGAAAAAAACTGCAAGTTATCGGAATTGCAGAGAAAATACTAAACGTTGTATTTTCCAACTTTTTTATGTGGGCTTATATGGAAAATTTAGAAAACACGTTTCGTAGATCTGTGTCAATTAAACATATTCTGAAAATTTCGTGAAAATCGGTCGACGTTGTAATGAGCTACAAACGTTTAAAGATGGTAAAAATTGCAGTTTTTCATGATTTTCGCCCTCCAACTGCAGTACATAATTCGAAGGATTCTTACATGTTTCAATGCCTGTCGTTTTTTCCCGCATCAACCGATTTCTAGGAAACTTTCACAGTGCATATAATTGACACAGATCTACAAAACGTATTTTTTAAAATTTCAATACAGGCCCGCATAAAAAAGTTGTAAAATGCAACTTTTAGTATTTTGTGCAATTTTTGAAAAAACTTCTTTTCACATGCCGTAGTAAACTAATTGCTCTAGCTTCCCAAAAAAGTTCAAATCGCATAGTCCAATATTTAAAAAGTTATGGTGTTTTCAAGAGTGTCCGAATATTAGTGGGAGTCACTGTATATGTATAGGAAAATCAACGTTAACTCGTTTGAGACGTTGTCCCTTGGGGACTTAATTTTCCCGGCATTCAGCCGGCGACGGGCTTTGTGGATCGACTGTATCGAATCTGATAAAATAAACTTAATAGATAAAACATAAAATGATATGGACTAAAGAAATAAACATGGACCTTTACACTTTCGTGATTCTGCATAAACTAATCGTCTATTAGCCAACAAATATTTCTCGTCTTCCATCCGCTTATCGGATGATAGGGAATCGATCCATGATCTAAACACGAAGTGAAATAAAATCTCTATCGCGTTATCTTTTGTTTATACTCTGTCAAACGCTGAGTGCTCTCCGCCGGCCGAACGGAAAGTATGTACTATGTACATATGCACATATGTATATCAAAATCGGCTCCGTCTCGAACGTGTTAATAATAAGCAAATAAATGCACTGACATAAAAACCGTTCTTGCAAGAAATTAGAAAACTGTTGCTATATAAATCAAACGCTTCTTTGGTGGGATAAGTATTAGCTTAAAATTTGTAAAATAACACGAAATATATTGTACAAGATTTAAATAATAAAACAAAATTTTAGTGAAAGACAAATGATGAAAAGTAATGCTCTATGAAAATTGTTTCTTCAAAGATTTGAAAAGAAATGACATTATAATTCAAGAGCTACATCGACACCTTATTAAATTTTAAATTCGAAAATATTTAACATTAAACTACGTTCGAACAAATTATCTATAAATTACTTTTTCATTCTATTTTATAGTGAAGAAACTTAATTTCTGAATATTAATAATGTACATATAACATGTATATGCATAGATACAACTTTAACAATTTTGAAATTAACATCTCTTTAAAGTTCTATACTTGCAGGTTTTATCAAATACTTTTACTATTAGAATTTTCTTATCTCGTTTGTTGTAAATTTTATATTGTCTTTCTTGTATACCGTTCATCATAATTATATGCATGCGAATTTTCAAATTCCGTGTAAACAATTCCCTCTGTATACAAAACATATTCGTAAACATATAAAATAATAAATCTCGTAATAAGGCAGTAATTTAATAATAATATTGTATGTGGAATACGCTATGATACGATACATATTTGCAATTCTGCATATAAATGGTATAATATCGTCGTAATCGAAGTTATATTGGCAAAGTAGTATACTAAATTTGTATTATATATATACAGTGTTTCAAATATATGTACATTGAAATATAATTACGGTGGTGACGGAGGAGCTCAAACGAAATAAATGTTCTATACAATAACAGGTCTGTTCTGTTTTCTTTCAATATATACATATGTATCATAGTTTTGAATTGAAATATGTTTATGTTATACCCCTAATTGGAGGATATTTTCGTTTTGTAAATTTATTGGACTACAATAATGGGACAATTTAATTCCTTTGAGTTCTTTTATCGCTTCTGTAACTATAATTCAATTTATATCAGAGACACCTTCTATATGTAATATATTGCACGGATGGAAGTATTCTGATGATATAAATTCCTGAATAGTATTAGATTTATAAATGCTAATCATTGTACATTCCATCGATAAGAAAATCCATTCTGCGGTAGTGTCTTTTCTCCCAACAATCTCTACCTTGTTTATATACTATAAAAAGAATAGCACCTAACGCTGGCAAAGCTATGAGGGCAATAATAACTTGAAAAACATAATCTATTCTTTTTGGAAAACCTGAACGTAATCTTGTGGGCGAAACAAATGATCTCTTATCATTATTAGGTTCTCCTATTGTTACAGTAGGCTTTGCTTTGTGTTCTCTAAGCAAAGTTGTTGTTATAGTGGTACTGCTTGTTACATCTTGTTGTAAAGATACACTTGTATTCGGTTGTAATGTACTGTTTGTAGTAACATTAGAAATATTCTTTTTCTTATCAGAAGTAGTTAATTTTGAATCATTTAAATGATTGTATGTGTGTTTGCTATTATGAGTCACAGTTGTTGTAGAAGATTCAACTACTGACTTAATTTTTTCAAGTATTACTTTTTCAGTAGAAATATTTTCCGTTTCATCGTTTAACATGTTGGTTGCACCTTTTCTTGGCACTATTTTGGACAATGCTGGATTTCTTTTTGCAGCTATTACAAAATCATCCTTACCAGTGGCTAAATTATTTTTCACGCTTAGATGGTCAGAACTGCCTGCTGAATATGAACTAGTAGAGGATACAGGCTGAGTAGTATATGTAATCGAAATTGGGCCACCTTCTCCCATTAACGAAGAGGTGACATGTTTTCCCTGAAATAACATTTAAACTAATACTGGTACTTAATAGTTAAACATATCATAAAAAGTAATTATTTATGTGGTAAGAGAACAAGAACATATACTTACATAAAATATCAAGACAAACGTTTATAACTAAATAGTAGAATATTTTTGTAAGAAAATTGTAATTGAGATATGCGACAATTAATACTTTTTGAAATCGTTTTGCTTATATTAGTTAATGATTTCTGGCATGCTTTTATATGAATATTACATTCCTTATATATATAAAGTTTAGAAACCAGGAAAATGTAAACAAATGTAACATTAATTGAGAAAATTCTTACTACGTATATTTGGGGTGAGCCAACAGGTTTGAGGGTGGAATCAATCATCGAAGATAAAGTTCGATCATTATTTCCAACTGATACATTATTGGACGCTGAAGGTGTTGTACCATCTGTTTTAATTTCATCACCGACAGATGAGGTTAGAATAGACACGATCCATATAAACAGAGTCAATCCGTGAAGTCTTGGCACCACAAACGAACTCATTATTTTAACTATAATACCGTTGTTCGCGATGCTTCTGATTCTTGGTTAAACCCAGTTAAAACGTGCAAAAATATATAAAAAATAAAAAAAGGTTAATGGCTCGAACCACTACGAAATTCGTTGCTCCATCGCAAGCACGCACTAACTGTTGCGTAAATATAAACATATATACGGATAAGTAAGTACATGTATGAGTGTATAGTGTACATACCACTGACACACGTCAACTGGTACAATTTAACTTTCTTTGATATTGTGACACAATAAATTGAATTTTCCTGATTTATTTATAACGAAGTATGAAAGTAGGTACAACAATATGTGCAACTACTATATACAAAATGTTTCATTTGCAGAAATGTGGTTTTACATCATAAACTTAATTCTTTCTTATGAATTGGTACAATTAAAAATAATGAAAAGTGCACAATTAAAAATTATGAGATTAAAATCACAATTGTCCATAAAGATTACCTGTTTCAATGAAACTGGCGCCATAAGAGAAAGGTGCTGCCATCCAGCGTTAAGAAATTGACGAGATACGGCGGGATAATTCATTTCTCGATAATGCAAAGATGGGATTTTTCAGTAGTCAATAGCGCTAGATAAAAGATCAATCTAGGCCGCAATCGCCCCCGAAAGTCCTATTTTTATGTTTATGAAGCGTAATTTGCATTATTCGGCAGCATGAAGCTCTGAAAATAGCTACATGCGCAGTTGTATGCTTCCGAATAATGCAAATTACGCCTCGCCGCGAGAATTTAAAGGAAAGCTATCGGTAGTTTACCTAAACGAACCGTGACGCCGTAGAGACGTTTTTTTGTGCCACGCACAGCGGGGGGCACAGCGGGCCCGTCGACCCGCTCGAAATTTATGATCCGCTTGCCCGCGCGCGTCCCAAAACACGCGGGAAACGAACAGTAAACGCACCCTAACGCTGGCTTTATCAGCCAGTGGTGGTGCCACGCGGTCATGTGCTGCGAGGCCACCCCTACTTGAAGAGTAGGTACGGACCTCTACTAATCTCGCCCGACATTCTCTGTTTCAATTTAGATTTCCACAAATACTACGCTAATTCAACCCGTTATTATTTTCTCGCAACTCTAATCGAAATCGCGGATGCCTACACCACACCCGGCAGCCGTTTCGACTGCGACCACTTCTTCAGAGTGGTCCGTTGCAGCTGGAGCATGGGCGCCTGAAATGTCGAATGACTCAAATACAAACGCGATCCTTTTGCTGCGAAACACTAATTCAACGAACAGAGAGAATTAGACTTTTATAAAATTGTTATATTATATCTTAAATATATCTTCAAGCAAAAATAAAAGTAAAATGTAATTAGAATCGCGACTATATTTCATTCGCAACGCTAAAATTAAACAATCTATATTGAAATGTATGAGAATCGCGAATATTTCCGCGACACTAACTTCCATCTCTGTTCACAATCGACTAATGTAATACCCGTGGTTTTTTTCGCAACGCTATTTCAATCGCGGACGTGCCCATCTCCGCTGATCGTTGGGGCGGCGAGGCCTGCCCATATGAACAACTAACTACTTCTACAGACGAGTACAGTGATAAGGTAGAAATAAATGAAATGACTTCGCATCCGAAGATGCGAGGCCATTGTAGTTGCCCTCTTGAGCGACAGTTTGTCGGGGCCACTTCGGCATATAGCCTCTTCTTTTTCTTCGGCGGTCCGCCAAACAACTGAAACCCTAAACGTGCTCACAGTGAAACGATCGACGACTTCTGAAACGGATCACAAGTTTCGAGAGAAGCCGATCGTTCCGCTGGTGCGATCGAGCAGGTGCGCAACGTTTCGAGACCCTAATCCGCGCGCGTTCGCGTCCGCGTCCGCGAAAGCTACACGAGCTAGAAGAACCGAGCACGAAGCATTAATTCGAACATCATGCCTCGTTCGATTTCGCTTCGAGACGAAACTTCCAGCTCTTCCGGTGACTGACTACCGTGCGAATCGCGGCCTACCCGAAAGAGAAAACGGTAGCCAGCCCCGGCCCCTACCTACTTAAAACGAACAGTCACACCAAGAAGGTAAGCTACCTACCTACCTAGCCCTATATTTAAAAAGTGGCAAAGGACACAAGCTCTCCAACACATTCACAACACGATCTCCACACAGACGCCAGGGTGCAACAGCCTAACACCTAGAGAGAACGTCCCGGGACGTCTCCGACACCCTAACGTTCGAATCACAAGCACACTCGAAGGTACGTACCAGTTCTCCTGAAATCGACTGACAATGGCAGTGATTATTGCGAAATAAATCAATAAATCGAAATAATATATCTGAATTGACACTGAATTAAGTTACATGTAATCCTGAATATTACACGTTGTTTTTAATTCAATTGAGAAAACTACCACACACATTCCACGAAGATCCACGTAGCATGTCATGGATCGACGGGAATATGTGCTACTGAATCTAGTTAAAAAATCGACGCAACTCCACTGCCTAACACACACACACATACAGAACAGTGGAAGATACGTCGTGCACGATACACTAACCATTGTCAGTCGCCATACATACGATTAGAAAACAATATTCCATGTGCCCGTTGCTCTCACCCTCCCGAGTAGCACGTGGGCACGCGAGAGGATTCGAGCAACGAACAAGGAATCTTAATATCCTGAAAATCCTAACTAAAAGAATCCGTTACATTTTGTACGGGCTAACGTTCATGCATTTTTGCAAAATGACTCTACTTTGAACTCAAAATATAATCTCAATTTACAAATAAAATATTTCATCATTGAAAAGGCTAAGGAGAATTTAATTGTTGAGCAAAAAGAGACTAAAAAAGATTTCAATAAAGACATTCAACAATTTATTGATTTATTTGTTCTGAATCTGTAGGAAAATATTTCAAAAACCCTAGGAAGATCCTTTCGACAAAGCAAAGTTTCGAACTAATGGAAAAAGTACTCTACTAAGTGTAAAGTACTTGTGAAAGTGATACAGGTTGATTTGTTTTGTCTAAAGAATCTATCCGACGCGAATCGTCTTTTTGTACATGAAATCTAATGCTTCCGATCAATTTAAAATAATTTTAAAATACAAATGATATTCTTGACGATAAAAAGCGACTCTAGTAATTATGCACCAAATTACGGAAGATTTTCACCTCCTCATACAAATTGGACATTCAATTATCGAAATTGTTAAATTTATAAAATCAAACGCGTCGTACAAAAAGACCCTACCTAGCTAGGAAACAGATCATGTACTACCCGCGGGAACGCCTGGCGTTCTCACGGTCACTGTACTCGTCAACGATATCTACGAAATAAATAGAACATAAAAAAGACAGTTGTTTAATCACTTACTACTTGTTGGGAGGATGAGAAGCTCGTCACATTCTCTCCCCCTTGAAGACAACACGACACGTTGCTCTCGATCTCAGTATCGATGTCGTCTTTGGTCGTCAAAGTAGGCAGCATTAGGCATCCACCATTAGACAGCATTAGACAACAGGTTCAAAATATTTTATACCCTTAGGGCTCTGTAACACAGAAAGAATTAATCCATTTAATCTCAATAGGAATTAAATAATTAAGGTTGAATATTTATTAATTGTACTTACGCTCGCGTCCTCTCCTGCTTGAAGAAAGCACCGAGTAGCATCCAGTAGTATCCAGGGATTCTTTCCCTCAGAATCTGTAACAGAAACAACAAATTCATTAATTTCAGTCGACCAACAGTCAGAAAGTAAATAAGGATTAATAAATAATTCAAGTAGAATATCGAATCAAAATTAATTTTAACGGAAATTAAATAAAATCGATATCTATCGCATGACACGAATTCAGATACAAATGACCGTCGTTACACAAGAGTAAATCGTAATTAATAGAAAAGTAATAATTCAAATTGATTATTTATTAATTTTTCATTAATGATATGCATAAAGATGTTCAATAACATAGTATAATTGGAAATATAATTTGTGCTCACTCTCACGTCCTCTCCTGCTGCAACAAAGTACGCCATGAAGCTGTAACGCTTTCGATTATCGAAAGCAACATAAAGTATCGATCTGGGCAATGAATATGACTCTTCGATTGATGGATTTTTTCCCGCGGAATCCGTAACAGGAAGAGCAAATTCATTAATTACAATTGACAAACGTCAGTCTGTTTAATTACGTTGAAAAAGTCACAAATTAAAAACAGAATTAATAATAAATAAACAATTTTAATTGAAAATGTAAATTAATTTGAAGGGGAATTAAAAAAACATTATTTCTATGGCAGGACAATTCAAATTCAAATACATATGATTGTCACAACACAAGAGTAAATCCCAATTAATACGAAATAAATAATTCAAATTGAA